>CM063244.1:4777596-5977596 GCA_032158295.1 Pycnopodia helianthoides | reverse complement strand
TCACAGTTGGGTGGTTTTGGGGGGGAAGACGTGCACTTTCCTTTATACCGGGCTGCAGTTATGAGGACGGCTTCCAAGGCCGGATCCCAAGCCATATCCAAAGCTGGACCCCCTGCCTAACCCAAAGCTGGATCCCAAGCCGGATCCCAAGCCGGATCCCAAGCCGGATCCCAAGCCGGATCCCAAGCCGGATTCAAAGCCGGATTCAAAGCCGGATCCCAAGCCGGATTCAAAGCCGGATCCCAAGCCGGATTCAAAGCCGGATCCCAAGCCGGATTCAAAGCCGGACCCCAAGCCGGATCCCAAGCCGGATCCCAAGCCGGATCCCAAGCCGGATCTCAAGCCGGATCCCGAGCCGGATCCCGAGCCGGATCCAAAGCCGGATCCCAAGCCGGATCCCAAGCCGGATCCAAAGCCGTACTCCAAGCGCAAGCCGTGGTTTCCTAAAGAGCCTATGTCTCATTATATATTCATGAGCTTTACAACGCACATTTAAACTCGTAATTCTGTGATATGTGCCACGAAATTGGGTCCAGATGTGTGTCCGGTGTGTACTGTCAGACTGCTCGATATGGATGGTTATTCAACCTTGTCCAAAGAGCGAACATTTATATTTAAAAACAGTTACCTTTTGGATATATTATGCCAGTATGCCCAAGAGCTATATTTCATGAAAGCAAATTACACACTGTTTCAAAATTTTAAATATTCTTATAGTGAAGTTCATTTCACGTGCCGTACTATCTATACGGAAGCGTAACGGGGAGGGGGTGTTGTTATATAATGGTTGGAAAGATGTTTGAAAATTAGAATATAATGATTCACACAAAAAGATCCCTCGAAAATGTGTGTTTTTGCTTTTACATCCTTCCTAACATATTCGTTGCCAACCTCGTCACCAGGGTGTGTCGAGCAGTACGAGGTTGACCGCTCTCTCACCCTGGTATTGGATCATTTGCATATCCAATTTTTTTGGATACGTATGCAAATTAGTATAGTCTGGCTGCTTTTCGAAATTCACATCTTCGTCACAGTCTCGTGGTCCGGTGCAAGATTTAATAACTGTACGGTGTAATTCTTCTAGACACTTTGAATATGGAACATATGCTAATATTGTAAAGTCGTTGTCCAATCAGGGTCCAAGTAAGGAGTTTCCCTCCCAGGGTTTACTATTGTAAACATGGTTGGAAATAAAGTAAACCATGGGGACGAGGTTGATTCGTTGCCTAAAACAAACGTATAACTTTTATAGCCCAAAGTGCCCAATCCGGAGGCATTGCTTCCCTTAAAAGTTGCTATCTCACCATACCTGTGAAGTTCAAGGTATAGTCTCTCTACCATTTCTGGCGTATCTGCCTTGAATAAAAATAGAACAGCGATGGAAAACAGTAAAAAAAGTACGTTGAACGGCCTTCAATAATTTGAACCCCCGGACAAAGCAGTGCTCTTTCACTTTTGGTTTCATCTGAAACGCCTCTTTCAAAGGGCTCTTTCTTTGTATCAATTGACGAACAAATGGATATGAACGTGCCAAAAATCAACACTCCGAACCATGTAGTTCCTAATAGGCACAATCATTCCGGGAAATATCTATATTTGGTTTGGGCTTTGGGCTGTGTCAAGCGTTCTTTTCTTCTGCATTCAAAGAGCATGTGTTTGGGGTACCATGTAGTATCGGCCTCTATAGTTGACATGGTCCCATTGCGAACTTCGCCCACATTACGCTTCAAAGAAGATTATAGATTGGTTTTTTGTCAACATAATGCTGATTTATAGGCCACATTGTAAAGAAAGATACAATAAAAGTCACACGTGAAAGTTTCAGCTGAATACAGTGTCTACGTACGTACTTGTTGATAAAACTGCAATAAAACGGTCACGGTATTTTCACAGAACGTCGAATCCATCCACGTTTAGCGAGGTGACAGCGGGTACCGCAAAAAGTACAGTTCAATGATGATCAATTTTGTCATTGAACGAAAGGGGTGTGGCTAACGCCAACATTTCAGATGTACACAAAAGAAATGCTCCACAAATTTATCTTAGTTTGCCAAACAAAAGCCTGCAGGACGCTATTGTACAGTAGCAGACAATACGCTATAATGACCAATAATTAATTAATATTTATGGTGGACTTGCTGTCATATCATTGTATCCAAAAAGCTGTTCAATTCTAAGATAGGGAGTTGAGCGGTTCAAGCTGCTTCAAAAACACTGCCCGAACCATTACTTCTTTAAAGCCGAATATCATTAAAAGGAAGGTACACGATTGGTCGATTGGTAATCACTCTAAAAATGTATGGCAATCAAAACTTACTTGGTTAGAAGTATAACCGGTTTGGGGTCGGGGCTATTCATACCGGTTACAGAAGTACAGCAGCTTTAGATAGTATAAAGCATTTTGAGAATGATTTCATTTCAAGATAATGTGGATATGGAAAAAGATATAAGTTTTTGCACCCAAAATTTGAATCTGAAAAACTTTCTGTCAGAAACGTTTCTCAGATTGTGTATTCCTGTTGAGGATTATTCTTCATGCGTGGACATAACCGCTCCAGATTTTGGGCGAAACCTCAAAAACGCTACCATCACCTTTTGAAATGAGATTTTCACGGTTAGTTTTATTGTTTTATCTACATTTATATAGGTTAAAACAATCAAACGGTTCAAAAAACCAAAGGTATACTCTTGCCTTTAAGGGGTTCACCGTATTGTTCACCTCCTGTGGGATTGGGCAGATGGATCACACTGTTCACTGTTTAATTTCACTTGTTTGACTTAGTAATATTTTTATAGACTGTATGCATGGTTTTCTGTGCGTTTTTCACTTTTAATGATGGCTTTTTATTATCTGCATTTTAAATACAATTGACGTGAGTTTCATCACATAATTTTCCTGTCTATGTTTTAAATTGGTCTTGTAGTGGTTTTTAATTGTACTTTTTAGTGTGTAACTATTTTCTTAATAACTTGTGTAAAGCGCCTAAGAGCTTGTTTTTTTCTTGAATTTTTGCGCTATATAAATACTATATTATTATTTATATTATTATGAGACTTAATGGAGCTTTCTATTGTCGATGAACGAACCGTGCTGGTTGGCATGGACGGCCGAATGTTGTTAGTAAAACTTTCAATCGTGTTTCAGATGTTGTAACCACATTCATCGTTTCTGCAAACTTTCATTTAAGAAAATAAACAAATTCAACACTGTTTTTGAATATTTTTGTGACATTGTTACAAACTGTGGATATCTATTTTTGCTTTGCATTGATGGCTTCCCATGGTTTTCCAACCTTGTGACGTTGCAATAGACCTTTCTATTGCAACGTCACAGCCCGAGTTTTTGCCAACCGAGATCGGAAAACTATAGAAAGCCATAAATGCAAAACAAAAACGGATAGCCACAGTTTTTAACAATGTTACACAAAATATTCAAAAATGGTGTTGAATTTGTTGGAAACAAAGCAACCAATCATGAGAGATCTTTACTTAATTGAAAGTTTGCAGAAAATGTTGAATTGTGTTGAAACATCTGTTAACAGGATTGAGTGTTTTGCTAACATTCGGCCTTCCATGCCAACCAGCGCAGTTTGTTTATCAACAATGGAAAGGTCTATAGAAAGGTCTCTAACAACTGTATCTATAGTCTGAGGAGTTCAAATTTAAGCGGTAAGTTGTGATTAAGCGAGTCATGGTACCAGACGTTATTCAAATCTAACTTCCAATTGGGCCCTGATTGGCATTATTCTTCGCAGGCTTCTCAATAAAACCGATGTTATTTTGCAGAGCGGTACAGTCTATGCTTTCTAATACATTATGCAATGATTGCATTGAGACAAGCGTGCTCAGTTTTTGAAATTGCATATCTCACGGGAAAGGCTAAATAGCATGAATTTCAATAGATGCATAAATAAAGGTTTTACTACACGAGCTGTTTTCAGCACCCCCTTACCGCCGTATAGGCAAAAGGCTCAAAATATTTTATGACAGGGAACAATTTAATTATGAATTTCAACTGATTTTTTTGTTTTCGGTTATTGACCCGGACACAATGTCCAGCTCGTGACAGTGTGCGGGCTTAATCATCAGATATAGTTTCTGTCAACACAGTTACAATGAGCCCATGGACCGTGGGCTGAATGATATTTTATCTGGGTTGGCACCACACTAATGTCTCTTTTAAAGTTTGTGTAGGTTATAGCTGGTTGAGGAAGGCAATCAGTGAAGCATTAAAGGGACATACCGGCTTACGGTTTACCTAATTTAGTATTTTAGGTGACAGAGAAACATCACTTGAAAGAGAAAAACTACCAGGTGAAAGAGAAAAACTACCAGGTGAAAGAGAAAAACTACCAGGTGAAAGAGAAAAACTACCAGGTAAAAGAGAAAAACTACCAGGTAAAAGAGAAAAACTACCAGGTAAAAGAGAAAAACTACCAGGTGAAAGAGAAAAACTACCAGGTGAAAGAGAAAAACTACCAGGTAAAAGAGAAAAACTACCAGGTAAAAGAGAAAAACTACCAAGTGAAAGAGAAACACTATCAGGTGAAAGAGAAACACTACCACGTGAAAGAGTACACTACCACTGTGAAAGAGACAGAGCAGCTGATGTGTTTTCGAGCTATGTCCATCTCAAATGAAAACAACGGTTACCTTGAGAAATTGTAAACCCCATCATTGAAATTGGGCTCAATGGGGGACGAGAGGGCCATTTTCCAGAGCCTATACATTTGAATGCCTTTGGAAGTCCTCACCACTGGGCATTATACTAGACCATTATGAAGCAATGCTAAAAGTAACGTCAGCCCGCTGACCTTCAAATCTTTGATGTTGGTACACAAAATAATCACGAGGCTTGTCGCACGTTTCAGTCTCCATTTTCTTTTTTAGTGTGGTCCACCCCTATTGAGTGAGGGGTGATAATAGGGTGAACCATGGGCCAGTATGGGTATTTCCCAACTAGTATTGCAATGATCGAAACGCTCGAAGTGAAGCGACCTGCTTTGTTGTTTATTGACTGCTATTGTATTGTGTATTGATTAAACAAAATTACTGTGACACGATTGTTGTGAAACTCCAGTCGGGTATAGTTACACTTTTAGCTGAACATTGAATTTGTGGCTTGGCCCACTTGAATCATTTGAGTCCATACTGATAGACGAATCATGTTTTAAGAACATTGAATGAAATTGTGGCATTTGGATACAGTTCGTAAAAAGAGGGTGAAAAAGTATTTTTCTTTGATATAATAAAAGTAGTTCAGCCCAATTCCATGGCCAATAGGCTAGGATTACACGACTTTGTTGGGCTATTTTGGCTGCAAAATGGAACAAATCTTGTCTCAACAGAAGGTCTTCAGGAGTAGAGTAGAATGGTCCTTAAAAGAAACCACAAAATTTTGCCGTTTTCCAGTATTTTTCTAAAAAATTAAGTAACATGAATTTCTCAAACCTGATTTTCGGTTCGGATAAAGTCACCTGATCTTCAAAGTTAAATAGTTTTACATCCATAAAATAATACTAAGTATTATACAGGATAGGCGTTGATCAACCATGTACATGAAATAACAAACCTGTGAAAAATTGTGCTTAATCCGTTGTGTGAGTCAGGAGAAAATAGTGAAAAAAACATGCTCAATTTTCAGCTGTAAACACATTGTCCTATATTATGTTATAACAACCCAAAATCAGCGGTTGCAACTTGTTAAAAGGTTTTCTCGAATATGACGTAATTTTAGAGAAAAATATTTCACATAAAAAAATGCTTCTGTATGCACTTCATAATCAGTTAGCTTTCAGATTAAGATTAAATAATAATGTTTTATTGTCCCTACCAATCATGTAGGCCTATAATAAATAATAAATAAATTCTGCTCTTTCTTGCCACTTTAAAGTAACGACCTCGGATTTCTCCTTGAAAAACATAGATAGAGTACAGCAATGATAATGTCCACTTACAACATTAGTGTAATTCCATGAGCAGTCCATAGGAAAGTTTGGAACAACGAAGGGCGACTGAAGCAGTTGACCACCGGGTTGGCTGCATCCACAATAGGCCGACTCCACGCATAGCAACATTAATGCCGCAAGGCTCACAACTCCCGCTGCCGTCAAACGCGACGAATGACGGCCACTTGTCAGTTCCATGCAGCCACAAGTCGCTCGTACTTTTCCCGACCAATATAAAACCCAACACCTGTGAATGTATGGGTGTGTTATTTTTTAGCTAATGGCTTTCTACTGGTCATTGTTAGGTAATTGAAAACTTGGGATAAATTCATTCAACAGTCAACATATTTGAGCCAATGCTGCATTTTGTTCGATTGCTGCAAAAATGACAACCACGCAGCAGTTTTTCTTCACTGCACGAACTGTTTTCCTAAGGCCGATTTATCACACTCAAAAACGCAATCGTTTCTGATGCGCTTGAGTGATCGCGCGATGCGCTTGGGTGATCACCCATACAACTTTGTTTGGTTGTACAACAAAACAAAGACAAGCGCTACCGTTAAAGCGTTGCTCAGTCACTTCGTATGCCATTTCCAACCTTCATGGTCATTTCGTACCGCCACCCGAGTCATTTCGTGCCGTTAGCCGAGTCAGTTCGTAGGCCACCTTCCGTACTTCTGTACTGCAATACTATTGTGCCCTGTACTGTTGTATTGTAAATATTCGAAAAAAATTGTGGCAGCGAGAATTTCCCCGGATTCACGCAAATAACTTGTTTGTGTGTTTTGCTTTTTGCACGAAATGGCAAAGGTATAGGAAGTGACCCGATACCCTTGATAGTACTTAAAGGGACACGTCGCCTTAGATTTGGGCGCGTTGGGCTCTAACAAGCGTTTGAAAGCGTTTGTTATGAAATGAATATGGTTGGAAAGATGTTTTCAAAGTAAAGTACAACGATCCACACAAATATGCCTCGAAATTACGTTGTTTTCCTTTTACTTCGTGAACTAACATGGTTCGCCATTTTTTTTTGAACCAAAGTTTTGACTCCAAAAAAAATGGCAGACTGTGTTATTTCTCGAAGTAAAAGGAAAACCACACAATTTCGTGGCATATTTGTGTGGATCATTACATTCTACTTTTAAAGCATCTTTCCAGCCATATTCATTTCATAACAAACGCTTTCAAACGCTTGTTACTGAGAACCAAATCACCCAGTTCAAGGCAACGTTTCCCTTTAATGATGAATTGACAACATTAGCCAAACTATTCCTTCCCCCACCAACAAACCGAAAGTTGAAACAGATTTTCTCTACAGACGTATTTTAACTGCTTTCATTGAATTACTGGTGTATATACTTTTTTTTCAGACCTAAAAGGCAGGAACTTTTCACGTCAAATTTATCTGCAAATTCACTAGCTGAATTTTGTGAGTGTGGACTTTCACAGTTAAAGTTACACACCGGCTTCGTTGGGCTATTTTGGCTACAAAATGAGACCAATGTCTCGAAAGGATTAGTGTAGAACGTTCCTACAAGAAACCATCAAATTTGGCAGTTTTCGAGCATTTTTCGGTTCGGATAAATCACCTGATCTTCGGAATTAAATTTCACCAACAGCAGTATAAAAGTTAATTGTTCACCAAATTCAACTTTAATTAATTTGTTTTATTTTTTACAATCGATAGCCTATGTGACAAAAAATAAATATATTAAGATTATGGATTCAAGTTTATATTTAAAAAAAACAAAACAAGTATACTCTGACCTTTGACCGCTTTTGGTTTTTCCGAACATTTCTCGTTGATTACGTGATAATTCGATGAATCGTTTTTACAACCATCTAAAATTCATTGCCTATGATTCTGCATCACTAAGTTACGTAAACGGCAAACCAGTAAGCTCCTTTGACGTCGAAACAATTATTGGCTCAAAACTTCTCTGTCCAGTTAGCATGGAAGAGTCAGCAAATTAGGCAACACAAGAATGATATGAAATATTAATTTCCAAGAAAAATCCGTCTAGAAAGCATACAAAAACATCGAAATCTGGACGCTCTTGTGGAAAAAATGAAAACGAACCATATCATATAACTGTAACGCACACTCGCCCGTTCGTTCGTCTGTGCCATGACGTGGCGATTTCTTTAAATGAAGTAATTCTTGCGCCATCGTTCAGCTTTGATTTTGCTCATCATTGACATCCAGAGAAGCAATTCTCTAATCACAAACAAACTTGTCGGGTAAAAGAAGCACGACATTCATCGTCATATTTGGTATAGCTTTATTAGATCCGCACTGCACAGTTTAGTAAGTAACACACAACAATGAATCTGCTGACTACCAAATAAAACGTCGCAAGTTTTTATACGGTTTGCCTTGAGGGAATTTATATAACATTGAATCGGTCAAACAAAGGAATCGACATCAACGGTGACTACAAGAGCCATCTCAGATTTTGCAGACGACATAGTCATCATTATAGCCAACAACATCAACGATCTTGAGACCATGCTGCAAGAATTGGATGCTGTAAGTCGGACTACCAGACTTAACTGAATATGAAAAAAGACAAAGGTCATGGCAGGACCAGTAATAACTCCAAAGCAAGTATACAAAAACAGAAATAGAAGGTTGACGACTATATACGTCTAACTGAAGTCAAACGGTTCTCCCTCACAGCAAAAAAACAAAAAACAAGAACAAAATACGGAGAAGACACAAGGCTGGATGGCTAGCATTTGGAAGATACAGCACCGCCATGAAAGGCAACTCGATCCCTATGTGCCTGAAAAGAAAAGTTTATAACCAGTGTATCCAGAAATGGACAGAATACCAGAAACAGCTCATCACAACATGGTAGGAAGTTTATTGAAGATCACGTATACAAGGACAGGAAAACAAGCAAATGGATAAGGAAACGGACCAAAGTTAATGACATTTTAGAAACAGTGAAGCAGAGAAAAGTTAGCTGGGCAGGACACATACGCCACAGACCAGATGACCGTTGGAGCTCAGCTATCAATCACTGGATACTGGGAACAAACGGATAGAGGGCACCAAAGAAAAAAAATGGAGAGACGAGCTGCAACAATCAGCTGCCCCCAGTATTGTTACAGCTCGTTTCTCAATTATATAAACACAAAGTCGAGACATTTGGAGACATCATGCTGAGGCCTTCATCAAAACAGTTGATTTGATAGTTACGACACAATAAACACATGCAAAACTTTTACACAACAACGTGATTGTCCATTTATTCGCTAGTTCACAGAGCCGGTCTTTTTATTCACATGTTAATACACCCCATTGGTCGAAGACTGGTCACGAGGGACGCCCCACGTGACCACTCTTCGACTAACCAGGGTGCACAAACTCTCAGAGGTGTCTGTTAAACCATGTTAATCAGATTCGTTACTTTTTATAAAATGTGCCCGAAATATGTTTTTAAAATATCGTTGGAAATATATAAATGTAAACATATTAACAGTTGCCCTGTGATTTCACGGTATTTTTGTTATAGATTAATTGAAAACTGACTTATGAGTAATTATTTTGAAACTGAATACGGAAAGAAACTTTATAGTTATTTCCTAAAATATCAAAAGATAACGTACGTTATGTCATGGTTACCATACACTGCAAATATTGTACAAACTCATGGAATTTTAAAGATTCCTTTCTTAAAATAAACCGATCATTAATGGTAGGGTCATTGTTTGGTAATGGTCAACGAAACAATGATTTATTGGCAAAAATTGTTACAGAAAGATACAGTGAAAGTCACCTATGAAAGTTTTAGTTGAATACAGTGCCTATACTTGCTGAGAAAATAACAAACAAGTGTCACAACAAGAACGTCGAATCCACCCACGTTTAGCGGGGTGACAGCGGGTACCAATGACGTTTCCCAAAGTCACCTTCGGCGATCTTAAAAGTGCAGCATACGTTTGGTAATTGGAGCCTCCTGCTTGTGTTAATCCTATATAAATGCAGGTACATACAATAAAACTGACCTGTGAAAATTTCACTTCAAAAGGTGGTCACGTTTTTGAGATATCACCGACAAGCCGGAGCGAATATTTCCACGCAGAAAGAATATTCCCCATAAGGAATACTTGGGGAATAAAAAGTGATATATTTTCCATAACCGAAGTACTTCGAAGTTGAAAAGTTTAAAAAAAATTCATTATACTACCCAAGGCTGCTGTACATCTTACCAAGTAAGTTTTCATTGCCATTAATTTTCAGAGTCATTACCAAACGCGTACTGTGCCTTTAAGAGAGTACAATTATTCGACATACTTGTATTGAATTCTAATCAACGCCGTGGGCACTTCAGACGAGACAATGATGCTTTTACCATCTTTATAACAACAAGGCATTTAGCCTTCGAGAAAGACTTACACACATTTATTTTTTTCACCATAATCTCTGCTTACCCACTGCTCTTTCTGAATGCTTCATGCTTTTCTCTTTCCACTCTCTCTATTCATGTATTTCCACTCGACTGCTCTTGTCACCCTTGTATGCATGTATGTGTGTTGTCTTGTCATTTAGCCTTCGAGAAAGACTCTGCTATAGGGTCGAAACGTCAGGCCACTAACTATTTTTTTTACATTTATTTTGTATTAACAGAGTATGACCCCATCTTTAACAGATCAAATACCTTAAAGCAACATTTTTCTTAAAATGTGTCCACTTGATAGAGACAACCTGAGTAGAGATAAATATTTCTGCTATTTTCAAATTTTCTTAACTGCAAGTAATACAAAGGGGGAACTGACTGGGTACATTTTTTACAATAAATGTTAGGTTGAACAAAGAAAAATTGACTAGCTGCACCGAGTAAAAGCTATCTATTATGAATCTGTGTTACAAAAAAAGAAAATTATCCCATGTGAAATATATAAAACCTTGGTCAGACTGCAGAGAAAGGCCCAAGTTTGTTACTCCTTACCAACCTTTCTAATTATACAAAATGACATATACATCTTCTTTTCCTATTTTACAAATCTACATACTGTGTAAACGTACTCTAGTTTAAAAAAAACAAGTAGGTGTTGCAAACAGCCCATCGAAATTAAAGATATATTGTAACATTTCTAAATATACAAAATAAATCTCTGGCCCATTTGGACGATTAAGATTAGAATATCATAAAGTTATTATTTATTCTCCATTACAATATAATACACAACTTTTTTTGAAAAACATTAATATCGTGGTTCTAAAAAAATATCTATTCGTTCTGTTCCAGTGTTAGTCGCCTAATTTTTTTTTATGTTGGCGTAACCCGACCAACCCTAAAAATATGGCCGACCCTGGGGAATTTTTTGTTTTTTTCGAGGGAAGAAATTTAATAATTAAAATGTGAAGAAATTAGTTAAAATACATTTGAAACCGTTTCTCATTGTTGTATGACGATAGCGCGCGTGGAACTTTGGAGTGCACAACGAAGTAGATTGCGCAGGCCCGATACAAAAGTAGTACATAAATAGATGCACATGTACTGTATGTATAGTCACATACCAGACTCCCAATAAATGGATTGCAATACGCGTCATTGACCACCATCTTTGATGATATGTGCACGCGTGAAGAGCTATCATTGGCTGAGAGTCGTGCGTAGCGCGTACACCGTTTTTTTACATCAAAGATGGCGGTAAATGACGCGTATTGCAATCCATCTGCGCTGCGTTTCACAATGGTGAATACATGGGCCGCTTTCTTGGAAGTCTAAAACAATAAGAAAACGTGTCATTTTCGTTGCTGGGAAGGGGGGGGGGAGAGAATGAGAAAAAAGTAATAATATTTTATTTTTGTCTGGCCCGTTACGCCAACATAACATTTGTTTTAGGCCTTATTCAAAATTATGAACGTATTTAAAAATATAATTTAAAAAAGTGGAAAAACCTGATTCAACAAAGATGTTTATTGTTGGAAGGCACGCGGAAAACATTGGGAAGTGTCAAAGACCAGTATGCGCACTTTATGTGATCCATCGTATACATGAAATAACTACCCTGTAAAAGTTTAAGCTTGATCGGTCATGGTCACGATAAAAAAAGTGAAAATTCCCTTACAATATTTATTTTTATTGTTTTCAAATATCGAGTTTTAGACTCGCTAAATCAAAAGCTAATTATTTTGTATATGTTTTACCTGCATGTCAGACAAAAGAGGTATTTTGGGGGGAAATTTTCCACCAGTGACAATCTTTATGCCATGTGAGTTATACAAATCAATGAGCATTTTCAAAATATACCGGTAATACCAGTATATTTTTAATCTTACCAATCGATTTGTGTTTAACTATTCTGGTTGCGAAGCCAAGGATTCTCCGGGAAGCGATTTTTTTTCTGCAGCACACGTCGGCTACGGAGTCAGCAGTTAAGGGATAGGCTGTTCTCCCCTATCCCTTAACTGTTGACTCCGTAGCCAGCGTGTGCTGCATAACAAACATTTGCCTCCGGGAAGGGTGAATTTAACCACTCTACTCGCCAAGAGCCCCGTGGAGAGAAGACAAGGAGGGGAACAAAACACTTTAACGGGTCACAATGTAAAAAAAAAAGAAAAAGAGGAAGACTTGCACAGTTGGTCTATTTTCTGCTGAGATTTAATCAGTTTAAAGGCACTGGACACGTTTGGTAATTGTCAAAGACCAGTCTTCTCACTTTGTGTATCCCAACATATGCAAAACATAACAAACCAGTGAAAATTAGGGCTCATTTGGTCATCGAATCTGCAAGAGAATAATGAAAGAAAAAACACCCTTGTTGCACTATTTTGTGTGCTTTCAGATGCATAATAAAAGGCTTCAGCTGAAGTATTTTATTATTTGAGTGAGAAATTACCTCTTTCTCAAAAACTACGTTACTTCAGAGGGAGCCGTTTCTCACAATGTTTTATACTATCAACAGCTCTCCATTGCTCGTTACCAAGTAAGTTTTATGCTAACAATTATTTTGAGTAAATACCATTAGTGTCAAGTGCCTTTAAAAGTGTCAAGTGTTGTGTCAGCTTTAAAAGTGTCAAGTGCCTTTAAAAGTGTCTAGTGCCTTTAGGCGCTTTGTAACCCTAGGAAAAAGGCGCCTGATATAAATGCTAATATGTATGTATGTATGTATGTATGTATGCAGGTAAAATTTGAAGTAATCTTTCACGTAAGTTTGTTTTTTGTTATTTTTGAGCATATTCACACTTCAAAAAACCTTTTTTCAATCACGCATGCAGAGAAACAGCTTTCATTTTTTAAAGCAATTTGATGTTTCAAGCTAATTTCAAATAGTTACATATTAGAAAAAAATTACTCTTAACAACTGATCAATATAAAACAGAAATGTACGTCATGCTTTTTCTAAAATGTTGAGACACATTTTAGCAATCAGCTGGGCTCAGTGGTTTCTTTCCTGCTTTCCACCTCTGATGTGGACCCCAGTTTGATATTCAGTCTCTACCTGACTGCACGGAGTTTTTCCCTATTTAGGTTTTTTTCCTCCTACATGTAGGTCTATAAAAAAAAAAAAAAAATAGAGTCTCCATAAGGCAAGTCAGGAGAACGTACAGACCTTTTTGAAAATAATATACAGAAAACAAAACCATCAAGTGATACATCTACCAGTACATAACAACTCAGTACCGTATTAAACAAAACACAATGTGAAATGGTTTGAGTTTGCTCGACCATTATGCTACAGTACGGGAAAGTCAATGCTGGAGTACGGGAAAATTCTGCCAAAATAACGGCTACTTTCGAAACTCCCTACAAAATAAACTAGATGAATAATTAAGTCAATGAAGTATTCCCATTTGAAAACAAAAAACAGAGTGTGCTAGTCCGTGATGATTCTTTTCAAACCTTCAAAGTAAGACTATTCTTCAACCACGACAACCAAATTATTTTAAAAAAACTTTCAATGATCGTTTCACACTGTGGTTAAACCTCACACTGGTTGCTTCACAAAGTGGTGGATGAACCTAACACTGTGCTTGAACATTTCGGGTAAACAATGTTAGAGAGGGGATTCAACTGTCACACTACAATATGGCCTCTGAGGGAATCCCACCTGGATATCATTCCAAGGAACTCCAACAGAATTGCGGTTACGGGGGTAACCTTCTTCAGGGTCGGTCAATCCGTTGATATCATGATCAGGGAAGACGTCATCTCTCGGTGGTTCTGGAACTCTGCTTTGAATTTGATTGAACGACTCGTCAAAGTCACTGTAATCACTATTTTGCCCGATGGAATGGCTGTCAGAGAAGAAGAATGATCCCGGTGCCCTGGGCTCGTCATGATCACCCGTCCTGTACGCTGAATCTGTATCGCTCTGATGAGAAGAATCAATAAACGGTTGCTTGTTGCCGCTGGCAAACACTGCTTTCCCGTTCGTGGAACGGCCGTCGTTGGAAATGAAAAGTGATCGCGGTGCCCTGGGCTCGTCATGATCGCCCGTCCAGTACGCCGAGTCTGCATCGCTTCGATGAGGGTCAGTGAAAGGTTGCTCATTGTCGCTCGCAAACACTGCTTTCCCGTTCGTGTTGCGCTTGCTGTCTGGCTTTTTGTACCACTTCTTGTCGGACTTCACCAGCCGCTTCATGGCTTCGAGGGCTTCGTATAACCACCTGCCCATTTCCAATTCAGGATAGTTGGGCTCATCCAGAGGTTGGGCTCGTCTACTCGAGTTGGGACTTTCCCTGCCCTTACAATGGATGCGCAGATAGAGGTCTTCCATAGACTTCATCAGCTTGTATTTGGCAAAGCGCTTGAAAGGCACTGGTATATCATCTTCAGATGTATAATCAAAGTAGGTCACGACAAACTTATCGCAGGCATTATCCCGACTGAAATATTCTTCCAGCAGAAACAGAGCCTTGATAAACACGTCACCGTACACCCCGGCCGAGTCCATTCGCTTCTGTTGAGCTTTCGCCCTGTACTTCAGCCCGGTCCCCTTAGAACATATCAACAGCACCACGTCGGCTTTTTCAATCTGATTGGTCAGCCACATCTCGACAGTCGGACCAATAGACTTCTCCCACTCCATCAGGGAGACGTCGCACTGACAGTGCCTCTGGAGGAATCGACAGAAGCTTACGACTACTTCCAAGTGTTGGGGATGATCGTCGGCAGAGTAGATTGGCAGGACGCGCCTTCTCGTCACTATGTAATCTAAACCATTATAACCCTCTGAAATGAAATGATAAACAAAGATGTTATTCACTAACAAAGGGCTTTGGCCAGTTCAATATATTGGACTCAACTCCAGCAATCAAACTTTTTTCGTACAAGTTTACTGAGCACAGGAACACATTTTAAGTGATGTTTGAAGCTTAGCACGGTGTGGATCGTAAGAAGAACTGTAGTAGCAACTTGCGGATACAGCCATGTATAAAACTCTTTTGGGAGAAGTGCTGGCTCTGAGAAGAACTGGTGCGGTCTCGACGTTTCACACAGTATATTCTCTGCAGGACAAACTTCTGAAGATGAACGGACTAAACGGTTCGAAACGTCGAGACAACACCGGTTCTTTTCAGAACCAACACTTCCCCAACAGCGTTTGTATACATGATTGTTATACCCGCAAGTTACTATACTAAGGAACAAATCTCATTTGGCAAAACTGGATACCAAGCACTCTAACATGCTCCAGAGTGTAAAGGCTATTGAGCCGTATACTGACTTGACCATTATGCAATGTCAACGTTTGTTATCAATTACAAACCAACAGATAATATACCTGTTTGACTCCATTATGCATTTTTCCAAATTTTATTTCACTTAAAATTATGCTCTCTGGGAATGCCCTCAAACAATATTGGAGTCTTATATAGCGCAAGTATCCACCAATAAGGTGCTCAAGGTACTTGGACAAAGAGAGACACTTTTTAAGACAGGTTTGGGGTTTTATGAACTATTCATGAGACCGATTTATGTAGTGTCTTATAAGGGTTTATAATGTGCTGCGTTGCACTCGGCAGACACTGCCAAAAACATCGGGCGAACCCCTTAATTCTCTTTAAAATAAGTGTACTTGAATCGCTTACGTGCATTACACAACACAGGACCAATGACATTTATATGCCCCATCTGAAGGCAAAGCAATAATGGTTAAGTGTCTCGTTTGTTAAGGACAAAATGTGGCGACCGAGACTCGAACCCAACACTCTGGTTAATACTGACAGCTCTCTGTGTTAATTCCATACCTGCTGGGTGAGTACTCCCTGTACCTGGACCATCTTTTCAACAATCCTTTGGGGTACGTTGCCACTTTCTCGAAAATGCAGGTAGACGGCGAGACGATCGAGAAGAGAATTACTCCAAACAAACAACTACTGACTGTCACCCCAATCACCACAGGCAGCTGAATCTCTGCTTCTTTATTAAAGAATTTGGGGTTAAACAAAGACAAATTGACTGAAGAGGAATTTGAACCTGCGACCTCCAAATTAACATGCCGGCGCTCTACCAATATTGAGCCATAGCCCTAACGGTGGCGGTCTCCATATGGTGTCAATATCTTTGTTTGGGAAGCCAGTCAGAAGCGTATACAACCAGGAATTTCACCCAAGTTCATAAAACAACCTGGGAAGCGGCAATGAGAGGGATCAGCTGAAGGGGATGCAACTTATTATTTTAACTATCAAGTAACAAACCACATGGGAAACGGACTGGGCAAATTTTATTTAATTTGGGGTTAAACAATTAGTTCCCACAATCAGTGACCTTTAATAAAGATGAAGACGTTTTTAGATAGACCTTCATGTAGATCAGATCAGAGCAGCCAGTTTCGTAGAGCTGCCAAGGGAGGTGGTCAGCAAATCTTCTTTTAACTCAGTGTGATATGGCCACTCAGACGAATTATTGTGAAATGAAATTTTACTAAAATAGCATGGATTTAAATTCAAGCCTGGCCATGCAGTAATTGTGCTGATCAGGCCTTCAGGCAAGACACTTTACCATCATGATATACTTAAATTGTTGCGATTCCAACTGCCTCTAGCTACCGGGCAATCTTGGTGGTCTACGTGGTAAGACATCTGCTCTTACAATTGCAAAGGTCGTGGTTTCGAATCCAACCCAAGTAATATACCTGTGGGTTTTTATTTTCACAGGACTTAGGAAAATACTGAGCATATACAGCGCTTTACACACATCGGTGTATGGGTAAAACCAAATATCCCCAATGCAAGTTTAACATCTAATAAATCATTGCTCTGTATTCAGCTGAAACTTTCACATGTGACTTTGATTGTATCTTTCTATATAGGTTTGCCTGTAAATCAGCATTACACTGACAAAAACCAATCTTTAAATCTTGCACGTACAAAAAATGAAATTTACCGACACAACGATTACTTTGTTCTTTAGAAAGGCCTGATATCCCCTCTACTAGAACAGCAAGTCAAGTAAGAGAACACAAACCTTCATGGAAGTGTGAGGGATTTATACCAGTGCATTTTGGTCGCTGGCAACACTTATCTATATAATGTCTCCTCACTCTTCAGAGCAAATAATGATAAGGTTTCTCTTTGCGGCGTCCTTGGTTTCAATACCAAAATATGTTTTCAAACCAAAAAGCACTATATATACTGATTCTGAAGGAATGAACAACATTTCTAGACAAAGTTTACTGGAATCAGCCTTCCTGAAATCAGAACTATATAAGAGCGGCCCAGAAAAAAAATATAGACTTATTTTGAAAGGATCATCTGACTAAAATCAAACATCTTATCGAAGTAAAAAGTTTCAATAAGATGAAAAAGTTGTCTCTTTACCTGTGCATGACATTTGACTCGTTGCGGGCACGTAGCCTGGATAACATCGGCAGCTTCCACCGGCCGGATCCGTTGTGTCGTTTATCTCGCACTTTCCATGCACACCGCAAAATGTTGTGTTTGCCTCAGGAATTATAGCGCAGGGGTTTTCTAATACGGGATGGCAAAATTATTGTTTTTTGTTTAAAGGCACTGCTGGACACGTTTGGTAATTACTCAAAACAAATATGAGCTTAAAAACTTGCTTGGTTACGAGCAAGGGAGAGCTGTTGATAGTATAACACATTGTGGGAAACGACTCCCTCTGAAGTAACGTAGTTTTTGAGAAAGAGGTAATTTCTCACTAAAATATTACAAGACTACTGACCAGAAGTCTTTTATTTTGCACCTGAAAGCACACACATTTGTGCAACAAGGGTGTTTTTTCTTTCATTATTTTCTTGCAACTGCGATGACCAAATGAGTCCAAATTTTCACAGATTTGTTATTTTATGCATATGATGGGATACACCAAGTGAGAATACTGGTTTTTGACAATTACTAAAGGTGTCCAGTGCCTTTAACAATTGACTGCAAAGTGTAATTTTGTTCAGTTCATTGAGCACACACTCCCTACGCAATCCTAGTGGGTTTTAGTTTGTGTTTCAGTTCCAGCTCCAGCCTGCACGCATCATAGAGCTAAACCCAGCTTATTCTGTTCCTGTTCCCGCCTCCGCACTCCATTGAGCTAAAGCCACCTACCGGCTAATCTCTTCAAACGTTCCCCCTGAAGACGATTAGAGTATACTGATCAAAACGTTGAATTATCAAACCAGCGGTTCTTCACAGAACCAACACAACTCTTCTGTTCTTCTCGCCATGGACAGCAAGTCCCTTGCCCCGCAAGTAATGCAGTCGAGTTGGTCAGATTTTGAACAACAGCTTCGGCCAATCGCTGCCAACTAAATCGCTGCGCATATCACATACTCACTCAGGCATTTCTGTCTTCCTGCATGTGCAACAAAGTTGACGTTGCAATGGCAGTAAAAGTCACTCCCATCTGTATTGTAGATGCACTCTCCGTTTTGACATTGACTGACATATGTGTCCCAGCCGTCTAGAATTTTGCACGGATCAACTGATAAAGATAAAAACATCAGTGGACAAGATTAAACAGGGAATTTTATACAATTTGGAATGTATTTATTTATGTATAACAGGATGGTGATTAGGAAACAGTAAGAATTGTTTAATTTTAGGTGCGAGGGTTAAATGGGGGAAAACCCATGCTATCGGGTATGAACTGGAAACCCGAATCCAAATGCAAGGCTGCGGTCTGAGGTGGGATATGAACCAGGGTACACAGGGGCGAACGACAGGGAGAGAAACCACTGAGCCATCCTGATCCCAAATATTATACTCTATTGAAAGTTCTGCAGAGAAACCTCTTGGATTTTAATAGAAAACGTTTGTGAATTAGTAAGGAATACCTTTGCATGTATTGTCAAAAACAGCGAAGCCCGGCGCACAGCTGCAGTTGTATTCCTCCACGTTCGAGGTGCAATTTCCATGTGCACCACACGGGTTGCCAATGCATGGGTCACCTGGTTAGATACAAAATGAAAACAAGTATATATATATATTAGAATTAATTCCTTACACAATTTTAATTTGGTTTTTAGGCCAATATCAAGGCTTATGACAAAGGGCTGGATCCTTGGACTTCTAAATGACTGTGAGGTTGGAACTGAACCTGCAACCCTCCCCTTACAAAATGTCTGTGGTACTCCTGTGGTATTCCTGTGGTACTCCTATGGTACTGCTGTGGTATTCGTGTGGTATTCCTCTGGTATTCCTCTGGTATTCCTCTGGTACTCCTGTGGTATTTCTTTGGTACTCCTATGGTATTCCTTTATCTTATTCCTGTGGTACCACAGAAATTACCACAAGATTTTGATAAATGTTTTGGTAAAAGAGGAATACCACACAATTTTCAGCGATTACAACAGGAAGCGCATGTGGTATCAGAGCTACTGGTGTCACTGTGGTATTCTAACTACCATATGGAGTGCAACAAGAGTTTGAAACAGGGCCTAATGTTATAGAGCTGCTTAAGCACAGTAGCTAAGCACAACAGAATTATGCCTTCCAGAATAAGGTTAACTGCCAAACTACTATGTCAAATGTACAATTTGTGACTGGTATCCTGCTCATTTCTGCTCGGCAGAACATGTGCAATATTTTTTGCCTATAAAGCATTTCTATAAAATTGGGCCCAGGTCTTGGTATGGCAGGAATAGCAAACGATTTCCTGTGGTAGTTTACCACAAGATAAAGCACCACAGCAATGATACCACATGAATTGTACCACAAGAATAGTCCCACAAGAAAAGCTACCACAGCAGTATTGCCACAGGAATTGTACCACAAGAAGGTTAATGATCTAAAATGATGCAGAAAATTGCCAGGCACACACCTTGTGAATTTATCCCCCAAAAATCAAAAGACCACAGCAGTACTACCACAGGAATTGTACCACATGAATAGTACCACAAGAAAAGTTACCACGGCAATATTACCACAGGAAATGTACCACATGAAAAGTACCACAAGAAAAGATACCACAACAGTAATACCACATGAATTGTACCACAAGAAAATTATTACAGCAATATTACCACATGAACTGTACCACAGGAAAGGTTACCACAACAGTTGGTTCATTACCGCAGAAATTTTAACACAGAATGTTTACCACAGGAAATAAATAGGGGTACTGCATAGATGTCCGAAAAAAAAATTGTGTGGCAATTTTCTGTGGTAATTTACTGTGGTGTATTACCACAGGACATTTTTGTAAGGGGATCGTCACTATAAGACAAGACTTGATCGTATGGCTCCAACACCTGCGATTGGTCTGAAACTGCTTCGACAGAAATGGGATGCAGCATGTGTCTCCTATACGTATCGACTTGAACCTGGCACTTCTACATGTATGACAAAAGTGGGATTCGAACATGGACCAGCTTTATTTTATTATTATTTTTTGTTAAACCTGTAAATTGCAGAACAAGCAAACAATTTTCATAGCTGCAGTTTTGATGTGCTCAAGATTTGGGGTCGAGGGCACCTGGGCATTCGCTCCAATAGTGCTGGGATAGGCCAACGAACAAACAGATTTGCCACATATAACATTACTAAACTACCATATCCCATGAGACAAAAAGTGGTCACTTGTGTTTAAAGTTCAACATTTTAGTGCAGTTAAAAATATAATGTATGAAATATACTCAACAAGTAGGTAAACATTGTCGTCGAAAGAGTGTGAGGGTTTTCCCCCTTACCCTGTGATGATGCTAAACCATTGATAAGTGAACTTACTTAAAACAAGGAATGTTTGCGGTGATGAAGTTTTGCAATTTGTACGAGCGTTCTGTTCATCCAAACAAACAGCATCTGTTGGAAATGCTTTGACCTGCGATAAAAACGATAACAAGAAAACGATAAAAACCATAAAAGGTCAACTTTTTACAGGCATTTTAGGGGCACGTTGCCTTGGGTGTGGGCTCTTTGGGCTATTAAAAGCATTTGTTATTAAATGAATATGATTAGAAAGATGTTTTAAAAGTAGCATAACATGATCCACAAAATACCCTCGAAAGTTTGGTTTTCCTTTTACTTTGTGAACTAACACGGTCCGCCATTTTGTAGAACCAAACTTTCGACACCACAAAATGGCGTCCATCAGTTGTAGGGTGTTTAGCCTAGTACGCGCATATCAAAGTGCAAGTACTTTTACAAAATCCCACTTCAAACGAATCTTCTTCTTCTTTTTTGAAGGCTCACCCTAAACTGAATAAATGCTATGCATGTCACAAGATCAAAGAAGAATGAGAGGGGACCACAAAATCTATGATTTAATGCCTGTTCTGATTGCATGCTCTGCGTATGTCTCTGTAAAACCACAGAATGGATCAACCCCAGGACTAATTAAAAAATATCTAATTTATTTGAATCTTTTTAAGTCACGCTTCCAGGGGTTACGATCGAGCAAGCATTCCGAGGGACAAATGGCACGGCGCGATCGTACACCACTGGAACGAGGTTGAACGAGGTTGGTCAGGTGTTATAGTAGTATCGTGGCTATTTGCTTCCCTTTTGCCTCCTACAGGACTTGCTAGCTATGGTGGTACAGCCGAGAAATAGCAAATTCCAATCTCACAGATGTATACTTAAACTTATACTTAATACTTACACCATCTTTTTTTTCTTTTTTTTAAGCCCATGTACAAATTTCTATTCAAATTTAAAAGACCTTCGTAAGGAACATACGTTGACTGTTTATTTTCTTTTTTAATATGTCTGATTGTGCTTCGGTCTAAATGGCATCCTTTTTTATATTATTGTTTTGTAATATTCCTTTGTATTGAAAATTATTTTCAATTCAATTTTTGTGAATTCAAACGTGATTCGGCCACTGAGCCACGAGATTTATAAAAGTTCTTTTGAATAAGCCATGAGTAAAAATAGACGGGACAACCATCCATAAATGCTGGAAACCAAACCTCTTATTCCACGGACACAAGAGGGCGAGGAAGACGAAAAAATATATCTCAGATACCAGTGTGGAATCAACAGACAAGGGCCCACTTTCATAGAGCTGCTTCACAACAAAATTATGCTTACCAGAAAAAGGTTAGCAGCTAAACTACCATATCACATACACAAATTGTGGCTGGTGTCCTGCCAATGTTTGCTTAGCAGACAATTGTTTAAGCAATATTCTCTGCTTAAGCAACTCTATGAAATGTGGCCAAGGTGGCCGCCTAATTGACGCGGAACTGAATAACTTGGGAGAGCCGTACTGAACTTGAGGGCAAATGAACTGGACTATAAAGGCCGTATCCGAATTGGCGGCTACAGCTACGGCTACAGCTGGACCGCCGTGTCATTGTGTGGTGAAGTACAGGATTTCCTTAGCAACACTCTTAGCAACAGTCGTAGCCATAGCTGTTGCCCCAAATTCGGATGCGGCCTAACTAATTACCATTGCCTGAAGTCGATCTCCAGGGGCAAAATATTTCCAACTCTGGGTATCAGATGACACCAACACAAAGGACATTGATTTGTCGGACTGACTGCACGTCTTGTTAACTACGGTCGCTTCAGACTGTTGTGGAAGAAAGCAGTATAGGTCAAGCGGGTATTGAATAATGAATAATAAATAATGAATAATGAATAATGAATAATGGTTTATAAACAAAAAAACAACATTTACACTGCGCCGATATTGGGACTGCCGTGCTGACAAATTTCAACAGTTAGTTTCTTGGCACATTGAAAGCGTTGCCGTAAGCGCTTACCATAATATGTGCATTATATGCGCATGTGTATAATTATTGCATTCACAGGATGTGATAAGGAACTTTTGTACTTCTACATAGGAACAAATATAACAGGATTGTGGATCAAGTGGCATTTATTAAAGAGGAACTCAAAGATCAAATTTAGTTGAAGGATCCACTCAATTTCCAAGAGTCCTAATGAAAATGGGGGGATGTCTCTACCCTCATGCTAAAAGGGTGTAAAATGCCACTGTGTTTGATACCCTTCAAGTGAAACTTTTGTCAAAATCCAAAAACGTTCGGTGACATCACACGTACAAATATATGGTCTGTACATTTTTGTTCAGAGAATGTTCTGTTCATTCCTGAATCTTGATGACATAAAAGATTGAGTTTGACATTATGGCTGGCGCAGAAATATACACCATTTTAGCGCGAGGTTCTAGAGACAATTGAAATTTTCCCCCCACTCTGATCATGACTCTGTCCATTGGGAAAATGAGTGCATCACAAAACTGAATTCGATCTTGGAGTCACTCTTGTATCCAACCATAAAATGGCATCTGTGCGTTGGGTACATAGAAATAGAACACAGAGAATGCTATGTGTGCTTATCAATGCATATCTGTTTTGAGGCAAGTCATGCGCGCTGCCGTTTTAGCTGTATGGCAAATTCCAGCTTTCCCATTGGTGATCTGGTTAATTTTGCCATACAGACATGTCACATGGTATTGATAATATGTCCACAGTTGACATAGAGGGCGTGCACAGCAGACACAGACAACAATCGAGCTCAGCATTCTCTGTGTTCTATTTCTATGGTTGGGTACCATTCACCGTGCATTTCCGTCCCATTCCCTCTTTATTATTGCACGCTAGAAATTCTTACAATTGAACGCCGCTAGACCACACCATGCGTCACACACAGCAGTACAAAACAGAATACAATCTTGTACATTTCGTTTTATATAACACCCAAGCAGATTCCTTGCCATTTGATTGGAGGATTGTCCGTCACGTGATAGCCAATAAATGTACCATTGCACGCTACGTCATTCACCGTGCATTTTTCGTTCCATTCACCATGCATTCTACGTTCCATCCGATTTGTTCTATTGCACGCTCGCCCGCCCTCCATTGACGAAAGTGACTATTCGATTTTATAAAGGTGGCGGAAGCTTCAAATAATTTTGTTAAATAATGACAAATAATGACAAAGATCTACTTATATGTTATATAAAACAAATAATGAATGTTTTTCATTCGTGCAATAGTAAGAATATTTTCATTCGTTGAATGGAACATTCCATCTTTCAACTCATGAAAATATTCTTACCATTGCACTCGTAAACATTCATTATTTATATAATATTGCACGACTGTATATTGCACACCTGTTGACTAATCAACAGCAGGATTTAAAGTTTGATGAAGGATAAGAAACTATTATCTAATGATGTTAATAGGTCAAAACAAAGTCCTAAAAGTGAAGTGTTTACTATTTAGTTGTTTTCATAGAAACATCTGAGAAACTCAAATCAATAGTTTTCATGCAATGCACGCTATAATAAACACAGCCTCTCTATTAGTATATGCAATAAAAAACGAGCAGACATACAACAAATTAGTTAAACGAAACCAACTGCAATCCTTCTGAAATTAAAAACTGTGAATATTCTGGAATGAACAATTTTTTACAGAAAATAATCCAGAAATGGAAGATCCCTGGCATTAACTGGTCAATATCAATCATATTTTTGAGTCCATGGCAACAACATCATATTTAACTTAAAGAGAGGCTCCAAGGTCAAATTTGATTTTGTGATGCACTCATTTTCCAATAGATGGAGTTCTCATGAAAATCAAGAAGAAGTTACAAGTCTCTAACCTCACGTTAAAACGATGTAAAATGCCATTTTTCATAGCAAAATTTTGAATGTGACGTCAACAAATCCAATGCCTATTTCGATTGGATTCATTTAAATGTTCAGGAACTTAAAATTCTCTGTACAACAACATATAGACCACTGCATTTTAAATGTGATGTCATCAAACGTTTTTTCGATTTTGACAAAATTGACTAGAAGGATATCAATCACAGCGGCATTTTACACTGTTTTAACATGGGGTTAAAAACCTAAAATTTTGTCCCCCGTTTTCATAAGGACTCTTGGATCCAAAAACTGAATTTGACCTTGGAATCACTCTTTAACCACATAATAACTCTTCTAGAAGAGATGTGGGGCTCCACAGGTTGGTTAAAGGTAAAAATTATTTTATCTTTTGTATATACCCACCATTTTAACATTAAAAGAATCCAATCCAGGTTTTGTACTAGAAGAGATGAAAACCCGGTAAATATCAAAATTATATTCGGACGGCGCCACATTGAATGAAAAATCAATCAAGTTGTAGAATCCAGTCGTGTGGTTTTGCTCCACTAGAATGCAGTCTGGCTCCCAAAGTGCTGTAAAAGGGTTAATTTTTTACGGTTAAAATGATGCAAATGTCAAAAAAGATAATGTAAATAAAATTTAAACAAAATCTCGGTTTTACCGGTCAATTTCAACAAGTACTCACTCAATTTAACACCCAGCTCATTCAATGCATCAGCATTCAACAGCCAAAAGGAGTAAATTAAAGTTCAACAATTTAGCATTCACTGGTCAGAAGATCATTCAAATTCCTTAGGCTGTAAAGATCATTCAATTTTGCATTAGTAGTAAGGATGGAGGCACACACACCTCACTTTGTGTGTTCAAGGTAGCAGTTTGTACACCACAAAACAAAATGGCGCAGGGGGTGTTTGCACACCTGGTAGTGGTGGTGCGAAAGTGTAACTGGGGGCAAACCGTTATTGTTTAACCTCAGTTGTCACTGTCGTGAGACAATCCATCTTGTGGTGTCTTTCAGACACAGCTCAACATGATGCATCATGTTTACTCCCACGTCTCGGCCCTTCGGGTCTCCCGAACACTACCGTGGGTCGCACGACTCCCCACTTCGTGACTCGCCTTCGGCCTTTCAGGCCTACAGAACACTGCCGTGGGCCGAGTGACTCACCACTGCGTGGCTCACTTTCGCACCACCACTACCGCCATTTTGTTTGTTGGTGTGCAAACTACCAGCTTGCACACGCAAAGTGAGGTGTGTGTGCCTCCATCCTTACTACTCACATTGTATAACTCTGCTTTGAAACAGGAGATTGCTTGTCATAAACCATACGGATATTCATGTCAAATTAAAATATGAGAGGTAAATGCATTTCAGCAAACTTTTATGACAGCAATTTTGTCAGAATCTGCAGTTACGATTATTAAATTTAAATGCAAGAAGCAGGACAGTTCTCATGCAAGATACAAACGGAACCCTTCACATGCGGGTCAACTCACATGAATAAAAACATCGTCCAAACTTTGAAGCCGTTCATGGATGAGACAAACAAAATAATTGAAAACCACAATTTGATTTCCGATCAAAAAAAAAAAATCCCCCCCCTAAAAAAATATGTATATATGTATTGAAAAAAAATTGAAAAAAAAATTTGGAAATCCAAAATCAGCATTGGTGTGTGTAAAAAAACTCGGTGAAAAATTATTCTCATTTTAAAATTTTCTATTTCTGAATGGCCCCTCGGGTTTTATATGAAACGTAGGAACATAGTGTCCTCTTGGGGTCATCATATTATGTTAAATGTGGCTGTCTTCTGTACGATCATTAGACCTGAACAAAGCAACTCACCTTCTTCATTCTTGTAACAGCGGGAGTCATTAATTTTGTCGGGTTGGCTACAACCTAAAAAGAAGTTTGATCACACACAAAAATATGATAACAAATAATAAACTTGGCATGTATTTTATACTGACGTGAAGTTGTTAAAAAGAGACACCTGTTTATGCCACTTTGGCATGAAAATTGTTTTTATTTAGTTCAAATCATACACTTTGGAAAAAAAACTACTGTTAAACTTGTCATTTCTCAGAAGTGACATTTCTCAGATGACTCGTGTACACAACGTGAAGTGGTTCAACATTTTGTGTTTAACCCCCTTCACGTCGTCGGATAACGTGTTTTTTTTCCTAAAAATTGTGCTTGACTGACTTCAGCCGGACGTTCTGTTACGACCAGAACTACTTCGGATTTTTTTTTTGGGGGGGGGGCAGCTGGAAGCTGGTGAAAATATCCACTTGGACTTTCCAGCATGTAGCACAGGCGTGTACCTACAATGCTTGACCTCACCCTTACAAAGAGAGACAACATGTTTCTGGAAAAAATCCCTTTCCAGGGGTTTATCGTCACCCGCTTCCATTCCAGACCTTTGTCCTGTTGTTTTACAAATGTGACTAACAAGAACGAACAGGCTGCCACTAATCCATTATTAAGAGTTGTTCATGCCCCCAAAACCTCCCACAGAGTGTTGTAAATATAGTGAGTAGTGATTAAAAAAGCACAAATTTGCCTCTTCAAATACAACCAGCGGAACATTACGATCCACCATTTTGTGGAGTCAAAATTTGGTTCTAGAAAATAGCGGACCGTGTTCCGTCATGAAATTACACAAAAACAACACAACTTGAAGGATATTTATGTGAGTCATTATATTCTACTTAAAAATATCTTACCAACCATATTCAATACAAAACAAACAATTGTTTTTTTTTAACCAAAAGCGCCCAAACCGAAGGCAATGTGCCCCTTTAAATTGTGACATTAAATTACTGCAATATCTTACCAGCTGTTATGTGGTCTTTACTTTTAGTTGTTATATGGTCACCATCCATACTGTCCACTGGCATTGTTGTTACTGTAACTTGATACTTTCGTTCGGGCCTCAAACCGCAAAAACATTCATTGGTAACGAAACGCTACAGAGGAGGACAAATCACAACATTGTTCAGTCTCTGTATAAGACAAAACTATACGACCCCGTATGGAGTATTGCTGTCACATTTGGGCCTGAGATCCTGCATGCCTGGGCCCAAATTCAGGATACCAGTCGCAGTTGGTGAATTCAGGCATGATATTTGGCTGGTAACATTACTCTGCTGAGCATAATTTTGTTGTGCTTAGCTTTTTGTTTTAGCTCTATGAAATTGGTCCCTGTTTTTTATCATCATTTAGATAGAGTGCAGCAGCGTATTGTTAATCTGGTTGGTTAAAGGGACACACCGGCTTACTGTTTACCTAATTAAGTGATGTTGAATCACAGACAATAGTTTTTCGATGGTTGTTGTAAAAAAAAATCATCAAAATGTCACGTAATTAACGAAAAATGTGAAAAAAACCAAAACCCGGTCAAAGGTCAGCGTATACGCTTTTCCGGCCGTTGCAACTGTCAAGTTTACGTGACATTGTTTTAAGTACACTAATGATCTGTTTATTTATTATAACAATGGCGAGGCATAAGGATCCAGTCTTCATATCCAACAAGCACAAATTCACGTGTAATTAAAAAACCGACATAAACACAGTCCGATCCACACCGTGCAGCTATTCGTCGTCGTCCCGCCGCGTGTGTAGCGCAGGCATCATGTAACGTTACAATAGTTAGGGAATAATAGCTAGGGCTACAGACTAAAACCCTCGTAAAACAAAACGTAATTAATGGTCTGGCTCCCTACCCCTCCACAGGCTCCGAGTTCATGCCTCCGTGGTTTGTCTCTCTGGCCAGGGTTTACCCGCTAGCTCCCCACGCTGATGCGCCGTAAAACACGCTTCCGTGCACGGACTCTCTGAATGCGAATCTTACGTTCGATTTTTCATCATTATTTACAACTTGCATCCATAAACTGAATACATAGTCTTTTTCGCCAAATACTCATGAATAATTGTTTTTTAAAAAACCTTGAATTTGGTTCAGTAATTTACTTTTATACGGCTGGAAGTAAAACTAATTCTGAAGATCACGAGACTTTTCGGAACCACATTTTGGTTCCGAAAAGTCACGTGACCTTCGTTTTTTGAAAAATGCTCGAAAACGGCCAAATTTGATGGTTTCTTTTTTGAACCATTCTTTTCCATTTCAGGAAGACCTTTGAAATCATGTTTTAGTCTATTTTGTAGCCCAAATAGCCCAACGAAGCCGGTGTGTACCTTTAAGGGTTTGGGATCGACGTTATGACCTCTTTCCCGTCACAGGTCTGTAGCCATTCCTCTGTCTAAATTTTCTATACAGATGTTTCCGTGGTAAATGTGCCACCAGTGTGTCCGACCTGGTTCCTCTTTTCAGGGTGTTTGAGCGTGAAACCAGGCTTTCTGCTTCCTCTCACCCAATACCCTCCCTTTGCATCCGAAGGACGAAGCAATAATGGTTAAGTGTCATGCTTTATAAGGACACACACTAAGTGTCAAGACCGGGACTCAAACCCACACTCTGCTGATCAGAAACACCAGAGCTTGAGTCCGGTGCTCTTATCCGCTCAGCCACGAATCGCCAAGACCATGGTGTGTTTGTGTAAACACAACCAAAGTTCAACAGGTATAGCAAACTAAGAAATGTAATTTTCCCCACACCGACTACTGAATCCCACCATTGGTTAGCCTTGATTGCAAGGCTGTGTTTGCTTTATACTATAAAGCTAAAAATGTGCATAACCACAGCCGCACGCATGCGATGCCCGAATGCAATGCAACTCCTGTTCCGGTCCCCCGACTGTCTTTAACACAGCACACCACGCTCCAAGGAAGCACACCAGCGCCTGTACACACACCGCTATTGTCCACACACCGCGCTATCGCCCACAATCCTAGCCCGTGAGCCGGCTCACGGCTAGGATTGTGGGCGACAGCGGTGTGTGGACAATAGCGGTGTGTGTGTGGGGCTGTGTAAAAGCGCTGGGTGTGTGCATGGTGAGAGTGCGGTGCGCTATTTTTTTAGAGTCAGTCGGGGGACTGGGGTTGTATTGCATTCGGGCGGCTGACGTTTTAGTATCCTTGCTCTATGGTTTTAGCTAGAGTACTTGCCTACACAGCCTTGATATCAAGGCTAACCATTGGTGAGATCCCACGGGAATAAGTAACACAGCGCCCTCTTTGTTTGTTCATTACATATAGGTCATTTCGCTCGGCCCCAGCAGCCTATCCAGGACCGCTGGGATGGGCTAATCAGCTTGCACAGATTCTTGTTCAGGAAGTACGTCATGCTTGCAGTGCTAACAGTGCGAGTGTGATGCATGATGGGACTGAGCATTAACCAATGAGCGTGCTTAATACGTTTGCCCATCCCAGCGCCTTTGGTTTTAAGGCAAGGTGCTGGGGACGAGCGAAATAGGTCCTACGTATACAGTGTACATAATCCGAACGTTGTCTGTGGGTACGCAAAAACACCATGGGGTCTGACTACCACCACTTTTTATTTTGTGCTTACATCTTTCACAGATTCGTATTGCAGGCCACTACTGAAGTTCATGCTGAAGCAGAGGAATCTGCCTAAATCTGGACCGTCCATCCCTCGGATTGACAGCTGGTTCCCCTTCACTTTTGATGCAGCTACAACACCGAAAAAGACACACAGATTGTTTAGTTCAAAGACAATATCGACAATTAAAGGTACACGTTGCCTTGAATCGGCCGAGTTGGTCTATAAAAAGCGTTTGTAAACCGTTTGTTATAAAAGGCGTATGTTCAGAAAGATGTTTTATAAGTAGGATTTAATGATCCACACAGATATGCCTCGAAATTGCGTGGTTTTCCTTTTACATCGTGAACTAAACACAGTCGGCCATTTTATGGAGTCAAACTTTTGACTCCACAAAATGGCCGACCGTATTAGTTCGCAAAGTTCAAGGAAAACCACAAGGCATAATAATTGTGTGGATCATTGTATTCTACTTTCAAAACATCTTTCTAACCATATGCATTTTATAACAATCCAAGGCAACGTGTAACTTTAATGTACGACATGGTGTTAGCTCACTGCAGGCGTATAGCAATGTGGGTGGCCGGATGGACATGGCCGCCCCACCTTTTGCTGGTGTTTGGGCAGACTCAAGAATTCAGACATATAGAAAATGTTAGACTAAAATAGCCCAAACCAAGTGGCAGTTGTGAGTCTGGATCTTCTTCAGTCTTTTCTGAAAATGTATTATAGCATGTGAGATCTGTCAAGAATTGTAGGTACGGACATGGAAATTTGTATTCTACATGATTGTATACGACGCCTGCACAGGCCACGATATTTACACCAATAAGTATAGAGCAACCCACTATCAAAAATAATTTATTTTTCTTGGGGATGGGGGTGGTATATCCCTCCCAAACCACTGCCACAGTCGATGGATACTGTTGGCAAGATTCTCATACGGATTAGCACCCTTTTTTGCAGGGATCGTAACTTAATGGGCACCCAACTATTAAACACCTTATTCAATGCGGCCTGGCTCACTGGATGTGGCATTTGTGAGTTTCAAAACAGTCAGAGCCTAAACTTCCTGCATGCACGATTTGTAGATAGCTCAATCAAAAGAAAACATCAAATCGTACACTTTTGATAGGAAGAAAGTGGGCACGTCTCCAATTCTTGAATTCACGTGATACAAAAGGTAAAACATTTCTCTTGTGTTGTGACCAGTGTAGTATAGAATAGTGTAGCATTCCAGAAAATCAGCGCCGAAACTATAGGGTAAAATTTTAGGGGGACACAATGGGCGTGGTCGGTGCACCATTTGTTTTTTAGAGGGGTAGGCCTACTTTGCATTTCTCTTAAACAAGCCCCTTTTCAGCGCTCTTGTTAGGCCGTTTACTACTTTTATAAGAAGATAAAACCCAGATTTCAAATTGGGGGGCCGCTCAGGGGGCACGGACAACAATTGGAAAGTGACTACTTGTTAAAAAAAGATTAGGTATCTTCGACAGCGGGTACCAACCGCAGGTAACTCTGACCACAAACCAACACCAAGGAAATTTGACTTTTGAGTCAACCCTCAGAAATCTGAGCAATGATTCACGCATGAATCGTTTTTCAGATTCAAATGTTTTTGAGTGAAAACTTTTCAAAACCATATTACTTTGAAGGGCATTCTTTTTCCAAAATAATTTTTACTACCAACAGCAAGATAATTTTTTACACAAGAAAATTTAAAAATCAGAGAAACAGTTCATTGCATGAATCGTTTCTTTGATTTCTGAGGGTTCATGTCCGCTCGCGAATGCTATGGCTATGAGATAGGGTTTGTACCCGCCGTCACCTCGCTAAACGTGGATGGATTTGACGTTCTTGTGAAAATACCGATAGTTTTTCGCTGTTTTCTCAACAGGTAGTCAATATATTCAGCTGAAACTTTCACATGTAACTTTGTGGTACCTTCCTTTATAATTGTGCCTAGCAGCATTACGTTGACAGCAACCAATATATGACCCTAAAGTTAAATGCACAGTACACGTTTGGCAATGACTCTGAAAATTAATGGCAACAAAAACTTACTTGGTAAGAAGTACAGCAGCGTTGGGTAGTATAATGAATTTTGAGAAACTTTTTAACTTCCAAGTGCTACGGTTATGGAAAATATATCACTTTTTATTCCCCATAATTTGAATCTGAGAAGCGTTTCTCAGACTGTGTATTCCTATATGCGGAATATTTTTCCTGCGTGGAAAAATTCACTCCGGTTTTTCGGTGATATCTCAAAAACGCGACCACCTTTTGAAGTGAAATTTTCACAGGTTAACACAATCAGTCGGCTCCAATTACCAAACATGTACCGTGCCTTTAAGCACAGCTGAAGGAGGAACTCACAATAGGGGTCAATGGCTGTAGAGATACTCAGGCACGTATACTGCTCCATCTCTTCAGTCTCCGATTTGAACATCTTGTTGAACTCTCTCACGGTGATGTTATCGGGTGGTTTGGGTCTGTCTTCATTGCCAAAGTCATCTGGAAGATCGAAGGGGTTCGGACAAACGTCTGCAGGATAGAGGGGAGGCAAATTTGAGACATTTTGTGAAACAATGGGTTGCATCGATGATTTATTTTTGTTTTGTTATATTGATGGTTTATTGCTAAAAAAAAAAAAAATAAAAAATCGTAGCGGCTGATGAGCCGAATTGAGATGAATTTACAATAAAATTTAATTGTATACATAGACAAAATATTGGAGATTTGATTTCCCAGTTGGGTTTGAAATACCCAAATGGACCATTTGACCAAGTACAATAACCTAAGCAAAAAATTAAGGAACAGGACCCTCAAAAACCAAACAAGTCCAGCAGTTTTGTATTTTTCCCACCAACAATTTACAAACACACCCCTTCTTTAGCTTATTGGTCAGGCTTTAAATGTAGGGTCGTACTTTGGTATTGACCCGAAAAGAAATTGTGCAGTTTTTTTATCCGAAAGCACCTTGCAAAATTATTTCGTATGAAGTGCCTCCGTTGATTAGAAATCAATATAAGTGTGTTGAATTTAATCTCCAAAGATCGCCCGTAGGAGACTTTTTTTGGAATGTTTGTGCTGTCCAATTACTTGCTGCCCTCAATATTCTTGATGGAAATGCCATGAGTTTGTTTGCTGTTTTCTTAACAAGTAGACACTGAACTCAACTGAAACTCACAGGCGACTTGTGTTGTATCTTGCTTATAAATCAGTATACATTGACAAAAACCAAAGGATGACTTTATCTTTAAATCTAGTCCTGATCCGTTCTAAATTGCTGTTTTGTCATATGCCATATAAATAATAATAATTTAAACAAATAGTACACAGTTCAGAAAGTAAAGGGAAAGAAACTTAAAGAAACTTATTGATTTCCAGTACAATGAAATTTCCGAGGTCTTGTGATTATTTTTTATGATAATTTGAAATTCTCGTGAGGATGCAATGGTTTTCAATTTCTTCATGGAGGGCTAGTAAGTTAGGGGGCCCGATACGAGCAACTTGCAAGCCGATACGCGCGAATTACGGTTGATACACAAAAACAATTTTTTATATTTTTTAAACTTCATACCAAATTAAAAAAAAACATCAAGATTAAACCATTATGAATGCCCCAGACTGCACAGTCTGGTCTTTAAAACCAAAGATAAACACCAAACAGAAATCATTCAGAGGACCTCCTTTCAATTCGGCCAAACTCAAAAAAATGTGGGTCCAGAATGCCCCTTAGTTTTGAAAAATCCTGGTGAGAACCCCGACTTCTGTTACGGGCTAACAGATGGAGGAGGCAACTTCAATTGTTGAAACAATTTGTTTGTAATTCTTAGCTGTAAATAGGCAAAGAGGGTTACATTTTTGTGAGTATCGGGTCCCATTGTGTAAAATTTCACAGTTATTTTTCCAAATTCCCAAACATGTTAGTGGACCAAACTGTGAAAAGCCTTTACATCAGAACTTACCGAATGCATATTCATGGGGAATTGTTTCACAAAACTGTGTTCCATTTTTAGTTGTTGTCTGCAAACAGATAACATTATAATTGTATATTAATAAACAGAGATTTAATTAACTTTCATTTATTAATTCTGTGAAGCCAAGGACTCTCAGAGAAGCAGACTTAATTACTATAGCATGCATGGAGAGAAGACAACGAAGTAAGTTTCAGTTTTAGATGTGGGAGGAAAATCCCAGAGAATATTTCCAGGGGAACCATGCACACAGTGCACCCGGTGGGATTCGAACCGAGGTTCCAGAGGTGGAAGACGAGGAAAGATACCACTACGCCAAGCTGACTGCACAAAGATGAAAAATGAATAAATATAAATAGAATTCTGGTAGGTCTTCTTGGCTAAAAACCAGGTTTTAACAATGGGAGGGGGGGGTCGTCCTAGCATTTATTAATTTTTGTATATATATTTTTTTAACGAGATATCGACTAACTCACAAGGCCGAACGGCCACTTCAAGGTGAGGGCTACACTAAACTGATTTGGGCTGTTGACCCAAATCAACTGACACCAGGGGCACGTTGCCACCTACTCCTGGGGCTGAAACAGGGTTACCCCCCTTCACAGTCCGTAAGGATGTAGGCATGGGTATCATCCACTAGGGGCCTGGCTGGTAGAGCAGATTGTGATATTAGTGGTACATGTAGGTCTGGGCAGTGCAAGCAACCATTATAATTTGTTTATGTGTATGGATCATTTTCAAAAGATGATTAGGTGTATACAGTAACGGGTGTATCTCATGTTCAAGGTAAGCACTTCCTTGCCGCATTATTGTTGCACGCTGTGACGGGGTTCATACACCTGAGGGGGGCAAAATGCACCCGAGGCAGAGCCGAGGATACCATTTTCCCCCCTGATGGTGTACAAAACCCACGGACTATCTATCGCACACAGCATGCAGCATTTTTTTGTTGCACCATGATAAAAGATTGCACAGTTAAAAAAGCAGATGAAAACAGTGGCGAACTAGTTGTAAACAACAATGGCGAATAATGACCAATACAATTCACAATCTATTGCTGTGGTATGACAATTGGACATGATGTGGACTTCTTTATGAGAATGATCTGTGACCCAAATCTCGTGGCGCCGATTGAAAGCATCTGATTTTACCGTAGTGGCTGACAGGGCGCTCTCAACGGCAAACTTTCTTGCATACCACAACACAGTTTGTCTTATTTTGTCTGCCTGTATCTTGTATCAATGGCCAAAAAGATGATAGTACCAAAAACGACGACAAAACAAGCTCGTTTGACTTGTTTTGCATCACGTAAATCTGGTTCAGACCCGCCCTCACACAGTCAAAAATACTGCGAATTGTTGTCCCCTATGGAAGCTCTAGAATATATATAACTGAAATTTGTTACTCGTATAAGTTAAATGATAACAATCTTTTCTCTCTGCCCACCCCCCCCCACCCCCAATTCCCCCCAATACAGAACACTCTTCAGTTATAAACATTTGTCTATGCCTACTGTTTGTTTGATGCACAATTACTTTGCATGTTTGAACAAGCAATGAGCCACAATGTGAAGGACACAGTGTCTGATGTAGTCTATGAATTGTGCACAGTGGGAAAAGTCTAAAGTTCATTTACTATCAATCAATCTATACATGAGACTGGAATTTAATCAGGCTCAATGAAGAGCAGTGGATCCGGGATGAGTATAATAGGCGTGATGTATCCGCCAGTACGGGGAACCGTTTTGCTGCGTAATTACTCCCTTAAAGGCACAGTACACGTTTGATAATTGGAGCCTACTGATTGTGTTAATCATACATAAGTGTAGGTGCATACAAAAAAACTAACCTGTGAAAATTTCACTTCAAAAGGTGGTCGTGTTTTTGAGATATCACCGACAAACCAGAGCGAATATTTCCACGCAGGAAGAATATTCCCCGTGGGAATACACAGTCTGAGAAGTGTTTCTAACAAACGCTTCTCAGATTCAAATTTTGGGGAATAAAAAAGTGATATATTTTCCATAACCGTAGTACTTCGAAGTTGAAAGTTTCTCAAAATTCATTTCACTACCCAAAGCTGCTGTACTTCTTACCAAGTAAGTTTTTATTGCCATTAATTTTCAGAGTCATTACCAAACGTGTACTGTGCCTTTAACAGAGGTCCGTTTGCCAAATGCTAGTTAAAAACAACCTGAGGACCAGACCGCGCGTTCTCTCCAATGTTGGCAGTGGCTGGTTCAGTATCGAAAAAGCATCCCGTATATTCAGTATGAAACACGGACTAGGAAAAAGCGGAGGGACTAGTGGCAAGCTAACTGGTCCTGCTGGCTAGTAAACCCTGTTTTATGACTGGCATGGACTAGGCCCTACTCGTACGCCAGTGTATTTAAAGTACGCCCGTATTTCAAATGCATTTGATAGAAGTAATTATTCAGGCAGGAATAGACACAATGTCGAACTCATCATACTAAGAGTGGTAAAAATGTTTTACTGCTTGCAATAGAAAAACTCAATCATTCATTACTACTACAAAATGATTTAAACTTTTTCTAAATAACTGCTTTTAACGGGATCCATTTTTTTTTCATCTACAATGTTACATTGTAGAGTGTATATTTCATTCATAATGACAGTCATGTCGAAATTGGTACTATTAGATTGTGTAATTCAAAGGAATTTAAGTATTGCACACATCACAGTTGAATGAGATTTGAGAATTGTTGTTCACCCTGGCAGACCCAACAAAACGGGAAAGTTTTTACACAAATCTGTTTGTGTACCACACTTTGTGCCATAATTATACAATCTTTTTACACACATTGGCTGATTCTGTAAACATGAGATGAGTTATTGTGATTTATGTCATCTTTTACACCCTGTTCTCCACATGTACTTTGTATGCACCGAACAATTCGGTCTGATGAAGAAATTGAAACAAGTCACATTGGTGTGGACACAATTAGGCTGGTGCTTCTATACAGCCACACTCTGCCCTTAATTTCTCTATGCTCTGAGCAAAAGAGTGGCGATGACTTCCTTGACGGAAGTTTAAGACTGGCAGGGTCGTGGCCATGCGATAAAGGACCCGAGCCGAAGTCCATGACCCTCCAAGGTCTTATTAATCAGCCATTTGAGATAAAGTCTTCACTCTTATGTTAAAAAGCATACTGTAGGAAAATCTGTAAACTATATTTTGTAAGTTGTCAATTTCTGTCGTGTCCTCAGGCTCAACGGTTGTGTATCCGCGACTCACTACTGGATTTGAGTATTGATACCTGATTGGGCTAAACGTAAATTATGCGTAAATTAAAACTGGTCTTAAAGGCACTGGGCACGTTTGGTAATTGTTGAAGACCAGTATTCTCACTTGGTGTATCCCAACATATGCATACAATAACAAACATGTACAAATTTGGGCTCAATTGGTCAACGAATTTGCAAGAGAATGATAAAAGAAAAAACACCCTTGTTGCATTACTTTGTGTGCTTTCAGGTGCATAATAAAAGGCTTCAGCTGAAGTATTTTATTATTTGAGTGAGAAATTACCTCTTTCTCAAAAACTACGTTACTTCAGAGGGAGCCGTTTCTCACAATGTTTTATACTATCAACAGCTCTCCATTGCTCGTTACAAAGTAAGTTTTAATGCTAACAATTATTTTTAATTAATTACCAAAAGTGTCCAGTGCCTTTCAACAGCTTAAGCTATATCAGCAGTTTCATACAAACATGGTCATGTGACCACCACCTTTCAACCAATATGACTGCCTTTAAAACTGTCCAGGGTATTTATGAAGATTTATTCAATATTTATGAAGTTGACAGTTTGGAGGCCAACCATGACGTCAATTACAAAGTGCCTGGCTTATGCGAAAGCTGATGCGCTAGAGTACATGATATAGATGAGAACACTAACGAGCCCCAGTAGAACCAGTATTACTGTGGCCAGTGTCATTTTACCCCTTTTACACTTTCACTATGTAGTGCAAGGTTAAATCTTACAGGCACATACAGTACACGTTTGGTAATGACTCTGAAAAATAATGGCAATAAACACTTACTTAGTAAGAAGTACAGCAGCCTTGGGTAGTATAATGAATGTTGAGAAACTTTTAACTTCGAAGTACTACGGCTATGGAAAATAGATATTTCACTTTTTATTCCCCAAAATTTGAATCTGAGAAGCGTTTCTGTCAGAAACGCTTCTCAGACTGTGTATTCCTATGGGGAATAGTCTTCCTGCGTGGAAATTATTCGCTCCGGTTTTTCGGTGATATCTCAAAAAAACACGACCACCTTTTGAAGTGACATTTTCACAGGTTAATTTTATTGTAATTACCTACAATTACATAGGATTAACACAATCAGTAGGCTCCAATTACCAAACGTGTACTGTGCCTTTAAGCCAATCCAAACACACACAAAAATAGTCACAGATAGTATTCATGTTTGGTGAATAGTGTGATCAACCATGCATTCAAATAACAAACCTGTGAAAGGGCTTAACCCGTGGTGTGATTCAGGAGAAAATAGTGAAAAAAACATGCACAATGTTCAGCATGTAAACACATTGTCCTAGATTTTGGGTTGCAAAAACCAAAATCAGCTGTTTCTGCTTCTTTTTTTTAAAGGTTTTCAGATACAGTTTTCTCGAATATGACTTCATTTCAAAGGGAAAAATTTCACGGGAAAAATGGTTCTTTAGTATGAACTTCATAAATAGAAAGCTTTGAGACTAAAATTATACAATGATGTTTTGTATCCTTACCAATCCTGTATAATACTTTTAATAAATAACCATAGTCATGTGATCATTTGCATTGTGGGCAAAATGTTTACAATTCTGTAGCAGTTAAAGTACAAATATTGGATGCATTTATGAGTGCATTGTCGCTGGACTATTCGCTTTCACAAAGGTGAAGCCGAGTGAAATGGAAAACCTGGCTTCACCGAGTAGTTACATTCTGTGACAATGCACAAACAAAATACATTCAATATAATATAAAACGCTAGAGGTCCATGTTATTTGAAAAGGACAGAAATCAAACTAAAAACAAAATATATAGATACAAACACTTGTCCACCAATTACCCCAAATGTAAAATGCACAATGAATGAAATTCAAGATAAACCTAGAATTTGGCAACTTTGGAAAGTCTACATCAAAAAACTGTAAGTATAACATATTATAGGTAAAAAAAAACGACAACAACAACACCAAAGGAATAATAAAGCTTGATCAGAAATTGCACGAAGGATCATAATACATTGAGTTTGCAAACTTGTTGACATCAGAATAATAATGGTTTGACTTTATGGTGTGACCCGTTCGTGACGTTCTTTGAAAATTACCAAATTAATCCCAACACTGCTCGCACAAAGAAGCTCTCTCGCTCACGCGCACGAGTGAATGGCTCTGCCGTTTCCATGGTAACAAATCGGCCCTGCCTTTTGTATATCGAGAGAATGAGCGTACTCAGCTGAGGGGGAACTAAGCCCGAACTTCATGAACTTCATAATGAAAAAACTAAGTCTAAACAGGATTTAATGCAGCTCGCCAGCATAATATGTTTATAGCAAGTGCACAAAATATTCCTGTGAGTTTGTTTTGTGCTGTGGTGGAAAAATTTGTGAAATTTCCGTCCAACTGCTCTGATCTTTTGCTGACGTCTTAAAGGCACTGGACACCTTTGGTAATTGTCAAAAATTATTCTCACTTGGTGTATCCCACCATATGCGTAAAATAACAAATCTGTAAAAATTTGGACTCAATTGGTCATCGCAGTTGCAAGAAAATAATGAAAGAAAAAACACCCTCGTTGCACAAATTTGTGTGCTTTCAGGTGCAAATAAAAGACTTCTGCCAGTGAGTGAGAAATTACCTCTTTCTCAAAAACTACGTTACTTCAGAGGGAGTCGTTTCCCACAATGTTTTATACTATCAACAGCTCTCCGTTGCTCGTTACCATGTTAGTTTTTAAGCTAATATTTGTTTTGAGTAATTACCAAACGTGTCCAGTGCCTTTAACAGAGATTCACAAACTCATAATTTTGTGCACAAATTTGTTCATAACTTCAACAAAACTGTCCTGGTGACTGTTGAAATACACAGATTGTTACAGACATTAGCTAAAAGTATAAATGTTCACAGATTGGCACATAACTTACATGATATAAAGATGTCATGGTGAAAAACTTTTTGTGTGAAATAGTTTTGCTTGAAATGCTATATAGTTTTTGAGAAATTTGTAAAACAACTAGTTTTTATCACGGTGATAAAATCCGATGTTTGAAAACAGTGAAAACATAGGTCTTTTACATGTTTTCTTGTGACTTTGATGAACGATTGAGCTTAAATTTTCACAGGTTTGTTTAATATTTCATGGATATGTTGGGTTTACACAAAGTATGGATACTGATATTTGACAATTACCAATGTTGTACACATGCTTAAACCCATGAATAAATTAATATTCACTTGGAAGTGAACATTAATTTACACATGCGATCCTAGTTGCGCTGTCCGTTCGAGTCCACACAGGAAACTCAAATAATAAACGACGTGTACACATTTTTTAAAGAATGTCTTGACACCAAAAATGAAACATTTTGTTTAATTGTGTTATTGTAAAAAAAAAAATATAAAAAAACAGCACTGCGATCCCAGCTTTAAAAACATGTATGGTGGTGTCCTCACTTAGGCCTATTATCACGCTCTCTAGTGTCAAGTGCCAGATAATTGACTGAGATAATTGTGTACTAATGTTATCATACCGAGTCATTGTACTACAATGTAGGTATGTACCAAACTACATCAGAGAAGCAATTTTTGTCACCATGATGTCACTAGGTATCAACATTATCAGAACAGCATTTAGTTTGTCATAAGACCAAACACTTAATGGCTAGTTTCTAATTTAATGAATGTTAATTTAACTCTTTTGGGGGGATGTTTATTTTTGCATGGGGGATAAAGAATTTAAATTGGTTTTACCCTTACACCGATGTGTATTAAGCACTGTAAACTCAGCAGTACTTTCCCGAGCTCTGTGAAAAAAAAAATCACAGGCAAATCACTCGGGTGGGATTCGAATCCACGACCTTTGCACTGCTAGAGCAGATTGTCATGATTTCTTTGACTTCATTGTATTTTAATACTGAAAATAGCTTACATTCCATCAGTAGAAGTAGTTTGGAATACTGGTCAGCAATGTATAGGGCAACATAGTTTTGGTGTTGTTCTTTAAGTTTCTAAGAGTCCCATTAATAGACAGCCAGGGCACAAGTCTACATAATGCAGAGGTTTTGGAATGTAAAGTACAATAAGGGTCATAGCTTTTCTCAGTCACAGTGTAATGAATTCTAGATGGCAAGGCTGTATCTTATGCAAATGTATTCTGCTGGTTTTAAGTTTTGACAGTGAGGCGAGCTTATGCAAGTAGCAATGAATTCTAGTATGTAGGTTTTGGGACGCAGTCCAGGCAGATCACCATGAGACAGCATCGAGGCAAGATGCCTTTTGTCCCACTCTGTCGGCTACTGCAATGTATGTTGGCAACGCCTGCTGACAAGGATGGCTTAATAGGGCCAGTTATGCGGAGAAATCTGTGTTTTTGCCTGTGGGGCAACACAAAATCTTTATTGCCTGTGTGGCAACACAAAATCTTTGTATTGCTGTGTGCAACACCCTTTTTGTGGTGAACGACTAAACCAGGCAGAGTGGAGAGCAAAAGAGCAACTATGTGGAGAAAAGCTATGGCCAATCAGTGAATTCACACAAGATGGCTGAGTTCAGAAGTATAACCAAGAGTGAACTCTTAAACCACAAGTAACAGGCCACCGATTGAGCGGCAGAAGCCAGAAGTTGAAACGAGAACTGTGAAGAGTCTTGACACAGATGTCTAATTTCTAATTATTGTTATTTTAAATCTTTCTGGCAGTAACAACAAGGGATCGTAAAAAGTGACTGGCACTGTAACCAATATGGTTGAAGATTTAAATAAGTTGAAAACGAATTTGAACAAATGTCCCAAATGGACCTTATGAATTGACGTCATCAAGAGGTAAAGTGATGATGAAATCATGGAAAAAGCACAGCTATGTACACGTAGCACACAGGATGGGTCAATAGATGGATTGCAATACGCGTCATTGACCGCCATCTTTGATATGAAACAATGGAAAAGTGCACGAGTACACGCGCTACGCAAGACTCTCAGCCAATGATAGCTCTTCATGCGTGCACAATTCATCAAAGATGGCGGACGGTAACGTCTATTGCAATCCATCTATAAGCAACCTTCTGTTGATCTCTAGCCGAGGATGCCCTACTCAATTGATGCATATCACGTAGAGACTGCAAGGCTCCGGTCCTAAGTGGGATTCGAACAGGGGTCCACAGAAGTGAAAGGCAGGCAGCTACGAGCCAACATTTCTAAAGGAACATTTTAAGGGCCCCCAAGGCATTACAGCCAATGAAAAATAATTCTAAATCTTGGGTGCTGCAGTAGACTCAACCAGGTAAAAGCTATTGTTCTTGAAAAAGTTTGCATGCTTAGCTTTCTAGAAACAAAGGAATTTTACCCAGTATAAGTACTTCTGCTTTCCATCTCTAAGTACTGGAGGCAGCAGGCAGTTGCCTCTGTGAAGCACAATGACAAGCCTAGTCAAGTGCTTATATTGAAAGACCCATTGTTAGTCATTCTGTGAACAACTTTAGAAGGAATTCAATATTTTATGCATGACACCAGTCATAAACACATGCACATAAGCAATTGTTCATTTATTAAAATATTTGTTAATACAACTCTCCCAAAACCAATGTTGCATTCAATGAAATCAACTTACTGTTACAGCTACCAACACAAAGCGTTTGTATTCATAACACAAAAATTTAAAGGAACATTACAGAATTGGTAAGAAAAAAACTTGTAAAATATACTTTTTGATCACAGATTTACATAAAACTTACACGGTCTAATGATGATGATAGTAGAAAACAGCCCTTGAAATATTTCTGTCTGAAATGCCATAATTGATGAGAAATGAATAAACTAATTTTTCCGATTAGAGTTTATCGCTCAGTGAGCGTTTTATTCATGTTGAATCTATATTATGATTTCATGCAAATGTGTAATCGGTTTTTCACTATTTTCTCGTGACCCAGATGGCCGATCGATCTCAAACTTCAACAAGTTTGTCAGTTTATTTATATGGTGGATTACATAAAGTGTTTACACTGCCAGCAACTGTTAAGCTAGCAAAAACCAATTCTGTAATGTTCCTTTAAGAACCAACAAAAATGACACTATTAGGCCTAACCCTGGCAGACAATAGGCAGTTTTGCTGGCATGCGGCCCAAATCCTCCCATTTCCTCTTCTCCTATGGCACTCCACACCCAATTTGTATGGACTTCGACAAGACTGGAAATGTGTGACAAGGAAATGCTTGTTAAGCAATTATTAGATGGCCAACTCTATATGTTTGCTTTATATACCTCACACAGAGACCCTTTGTTAATTGATATTTTTCATATAATTCACAATTTATTTCAACAATAGTTAATACAAAGTTTAGACAAATTAATAATTTATTTCACCAATAAGGTATTACGACATAGATCGAGCTGTTTAAGACCGGTTGGCTAAAGCGTGTTTAGCCTTCATAGCCATGCACGTGTTGTCGGGCAGGTTTACGTGCGCGCGCTAATGGTGCGTAACGCAATCAATGGTGCTCAATCATAGAGCTATATATATTGACTAGAGCGCTAACACCCCGCTATACACGCACTAAGGTTTTGAAGCCGTGTGGGCGCATCCATGTTTATGTACAAACCAATACAAAAGCTTGAAATTTTGTACGGCAATTGTACGGCTATTTGCATGATAAAGCGTTTGTTCTTTTCTATGCGTCATCGAACCAAATATGCAGCAAATGAGAACGCACAATCTGCTAATGAGCGTACAAACTGCGAGCGTCATGTGCGTCATGTTTAACATGTGCGTTTGCGCGTATACGTTTTTTTGTTTTGAGTTCGTCATTCTTGCCGGCATATTGTGTATCCTTGAAGCAGATTTCGTTTTTTTTCCCCTTGACATCTTGAAGCATTGAATCCTCCCAAACAAGGCTTTAGTTCGACTCAGCATTTTTCCTAAGACGTAAGTAACAACATCAGAGAATCACCTACTACATATTTTTTTTAAGACATCACTAAAATCACCTGTTTAAAAGAGCAATAATCGTTAGATTAAATATGGCGCGTACGTAAGCGCGCACGCCGAATGCAAAATTTTCGCGGCCATGTGTGCTCTCTTAAAATTGAAATCGTTCCGTAGTCACGCAACACATCAAACATGTCTGCGCCCAGGGTGGCTTCTAAACTCAGAGCAAGTTAGCACTCTAGTCAATATATATAGCTCTATGTGCTCAATACAAGTCTATCGGCACGCGCAAAGCGTCACTGCGGAGCGTTCCAAGCGTCCTATATTTATCAATATACATGTAGAATTTGGAGTGTCAAAACAGTATGGACACGGCAAAATAAAGTATGACACATGACGCGTGTTCAATCAAATGACAAGGATCTATAGCCTAAGAGCTGCATATAAAAGATTTTATGTTGTCTTCCATTGGGCTGTGTGCAGATCGTGCCGGCAGGAAGCCCCAGGCTCTGTGGCTCTTTTGTGAACATTGTGATGTCACAAGTTGCATGCATGGTCAATACCCAGTGCTTTCCCTGTACAAATGGCTTATTCTCAGTCAACAAAAAGCACGGAGTATATAAAACCACAGTGCCTTATCATACAGTTCAGTGCACCAGTTTCCAGTAAAAACTACCAACATAATTATACGTTTTTCGACTTGTAATAGATGTTATCAACAGCATGATCGAAACTGAAATCTGCTTAGAAGGCTCTACCAAATAAAAGATAAATTGATAACAATAACTGAAATAATAACTGAAACAATAACAATAGCCAGGCAACTGAAACAAAAACAGTCCCTTTTTAATGCATTTGAACAAACTTCTACACAACCAAGGTATTAGGATCACTTCCTCTATGAGCTCACTGTGTTTTGAGAAGTGCTGGAGAATTAGACCAAAATAAGTCCCAAGCTCTGAGCTTTTTATACCAGATGCACGGTCAAATGGTCAAACGGTCCAATGGTCAAAATGGTCGACTGTTTGACCGTTTGACCATCGAGCAAGGGTCCCAACGGGGCCCCACTACCCAAACAGGCACTCGCCCTGCATGCCCGCTCCTTGCGCTCGGGACCCGATTGGCCTTGCCACTTGATGGGTCGAGCGGCGCTCTCCGCCGGCCCCCATGAGCCATGGCTCAAAAGCAATGTTTTTTTTGCTTGTATTTAGTGTATAGTTGACCCAAGCCTTTTGGGGTCAACTATACACTAAATACAAGCAAAAAAACATTGCTTTTGATGCTTTTGAAAGCAAAGTCAAAACCTAGGATCACTTCCTTTCGGTTGCTGGTTCGTCTCGTTGACATGTCCCACACTATAATACACAACAAGGGCTGACTGCTTTCAATTAACTTATGCATCTTTCTCCAGCCAAAAACAGGTTCAAACTTGGTTTTGAAGGCATACATGTACGTACATAAACCAATGGAACATGGGGTCACGGCACAGACTATATAGGTTGATCAACATTTGACAAAATTAGGTGTCCCCCCTGCCTATTAATTAAACAAATACCCGTATCCGCGCCTGGAATGTGTCAATAACTATTAAACGTCAATGGTTGCATAAATCCTCATACAAAAACTAAATTAATAAATTTAGATGGGCTTCTGTAGTGATAATTGTAGTTGGAGCCAGTTTGTGTGAAGTGGGCGTGGCTTCAGTGGAATGTTACACTTAAAAACAAGATGATGATGGTGACTGTGAAAAAGGGGGGAACCCCCTTTCAACTCCCCAACTCGGTTGGCCGGCCATCGACAAAAGATGGCCGTCGACAAAAGATTCGAGACTAAGCCATTGTTTATTCTGCGTGTCCTTGCTCGATAATTAAATACAATAAGGAAGGTTGCTTTCATACAGCTAACCTAACCTGCATGGATGCATGGCCAGTAATTACATCTGTTGTAAATGTATTATCTGTCCGGCTATCATGAGTAATTTATTACACATTTTAGCATCCCTTTTAATATTTTTACATTAATATCTTCCCACCGTTGACACATGAATAAGCTTTTTCTGACTTATATATAAAAACATATTTTCCCCGAATTTTGACCAAGCCCTCATAAATGATTAACCTTCCCTTTAATAACTCAACTTTATTCTTGTATAAGTAAAACATAAACATATGATAAATTAAATTTGTTCTTCTAACAATTAGTGAATGTTACACACAAAAAGGTGACTACAGTACAAGCCATGATTTCATGAATCAACGGAATAATTCTTTTGGAAGATAAATTTTCATTTAACACAAACAGCGAGTATTATGGAAAAGAAGAGACCCAAACTCATTTGTTCTGTCAAGCCGCTCCATGTCATGTATATGATTTATGTGTACTTCTTTGTCAAAGCGCCTCGGACCATATTTCTTTTCTTTTTTTACTGATACCAGCAATATGTATATTGTTTGATTGATTGATTGATTGATTGATTGATTGATTGGTTGATTAATTGATTGTTGATTGATTTATAGATTGAAAAGGAACAACAAATAGTAAATAAGTATCAAATAAGATTTATTCATTTTTTTGTGTTTTTCAAAATCCATACTCAGTCAATTTACCGAGTCAGTTTCCCCTTGTGGTTTATTACTTGATATTCGAAATAAAAAAGTTGCATCCCCTGAAGGTGATCCCTCTGCTGCCGCTTCCCAGGGTGTATCGTAAAAAAATTGGGGTGATCCCTGGCTATACAGCACTACAGGTTGAATGGCTTCTAACTGGCACCTCCCCCCCCCCCCAACAAAACATTGACAAAATAGGGACACCGCGAACACAGGGCTAGATAGCTGCTAGAGCGCTGGCACATTAATCCGGAGGTCACAGGTTCAAGTCCTGCTCTCGTCAATTTGTCATTGTTCAACCCGTACAGGTTTAGGTAAAGTTGCAGTATCTGGTATGCGGTTGCAGTATTATGTGATCGCTGATCAGGGGACAAGGTTGCAATCTACACCTCTTATCTTGGATGAATGTTGGACTTTGCCTCCCCTTTGTAACTCCTCCCCAGGGGGACATGTAGTCAGTTTATCCATTAATTATTAACCTCTTAACAATCAAGTTAGTGCGAATGTTGTAATATTTTATTGATGTTTTTAGTCATCCAGACTTTAAAAAAGCAGTACAATGAATATATTACAGAAGACTTGGAATAACAATCTGAACAAGGAATTAAAAAAACAGAAGAATATGTGGAAGTATACAAAAAACAAACAGTATAGCCTAAATGGATTGTCGGAAAGCGACCTAAATCACCAAAAGAACACCCAGTAAAAAAAACAAAAAAAACAAAAAACAGTTACAGGACATAAACATCAAAAACACAAAATGATTATACTGTCCATTATTTAAATACTTTAGGAATATTGACAATATCAATAACCATTAAATTGAGTTTGAGTTCCTCGGTTGGGAACATAGATTTTAGTTTTTGATGGACCTAACCGATGAAGCTATATTTCGTTGCCAAATATATCTTTTTATTGACGGTATTTGTTTTCTGTTAGCATTCCTCTCCTTCATTTACAACTTATTTGTTATTTATATTCAGATGTATAACCCTACCAAGGGTTATGGGGTTTGTTCCAGTTTCGGATTAAAATAAAATACATGTACAATGCAATACAGTAGATACACTCTTTGAATGATGGAGAAATAGAGAAGTGTTCACAAATCTTTAATTGTATAATTTATGAAGCTTAAAGGAACATTACAGAATTGGTTTTTGCTAACAAAACAGTTGCTGGCAGTGTAAGCACTTTATATAATCCACCATATACATAAACTGACAAACCTGTAGAAGTTTGAGATCGATCGGCCATCTGGGTCACGAGAAAATAGTGAAAAACCGATTACAAATTTGCATGTGTTATACAATGCATGAATAAAACGCTCATGAGCGATAAACTCCAATCGGAAATTAGTTTGATTTATTTCTCATCAAATATGGCATTTCAGCCAGAAATATTTCTAGGGATGTTTTCTACTATCATCATCATTAGACCGTGTAAGTTTTATGTAAATCTGTGATCAAAAGTATATTTTACAATTACCAATTCTGTAATGTGCCTTTAAAGGAACATTACATAATTTGTAAGAAAAAAACTGGTGAAATATAATTTTTTTTAATCACAAATTTACATACAACTTACACGGTCTAATGATGATATTAGTAGAAAACATCCCTTGAAATATTTCCGTCTGAAATGCCATATTTGATGAGAAATGAATAAACTAACTTTCCGATTGGAGTTAATCGCTCAGTGAGCCAATTCTGTAATGTTCATTTAATTAGGTTTTGAACTTTATATTGCCCCGGTTTATTCACCCATGGCAAGCAAGTAGGGCCTACGTGCTCACAGGTGACAAAAAACCAAACATGGAGGTATTTCTACCTCCATGATGATGATAACATTGCTAGTAATATTTAGTCCGTAAAGCTTTGATTTATTCCATTCAGTGTCAATATTTCAAAAAAACATATTCAAACATTTGAAGAAAAAATATCAAAATTTCAAAGCACTTACCTGCCAATGCCAGGAACAACTCTTGCTAACGAGACAAGAAGGGTCGGTGAAGGGAGCCATATGCCTCCCGTAAGTAACAACGGAAAGCAACGCTAACACAACAACCACGCCGCACTGCCCCATCGTGCCCAACGCCGTGGGAAAACCGTTTCACACCCGGGCCGGGGTGACCGTACGCTCCGGTGTTTCGGTCGGTCGTCGCACAGAAAAACTCATCAAAGCCAACTTGTAACGAGAGTGTTGAACCTTCAAAACTGGCAATTCATGATCATTGTTGGTGGTCGCTGTTTTGTATATAACTCAGGAAAGTGTTTATCAAGGGTTTCCTGCCTGTTTTCTATGAAGAACCTACCTGAAACATCCTTTTTCTTACATAATGTGGTGTGTGTGAAATGAGCGTGTGTGTGGGTTCTCTTGATACTACGGTCCGTCCGGCCGTCACGGCACGGTAAGGGAAACAGTCCAATCCGGTCTAACACCCAGCATCCCTCTATACACAACGCACTAAGAAACCAGTCTACATAAAAAGGTTGCGCGGCAAGCAAAGCAAGTCAACCAGTGAATGGTTAATACATACATGGGCGTCAGAATAAAAAAAAATATTGAGCCAATCACATTACGTCCATGAACTGACCAATCGCTGTTGCCCGTACCCATCTTATTTAGCATCCTTATAAAAAAAAACTTGAGAAAGTCCACTTTTCTTATGCAGAACAAAATCCACCTTTTCAAAGTTTAAACCCCCAAAAATGGAAGATGCAGATGCACTTATATCAATATTACTATGGAGGGAAGACTAATCAATCAGTGCCCTATGGTTCAATGAGCAGTAATAAAATAAATAAGGACAGCATTTTTTTTTTAAAGCTGTGTTGTTGTTTTTTGTACAGCGGCATTTCAGAAATAAAATCTTCAGCATTTAAACGTTAAACAAAATTTGTTGGGGAACGTTCTAAAGTAAAGTCAATAACTAGTACTTCCATTAAAAAACAGTTCCTCAAACACCATGACAAAGATTGTTGTTTTTTAAAACAAAGTATACAACACACAGACCAAAATAGACAGATGAACGCAAACAATTTGAAAGAGTCAGGGGGGGGGGTCAAAGCGTTGCCATTCAACTCTTTTTTTCACCAGTGTTACTTCACATTTGGCTCTTAAACATAAACCTCTTGCCTGTACCCATAGGAGTTCTTATGGAAAGGTATGCAAAGAACCATATCAACCTGTGACAATTTTACAAAAGGGCCATGGAGCCTGGACTTCCTGCAAGCACAATACAGCACAAATGGAAAAAACACATAAACATTCCTACAGTTTGTGGAGATTGCAATGTCAAATTGTTATCAACTTTTGAAGTGAAGAAAGGGGGGCACATCTCAAAAGTTGCTTTTACTTTTCTATACCTCTAGAATTTACGTGAAACTCGTGACACAACATGTAAATTTTCCCGCATGACCATTGTGTCACCATGTCACCTGCCAGAAAGGCTGTGGAATGTACAAGTAGGTTAGTCTTTTTGTAAGCTAATGTTACATGATAATGTAGTAGGACATTGACAAAAGAAACGAGTAGGGTACCAGCTTGTGCCTTGTGGTGGGAGTGGTTTATGTTCATTATAATAACCTTTTATTGAAGTACCAGTATTCAAAGTAGTTATTAAACAAATGGGACTCCCCCTTTTCAACACCAAATTCCAAGAATGGGATAGTTCACGTACCACACAAAGAAAATGATGACCTTTATATGTCACCCCCAACGGCATAGTGTGTGCGTGTGCAACCATGCATACATAATTCACAAACAGCACATAATGCACCAATCTGGAATAGTCAATAATCACACTTGATGGCGTGGAAAAAAATGCTGGAAATATTCAGCTGTATTCATCGCATTTGTAAAGGAAACTCTATTTTCAAATCGGCTCATTATTTTCTGTTTCTGATAAGCAAGATTTGTTTGTGCTTAGCAAATTTGTTGTTGTATTTAACAAGTTGAAAAAAGGCCGTCTCCGTCGAGTTACCGGCTACAGTCTATTCAATATAGAAAACGTGATTTTGAAATGTGATGCTGTTATTTCAACTTAAATACTTCATAGAAGTACTTTAGTTAGATAATTATTTTCGTTCCATTAAAGACGAAAGGGGGGGAAGAACAGAGAATATCTTATATTTATTAGCTTCAACCTGAAAGCTCTGCTAAAGTTTATAACGCTATAACACCGATCCTTCATATTTCAGTCTGAAATAATGTCGAAGTACAGGAAAAACAATTGAAAGACCTCCCAAATCACTGTTGCTTATTTTGGTTGCCGCAATCGAAACGAGTGGGAATTGTGTGGGAAAGTGGACAAATCCCATACAAAAACATGCCTTACCTTTCATGTTTTCCTTTAAAATATGACTGCTATAGTTTGTTTTATTAGATGCAATTTTCACACCAGTCCTGTACACGGTGTTTCAATGGGGGGAAAACAATGGGAATTAACTTGTCCAATTAAACATTATTGCTTTCTGAAGAACATGTTTTGTTAAGTTTTCATTTTTTTAAGAGACCACACCGGTCTTTTCAGAGCCAGCACTCCTCCCCCAAAAAGATTTACACATGGTTATGTACCCGCTAGCTTACATAGTTGTAGTTACTTCTTAGTTTTCAATTCGCCGCGGAGACCCTAAGCAGCCACAAGCGGCTTGTATATACCAAGATGCCCAGCTTCAAACGGCTGCAAAATTTGACCTACTTCCACTCACGACAGCTAAAAGGTTCATAGCGCATAAAGCCCTTTTCACACTGCATCTCTTATCCCCGTGGAATACAGCCCCGGGGAGGCCCCAGTTTTTAGGGTTTTTTTACCCTACGGTTACCCCGGCGCACTTTTCACACTATCCCCGCCTAGGTTCCTATTCCACAGTGTTCCTGTTGCACGTCTCAAGAATATCCCTGTGTTTTACTGCTTACCCCTACTCCGGAGCAGGGGTTGGGCTATTCCCCGGGGTATGCCCACTTGCCGGGGCAGACAGGGGGCAGACAGGGGGTAAAGCGATCATAGTGTGAGAAGGCCGACCGTTATTCCACGGGGTTGCCCACGGGGAATAGAGTAGTGTGAAAAGGGCTTAAGTCATGTCCTGATTTGACTTTTTCCAATGTTCCTCATGTGAAACCTGGGGTGAGAGTCACTGCTGCCAAGAACAAGTATGTAACTGGAATGTGTTAAAATGCAAACCTATAAAGAAAATAATTTTTTCCCCGTTTTTTATTGATTTTTCCAGAAATTTTTCGTGGAACAATTATTGAACAAAATCAGCTGTGTTTGGGCAAATGGTGATTACTCATTTACTTTACAGAAACAGGTGGTCTGTAAAGGGTTAACTGATAACACATACTAACATAATGTGTTTTGTCAAGGATTCTACCCAGATTCATAAAATTATGATATATGTGCTTATTTCTATCTGGTCAATAGAAGAAGAAAAAATCTGTTAGGACAATTCTCTCAGAAAAATTTGTGTTAGTATTAAGTTTATCAAAAGTAAGCTTTGAGCTTTCAAATTGTTCACAATATTTGTATTGCCAGTAATTCTGTACCGTATCTTTAATATCAGTTGCACGAAAGCCATAGACCTTAAAGGTATTGTACACTTTTGCTAACAGCTCAAAATCAGTGTCCACATTTTGTGTGATTCAACATATGCATGAACGAACAAACCTGTGAAAGTTTGAGCTTAATTGCTCATCGAGGTCACGAGAAAATAGTGAAAAGAGACCTTATGTGTTTTCTGTTTTTTTCAAACATCGAGTTTTTATCACACGTGATAAAAACTATTGTTTTACTCATTTCTCAGAAACTATAGCATTTAAGGCAAAAATATTTTAAGGAACCCTTTCTACCATTACTTTAAATCATGTAAGGCATGTGTGAATCTGTGAACATTTGTGGGTTTTTTTTCGATTTATAGTGTACAGGGCCTTTAATCTATTTACGTAATTGGTCCAATGCAATCATGTTTAGGCGTAGGTGTCTGGTGTGTTGTCAATCGATCGGCTGCTTAGCGTGCTAAGTATTCGTACAGGATGTTCACAACGTGTTGATTTTGTGCCACGTAAACTTGTACGCTGTTTTTTTTTCCAGGTAGTTTCTCACGAACTCCTCAACCCCCAAAAAACTTTCTATTTCAACCACAAATCCTGCTCGCCGAGTGAACCAGCCATACGATATTTATTGAGGGATATTAAATCAGGTTTCTTTTTTTTAAGGCAACAGATGGGAATGTTATTTCCACTTAGCAAATAAATGTGCATGAATTTTGTGTGAGCGTGTACAGGTTGTATGGCTCCTGACTGGCACCACCGAACGAAGATATATTGACATAATATGGAGACCGCCAACATATAGCCCAGTTGGTAGAGCGCTTGTACGTTAATCCGGAGGTCTTTGACTCAAATCCCGCTTACCAAGTCAGTTTCCCTTGTGGTTTATTACTTGATGAATACATATTTTCTAACATTTTCGTCGCATCCATCATGCTTTGGTAAATTAATACAGTCAACAGTTTGGGTCGTTGGTCAAGTGTATGAATATTTAGCCTATAGTTTGAACCAAACATTGTCGTTTTCGCACAATGCAGATTTACCACAAGTGTCGTAGAAATTGAAGACCGACGAAGCCTCAAAGTCGACGCATGCGCAGATGACTCGAGGTGTCATTTTCTGTCGTCCAAAACAAAAGCTCCTTAATCACTCGTTAGAACGACTTATTGTCTCGTTCGAACAAGTAAAACTAATCGTTTTAATTCAGCTTTGCAGCAATGCGCTTCATGTCTGCCAATTCGGCAATTATACAGTTCGCATAATTCGGCAAATATACAGTTCGCATAATTAAACAGTTCGCATAATTATAAAGACCACAAAGAATATGTTGACAACGGCGCACCTAGGATTATGTGTCTGGGGCGTCCGGGGGACGGCCTTACGGTCCCTAGTGGGTGTCCAGGGGCGAAGCCCCGGTGGGAGTCCAGGGAGCGAAGCCCCTCGAAGCTCCCAGCTTTTGTCATTTTGGGGTGAAAATCGAACCTCCGTATGCCTAAAAAACAGAGAAATATACAACAGTGACATTATTTAAACCGATTCATAATAGTAAAATTTATCACAAAAGCCAAGTTCTCACAATTTTTGTTGACAAGACATTTTTCGAAGGCATCACTTTTCACTGTTTTCCATACATTTTTTGCGTGTTTTTTTCAATTGCTTTTTGTTCATTTGTTGTATTATTTACAACGCTATCGTCTGTTTGCTAGTGCGTTTTGAGCTAAATGAAATGGCGCTATACAAAAAGGCCCTGCGTTTGTGATGTGGAGGAAATGTAATTATTACAGACTAATTACAATTTGATCCTGGGCCCAATTATACTCAGACGACAAAAGTAAATAAAACAAGCTTAGACAAATATTTGATTTTCCGGCAAAGCTTGACATTGCAATTTATTTAAGTGCTATTTATACCTGCAATTAAACGCCGAATAAGGATTACACTTAGGCCTAATTAAAATTTGTAAAATGGCAACGAGCCGGATACCAGACATAGTGCGACCGGCTTATTTGATATTGATGGACAACCCGAAGTGTATAAGGAACAAGGTCTGTGAGAACTAAACTGAACTTCTTATTGTAAATATGCTAATTACAAAGTAGGATCAAACAATTGAACACTGAGGGCGCACTTGGGTTCTCTACGGGTGCATTACACTAAATAAACTCCCATAGTAACCGATGCTAAATGCTAAATATTCAAAAATACTCAAAAAATATATAAAGTATCTTTGCCTCTAGAAAACCAAACAAATATATTTTTAGACAACTAAACTTCAGATTTCTTTTTCAATTTTTAGAAGAAAAAAAATTACCCTAGAAAAAACACACCCCCGAAAAGACTCGCTGCCAGTTTTCCGAAGTTCCTGAATGATATTTCTTTTAAAAAAATGGTTACGATGGGCAATTGCTGCAGCACAGGCTGGAGTGTACCAAGGTTGAGAATGGGCCTTGATCTGGTAGGTACGTGAGGGGATGTAAATCTCCATACCAAGGTTAATCCATTGGGAGAACTCTTCAGCCGCCAAATCAGGACCAAGACTTAGAATCGAAGACCATGGCACATCAGCGAGAGAACACCGAAAGCCATCGCAGTCAGCATTTCCAAACTGAAAAACAGTACGGTGAAAAGGCTGGAATGTAGTTGTGGGAGAAGAATAGGCCTATGCCTATGATACAGAAACAGAGACAATTGAGTGATCAGAGTTAACCAATTGGAGGCAAGACTTTGGCAACCAGTCATCTGGGTTAGAACCCCAAAAGACACATGCACACTCAGACCATGTGATGAAGGGTGGTCACGGGCGATGAAGATATATCGTGGTATTAAAATTGAAAGAATCTGAAGAAATGTCACAATTCAGTCTGCTCTCAGTTAGAGCTAGCAAATCAGGAGAGTTGCTGAGAGCAAAAGACTGAACAGAAGTGAAGATGGAACGAAAGCCCCTGATTTTGAAAAAATCCAAGAGGCTTTGAACGCTGCACACGGGCAGGTGGATTTGCGCGAGCAGGTAAGGTTTCTTTATTCTTTGTTTGTTTATTCATGTTTGTATTTATTGGAGAAAAAGAGTCTCAGCTAGTCTTAAGTTTGAAACCTGTCCAAAACAATCAGAGGAACCAAATGAACCCGTGCGAACACATTGTCGTAACAATGTCACTCCGATGGCCTCAGGAATGCAACCGAAAGTGGCTGCACGGACCACCAATCCATGCATGTCCATGGCAGTACAACCACCTCGACATTTTACACCTGTTGATAGATCAGCCTCTCAGAGCATTACCACTGAGTTCGGGATCCTGTACTACCAGGCGGCCATGACGGGCAACATGTTTATTTCTGGTACCCTTCGGAGAGGTGGAGTTCAGATGATCTAGGGAGGGTTCGGTGCAAGTACCAAGGATTGGTGTAGAGGAACGGAACCCTTGCTCTCTAGAGGTGTAAACCCTTATGCTCGTATTATTAGGTCGTCCCCAGATATATAGAGACGCTGAGTCACCATGCATAGAACTAGCAGCAACAGATCACTCACTGGACAAAATCTTCAATCATCATATAGCAGAATCATCACTCAGATCACGTTTATTCTCAACATGAAATAGGCTAAAGCCTAAGTCAACCACAGAAAAACCGCCTATAAACAAAGGGAAGATTATATACAATAATTATCTAATTGGTTACATGTACCATTGGTATATTTTAAGTACATTAAAGTGACATCAGGGCATCTAACAGTGAAGTAGCATATACCCCCTAAGATGGCGGCGCCCTTGCTACTGATATAAACATTGGCTTCGCAGGTTGTAGCGATGCAACACGTATAATGTATGCAGTTAAGTACAACAGCGTATACAACGCATGTGTGTGTAAACCAAAATTCACATGTGTAATACAACATGACATGACCATCTCATAGTTCACAGTCTATTTTTAATAGTGAAAATATACCCTTAAAATGAGTTAAGAGTAGGCAGAAACTCACCAGATAATCTGACGGTCAATGAACATGTACAAAACAGCAACGTTAATTAGGAGTCACAAACTCCAAAATGATGAAAATTGCGAGTCAAAGTGGTGACACACGCAACACTGTCTTGAAGGTTTCCTTCCAAAAGGAGAAAAAAAGGACCTGGCCGTTGGCCAAACCGTGTCACTTGCAAGTGTAAGCGTTCCGCACGCAAGAACGTTAAATCTACATTTTTATTTACTATAAGAATCGTGCTTTTACAGTTACACTTCTGTATTAATTGAGCAAATAACTTATGGAACCGCTCAAAGATAAAATATTTTAAACAAGAGTACCCATACAATAAAATGTTGCACTACTTTAGTATAGCGGAAAGCAACTTATTACGACGGTGATTAAACGACCAGAATTTTAACCCGCGAAAGTGATGACTAGATCAGCGGTAAACAGTGCCCTCTATTGGCAAGGATTAAAAGTTATTGATAAAGGGCCGTTTCCCCACATTGGTATAGGTCTAGACTAACTGAGAAGAGATAGAAGGAAAGATAGCAATGAGAGGGAAAGGGGGAAAACTGGCAGAACTTCGCCTAGTCCAGAAACAACCTCTTCACTGCACCACTGCAAAAGATGAGGTAACGACGCCAGGCGGAAAAAAGAAGAGGTTTTCCTACCCCCATAAATTTCGAATAACACCAGTATGAGTTTCCAGTCCGCTGTGAGGCTTGATCAGGAAGAGGTTGGACCATCAGAGGTACATGTAGGGTAAACGAGGTTAGAGACTAGAGAGGGGATTCAGCTGTTACATTACAGTAGGGCCTCTGAGGGAATCCAATCTGGATCTCGTTCAAAGGAACCTCCATAGAATTGAGGTTATCAGAGTAACCTTCTTCGGGGTCAGTCAATCCGTCGATGTCATCAGGGAAGACGTCATCTCTCGGTGGTTCTGGAACTCTGCTTCGAATTTGATTGAAGGACTCGTCAAAGTCACTGTACTCACTACTTTGCCCGATGGAATGGCTGTCGTTGGAAATGAAGAATGATCCCAGTGCCCTGGGCTCGTCATGATCGCCCGTCCTGTACGCTGAATCTGCATCGCTTCGATGAGGGTCAGTGAAAGGTTGCTCATTGTCGCTCGCAAACGATGCTTTCCAGTTCGTGTTGCGCTTGCTGTCTGGCTTTTTGTACCACTCCTTGTCGGACTTCACCAGCCGCTTCATGGCTTCGATGGCGTCGTATAACCACCTGCCCATTTCCAATTCAGGATAGTTGGGCTCATCCAGAGGTTGGGCTCGTGTACTCGAGTTGGGACTTTCCCTGCCCTTACAATGGATGCGCAGATAGAGCGCTTCCATAGACTTCATCAGCTTGTATTTGGCAAAGCGCCTGAAAGGCACTGGTATATCACCTTCACATGTGTAGTCAAAGTAGGTCACGACAAACTTATCGCAGGCATTATCTCGACCGAAGTAATGTTCCAGCAGAAACAGAGCCTTGATAAACACGTCACCGTACACCCCGGCCGCGTCCATTTGCTTCTGTTGAGCTTTCGCCCTGTACTTCAGCCCGGTCCCCTTAGAACATATCAACAGCACCACGTCGGCTTCTTCAATCTGATTGGTCAGCCACATCTCGACAGTCGGACCAATAGACTTCTCCCACTCCATCAGGGAGACGTCGCACTGACAGTGCTTCTGGAGGAATCGACAGAACCTTACGACTACTTCCAAGTGTTGGGGTGATCGTCGGCAGAGTAGATTGGCAGGACGCGCCTTCTCGTCACTATGTAATCTAAACCATTATAACCCTCTGAAATGAAATGATGAACAAAGATGTTATTCACTAACAAAGGGCTTTGGCCAGTTCAATATATTGGACTCAACTCCTGTTAATCAAACTTTTTTTTCATACAAATTTGCTTAGCACAGGAACACATTTTAAGTGATGTTTGAAGCTGTGCATGGTGTGGATCATACGAAGAACTACAGTAGCAACTGTATACAGCCATGTGTAAAACTCTTTGGGGAGAAGTACTGGCTCTGAGAACTGGTGTGGTCTCGACATTTCGAGCAGTCTACTCTGCAGGCCAAACTTCTGAAGACTAGCAGAGTGTATTGTTCGAAAAATCAAGACTGCACCGGTTCTTCCAAGAGCCAAAACTTCTCCCATAGTTGCTGTACCCTCAAGTTACTGATACAAAATTATATTTTTCAGCCGATTTATTTAGTTACAGACTTTTTCTTGGCATTTTTCATTTTTAATGATTCCAAACCTGGGGTTGATTCTCAACAAAGTTTTGAGTGAAGTCAAAGTATATTCTTTCTGAACGACCTTTCCAGTAAGTGTTGAAGCAACCTACATTTTTCTACTGAATGGCAGCCCTGGATCCTCATCTTTTAAAGGCAAAGTATACCTTTGTTTTTTGGGACCGCTTGATTGTTTTAATCCTATACAATAAAACTAACCTGTGAAAATTTCATTTCAAAAGGTGGTCGCGTTTTTGAAATGTCGCCAAAATCCGCAGAGAATATTATGTCCACGCATAAAGAATAATCCCTTACGGGAATACACGATCTGAGAAACGTTTCTCAGATTCAAATTTTGGATTGAAATATTTCTCAAAACACTTTATACTATCGAAAGTTGCTGTACTTCTAACCAAATCCGTTTTTATTGCCATTAATTTTAAGGGTGATTACCAATCGTGGACCTTCCCTTTAAAGAGCAAGCAAGCTACTTTAATTTTGAACACTGACAACTCTTCTTATAAAAGATGAATCTAAGTGCTTTGTGAAATCGAGCCCAGGCAACAGAGGCTCTTGTCTCTGTGTTAATTCCATCCCTGTTGTGTGACTAATCTTCATACCTAGAGGATCGTCGTTTTCACGAACATTATCAGGTACATAGTTCCTTCTTCGTCGACGACACAGGTGGATGAAGATGCAGATCGAGACGAGAAATGATCCACACAAAAAGGTACCGACTGCCGCCCAAATCAACATCGATTGGAGATTCTCTGCTTCTTTAACTAAAGAATTGTGGGTTGAACAAAGACAAATTTACTATAGAGCGGAATTTGAACTTGCGACCTCCATTATAAACATGCCGGCGCTCCACCAATGGAGCCTTAGCCCTATAAATGATGGCGGTCTCCGTATTTTGTCAATATCTTTGTTCGGGGGTGCCATTGTCTCCTTACCTGTGCATGGCGTTTCGCTTTTCTTGGATATGTAGCCTGGATCACATTGGCAGCTTCTGTCGGCCGGATCCATTGTGGTGTTTATCTGGCACTTTCCGTACACACCGCAAAACGTTGCGTTTGTCTCAGGAATGACTGCACAGGGGTCAGCTGTCAGGGGATAGCAAAGTTATTGTTTGTTTTTACAATTTGTTGCAATGTGTGATTTTTTTAAAGAGCACTTAACGGTAACAATGAAAAGATCAATTAATTAAAACACACATAAATATAACCCAGAGATCAGAGTGCTGTGTTTTAACGCATGTGAATTCCAACACTGCTAAGTTTTATATTTAAAAAAAAAAAAAATAAAAAAATAATAACCAGCGCTTACATTTTGTAAGGAAACTCAATCACTTTGATGTGAACACCAGAGTTTTTAACATAGTTTTATCAGAGTACTATTCAATCTTTAATAACTTTCTGTTCAATTACTCGGTTTAATTCCCTGACTGCACACAATCGGAAGAAACTTCAAGTATTTTAAACAAGCGGGCAGGTGCTGACACAAACAGCCTTCAGAAGTTGGTATAGACAGGATAGCCTTATGAACAACTCTAAATGTATTATGTCTGACAGCCAGCACACATCCTCTACATTCATTGATTGTGATTAATAGATCAGGTAGGATTCGACAACATAGGCCTTAAAACGTATAGTCATTCGCGAGAACGAAATGTCATTTTGAAGGAACAAGATAATAACTCGAGGGAGCGAAAGGATTCTCAAAAATTGCCCCTTTTAAAAGGGTTCCGCATGTTTCAACTCTTTGTGCTCTTTCCTCCATGGATAGCGAGTCCCTTCCATAGAAATAGAACACGGAGAATGCTGAGCTCGATTGCTGTCTGTGTCTGCTGTGCACGCCCTCTATGTCAACTGTGGACATAGTATCAATACCATGTGACATGTCTGTATGACGAAATTAACCAGATTAACTAATGGGAAAGCTGGAATTTGCCATACAGCTAAAATGGCAGCGCGCATGACTTGCCTCAAAGCAGATATATGCATTGATAGGCACACATAGCATTCTCCGAGTTCTATTTCTATGGTCCCATCATATTATAACTTATACTTCCCGCAGGTTATGCAGTCGAGTTGGTCGGATTTTGAAAAACATGCAGCCTCAGCCAATTGACCCTTCCCATGAAAATATGTAAGTTGAACATGGTGCGTGCGCACTCTCCCTACTGGGCCCAATTTCATAGAGCTGCTTAAGCAGAAAATATTGCTAAACAGTTGCCTGCTAAGCAGAAATGAGCAGGATACCAGTCACAAATTGTACATGTGATATGGTAGTTTGGCTGGTAACCTTATTCTGGTAAGCATGATTTTGTAGTGCTTAGCTACTTGTTGTGCTTAAGCAGCTCTATGAAATTGGGCCCTGCGTTGGCAAAATGAGTGAACATCGCGCCTTTTTGTATGGGACTGATGGTGGTGTGACGCACACGCGTCTGTGCGTCTGCCTTGCGCACATCCTCTACGGTGTTTGCCAACCAATAGTGTCTGTACGCATGCGTGAATGCAATTAACATATTTCATTGCTGCCAACTAATCGCTGCACATACCACATACTCACCCAAGCATTTCTTTCCTTCTGCATGTGCAACAAAGTTGGCGTTACATTGGCAGTAAAAGTCATTCCCAGGTCCTATGTAGATGCAATTTCCGTTTTGACATTTAGGCCTACTGACATTCCTGTCCCCGCTGCACGGATCAACTGATACAAATGGAGAATTCAGTGGACAAGATTTAACAGGGAGTTTTATACAATTCGGAATTTATGTATTTATTTATTTCGTTATACACGTCCAATAGCACAGGCACATAGATTAGGAAACAGGAAGTTTTAGATGTTGGAGGAAAACCCCAGTGGGTAAAACCCACCCAATTGGGTAGGGATTAAAAACCTAACGCACATGGTAAGGCTCCAGTCTGCAGTGGGGTTCGAACCGGGGTCTACGAAGGTGAAAGGCTGGGACAGAAACTACCGAGCCAACCTGATCCCCAACATTACTCTATTGAAAGTTCTTTCGAAAAACTTCTTGGATTTTAATAGAAAACTTTTGTGAATTAGTAAGGAGAATACCTTTGCATGCCTTGTCAAAAACAGTGAAGCCTGGATCACAGTTGCAAATGTATTCCTCCATGTTTGAAGTGCAACTTCCGTGTGCACCACACGGTTTACGAATGCATGGGTCACCTAGATAGTTACAAAACGAAAACAAGTATATATATGTTAGAATGAATTCCTTACACAGTTTTATTTTGTTTTTAGGCCAATATCAAGGGCTTATTGACAAAGGGCTGGATCCTTGGACTTCTAAATGACTGTGAGGTTGGAACTGAACCTGCAACCCTCCCCTTACAAAATTGTCCTGTGGTACTCCTGTGGTATTCCTGTGGTATTCCTGTGGTATTCCTGTGGTATTCCTGTGGTATTCATGTGGTATTTCTGTGGTATTTCTGTGGTACTCCTGTGGTACTCCTGTGGTATTCCTGTGGTATTCCTGTGGTATTTATGTGGTATTCCTGTGGTATTTATGTGGTATTCCTGTGGTACTCCTGTGGTATTCCTGTGGTATTGCAAAATACCACATCAATTACCACAAGATTTTGAAAAAGGTTTCGGTATAACAGGAATACCAAACGAATTCCTGTCGTCGTGTGCCCGGAAGAAGGGCAGAAAGCTCTACGCCCTTCCCCAAGGCACACAAAGTACTTTTCCATTTACAAAAGGCCGTAAGCATGAAAATGGCTCCTGGCAGACACAAAAAAGCGGCATTGCTGTAGAATTACTCCAAAGAGATGTTTTCCCAAGAAATTGGATGCAGCATGCGACTCCGATACGTGTACGACAGAAGTAAACTTGAACCTGGGTCTTCTAATTATGACAAAAATTGGATTCAAACCTGGACCAAATGCGTGTGTTGGTTTAAAGGTATTGTACACTTTTGGTAACAGCTCAAAATCAGTGTCCACATTTTGTGTGATTCAACATATGCATGAACAAACAAACCTGTGAAAGTTTGAGCTCAATTGGTCATCGAGGTCACGAGAAAATAGTGAAAAGAGATCTTATGTGTTTTCTGTTTTTTTCAAATTATCGCGCGCGATAATTACTATTGTTTTACTCGTTTCTCAGAAACGATAGCATTTTAGGCAGAAATATTTTGAGGAACCCTTTCTACCATTACTTACTATAAATTATGTAAGTTATGTGTGAATCTGTGAACATTGTGTTTTTCGATCTTACCAATAGTGTACAGGGCCTTTAACCTTACATGGTGAAAAAAACATTCTAGTTACACTTCAGTAACTTGTGCTTTGATGATATTAAATTACAGAAATGCATGAAAAAGAAAAAGAAGAACAACCATTGTTTGAAATGTCGTGTTTTTTCTTCTTCTTCTTCAAATCAAGGTACGGAGCTCAGTCAAGCGGATGGAACAAAGATATCTTTGGACAGGTTTGCCACGTGACATTAGTAAACTACCATATCCCATGAGACAAAAATTCACTTGCAATCTTTCTCTTTTTGTGGTCACCTATGTTTAAAGTTCAATTTTTGTAATGCAGTTAAAAATATTATTTATGAAATATTCAACAAGTAGGTGAAAAATGCTGTCAAAAGTGTTTTTTCTTTTGTCTTTTCTTTTTTTTCTTTCTTTTCTGCACCACCCTGCTAATTGATGCTAAAGCATTGATAGGTAAACTTACTTAGAACACGGAATGTTTCCGGTGATGAAGTTTTGCACCGTATTTTCCTGTTCTGTTCATCCAAACAAACATCCCCTGTAGGAAGCGCTACGACCTGCGTGAAAAAAAGAAAAGAAAAAACTATGAAAAGGTCAACTTTTTACATCAAACCATTTGTTTCGTAATGAATATGGTTGGATAGACATTTTAAAAAGTAGAATATAATTATTCAAATTAATACTCCTGACCAATGTTTTTTGTGTAATTTCATGACAGAACACGGTCCACTAATTTGTGAAACAAAAAATGGCGGACCGTATATCTGCTATAGTTCCAGAGGAAAATGTATGTTTTTTTTTAAATCACTACTACTCATTAATTACAGAACACTGCAGGTCCGTTAATTTTATATTCTTATATACTTCTCAGTCAAGTCCTTTATTAGTAATCCAAGATGGCGGCCCATCACCGAAAGCATTGGCAGGAACCGCATACACACATTAGTTATTTTCCCTTATAAAGTGTTGCTATAGTTTAGTGATTCTCGTTCATATATGGCTTAGATAGACTATTTCCATTCCATGAAGGCATCTTTAAAGGAAGTTACAGAATTGGTAATTGTAAAATATACTTTTTGATCACAGATTTACATAAAACTTACACGGTTTAATAATGATGATAGTAGAAAACATCCCTTGAAATATGTCTGTCTGAAATGCCATATTTTGACGAGAAATTAATAAACTAATTTTCCGTTTGGAGTTTACCGCTCAGTGAGCGTTTTATTCATCTGTTGAACCTATATGATTTCTTGCAAATGTGTAGTCGGTGTTTCACTATTTTCTCGTGATCCAGAGGGGCGATCGATCTCAAACTTCCACAGGTTTGTCAGTTTATGTATATGGTGGATTACATAAAGTGCTTACACTGCCAGCAACTGTTTTGTTAGCAAAAACCGATTCTGTGATGTTCCTTTAACATGCCGTTCAACATTGTCTTCAGTGTACGGTATATTGAAAGCACAAAAAGTTACTTGTCAGTTTGAGCAGCATCAAATAGCCCATGTCCAATTTCTATTGAGATTTTTTAAATAAGGAACTTCTGTGTTATGTTTAGTGCCCTTTTTATAATGTTTTGTTGTGCTTCAGTCTTGCCAACTGGTTTCTTTTTTATATTAGATTTTGTTGATATTCCTTGAAAATATTGTGAATTCAAACGTAATAATTCGGCCATTGAGCCACGAGATTTGAGTGTTTTTGAATAAGCCATAATAATGTAGACGGGACACACATCCATCAATGCTGGAAACCAAACCTCTGTTTCGATTAACTTATTCCACGGACATAAGTGGGCGAGGGAGTCAACAAAATATTTCACACCGGGGTGCTGCAAATAAATACCAGTGTGGAATTGACAGACAAGATGGCGGCCTTGATGCGGGACTGAATAACTTTGGAAAGCCATACTTGAACCTGAGGGCAAATGAACTAATGGACTATGATGCCTATACGGCTACGGCTACAGCTGGATCGCTGTGTCATCGTGTGTTGGAGTATACGACACTCTTAGCAACAGTCGTAGCCAAAGCCATAGCTGCCAATACGGATACGGCCTAACTTACCACTGCCTGAAACTGATTTCCAGAAGTAGGACTAATCTTCCAATCCTTGATATCAGCTGACACCGTCACAAAGGGCATTGATTTGTTGGACTGACTGCACGTCTTGTTAACTACAGTCGGTTCAGACTGTTGTAAAAGACAGAAACAATAGTCAAGCGGGTGTTGAATGATGAATAGTGCATTATGAATAATGACGTTGAATAATGAACGATGAATAATGAACAATGAGTATTGAATAATGAATAACGAATAACGAATAACGACTAAATTTTTGGACTGCAGCGCCCTCTCATGGTGTGAGCTTCGAACTAAAAAGGTTCCTAAAATTTGCTTCTTGTGAGTTAGGCCTGCGCTAAACGTCGCACTTTTGCCGAGCCGAACTCAAATGTTTTCAGTTCGATTCGACACGGCAAGAGCGCGACGTTTGTCACCGTGTCGTGCCGCTACCGTGTAGCACGGCAGGGCTTGCCGTGCTACACGGCAGTGCCGAACTTAAATAAAAGGTTTGCGCTAAACGTCGCTCTTTTGTCGAATTTAATTCCTAATTTTACAACTGTTTGAGTTCGACACGACAAACGTGCGACGTTTAGCGCGGGTCTTAGTTGTTGAAATAAAACATTTCAGTTATACAACCCTGAAAGTTTCTTTTCTGTTTTAATATTTTGGACCGAGGTGTGTTATAAAACACATACAGACATAATTCGGTTACTAGTGCACGTCTATCCCCCCCCCCCCCACCTACCTCGGGCCTGAAAGGGAAACACTAGGACCCTCTTCTGATCACTCACAGGCCCGAGGAGGGGCTGGACGAGCACTAGTGACCAAATTATGCCAGTCCATGTGTATAAGAATGCAGTCCATATCACACTCTGCGTTTTGCAATGTTCTAACTCTGCGTATTGACCCACTTTAAGCATACATATGCAAAACGTACGGCTGTTCCATGCTGTGTTGGAAGAGCTGTAAAATTTAAACTTTGAAAAAAAAATATACATATAGGCCTATATATAACATTTATATTCCTGGAGTGAACAATTGGGATGATGTGTGTGGTAAAAGCAAGGTAACAAAGTCTTCAACCAGTTAACAAGGATGACCCGTCAGCACCCCCAATTTGTTTTGTGTCAAAATCTGCCTTTGTTCGAGGGTTTATTGTCTAATCCCCGATTCCAGCCCTTATTCCTTTTGTTTGTTGCGACGTGGCATCAAGAGGCTTTCACCATTGTTTTTCATTGTACTTCAGCTCAGTGAAGGTAAGTCCAAGAGGACTGAGACTCCAGCGTTGGCTCTGGCCATAAACCAAATTGGCGGCCGTGTCACACGGCCGAGGTTTGATGGTTCCCGGTGTGTGATTATGGTATTTTCTCAGTAGAACAAAAAACAAATTCCGGTTCTCTGTTCTCTTGGCTTTGTTAAGTCATGGTTTCTTTGTGCCAGCAGAACTCTCAAAGAAAGATAATTCTGGCAATTCAGAGACAATAATCCCCATGGGGGGGGGGGGAGTAACAACATATGGAAGATACAATCATATTTTGGAGTGTATTTATTAAACTTAAAGGTAGCGTCATTGATTGGTTTTTTGTCAACGTAATGCTGATTTATAGGCAAAGTTATTAAGAAAGTTTCACTTGCTGAGAAAACAGCAAAAACTGTCATGGTATTTTCACACGAACGTCGAATCCCTCCACGTTTAGCGAGGCAACAGCAGGTACCAACCGCATCTCTGGCTGCAGCATTCGCGAAAAAACACCAACCATCATAAAACTGAGAAACGGTTCTTGCATGAATGATTTCTCTGATTCAATTTTTTGGGGGGTGAACAAATATCCAAACCAAATACCTTCGAAGGGAATCATTTCTCAAAATTGTTTATCAGCTTTTCATGTTACGGTCATTTATTTTGGAGTACTTACTAATTTGTGACCCTACCTTTAAACATTATAATAACTCTTCTGGAAGAGGTGTGGTTCTACAAAGATTTATTAAAAGGTAAAGACTGTTTTATCTTTTGTGTATACCCACCATGTAAACTTGAAAACTACCCAGTTGAGATTCTTTACTACTAGAAGTGATGTAAATTTTGTATATATCAAATTTATAGTGGGACGGCGCCACATTGAAGGAAACATCAATCAAGTTGTAGAATCCAGTCGTGTGGTTTTGCTCCACTAGAATGCAGTCTGGCTCCCAAAGTGCTGTAAAAGGGTAACATTTTTACGGTTGAAATCATGTAAATGTCCTTAAAGATAACAACAACAAAATACAAAAATAGTATAGGTTTTAGCGGTCAATTTGAAAAAATACTCACTCAATTTAACACCCCGCCCAGCTCATTCAATGCATCAGCATTCATTAGCCAAACGTAATCAAGTTTCAACAGTTTAGCTTCCAATGGTCAATTAAAGGAACATTACAGAATTGGTTTTTGCTAACAAAACAGTTGCTGGCAGTGTAAGCACTTTATGTAATCCACCATATACATACACTGACAAACCTGTAGAAGTTTGAGATCGATCGGCCATCTGGGTCACGAGAAAATAGTGAAAAACCGATTACACATTTGCATGAAATTATATAGATTCAACACATGAATAAAACGCTCACTGAGCGATAAACTCCAATCGGAAAATTAGTTTATTCATTTCTCAGCAAATATGGCATTTCAGGCAGAAATATTTCAAGGGATGTTTTCTACTATCATCATCATTATACCGTGTAAGTTTTATGTAAATCTGTGATCAAAAAGTATATTTTACAAGTTCTTTTCCTACCAATTCTGTAATGTTCCTTTAATAGAGATCATTCAAATTCCTTGGGTTGCTAAAGATCATTCAATTTTGCATAGGCCAGCAGTGAGAGGCTGGTCAACACTAAGGGAATAAAAGAGTCGTGACGATGTCTTGACCGTTTAAAACCATTGAATGCAACAGTAGCTAAAAAGAAACCCTAGTTTGATTGAATGAGGAAAAATAATGTGTGAATATGAATGCGTGTTATAGAAATGGAATGTTTTTTGCTAAATTTGACTTGAAAAACATATAGTATTAAAAATAAAATAAAATAAATCGTATACTAGGATGTAGCTAAACAAATTAAAGATTCGTGGAAAACATTTTGTTTGACCGGGGTTAACTGAAATACGAGGATTGTTTTGATTTTAGGCGTTAAAACCCGATTTACTATACAGGAAGTTGAATGACCTCTCCCCCGAACCCCAACCCTCTTAATTTGTTTTCCTTTTTCGAACCCACAAATTTCTAAGATCATTCTTGTCTGTCTTAGTAGGGCCATACCAGAATTAGAGGCTACGGCTGCGGCTAAGGACGTCCTATACTTCAATGCATGATGACGCGATGATGCAGCCGTAGCCAAAGCCGATTATTCGATCACGGCCAACAATCAGTCATGACTTGATCGTCACGTGAACAAGCATAGGATGTCCTTAGCAACACCCTTGGCAACAGCCAAAGCCGTATCCGCCAGTTTCTGATCTAGATATGATTTTATGATGCACAGAGAAGGTCACTGGCTGACAGAAAAAAAAGTTAGACCTACATCCAACTATTTACATGTATGTGATGAAAAGAAACAATTTATGCAGATGAAACATAGTATCGAGAAAGTCTTATTTATTTTTAAAAATTTCAATTAAATGGGTTCAGATTTGAACAAAGATTTAATCAGAACTGTGAAGCAATATCTTAGAGAACTTTGTTTGGGAAAAAAAGGAAAATACTTTCAGTTGAATATTTATGTCGGGCTCTGGAACTCAATGTTGCAGTCAGCGACAATCTCAAAAACAAAACAAAGTCTGTAACATATAGTCACATCTAATAACCCTTCTTTGCTAAGCAAGGAATAATCGTGTCTAGCAGAAGCAAGATCTTGACCAAATTGTTATGGATATTCATGTCAAACTAAAAAATGAAAGAGAACATACTTTGTTGACAGAAATTTTGTTCGAAACTGCAGTTGCAATTAAATGCAAATGGAAGAAGCATGACAGTTCCCATGCAAGATATAAATGGAATCCTTCACATGCGGGTCAAGTCCATTAGGAATCTTCAATGGTAAAAAAAAAAAAAAAAAAGTTGGTCCAAGAAAATAACTGAAAACCACAAATTGATTCCCTACAAAAAAAAGTGAAAAAAGGAAGAAAAAAGGAAAAAAGAAAGAACAGATATTTAAAAATCTAAAATCAGGACGGGTCGGTCAAACAAATTTGGAGAAAAAAACAATTAATTTCACACTCATTATACTTTTGAATGGCCCCTTGGGTTCTATGCAATGTAAGAATAAAGCTGTTGTTTGTTGTTTTTTGTTTGTGTTTGTTTGTTTTTGTTTTGTTTTTTTGGGGGGAGGAGGTCAGACTATGTTAAATTTTGCTATCTTCCGAACGATCATTAGACCTGAACCAAGCAACTCACCTTCTTCACTCTTGTAACAGCGGGTGTCATTAATTTTGTCGGCTTCGCTACAACCTAAAAAGAAGTTTGACCACACAAACAAGTTGTGAAAATAACAAGTAAAAAAAAAAAAAAAAGAGAGATAACTGGTTACAAAGGTTTGCGTGAAAATTGTATATAAGTATACACTAAGGAAATAATCTACTGTAAAACTTGTCATTTCTCAGAAGTGAAAATTTTCAGATGACTCGTGTACACGTCATCCGACGTGAAGTGTTTAAACACACTAACTTTGTGTTAACAATGCACCAAACCCTAAGATAATTTGCCCCCTTGAAATTGTGATATCAAATTAACACAAAATCTTACCAGTTGTTGTGGCTAACAAGAATGAACAGGCTGTCACCTATCCATTATTAAGAATTGTTCGTGCCAGAAACAAAACCCACAGAGTGTTGTAAATTTAGTAAGTATTGATTAAAAAAGCATAAATTTGCCTCTCGAAATACAACAAGCGGAACATACGGTCCACCATTTTGTGTAGTCAAAAATTTGGTTTTACAAAATAGCGGGCGGTGTTCCGTCATGAAATTACACAAAACCAACACAAATCCAAGGGATTTTTATGTGAATTATTATATTCTACTTTAAAAAATGTCTTACCGAAGGCAATGCTGTAGTGCCCCTTTAAGTTTTGACATGAAATTACTTAAATAACTTACCATTTGTTGTGTGAGATTTACGTTCAGTTGTTGTATGGTCACCATCCACTGGCTTTGTTGTTACTACAACTTGATACCTTCGTTGGGGCCTCAAACCGCAAAAACATTCATTGGTAATGGCATGCTACAGAGAAGGACAAATCGAAGCATTGTTCAATCTTTGTATAAGACACCCTTACGGAGTGTTGTTGTCACATTTGGGCATGAGCTCCTGCCTGGTATCTATCTTTATTAGATAGAGTGTGGTTTGGTGGTTGTGGTGGTTTTGGTGTTTGTTGTGGTGATGTTTGTGGTGGTGGTTGTGGTAGTGGTGGAAGTTGGTGGTGGTGGTGGTGGTGGTGGTGGTGGTGGTGGTGGTGGTGTAGGTGGTGGTGGGTGGTGGTGGTGGTTGTGTGGTGGTGGTGGTGGTTGTGGTGGTTGTGGTGGTGGTGGTTGTGGTGGTGGTGGTAGTTGTGGTGGTGAGTTTTGGTAATGGTGTTGGTTGTGGTGGTGGTGGTGGTTGGTGGTTGGTGGTGTGGTGGAGTGGTGGTGGTGGTGGTGGTGGTGGTGGTGGTGGTGGTTGGTGGTGTGTGTGGTGGTGGTGGTGGTGTGGTGTGGTGGTGGTGGTGGTGGTTGTGGTGGTTTGTTGGTGGTGGTGGTTGTGGTGGTGGTGGTTTATGTTTGTGGTGGTAGTTTGTGGTATGGTGTTGGTTGTGTGGTGGTGGGTGGTTGTGGTGTGTGTGGTGGTGGGTGGTGGTGGTGTGGTTGTGGTGGTGTGTGGTGGTTTGATTGTGGTGGGTGGTGTTTATTGTGGTTGCTGGTTGGTGGCGGTGTGGTTGTGGTGGTTGGTTTGTGGTGGCGGTGGTGTTATTGTGGTTTGTGGTTGTGGTGGTGTGTTGTGGTTGTGGTGGTTGTGTTTGTGGTGTATTGTGGTGGTGGTGGTGGTGGTGTTTGGTGTGGTGTTGTGTGGTGGTGTGGTGGTGTGTGGTGTGTGGTTGTGGTGGTTGTGGTGGTGGTTGTGTGGTGGTGGTTTATTGTGGTTGGGTTGGTGGGTGTGGTTGTGGTGGTGGTGGTTTGTGCAGTGGCAGTGGTGGTTGTGGTGGTGTTTGTTGTTGTGGTGGTGATGGTGGTGGTGGTTGTGGTTGTGGTGGTTGTGTCTTTGGTTAATTGTGGTGGTGGTGGTGGTGGTTGTTTTGGTGGTGGTGGTTGTGTTGGTGGTGGTGGTTGTGGTGGTGTCAGTGGCGGTGTGGTTGTGGTGGTGGTTGTGGTGGTGGTTAATTGTGGTGGTGGTGGTGTTGGTGATGGTGGTTGTGGTGGCAGCAGTGGCGGTGTGGTTGTGGTGGTGGTTGTGGTGGTGGTGGTTAATTGTGGTGGTGGTGGTGGTGGTGTTTGTGTTGTGGTGATGGTGGTGGTGGTGGTGGTTGTTTTGGTGGTGGTGGTTGTGTTGGTGGTGGTGGTTGTGGTGGTGACAGTGGCGGTGTGGTTGTGGTGGTGGTTGTGGTGATGGTGGTGATTAATTGTGGTGGTGGTGGTGGTGGTGATGGTGGTTGTGGTGGCGGCAGTGGCGGTGTGGTTGTGGTGGTGGTTGTGGTGGTGGTGGTGGTTAATTGTGGTGGTGGTGGTGGTGGTAGTGGTGTTGGTGACGGAGGTTGTGGTGTTGGTGGCGACAGTTCGTCGTCGTTGTGGCGTTGTTATAAAATGATCAAGCAAGGATCTGGTGCAACCACCACTTTTGATTTGTGTCCTTACAGTTTCGGAAGAATTGTATTCCAGGTCACTTCTGAGGTATGCATTTAGATCTGGGACTTCTTTCCCTCTGAGTGACAGCCGAATCGTCATCATTGTTGCTGCAGCTAAAAAGGACCCAAAAGAAACATTGTGTTTTTAATTCAAAGAAAGTTTATTTTACAAGTACATACATGGTAAGCAGCTCACTTACGCAGGCGCGTACGCCCCACCTTTTGCATGTTCAAAAATTCAGACATAATGAAATAAGTTTTCAACTAAAAAAGCCCAAACCAAGTGGTAGTGGTGAGTCTGAATCTTCTTAAGTCTTCCTTAAAAATGCACTTTAGCCTGTGAGTTGGGGTAGAGATTGAAAATTTCACTAGTCACGTGATCCTACAGCTAGTGAAAATATAATGCTACATGTAATACAGCACCCGCATGCACAGGACACGACATTCAAAACAATGTTAGTATAGAGCTAATACCGTAAAAAAAAACATGTTTTACTTTTCTTGGGGAGGATATACTGTTGTCAAGATTTTTATACTGATTAGCGCCACTGCTCACAGGGATTGTAACTATAAATGGACACCTAACTATTTAACACCTTTCTACGCGCCTGGCTCACTGTATACATCCTAATATGTGGCATTTCTGTGTTTCCGACAGGCAGAGCCTGAACTTCCTGCAGGCACAATTTGTAGACAACTCAATCTAAAGAAAACATCAAACAATATCTCCAATTCTTGAACTCATGTGATAAAATAATGACACAAAACGTAAAATATTTATCTTGTGACCAGTGTATAACATATCTTGCATGCCAGGAAATCAGCGCTGAAACTAGGGTAAAGTAATAGGCTGGGGCACAAGGAGGTGCCCGAGGGGTATTTCTGGCCAAATAAAAAAGGTGGTTTCCATTTGAATTTCTTTAAGCCCCTTTTCAGCGCTCTTTTTATGCCATTTACTATTGTTATCGAGTAATAAACCACAAGGGAAGCTGACTGGGTAGATTTTAAATAGTTGCGGTTTGAACAAAGAAAAATTGACAAGAGCGTGATTTGAACTAACGACTTACGGATTTACGTCCTTGAACCTTGAACCTTGAACCAACTGAGCTATCTAGCCCTATGTTGGCGGCCTCCCTATTTTGTCAATATCATTGTTTGGGGTGCCAATCAAAAGCCATTAATTCAACCGTAAACTGCCGTGTAGCCAGGGATCACACCCAAGTTTATGATACAACCTGGGAAGCGGCAGCCAGGGGATCACCTTAATAAGGGGATGCGACTTTTTAATATAAAATATCGAGTAATAAACCACAAGGGAAACTGACTGGGTAGATTTTTAAATAATTTTAGTTTGAACAAAGAAAATTGACTTGAACCAAATCCCGCTCTAGTCGTTTCACCCATACAAAGAGTGACACCAGGTTCTGGAAAACACGCCTTGTAAAATCCCTTTCCAGTAGTTATTGTGTAGCCCCCGATTCCAAATCTTTGTCCTGTTGTTGTACAAATGCGGCATACAAGAATGGGCAGGCTGCCACCATTGTTCGTCATTATATTTGGCTCAATGGGAGGTAAGTCCCAGCATTCTCAGATTCCAGCATACATTAGCAGATTATCGGCCGAGGTTCTGCAAATCAGTGCCTATACTCGTATTTTCTCACATGATAACATCAAATCCCAATATAATTATGAGAACCTTTGTTGTTTTTCCTTTGTCAAGTCAGGGTTTTATTGTGGCAACAATTTTTTCATAGGAATATTATTACTCAATAAGCTCCAAAACAATCACCAAAATAAGACCACAGGTGGGCATGGACAATTTTAGGAATACCGACCCGAAGTGGTTAAGCTTAAGCAAAATTGTCTGTTACCGTTAGTCTGAAAATTTGCTTATCGTTAAAGGTAGGGTCATAGATTGGCAACTACTCCAAAAATTAATGACCATAAGTACATTTTGAATCTGAACCATGCATGAATCGTTTCTCAAATTTCTGAGTGCTGGTATCCGTTCGCGAGTGCTACTGCCAGACATGCCGTTGATACCTGTTGTCATCTCGCTAAAATGTGGATGTAATTCAATGCTCTATGAAAATACCATGACTGTTTTGTGCTGTTTTCTCACCTCAGCAAATAAACACTGCATTAAGCAGAAACTTTTACGTGTAACTTTTATTGTATCTTTCTGTATAATGTTGCCAATAAATCAGCATTATGTTGACATATACCAATCAATGACCTTACTGTGGAGCAGCGCTCTATGAATTTGGGTCCAGTGGCATGAACTTACGACACGGGTCAATTACTGTAGAGACACTCAGACAGGTATACTGCTCCAACTGGAAATTCTTGCTTATTTCTTCCACGGTTAGATTTAGTCTGTCTTGATTCTTGCAGCCATCTGAAAGAACGAAGGGATCCGGACAAATGTCAGCAGAGTGGATCGGAGGCAATTGAGACAAATAGTACAGTCATTTGACCAGTTCGGGATTATTGACCAGTTTCGGATCACTTCAACTTTGCAATGACCAAACAATTAATTTACTTCTCTCATTACCAATTTCTGTTTGTACACGTGAAGATTAACATCAAATAAACCAACAAACCTAAAATAAGGTGCCAAACATCATCGACAAATAAATGATGGCAATTTTTTCTAAAGTTTGTCTGCGATATTGATCATTATTTTGAAAGGTTGACGCTGTTAAACGCTGTTAAATTTTCTCACCTTTAAAATTTTGAATGCCAGGGCGAATAACATTTATGTAAAATGCTAAGAATGTCTAAAAAATATTTCACGTAAATACTGAGCAGTCGTCTAGTTTTTTTTTGAAGAGATGAAATTACCAAAATCAACTTGGGGGGGGGGGAGCATCGTACCCTTGACCACTTCAGGATCACTCAACATCTCATTGCGTCAAATGGTGTCGCACTAAGTGAGGTGAAATCATATGGCTGCAGTAAAAAGTTTATTTAGGCCTATTGCTTTTAAGACACATTACTGTTCATGTAGTAATGTTGTTGTTTTTTGTGAGAAAATGAAACTTAGAGGAGGTTTGCGTCTGTAAGAATAGCTATTATTCGGGTCAATGTTGCTTTTAGGCGCGCTTCACTTTTTCATTTGCCTTTGCTGTTGTCTTGTGTTTTTGTCGTTTGTGTTTTTGCACTGCTGTTTAAGAAACTTACATGACATTCACTGGCGAAAGGAAGTCCACCTCCATGCCAACACACTTGTGAAGTTTATGTCCTTGAGAGACAGTTTTATGAATAGGAGTACGGGTTTGCAATAGAGGGCATGCTACTGATCCAGAATAGAATCCAGTGACGATACTTTTCTCGAAGCCTCTTCAAAAGTATTAAGCTTGTTTTAGTTAGTGGGTACTTGGTGAGTTTTATGACATGTTTAGGTAAACTGTTCAACTTTTTCTTAAAAGATGTCAGAGAGATTGCATAAAAAAACAATGTGTATTCAAAAAGGGATCCAGAACTGGTCAAACGACTGTATCCCTAAATTAAAATTCATTTGGGGAAAAAATTGGAAAAAGCCGATTTCAACTGATAATAATAATAATAATAATAATAACTGTATTTATATAGCGCCTTTTGCCAAAGGATACAAAGCGCTCAGTATTTTTACCTGCCATGTATGTGGAGCTACGTTTTGAAGTATGAGACCTATGCATTTTATAGCACAATGTAATGGTTTACAAGGTGCGGTGGCGCAATATGCTGCCAATAATGGTAGGTATGGGTGTTAATATTTACCCCAAAAAGGAAAGATGGATAGGGGACGGGGAAACAAATTTCGGGGGGGGGGTCATTGAAACTTGGCGGTCTTTAGCCCAATTTTAGATTTTTTTTATTTAAAACACTGGGAGTGAGTTTATTTTGTCATTTTATCATCCTGTGCAAAGTTACACTTGATTGAAGACGTGTTGCTGGTTAACAAGGAATCAGCGAGCTCATTATAACTGTATGCAATGTATAATGTGCTGCAGTGTCTCTGTAGAGATCGGAATCGGTGGTACTTAAACTGAATTAGTCCCAGTAAGACATCATTCTATTGAAATGGTTTGTTAACACACAACAAATTATTGATGGTTTATAGCTAAAAACAATGAAACATTGAAAATATTGATACAACTAAATATTAACATGCGTACTCATGAGATGTTTCAAAACATAATTGTTACTTCAAAACTTTGTAACCCTGGAGATTCGATTTACCAGCGGGGCTTAAAATACCCAAAATGGACCATTTGACCAAGTCCAATCATTTTTAGCAATAAGGAACAGGACCGTCAGATACCAAACAAGTCCAGCAAGTACAACACAAACTTTATTAGCTTATTGCTTAAGCTTTAAAGGTACATGAAGGGTCATTTTTCGGTAAGGACCCCGAAAAAGAAATTGTGGATTTTTTATCCAAAAGCCTACTTGTTGTAAAGGTGGTAAAGATAGTTAGCATCTTCCGAAATTGTTTCGTATGAAGTGCCCCCGTTGATTACAAATCAATAAAAGTATGTTGAATTTTAATCTCCAAAGATAGCCTGTAGGTGACTTTTTTAGATGTTTGTGCTGTCCAATTGAATGCTGCCCTCAATAGAGCCAGATATGCAGTTGGTATCTGCTGTGAACAACCGCATGCCAGTACAGTGCTTTTTTATGGATAAAATGGGATGGATAAAATGTTCTTGATGAAAATGCCTTGAGTTTCAAATATTCATACCTTGAGAACTGTAATACCTATAGACAAGATCTTTGCAAGATATGAAAGCTCTTGGGGTACTCTTTATATCACAAAGTGTGACCTGATTTGATCTTTACTTCAGGCCGAAACCCGGAAGTGCTTTTTAATTTAAAAATTTTTATTTGGGGGGTTTCTTTTTAACGATGTTAGTGTCTGGCAAGGGTCAGTATAAAACCATAGTACCGGTGATGTCATAAAAATCAAGAGCGCCCTCTTGCGGCAGGCTTAAACAGTTCAAAATACACTTATACTTGATTTCTGAGAACCATAATTGTTACATCAACGATCTTTGCACCGTATGAAATTTCTTTCAGTAATTACGGTAAAAAAAGATTAACTTCACATATATCAAATATTTCCTGCAAAGACATGTTTATCAAGTTTTCTCTTTACTTTTCACCAGCTCTACACCAAACAAATTGTTTTTGTTTTCACAAAAATTGTATCTCTATTTTTTTCTGCATCTTCTTCTTCTCCCTTTATATTCTCCGGAAGATTTCACAAAAAGTAAAGCTCATTCAGACTTGAAACTGACCATGTAGTTAGACCTTAGTGTGTACATGAAACCGCAATTTTGTTCGGGATGATGACATCATCGATGGCGTTATTACATTAAATCAAAGGTTAATATTGTTTTTAAATCATATCTAGAGAACCAACAATGCTACATATCAGATCTTTGCACATTCTAAAAGCTCATGAGGCATTGTACATTTTGTAAACAAAGTGTGACCCCATGTGACCTTTACTTTTGGTCGAAACCGGACAATGAAACGGAGTTACAGCATCCTGTCACAAAGGTGTGGCAGGCCCATTTGATAGGTTAAGAGGGTCTGTTCTGCCTTATCTCAATGGTTTATGTTTGCTAAACCAGTGTGCTGTCGGTCGGCACAAGATCACAAGACCTTCATTCACAAAAGCCCATTGAACCAAGAGCGGTCAGACACAACATGCCTTACCACCAAGCTGTGGTAGTGCTCTGTGAGGCACGTGCCTCAGAGATGGGAGTTAGTGCATTACCTACTTTTCACCACCCCTCCTGACCAAATTGACGACCCCTGTTGATTGACACCCCTCCTAAAACGTGTGTATTGGTACACTGCAGGATATCAAGGAGTATCACGGGGTTGGGATCTACCGTTTTGAAATGGTTATATTTTTCTTGATATGTGTCAGTGCTCTGTGGCCAAGTGCCTCAGTGCAAGGAACCAAACGTGGTATATTAATAATCATTGTATTATCTAAAAGCCCTTTAATAATTCTACAATTCTTTCAAAAGGTGTTACCCAATTTGACCTTTACGTCCGGTCGAAGCTGGAAGCTGGAACATTTTCATTTTTTTCACTTAATATTCTCTTGAAAGTTCTCGTACATACTTGAAATGTACGTAGATTGTAAGTAGATTGCTATTATTGCTACGGCATCACTTTAATCATTGAAGTTCAAAGGACTTTGCAAAGGCCATTATATCAGATTTTTAAAACGCCTTAAAAATATCAGGAACTTTAAGTCTCAATTAATCCAACAACTCCAAACAATTACAGGAACTCTAAATGTTATAAGGAAGACGTTAAGATCGTTTGTTTAGATTCTCCATCACCTCTCATGACGAAAAGCATTTATATATGTTTTCTTTTTTTTCCGTCTCTATAAACTCAAGAGTATCTATAGTGCATGGATGTAATGTCTGACCGGAGTGTATACAGGAATTTAATGATCAACACAAGATGACCAACTTTTTTGATCATGGAACTCTCGAGTCCAAAGGGCCCTCATGATTCCCGACTTGCTGTCATTATTTCATGTTAGCTTGCTCTGGTGTAGACTGGTACGCTGTCCTTATCCGCAAGGATAAGGACAGGAACCGGTCTATTTGTCAAAGAGATGGTCACTGCTGCTGGTCCCCTGTTCAACTGGTCCCCCTATCTGCAAGACTGCAATGGGATGCGAGGTCAAAGGTGCGTTTGTCCGGATTCCTCCAAAACGTTCAAAGCAGGTCTCTGGCGTAAAACACGAGCCTCGAAGTGTGACGTCAGATGTTCGGGCTAGCTCTGGTGTATTGGTATTAGGTGAGGGACTGTTAAAGGCACTGGACACTATTGGTAACAAGAAAAGTTGTGTTTGGTAAACACAAATGCCCCGCAAGCCAGTCCGTTTCTTGACATTTGACCCAGGTGGTCTAAAAATAGGAGGCTTCTGTATCCCGAGACCAATCCACACACCAGTTTGGAGTTCATATGCCAAGTCTGTCTGAAGTTGTCACTGGGACATAATTTCTTTTTTTTTAGGCATTTATTATTTTATTTTAATAAAATTGACCGTACATTTGACCTGGGGAGGCGGGGGGGGCAAAAACAATATACTTCCGAGGGTGGGGGAAGGGGTTGGGGAAGGGGAGGAGGGGAGGATGGGTGGGGAAGGGGTGGTGGAAGGGCAGGGTCGGGTTGGGAGGGGGTAGCAGGACCAATTTACACAACCTAAATTCTCTTTAAAAGGTTAAATGCCACTTTTTATTTCAACCTTGACATTTGAACCACAAATTCAGTAGGCTTCTGTATTGTAAGGCTAAGACCAATCCACAAACCAAGTTCGGAGTTGATGTGACAAGTCCTTTACAAGTTATTGCTCGGACAACATTTCTTTTGTTTTGGCCATAATGACCTGAATATTTAACTTAGGGGGTCCAAAAACAAAAGTCTTTTTAGGGATCCCAAGACTGATCCACAAACCAAGTTTGAAGTTGATATGCCAAATCCTCCTTGTGTTATCGCTCAGACAACATTTCTTTTGTTTAAGCCATAATCACCTTAATATTAAACTGAGGGGGGTAAAAAAAAAAAAAAGGCTTCTGGGGGATCCCAAGACCAATCCACACACCAAGTTTGGATTTGATATGCCAAGTCCTTGAGTTAACACTCGGACAAGATTTCTTTTGTTTTAGCCACAATGACCTTGCCATTTGACTGGGGGGGGGGTCCACAAACAATACACTTTCGAGGGACTCCAAGACCAATCCATACACCAAGTTTTGAGCTGACATTTGAGTCCTCCTCGAGTTATAATTTGCACACACACATGAACACACATGCACGCACACGCACGCCCGCAAACAGACAACCCATATAACACACATCCTTACGGATCCGGTTTGTGGGGTACTGCTATTGTTGTTCTATTATTCCCTTTTCTGAAGAATTCCCTTGTGGGGCCCAATTGTTCCTATTGAAATGACCTTGTGGGGTCCATTGTTCCATTGTTGTCAGGATCCCACATATGCCCTTCTGTGTGTCCACACACACACACACACACATACTGGCACTACATAAGTTGTGTGGACCTTGTAAAGGAGCGACACAGTACATTTGTTGTGTGGACCTTCTTTGATGTAGTGTAACATTGCATGATTTATGTGGACTTGTGTGTACACACCATTAACATACTTTGTGTGGACATGTGCTGCAGCATACGAAGTGTGGACTTGTGCCATAGTCTGTTCTTTAATACAATGTGTGGACTTTGTTTTACTTCACTATTTCACACTTTTTGTGTGGACTTGTGCCATAATTGTATGCTCTTTCATACAATATGTGGACTTTGGTTTACTTCACTATTACACACTTTTTGTGTGGACTTGTGCCATAATAGTATGTTCTTTCATACAATATGTGGACTTTGGTTTACTTCACTATTACACACTTTTTGTGTGGACTTGTGCCATAATAGTATGTTCTTTCATACAATGTGTGGACTTGGTTTACTTCACTATTAGTTACACACTTTTTGTGTGGACTTGTGCCATAATAGTATGTTCTTTCATACAATATGTGGACTTTGGTTTATTTCAATATTACACACTTTTTGTGTGGACTTGTGCCATAATAGTCTGTTCTTTCATACAATATGTGGACTTTGGTTTACTTCACCATTAGTTACACACCTTTTGTGTGGACTTAGTGCAATAATAGTCTGTTCTTTCATACAATATGTGGACTTTGGTTTCTTTCAATATTACACACCTTTTGTGGACTTGTGCCATAATAGTCTATTCTTTCATACAATATGTGGACTTTGGTTTACTTCACTATTACACACTTTTTGTGTGGACTTGTGCCATAATAGTATGTTCTTTCATACAATATGTGGACTTTGGTTTACTTCACTATTACACACTTTTTGTGTGGACTTGTGCCATAATAGTATGTTCTTTCATACCAAATGCACCAAATGTGCATACATGTATACTCTATGTTCCTATCTCATTTAGTAATTAACAAGTAATGTATTTCAAAGATAATACACTGTTTTTCTTTTTACTTTAATTCAGTTGTAGCCTTTTTTATTCCAAGAGGCATATTCCATGAGTTCCATGAAAAATTATTGGCCCTTGCATCACCCCCCCCCTCCCCTAATAATTGTCTGTTCAAGCTGATTGTTTATTTTCCCTTTACAGTGTGCACACAACACAACTTCTATTATGCAGTAATCTTAGTAGTGGGTGTTGAGAGATCAAGCATTCCTCCATTAGTCCAAATAGTTAAACCAATCTTATACCAACTTGTCACAAATGATGTTTGGCTATCTGACATCGTGATGGAATTATTGGTTGTCATGGCAATGTGCATTTTTTTCAGGTATGCAGATTTTATTTAAATTTAATCTTTTTCTTTATTTGCATCAGGCTCTCATAATATTTAACTCATTCTTTAAAAAGACTTCATCAACCTTTTTGTTGGTTCTCAATACCCCAAAACACAAAGTGTCAATAGTGGCCCTACATCTTACCTCTATGATCTAATAGACTAATGTAAAATCAATGACTGATAGGGTAAGTAGGCCTATCTTCACAGCACTTAAAAACTACCAATGGTTTACCTTTTTTTATTACTAACAGAAACCAGATGATTTTTGACCCAGTATTTCAGAGCTCTCCAGTCCCTAGATCGTAGGACAGGATGGGCTGATAGAGCTTCTTCACAAGCCGTCTTGCCTGGGATCCGATTGCGCTTTATGAAGCATGTCCAAAAGGACTCATATATTGCTTGCTTTTCCAGAGCGGACCAGGGTCTTCGGATGGTCTTCCCTGAAGACAAAACATGAAATGTGAAAAAGCAAACATTACAGAGAATTTCAAATAGGTGATGCCACGGGCACCTAGAAAATATCTAAGAGTTCTTGCTGGGGTTCTAAAAAGAACTTCCTTTTTTAATTACCCTTTTAGGGATATATTAAAGATTAATTCAATTGACTTGAATTTAATTAAAAGAGCTCATACCCAGAAGAGGAGATGAGGTCTACATGTACATTTACAGGCAAGTGGATAAAAGGTTTGTTGTAGCACCTAGAAGATATCTAAGAGTTCTAAAAAGAACTTCCTGTTTTGACAATATGCTCACACTCTGTTGTCATCAGAAAAGCACTGAACTTTATACCGTCATGAAGTGCAAAGACGGCTGACTTTTATACCTTCATTAAGTTCAAAGACGGGTGACTGGAAGTGTGTTGAATGCGGTGTATGCTCAATGAACTGTGTCAATTGGGAACAAGTGCAGGGGTAAGGGGTTGGGTGGCCCTATATTGGCAACTAAGCAAAATTGCGATTGATAACCCAACTTAGACAGAGAATAGGGGTTGACTGTGGACAGAGAGATCCATTGGTCAGGAAGAATGAGAGCCAGGTGTTCTTTGCTGGAAGCCGACCAAAGGAATTGTATACCAATGCTACCAAAAAGTTTGTTTGACATAAAGCCCCTCGTCTCAATTACTTTCTCCTGACAATGAACAGAGTATACTGATCAAAAGTGATACCACACCACTAGTTATTTTCAGAGCTACAACTTATATTAGTAAATTTGCAAACCTCACTAGCCACCAAGCAAAGTTTAAAATCTATTATACTGAAAACGTACCTTTTTTTTGACAGACTTTGTTGTGGGTTGTTTTCTGTGAATTGAAAAAACATTAAGAACAAATAAATTTCTTTGAATTCAGTAATGAAGATATCAACGCTTTATTCATGTGTGATTAGTCAAGTTGAGCAAGTGATGTTAACCCTAAAACTGGGTAATTGCCAATCTAGTTCTGACCAAAACACAAAACAAACTTCGTAAAACAAGCCTTAAGAAAACGAGTCATATACCCTTATGTACAATGATTACTGCTGTGACTCAAGTTATATAGTTGTAAAGTGGGTGTTGGCGAGTATGGCTGTTTGTTTGTATGATTTCTGACAGCCATCCCATGAAAACAATATTGACAAAATAGAGAATACCGGTATGCTCGCAAGTCAACAAATTCTAGTTTGGTCAAGTTATCTTTGTTGACTCGAAATTGATTGTTTTTTCCCCAATACTAATTAGAAAGATTTATGATTGTTACCCAAAAAAAACAAAAAACATTAGTTACCTTTTGAGATTGGCTTTTAGAAGCTCCAGAATAGTTGGCTGAAAATGAAAGTGAAAAGACTTGTGAATATAAATGTAGGAAATGTTTCATTTCTAAATTTGCCCTGAAAGTGGAAACGGATGTCACTGGTGTTTGATGCCATTAGAAAGGAAATACAATAAGTCCTCATACAAAGAGTAAAATGTGCCAAGATGTTTTTCTCACAGAAAACAGCTCCAGCGACATAGCCAGGACTTTTTTGGTTGGTGGGCATGGCTTTTAAGTGGGGGTGGGAGTGGGGGCCATGGGGAATGGGTTTGTCAGTGATGGGGGTCATGCCTTTTTTTGGAAGGGGGACACTGCAGGGGCCCACCATCTTCTTATGTTCTTGGCATTTTGTGGCCGCGGTAGAACATACAAACAAGCATTTTCCTTTTTTCCCCCTCTACTTGGGACACTTGAAATTTGTGTGGGGGGGGGGGGGGGGGGCACGTGACCGCTGAACAGCCCATACAATTTTTAACATTATTTGTCAAAGATCACTTTGTAATGTGTACCAGGATGACCTGCTTAGCATGTCTATCCAGAGTCTATGGCCAGTTACAGAATTGTGTCTAGTGAATCTCACACTGTCTGTAATGACTGCATGACTACATCAATACAGATCTTTCTGGAGTATTTTCAATGTAATCATGTGCATTTAGCACCAATTCGCCCAACCCCCCATCCTTTTGTTTATGAAAATACTTCATGATGATTCATTTACACCAATCACAAAAATGTGGTTTTCCAGGAGGCATTTCAAGTTGTGCAGATGCTAGTAATCACAATAAAAAGATTCATAAAAATAAAATTGTCTTTGATTTAATTACCTTCAAATGTGCTTGATTGTCCTCCCTGTACAGACTGGTGAAAAATAGAAAGGCCAGTTTGTTATCATGTACAAATAGGATGCTAAATAATGGTCAGCACGTTTACCTCAAATACACTCTGTGGCTTTCCTAATAGTACTATTCGTGTGCAGTTAACAAAAAGATAATCTTAAAATGATTGCCATTTCTATATTACTGAATTGGACTGGCTATAACGATATAATGAAAAACTTAACTTATAACCACAGATACAATCATTCTTTCTTTACAGTGAAAGGAGAATATTTCATTTTTGTGAATATCTTTTTCCCAAGGTCCACACTTGATGTCAAACAAAGACAGACATTATACCTGTGACACAGCTTCTTCTCCAAGTCAGTCAGGGAATTGTAGACTTCTTCATTTGTGAGATTTTGCCACACTGGTCTTTCTTCATAGCTTCGCACAAGCATTTGTGCAGCTTCACCACCCCTTCTTTTGTTGAACAAAATCACTCTTGATAATGTTATTTCCACCATTGCAGTCCATGTCTCAGGAGAGGGCGATTGCAGAAGTGCTGCCTTAGCTCTTTCCAGCTCTGCATCCATGTACACTCTAAGCTTAACAAGGTCAGATGTCAGTGGGAGAGTTTCTCCTTTGTTATACTTGCGCTTCACCATGGTTGATAGGGCATGCGAAGAAACCTTTTCCGCCCATTCACTGTCATGCAGCTGCAAGTACATTTCACAGTCTTTAAGAAGTTGAGAGTCTTTCTGCCGCAAAGCAATGCCCTGGAGTTTCAAAGTGCACTTTTTCAGAGAGTATCCCAATTTGAGAGAAAGAGAAGGAACTCCAATCTCAGGGGTGTCACCTTCGGGACTCTCCATCCTTTGGCTTATCTTTACAACAGCTTCCACCACCACATCAAAATGATCTGGCTTAAGATAGTCAGCAAGACGATGAACATCATGATCTCCCATACCTCTCAAGACAATTATCAGCCGTCCCAACTGACGCAAGCGTTGTGCAATGTATTGTGATTTCTGGGGGGCCCACCTTTTCCAACAAACTTCTCCCAAATGCCTTGATTAGACTGTCCCCTTTAACTGCCAGTGAAACTGGGTCATGGTTCATGGTTGACAATATGTGCTTGAATAAAGGACTATCTCTGCTATCATCGGACGAGTCAAAAAATGGCTGCATGATCATCTTACTCTCTTGTTGGCTTTTGTGACGAGAGTCATCACTTGGATTTTCTCCAGATCGGAAAAGACAGCATTTCTTGTAACGCCACAAATCAGAGCGTATGAAGAATCCAAGACAATACTGACAGGGAAGATAATCAGATATTGTACAGGGCTGACCATTTGGTGGACTTCTAACTACTATTAAGTCACCTTTCTTTGTTGTAATAGTTTGCATGTTATGGTAGAAGTTGCCTTTCAAGCGAAGTGATTCAAACCCGTGACTTCGCTTGTTCTTTCCTCTTGTAGCATCCTCTGTTGCCATAGCTTTCTTTACATCAGATTCTTCAGCATGCTTTGCCTTCAAATGACGTGCAGCCTTAGAAACTAGATCCCCACAAAGAGGACATGCCTGGCACTTCTCATAATTTCGGATGTATGCTTCGCCCTTTGCTCCTTTGGTTCTGTCTGCACTCCGTATTCCTATAAAGCATTAAAAAAAATGTTCAAAATTGTACTGCAATCAGAGTTGTAGGACTCGACTCCAGGATTTGAACTCGAGTCCGTTTCGAGTCGCATTTTCGGTTTACTCGGTTTTGACTCGAGTCATGTCAGCAAAAGACTCAGGACTCTCACTCAAACCAAGTGACTCAGGACTCTCACTCAAACCAAGTGACTCATGACTCTCACTCAAACCAAGTGACTCATGACTCTCACTCAAACCAAGTGACTCAGGACTCTCACTCAAACAAAGTGACTCAGGACTCTCACTCAAACAAAGTGACTCAGGACTCTCACTCAAACCAAGTGACTCAGGACTCTCACTCAAACCAAGTGACTCAGGACTCTCACTCAAACCAAGTGACTCAGGACTCTCACTCAAACCAAGTGACTCAGGACTCTCACTCAAACCAAGTGACTCATGACTCTCACTCAAACCAAGTGACTCAGGACTCTCACTCAAACCAAGTGACTCAGGACTCTCACTCAAACCAAGTGACTCAGGACTCTCACTCAAACCAAGTGACTCAGGACTCTCACTCAAACCAAGTGACTCAGGACTCTCACTCAAACCAAGTGACTCATGACTCTCACTCAAACCAAGTGACTCAGGACTCTCACTCAAACCAAGTGACTCAGGACTCTCACTCAAACCAAGTGACTTGGGCCCAATTTCATAAAGCTGTTGAGCAGAAAATGGTGCTTAACTTATTTCTTTGCTAAGCAAAAAATCGAGTGGGGTACCAGTCACAACAATGTAAACTTTACGGAATGTTGGCTGGTAGCCAGTTTCTGTTAAACAGTATTTTTCTGTGCTTAGCAATTTTTTCGAGCTTACAGGCTTTATAAAATTTGGCCCTGGACTTGGACTCGGACCAAATGACTCAGGACTCTGACTCGGACCAAATGACTCAGGACTCTGACTAAGTGACTCATGACTCAGACTCAATCCAAGTGACTCATGACTCCGACTCGGACCAAATGACTCATGACTCAGACTCAATCCAAGTGACTCGTGACTTGGACTTGGACTCAAACCAAGTGACTCATGACTCAGACTCAATCCAAGTGACTTGTGACTTGGACTTGGACTCAAACCAAATGACTCATGACTCAGACTCAATCCAAGTGACTCATGACTCGGACTCGGACCAAGTGACTAGTGACTCAGACTCGACACAGGTGACTCGACTACAACTCAGACAATGAACAAAATTTAGAGCTTTTAGATTAAATCTCTAAAAGAAAGAGTTATAAATGAGCTATTATAATAAGATCTTTTTGATCAACTGCTTTTGTATTAAGATCGTTTCTTAATATGTTTGACCTTAGTATCAGTTGAACTTATTGTTCTAGGATAACTTTTATTCAGAAGACTACATAAGACAAAAAAATAATGCACTGTTCACTTGTTTTGCTCTCTACCTCTACTTAAAATAAATATACCTTACTAGTCTTAGTAAGTATTCAAACTTTATGTTAATGTTCGCAACATTTTTTCTTTCAAATGTTAGTCTATAAATTGTTCAAATACATGCACGGCCTTGCACGATCTAAAATAACAAGTAATGACATATGAAATATGCTGGGTTTTACATAACTGGAATTAATATTCAAGGAAGGAAATTAAATATTTAGTCAAATACAAAGTTGAGTCAATATTTCAAAAATACTCACCTTGTTAGGCTGCAACTTAGATGCATGCTCATCACATCCTGTTGGATTAAATAATGAAATTAGATTTTTCCACTACCAATCTTTCTTTCACAAAGTTCATGTTATTTTTACTTTTCTAGAATGTTTGTACAATACTCTCTGAAACAGTTTGGGGTTACATTAACACAACAGAAGTCAGCAGTTTCCTTTCAAGGCATAGGTTCATTATTTGGCAAGAGTTGAAAACTGGTTATTAAAATGACACTTATTGCAAAATTTTACACTTTCCCCATTCAAAGCAATCAAAAAATGTGCATTTATGACAACTGATCACTAATCATGATGTCGTGTACTAGTTATAATGATACAGGGGCATTTTCATTAAATTTGTTTGAAGTATGGTGGAGTAATGACTTCTCAGGCCCTTCGCCCATGGACTGGTATTGCTAGAACTACCCCATACATGCACTATACTATTAGCAGAGAATGATAGTGAGCCAAAGCCAACCAGGTGATTCCAATTTCTGGTTTTCAGTTATGGCAAAAAGTCACAATAGTGGAAGTCTGTTTACCAAACTCTGATTCGAAATGATAGTATGGTGTTACACTGCAAAAACTGGAGTGTTAAAAGTTGACATCATGGGTGTTGTCACATACACATACCGATGAGAGAATCAAAATCAACATCATAGGGTGTTAAAATAACACCAATGTAATTGTTTCGTCAAAATGTTTGTTTTTTTAACATCCTTCGGTATAAATTTTGAATCTTGTTGGGTATCTATGTGATAACACCAATGGTGTCAGTTTGAACACCCCAGTTTTTGCAGTGTATCGAAAAATCTGGTTGTTAGACGAGTCCAATCATGTCGCAGGTTTGAGTCCAAGTCCAAGTCTGAGTCACTGTTGTTTAGACTGGTCTCAAGTCCTCTAGCACTGCTAATGCTTACCTTCTTTACTGTGGTCACTGTCGGTTTTCTGCTCTCCATCGTTGACACAAGAAGTTTTGCCCAATGGATTGGGTTAACTGTTGCCCTGCAAACGCAAGGTTTGGAAGAAGCTTGTATAAAAAATATTGTTTATTTTATTCTTAACTGTAATTACTCATAAAATCTAAAAGTAGTGACTCATACTAAATGAGACCTTTTCCTTTCAACACCAAACACAAGAAATTGAAAACATCATTTGACATTAAAATGTCGAGTTGATTGCACAAGCTCTTGGAACAAGACTATACAAATCAAATACATTCTCCCATGATCATAATAACATTCAACAGGTAAACAAAAATACACACAAACCTTGTATAAACCACAAAAGGTTAATGTGTCAAGGAAATTTGCTTCTTGACTGTCATCAGCTGATGGACTTGTCTCTGGTTTGTCTGGTACTTTCTGATGGGTGATTAATAAAAATAGTTTTGAATTCAAGAACAGGAGCCATCTTTTCTATACCACCACACAATAATATTTTTGTGTGTTTGATAGACTGCATAGTAAATAATTCATGTTTGCTTTTTTATCATCCTTTAGGCACAAATGAGAGGGGGAAAATGAAAGGTAAACATGCTTATTTGTCTCCTTATTAAATAAATATCTTCTTTACACATTACAAATTACACTGCGATACTAACTTTTCGCCATGGAAGATTAGGTACCCCGTAATCATATCTCAGTTCAGTTCCTGATGGAATATCTTTGATCGCAAAGAAACACAAATTTGGCTCTCCATTTCTGCAGCCGAGGAAAACATCTATTTTGCAGTTTCTCTTTGGTCCTATAGCATCATTCACAATCCTACCTAAACCTGTAGATTTGGTTGCATCAACACTACAACCAGGGAAGCAAAGTAAATACTACAATTACACATTTATAAGCTGGATTTGAGACTTTGCATGGTGGGAATACAATCTAGTAGGGTTTGCGGTAACACCATGTACATGAGTAGGATTTGAGACTTTGCATGGTGGGAATACAATCTAGTAGGGTTTGCGGAACACCATGTACATGAGTAGGATTGAGACTTTGCATGGTGGGAATACAATCTAGTAGGGTTTGCGGTAACACCGTGTACATGAGTAGGATTTGAGACTTTGCATGGTGGGAATACAATCTAGTAGGGTTTGCGGAACACCATGTACATGAGTAGGATTGAGACTTTGCATGGTGGGAATACAATCTAGTAGGGTTTGCGGTAACACCATGTACATGAGTAGGATTTGAGACTTTGCATGGTGGAGATACAATCGTAGGCCTATATTGCTTATAAATCTCTTCCTTTGAAATATTTCCAACATTTAAGTTAACACGTTTGAGTTAGGCTGGGCTCCTGGTTTAATTACATGATTGAAAGAAAATACCGTTAATACTAGGCCATTTCTAATCATGCAGAACATTAGTCATTAGGCCCTATAGTACTACCTCATTTGCATGTTTTTTTAAAACAAATCAGACTTATTTTATTTGAATGATTATATTTCAAACACTCTTTTGTGGTCCGAGTCTGACAAAATTGTTAAGTGTATCTAATGGTAAAGGTCTTTTTTTGCGACAATCACATGATATTGCAAGGACATGTCAAATGACAACCATTCAACATGTCCAAATTATTTATTTTATTTAAATTTTTTAAAATAATCTTTTTCAAACAACAGCCTTACACTACAGCACTCAGCAGTTATTGTACAGTTTGTTTATGTATTGTTAAGCCTCTCCGACAAGAGTAGTAATATTCCAGCCTTTATAGAGTTCAGAACAAATACAAAAACGTTAACGATTCGGATTAGTATACCATGTTATGTACACTATAAATCAGTCACCATAGGCCTATACAGTGAACTAACTTTTTACCTTAGTCCTTAGTTCTAACTTCATGTAGTAGTTATAAAAATGCTTCAAAATGTATGTCAGTTTTACGGTCTTTTCAACCATTTAAATATGGCTTGAAAGCATAATTTATTCAAAAAAGTAATGCTAAAATTGACCTTTATGATTATATAAGGCCTTTTCAGTTTAATTAAAAGCTTTGTAATAATGCTTTTTGAGAATAGAAAAAGACACTTACCACTCACTGCACTGACAAACTGTGGACACAGTGAAAACAAAATGGCGTCCTGCAACATGTGGAGCTGCATGGTGATGATCACATGACCAAATCTCTTCACTTTGATTGGTCAAAAGTTCACACACTTGAAGGTGGTCCATAGAGGGGGACATTTTATCGTTTTCGAGGTCCACATCTTGCCTCACACTTTTTTTCAACTTTCCTTTTTTATGTGGACTTCATTTTATATGAATAAATCAGTTGCATTATTACTGGCAAACAAAAATAATGGAAAGTCGTTATGTGGACCGAGTGCAAGTCCACACAATTACTACATGTCCACACTTTGTTGGTGTGCAAACACATTCGGGTCCACACAAAGACTGCAATGTGAACACACACACACACACACACACACACACACACATCCGGAAGGACATGTCAGAAACAGTATGCCCCTTCGGTGGCTTCGCCAACCGCGGGGCATAATTACCCAAAATAATTGTTAGCATAAAACTTACTTGGTAACGAGCAATGGAGAGCTGTTGATAGTATAAAACATTGTGAGAAACGGCTCCCTCTGAAAAACGTATTTTTTTGAGAAAGAAGTAATTTCTCAGTAAAATATTTTAAATGATTTTGAGACCCTCACGCGAAATCAAGCATCTGAAAGCACACAACTTCGTGTGACGACCAATTGCGTTCAAATTTTCACAGGTTTGTTATTTTGTGCATATGTTGAGATACACCCAGTGAGAAGACTGGTCTTTGACAATTACCAACAGTGTCCAGTGTCTTTAAGGAGGAGGGGTCCAAAGGGGGCGGTGCATTTTTCATTTGTCCATGGGCGTTTTTTCCCCCAAACCTTAGTCTTGATTGGCGACGCTGTTTTTTGTATTAGCCACCGGTAGAGGGCGCTACATTGACTGTTTGGGAGTCTGACTCAAAAGGACTGGGCAAGTCTATAAATTTGGATCGATCCAGATGTTCGTGCGATACAGATATCTCTTCTCCAGTAATTCGTGTTGCGTTATCGCACTACGTTTAACAAAATGAACGTCGCCAATCAAGACTACCCAAACCTCGGCTTAGGTTCCGTCCCCGTCTCCGTCTCCGTCTCCGTCTCCGGGCTCTGTTTGATGTTGGAAGCGCCGTGCAGAATGTACACCGCTCCAAAATTGATGACGGAGCCCAAGCTAGAGCTTGAACCCCAAGCTGAGGTCTGCGAAAAGGCCCAGTAGCTGTTACGGGTTAAACACACTTAGGAAGCAAATCCAATGGTTACAACAATTTATTTAGATTTCCTTTTGCAAATAATACAAAGAGAGGCACTTTTTATAAGTATCAGGTCCCATTGTGTAAGCCTATACGCATATCAGAACTTACCAGATGCATTTGTAAACTGTGTTCCAGTACGAGTTGTTGTCTGCAGACAGATAAAATTATAATATAAGAAAATTCATATTAATAAACAAAGATCTCATTTCGTTTTGTTTATTAAAACTGGTTCTGAAGCCAAGGACTCTCAGAAAAGCGAACTTAATCACTATACTATAGCCAAAAAACCCACGGAGAGAAAAAACAAGGACGGAAGTTTCAGTTTAAGATGTGGGGGGAAACCCCAGAAAATTATTCCAGGGAAAACTCACGCAATCAGGTAGTGTCTTAAAGGTACACGTTGCCCTGAATCGGCCGAGTTGGTCTAAAAAAAGCGTTTGTAAACCGTTTGTTATAAGATGCATAATTATGGTTAGAAAGATGTTTTTAAAGTAGAATACCATGATCCACACAAATATGCCTCGAAATTGCGTGGTTTTCCTTTTACATCGTGAACTAACACAGTCGGCCATTTTATGGAGTCAAATGTTTGACTCCACAAAATGGCTGACCGTGTTAGTTCGCAAAGTTCAAGGAAAACCACGCAATTTCGAGGCATATTTGTGTGGATCATGGTATTCTACTTTAAAAACATCTTTCTAACCATAATTATGCATCTTATAACAAACGGTTACAAACGCTTTTTATAGACCAACTCGTCCGCAAGGCAACGTGTACCTTTAAAACCCAATCCACATGGCGAGGAAAGATAACACTACGCCAACCTGACCGCCCAAAGATATAAAATAACGTTTTCTCAGAATGAAATGTTTAGAATCCCTTTCTTTAAAACCACAATCCTTCCAACATGCTCAGCATAAATTGTACAACTTAATGTGAATGCTGTGAGTTGTTTTTCACTCTTGTTTTAAAGGCACTGGACACTATTGGTAATTATTCAAAATAATTGTTAGCATAAAAAACTTACTTGGTAACGAGCAATGGAGAGCTGTTGATAGTATAAAACATTGTGAGGAACGGCTCCCTCTGAAGTAACGTAGTTTTTGAGAAAGAAGTAATTTCTCAGTAAAATATTTGAATTGATTTTGAGACCCCACGCGTGAGGTCTCGAAATCAAGCATCTGAAAGTACACAACTTCGTGTGACAAGTGTGTGTTTTCTTCCATTATTATCTCGCAACTTCGACGACCAATTGAGTTCAAATTTTCACAGGTTTGTTATTTTGTGCATACTTTGAGATACACCAAGTGAGAAGACTGGTCTTTGACAATTACCAAAGGTGTCCAGTGTCTTTAACAAAAAAAAGTAATTAATCTCTGAATTTGATGCCATGTTGATGCCTTCGAAGGGAATCGTTTTTCAAAATGTTATACAATATCAAACATTCAGCATAATAGGGATAAAGTTTCCATAATCAGGGAGATTTTCAAAAAGTGTTTATCAGAACATGGAAAGATTGGTTCATTTTCAGGAAAACTTTAAAGCAGAATCAGGGAGAGTTGGCAGCTCTGCGTCGGTCTGTAGCCAGTCTTTGCATGTCTTCTCTAAAGAGATTTTCATGGTAAAATGTGCCACAAATTTTGCTAACATAATGCTGAGCATAAATTTTACAACCTATTGCAGATGTTGTGAGATGTTTGTTTTTTTACCCGTTTCAACAAAAAAGGTAATTAATCTATGAATTTGATGCCGTGTTCATCTAGCAGCCCAGCCAGTGTCACTCACAAATCATTTTTTATGTAATAATATACATGTGATATTCTGTTTTTAATTCATTTATCCGATGGAAATACTTCCTCCACAAATAAACCTTACACTGTGATTTATTACCTCCTATCCGTCACAAATCCTTCTACATGGACACTTCATGTAATTTTGATGATTTACTGCAGATGATCTCTTAAGCTTTTCAATTTTAAAAATCTCCTCGTGAATAGTGAGCAAGTATATAAGAAAAAATGCTTCCGGTCCAGTGAAAGTTCTAAGCTTTTACAAGTTTTTTCTTAGCAATTCTGTAATGTCCTTTAAGCATTTAAGCTAACCTTCTCTTTAATAACATCAAGGGATGCAGAGCAATTTTTCCATCAGCCCAATTATCAGTTTGACATTTTTCTTTTGAAAATAAATAATTATAATGATAAATTGTATTTTTTTTCTTATAACATTTAGTGGATTTATACATGGTCTTTTGATGTTTTTAACTGAAAGGTATTTATGAGTTGGAATCAAAGTAAGTTGAACCGGTTTTAAGCTATAGCTGTTCAAACACGCTGAGGCCTGGTTCTTGATAAGGCAAGCCTTGTCGTGCTACACGGTAGCGGCACGACACGGTGACAAACGTCGCGCTCTTGCCGTGTCGAATCGAACTGAAAACATTTGAGTTCGGCTCGGCAAAAGTGCGACGTTTAGCGCAGGCCTTAGAATAACAATCTGACTTAGGCCTGCGCTAAACGTCGCACTTTTGCCGAGCCGAACTCAAATGTTTTCAGTTCGATTCGACACGGCAAGAGCGCGACGTTTGTCACCGTGTCGTGCCGCTACCGTGTAGCACGGCAGGGCTTGCCGTGCTACACGGCAGTGCCGAACTCAAATAAAAGGTTTGCGCTAAACGTCGCTCTTTTGTCGAATTTAATTCCTAATTTTACAACTGTTTGAGTTCGACACGACAAACGTGCGACGTTTAGCGCAGGCCTAAGGAATTACAAAAACAGCAGCCTTTTTAGTTGTCCAAAGGAGACCTAAATCACTAAAAGAGCATCCCACAGAAAGTAAAACATTACATACATAAGACATATTGCAAAATATCAAAAACGTTACGACCTTAGGAATATTATGTTTGACATTATTATTAATCAATATAATGAGTTTGAGTTCCTTGGTAGGGAAGCTAGATTTAAGTTTTTGATGGACTGTCCCAATAAAAACCATTATTAATTTGTTGCCAAGCATATCTAGGATTTAAAGGCACTGGACACTATTGGTAATTACTCAAAATAATTGTTAGCATAACAAATTTACTTGGTAACGAGCAATGGAGAGCTGTTGATAGTATAAAACATTGTGAGGAACGGCTCCCTCTGAAGTAACGTTGTTTTTGAGAAAGAAGTAAAATATTTGAATTGATATTGAGACCTCACGCGTGAGGTCTCGAAATCAAGCATCTGAAGCACACCACTTCGTGTGACAAGGGTGATTTTTTCCCCATTATTATCTCGCAACTTCGACGACCAATTGAGTTCAAATTTTCACAGGTTTGTTATTATGTGCATATGTTGAGATACACCAAGTGAGAAGACTGGTCTTTGACAATTACCAAAGGTGTTCAGTGTCTTTAAAACAAAAAAACACAAAATGTGTTATTAGGTTTAGTCAATGTTTTTGCTTTCTGTTAACACTCCTCTCCTTCCGTTACAACTTATTTGTTTATGTTCAGATGTAACCCTCCCCAGGGTTATGGGGTTTTGTTCCAGTTTCGGAATATAATAAATAAAAAAAACAATACATTACAAATTCAATGTGTATATACTATTTATTGATGGAGAATGGAGTAATATTAATACATCTTTAATTGTTTAGTTTATGAAGCTTAACTACATTTTAGAATTATAGAATTATGCAAAACATGCAATTTATACATATCCATTATTAAAGAAAATCATGAATTTTCCGCAATATTACTCTGCACATCCAAAAGTTAATAACTGAAGTGACTTCATTTTACAGTGTAGTAACAAAGGGGATGTTGTCCCAGGTTGTATACCACTGGTATAACTTGTGTTTTGTTCTGTATACAACTTCTGGAGTTAGGTCAGAGACTTATTCCATTTTACTTTACTGGGTATTCTTTGAAGTGAAGAAGAGCCTGATGGTCTTATTCCTTTAGTAACATCATTACATTTTATTCGTTTATGTTTAAAAGTGATTGCATCTTATATTCTTGTTTGAATTTCTTTCCTCAATTTTTTTTTTCTCTCCAAAGCTTAGTATTTACACGGAAATTGTCTATTGCATCTTTTCAGGTTATTTATTTTTTATAACAAAATTCATGAAAAACACCATAAATAATTAACAAGGCACAGTGAATACGCCATCCTGGTCGTGTCACGTTTTTCCTGGTGTCACATTCAGTCCGTACAGCCTTTGATTTGATCCATTTCAGTGTCGATATCATAAAAAACATATTCAAAACTTTGAGAAATCAAAGTTTCAAAACACTTACCTGCCAGGAACAATTCTCGTCCTCAAAGGGAGCCATACGCCTCCCGTGAGTAACAACGAAAAGCAAGGCTAACACAACTACCACACTGCACCGTTGAGAAACGGTTTTCACGGCGCCCCGTGTAAACCATTTCACTTTCGTCGTCCCGCCGATGACGGCTTGATTCTCACTCCGTACACCCAGTCTCCGATCGTACGTCGTACCATGGAGCATGATCAAAACTGTAAATGATTTTGTTTGTGGTCGTTGGTGCACATAGCCTTGTCCAAGTCTCTTTACGCAAGCACCCCGCTTTGAATATTAGCACGGTACTAGAAACTGCAGTACAATGTACATTTTACATACTGTACTTGATGTATGTGCAATGTACATGTTTAGTATGCCGTGGGGTCGAAGCATGGTTTTCGAGGTTTTTGCTTGCGTAAAGAGCCTTGGACAAGGCTAGTGCCTGGCAGGCTTGTCTGTCAACATACAACCTTACCGACTTTATGGTGCCAGCTGGCGGGCTTCACCAAGGCTTCTAAAGAGGTATTTACTATTGTGGTCAGGGGTGGGTGGGGTGCTTTTGTTTGACTTTGTGAATGGAGCGTGAAATGATTTTTTTTGTTTTTGTTTTCCTTAGTGAGTTAGTGGAATCGTTTGGGGGGGGGGGGTATGGGGAATTGTTTTACAATCTCTAGACCATCTCAGAGGTGTTGGGGATGCTCAGAGTCCATTATGCAGCAATAAATCCCCGTGTGTCTAGTGTATTAGTAGTCAGTGCTTCTAGAATCTAAGGTGGATTAATAACGGCCCCTTTAAAGAAACAAAGAGCCCTTCATCTAATCTTACAATATCAGAACTGGCAGTTAAGCGTGGCTAATCCTTTCCTCTTTATACTTATAGAAACAACTGTTTTCCGCAAACAAAAACTGCTTCAAATACTTCCTCCAGACAGTTAAAGACTGAAACACATTACTACTGCTGTCCGTACACCATCTTGTTTGGCATTCTTATAACTTTCCTATAAAGTCCACAATTTTGCTATTCAGAACAAAGTGCACCTTTTCAAAGTTTACACATTGTTATGAAAAGATGCAGATGCGCTAAGGGCCTACATCAATTTTACTATGAAGGGATTGCTCTCTGGGTTCAATAACCGTTAAAGGAACATTACAGAATTGGTAAGAAAAAAACTTGTAAACTATATTTTTGATCACAGACCTACATAAAACTTACACGGTGGATTACATAAAGTGTTTACACTGTCAGCAACTGTTTTGTTAGCAAAAACCAATTTTGTAATGTTCCTTTTAGTAAACACACACTAATAAAACAAATCGTTGGATTTAAAAAAGCGTTGGGAAGAAGATTCCTGGAAGGATTTGATGTAAACTTTCAGACTTTGCATGGTATGTATTATTGTACTCCTTTTCGGTTAGTTAATGAAAACAAAGGATGAGTTTATTGCATCTGGATAACAAAAACAAATTCCGTACAGTGGGCAAGGTCCATGTTCTGGTGCAGTTCTTGACAACAAAATACCAGAAGTTTTCCTACCAGAAAAGCATAGCTTCATTCTTTGTTTGAACAGTGCTGTTTCAGAAACTAAGTCTTCAGTATTCAAACGTTAATTTTAATAACAATGTTGCCCCACAACTAAAGGCCGGTTAGTTATGCCATTCGTTTAAAAACTTGTTTTTGTTAAATACATCAAAAAGCGGAATGAAGAGCACTGCAATTGAAGTACACGGTCCCACACAGAAAGTAAAGAAAAGCAAATGTTCGTCACTCTATTATTTGTAAACGTTCAACATTTTTAAAATTTTATTAACAATGGCTTTTTTTACCTTTAGAGTACAAAACACGAGAAACAAAGAGGATACTTGAAAATAAGTTGTTTACATTATGTCGAAAAGTTATCACAAGTCTCACTCTGACTCGCAAGTCAATGCCGAGCCACAATCAACGAAATACAACACAACAGCTAAACACAAAGAAACTCAAATGACAGTCGAACATGACAGTGTATTGCTTCGTTCACTGAAAACAAGTTATTAACAATTTCAATTACAAAACCGGAAAAGCATTTTACAGGCCAGCCGTAAATTAACAAACAAATTGACAGTAAAGATTTTGTTTAAGGTCTGTGTCTGTATGACTATTAGTGGCTTGGGCTGGGGCTGGGGCGGGAAAGGGGCGGGGGCTGGGGCTTGATCATTATGTAAACAAGAGATGAAGCAAGGGAGGCCCATAGCAACAGCTGCAACTGTATTAGCCACAGCTGCCTATTCGGACACAGACTATACAGCGTGTGATCACGCTACTCAGTCCGGACCCATTTTCAACGCTCTGCTTTACCGTAAGCAAAGAATCGGCGCTTACGGAAGCATAAAGGAAAGTCAGTAAATTAAGTTCTTCCCGCCATTGAAGAACAGTTCCTCAACTACCATTACAAAGATGGGGGGCTTCTTGGAGCAAAATTAATATCCAATACTTACATAAAACCAAACTAGACAGATGAATGCAAATACTTTGAACATAGAGTAAGGACTGTCCTTACTCTATGCTTTGAATGAGTTAGGGGTCTACACGTTACCATTCATGCTTGTTTCCTCCTTGATTAGAAACTTCTTCTTTTTTTACACCAGTGTTAAAACACTTTGGGCAATTTAACATAAACACGTTAACTGTACCATTCAATAGGAATTCTTATGGAAAGGTATGCAAGGACCATTATAAACCTGTGACAATAACATATTTACAAAAGGTTAATGGAGCCTGGACTTCCTGCAAGCACGGTTTGTTCACAGCACAAATGGAACAACATAAACATCCATGCATTTTGTGGAGATTGCAATGTCAAATTGTTATCAACTTTTGATATGAAGAAAGGGGGGCACATCTCAAAACTAGTTAGCTGTTACTTTTACAACTCTAGAATATTGTGTGAAACTCATGACACAATATGTGATTTTTCCCACATGACGACCAGTGTGGCACCATGCGGTACCTCCTGCCAGAAAGGCTGTGGAATGTACAAGTATAGATTACTCTTTTTGTAAACTATAAGGTTACATGATAGGACATTGACAAAATAAACGAGTAGGGTACCAGCTTGTGCCTTGTGGTGGGAGTGGTTTATGTTCATTATAATAACCTTTTATTGAAGTACAGGGTAGTTCAACAAATGGGACTCCCCTTATTTTACACCAAATTCCACGAATAAGGGACAGTTCACACAAAGGAAATGATGCCCTTTGGAGTTTCATTTCCCAAACTGTCAGATTTGTGATTATTTTACATAAACAAACGGTCTCTAAAGGGATAACTGACAACAGTGCCAAAAATGTTTCGTCAAGGATTCTCCTCAGATTCATGAAATGATGTGCTTATTTATATCGACCAATAGAAAAAAAAACAGTACGATGGAACAATTCTCTCCGCTCAGAAAAACAGGTGTTAGTATTAAAGTTTATCAAAAGTAAGCTTTGAGGTGTAAAAATGTTGTATTGCCAGTACCAATCCCGTATCATACCTTTCACATTAATAATACGAAAGCAATAGACCTTAAAATATTTACGTCAACTGTCCGAAGCAAACATTTTGTTCATCAATGATTCACGTGATTTGTGATCTGATTATTCATGAAAAGCAGATGTTCACAATGCCACTTAAAGGTATTGTACACTTTTGGTAACAACTCAAAATCAGTGTCCACATTTTGTGTGATTAAACATATGCATGAACAAACAAACCTGTGAAAGTTTGAGCTCAATTGGTCATCGAGGTCACGAGAAAATGGTGAAAAGAGATCTTATGTGTTTCTGTTTTTTCAAATTATCGCGCGCGATAATTACTATTGTTTTACTCGTTTCTCAGAAACAATAGCATTTTAGGCAGAAATATTTTAAGGAACCCTTTCTACCATTACTTACTTTAAATCATGTAAGTTATGTGTGAATCTGTGAACATTGTGTTTTTCGATCTTACCAATAGTGTACAGGGCCTTTAAACATGATTTCATTTTTCCAATTACATGTATTTCTGGCTAATTTCGTAACCAGATACAAAAAAAATAGATGGAATAGATGGAAAGGTTATTTCCCGACATAAAATTTTCATGAATTCACGAAGTATTGAACACAATTTCGCAGAAAATATGACTCATCAATTTCCTGCTGAGCAAAAATATATAAGCACGATGCCAGTCACAAAAGGTACATGTGACATGGCATTTTGGCAGGTCGACATAATTATTCTGCACGTAAAGTTTTCTTATAATTGGCTACTTCTTGTGCTGAAATGGCTTGGCGAAAATGGGGTCGCGGTCACCAATCTATTGAAAGCCACGTTGATGATTGTTCAACGGTTGACTGTGATGTGTTGGCGAAAGATTTTTAACATTAACAAATTAACCACCTCTGTCTTCCTCAAACAGAAAATATTAGTAACTTTTTAATATGAGTTTGAAAATTTAAACCGTACAAAAAAACAAACTTGCCCTAATTTACATGCATATACATTTTGGGGTGTTTTTTTCTTTTTAAATAAACAAATTTACATGAATGTACACTTTGGGGTTTATCTTTTCAGACAAAAGTATCAAAAATAACATCTATGTCTACAAAAAACATCAAGAACATGGCATGTTGTAATAAACCCCCAAAAAGTAAGCAAATACCGTTCAGTATTTTTTTCCTCGGCAATGAAGTTCTTCAGAAATATTAACAAAAAACAACTGTATCAATATAATATCTATAACAAAAGCACCATTCTGTTTGCTACTACATTAAAAAAAAAAAAAAAATTCACACAGAGATCCAACCTGTCTAAACATTATTAGGGGCGGGAAATAAATTTTGTATGGAGGAGCGGCCATGCAACAGTGATCCTCTGGTAGAATTGATCACTTCATTTCTACAACGTTGCTGCCCACCAGCATGCTCCGTGTTTTCACTCGAGGTGGACGCCTCTGCCTGATTAATTAGTAGGACCCGTCATATATCAACTTTGCATCTGTTGCGCATTTTGTTTTCTCTCCAAAGCCAATACTCCATCATAAATTTTCTTTCGATTGTTATACAAACGTGGCAATGCGTGCGGTGGGCTAATTTTGTTTCCTGTAACACGCTAGTGCACACCAAGTATAAAAAGGGGAAATGTGCATGTGGGATATCAATCATTTTTTCCACATTTTTATGACTTGATAAACTGTTATTTCAGTTACGTCTGATGGTGTAGTATTGAAACACGCAGTCGGTCGTGACTTTTCAAGTTACTGATAAAAAATGTTTACAGTCAGTAACTTCGGGAATGGTCAGTCGGTATACAGGAAACAGCAATATTTGTGTTGTTGGGGCCTCACAGAGTGGCCAATTAGCAATCGAAAATAAAACTTACATTCTTCTTCTGTTTTTGTTTTTTTTTATCTGGCAAACAATGTTTTTCTAAATCGTGACACAATTTTTATTTTCTTAAATTTCTACATTTTTAAACATATTCACAGAGGTAAACGCCTCAGAAATCTAATTTTCAATCAACTTTAATTGTTTTTAGTTAAAATTTTTGTCTCAAGTGATCGCACATAAATCCAACAGCAACTCAATGTATTTACCAAAATTTGATTCCATTATTCCACTTTTGGTGGTTTAAGATAAGTTCCTAAATTTGAAATCAAGATAATTTGTTTTCTCCATTATAAGTAAAGTTATTGCCTTGCGCCAAAAATCGCATTGAGCCACCTTTCCAAAAGTCATACAGTAAAGGAACTTAACTTTGCAAAACACAGAAACGCTTCACTTAATAATAACAACACCCTACCAACCGACATTATGTCATTCGGCTTTACTTTGAACAGGCCTCGACTTCATTTTAATCTACAATAAATCCAAAAAACGAGAATTTTTGGCCGAGAAACTTTGAAGTTGACGGCCTGAACAGAGATTATGAAAACATGTCTACTTGATCATTTCAGCCGATCCACACGTTTTGTGTTTGACTTCAGCTGCATTTTATGGAAACGGAGAAATAAATGAAATTACTCATGAGTTTTTAGGCCCTACTCAATGTGAGGACTCGATGTGAAGTTTTTTTCCTCTCTAGGTAACAACAATTTCAATACACATCCGGCTGATTGTTCCACGCGCCCAAAAGGAAGGCCAGGGACAGTTCATTCTTTCTTGTTGCCCCTAAATTGTGAAACAAGCTGCCGGTGCTATCAGGGAAGCGGCATCTACTGCCACCTTCAAGCGCCAACTCAAAACTCCCCTATTTCCTCAGCTTATGATATGCTTGTTTTAATGTATTTTGTATTTAATGTTTTTTGAATTCTGCTATTGATTGTGAGGCACTGTGTTCTTTGCAGAGTGCAATATAAATTCCCCGGTAATAAATTGTTGTTATTATTATTGGTTTGTTTACATTGCAAACCCACATAAATTCGGTGGTCACCGGTGGTCACCGATTGTGTCTGTTAGAATAACAAACCCAGAAATTGACTTAGTATATCTGCTTCTAAAATGACATCACAAAGTCAGCTTTTTACTCTATACCAGGAAAAGGCCTTGATATCAGCCGAATATAACATAAAATAACACAGGGTTAAGAATTTACGTACAATAGACTCAACATTTTGAAGGGCAGTTTGGCACAAATTAACTGACGACTTATGATGTAAACCTCACTCAGTAGTCAATCGGTCCTGCTGGCAAATATCGTGAGACATATTTTTGTGGGATGGTTTTATCGTGGAGAGAAAACTGTGACTTGAATCCGATTGCCTCGAAAGGCAGTTTACAATTTTTTACGTCACAAAAATTTCGTACCTGCCAATTTTCATGGATACAAGGGAAATGTATTCAAATGACATTTCGACACGTTGGTTTTTAGGAAAAGTTTTCTTGACAGCTAAGCAACAGGGATGAGATTGGACGAACGCAAAGAATCCCAACAAGGAGCTGCCAGACCTTGTCTACCCCTTTATTTCAGAACCCACAACCTCCCACATGTTTACAAATTCAAGCTGACAGACTCTGTGCGTCACCGGAAAGACAAAACTGCAGGTTTGAACAAAATGTGGACTATTACTTCCTTTTTCCTTCGACGACAGCTTTACTTCTTGCAAGAAGACTCAAGGTTTGAGAAAATCCTGAAATCAGGTAAAACCTGGAGAAATCACATGCCTGAAGCAGTTGCTGTACCATCACTATTAAAAGCAATACTGAAATGTCCGAGCCTTCGTCAGAGTTGGCATGTTTCTCATGCAGCAACGTTCAAACTAATAACATAAACTTTCAGAATCAGATCAGGCGTTAAGCATGATTATTGCACCTACTTCCCTGTTGAATTCATTCGGTGATCAGATTTCATATTAATTTTGTCACTTTTTCTACGAATGCAGATTTGTTCAGCCTTGTTTTGGGGGGCTAAAATGTTTAGTATCCTGTACTCAATTTTAGCCCCCCAAAACAAGGCTGAAAAAATCTGCATTCGTAGAAAAAGTGACAAATATGAAATCTGATCACCGAATGAATTAAATAGGGAAGTAGATGTGCTATCTACTGTAACTACAACGCGTTGTTGTTGTTGTTTTTTGACAAGTACACCATCATAATAACAGGCTTGGTTCAGATTAAAAAGAGGTAACTGTTAACAATGACCTCACTTGACCCCATCAATATAAATCCGATGACTCTATAGATGAGGTCAATGGAGGTCGCGTCTAGCCGTTTCCCCCTTTTAGAGATTACTCCCATCTAGGCTTGCATAGTTGTCTTGCTGGGGTACCAGAGACACCCAAGGGATACTCGGTTGTCGACGCTAACCTCCCCTGTCCACTTCCCTCTACGCCCAGGGTGGTGTAGCCATGTCGGGTGTTTCTCTTTCCTTGGGATTGATTGGTGGGCGTACTAGCGACCAATCTGTTGAGTAGGGTCTTCACGCTGCAGACGTCAATGTTCCTCTTTCTGAAGAGGATCCCATCTGCACTTTCAGGGTTCACATCTATGTAGAAAAACAAAAACATGATTGTTGTTATTATTAGTATATATTTTTGGTAATGAAACAAAGGATGCCTCATAAGTGAACTTAATTACTGTAGTTCGCAAGCCTGAGGAAACCTGTGAACAAGGGGACTTGCAATGTGAACTAGAAACACCAGGGTTAACGGCTACTTTTCCACGATAAGTGTTCTGGGTTCTTTGACGTGCACTATCAGAGTACACAAAGCCAACGGCTTAATGCCTCATCCAAAGAACAAGGCAATTACGGTAAAGTATCTTGCTTAAGGACACAAGTGCCACAACCGGGACTCAAACCCACACTCTGCTGATCAGAAACACCAGAGTTTTGAGTCCGGTGCTCTTAACCGTACGCGCCAAGTTGTATTGCAATATTACAGTATTAAGGGAGGTGAATTGTCTGCAAGTGACCTTCTTAACTATTACTCCCCAGATTTGTCATCTTTAGCCTCACCCATGATCTCTTGTCACACAAGATGTATGCATACATTTGTTTTCAACTAAAAATTATTATATACGCACACATAGAGTAGTCCTATATTGATAAATATTGGCATTTTTTAACCTTCACAGCATTAATTTTTTAAAAATAATAAGGTTGTGTCACGACGGACAAGATTGTCTACATGGAGTCGTCCATGCTGTTTAGAAGGGGTTCTAAAATTTGGGTGCCATTTGCCTCCAAGGGTGTACAAAACCCATATGTTGTTATCTTCCAACATTATTGGCACAATTAAAAAAATAAATGAACAGGTCACTCACAAACATATTGCTTCATTGTTAGCTATGGCACAAGGAACATAATAAAATATAATACCAGCGTAATAACAACATCAAACCCAGGCTGGTTTTAATATTGTACAAGGCGCTGGAAAGGAAAAATAGCGGGCACGATAAAGGTAATGTACCACTGCATAACGCGTAGTGCACAACTCGTAAAAATGAAAATAAGTGCTTGTTGCTATCTGTAAAATGGATGTGCATTGCTTACCGTTATTGTGCACTATGCATAACGCACAGCGCATGAGGGCAACAGGAGTGATGTATCTATCCCTAGAGATACATTGCCTTGATTGTGTCGTGCCCACCATTGGTCGTTTCCAGCGCCTTGTACACTTAGAAATAGCCCCAATAGGGAACAGTCAAGAAATGTGTTTATTTCAACGTCCCTTCCGCCAACGTTGCAATATTGTTCGCCGATGCTTGTATGTTTCTTAAACTGTGCGACCTTCATCGTAAGAATTTCTAAAGATGACAGAAGATCGCCTCAAAAGAAAAGGAATCTATTACCCCGGTATAACAAAACAATTGTTGCACGCTGTGTGGGGTCTAGGGATTTGTACACCCTCGAGGGCTAATGGCACCCCGATGCCCCGAGGGTATACAAAACACCATGGACCCCGTTACAGCGTGCAACAATCATATATATTGACTGATCCTTCAACAAATGATGTACCATCTTTCAATACAAGCCTAAACTTCTTGTGAAGTATTAAAGACGCAGGGTGCTTGTGGAGACCTTGTGATCGCTTACCAGACAGGAAGACACAGTGGCACTGTTGTGCATTAGGCGCATCCGGTCTCAACTCGTGAATGTAGTCGGCCCAATTCTGAACCGTCATGGCGTCATGGTAGGTGTTTTGGCACGGTAAAAGCTGGACGACACCGAGACCACGGTATGTGCTCAACACCTTGAGGATTCGGTATGCCTGACGACCCTGCTGACAATCCGTGGGTGCACGCTGCCCGCAATTCACAAAAGAGCTGAAAGAAAACGGCAGGTTGGATAGGTTTAATGTTTACTAACAACAAAACCACAGCGACAAAGGGGTCATAGATTGTTGGTAAATACTCCAATAATTAATGAACACAGAAACTTACTTGGTGAGAAGCACTGCAGCTGTTGATAATCCCCATCATGCATAACACCATTACAAAGAATCATGTAAAGGTTGCCACCTTTCTTTCCCCCCCCCCCAATTTCTGCTGTTACTTTTTAATCATCCTAATATTTTAATCATCCTCTATTCTTCTGCTTCAAGTGACATCATGATTACACGATATAGTAAACAAAAATATACATAAAAATTTATAAACCACATGACGCTTGGGGGAAGGTCAGGAAGAAAAAAACGCAAGATTCAGTCAATTTTTGTATATATATTTTTTTAAATGGAGTACTTGACATGGGGATCCATGGCACTTTTGACTCCACTTTTTTGGAAGCTACGTGAATGCTCACCTAACTTGATCCATTTTAACTACAATTTCGGATCCGAGCAGCAGTTTCCATTGTTTGTCACCGTTTGTGGAGGAACTCCGCATTAACCTTGAGCAGAGTGCCTCAAGCTCATCTGTAAAAAAACAAAAAACAATCAACCAAAGTTTAAAAGGCCATCAAAAGCATAGACAAAATCAAGGAATGACAGCAACGAACATTTAAATGGAATTTAAATGAATGTTAGTTCCAACTACCTTTAACCCTCTTGCTGTCCGACCATTCAATACCATTCACTGTGGTTTTGAATGATAGATAAACTATGCCAGCCTGCAATATGATACCATGAGGGAATGCATGTGCACAGTACACAGTTAGTTCTGTGCACAGTTGTGCCACCGCACACAACCTTGGCAGTCGAATGGTTTCAAATGGTTGGTCAACTCACTGGAAAATGTTGCCAAAAGTCACTGACAGTAGGAGGGTTAAATCAATTTAAATTCGTCAAACAAAAGAATCCTTATTAGTCAATATGTGCCAAAGCTTTCTCTCCTTAAAAGGCAGGGTATACTTTTGGTAATTGTGAAAGACCAGTATCCTCACTTGGTGTATCCCAACATATGCATCAAATAACAAACCTGTGAAAATTTGGGCTTAATTGATCATCAAAGTTGCAGGAAAAAAACCACCGCGTTGCACAGAATTGTGTGCTTTCAGATGCCTGAGAAACCTGAGAAAGCCTTTCTCAGATTTAACTTTGTGTGTGTGAACAATAACCTCTTACTCTAAAGCTACATTACTTCAAAGGGGTCCTTTCTCCCAATGTTTAATAATACCAACAGCTCTCCAGTGCACATTACCGAGTAAGTTATGGTCATAAATTTGTTGAGTAATTACCGAAGGTAAACCCCCATCCCCCCACCCCCCCCCTCCTTTTTAAGCTGCTTCTCATTGTAAACACTGTAGTTGTTTAGACATCCCTATTATCTTGTTGTTTTAATAATGCTTGTTATTTGTTTTCCTCATGTAACTATTCTCGTCTATCTATCTCCTCGTTTGTCTCTTTGGCCGTCTGTCTTGTCCTAGGGCTGATTTCAACAAGTTTTCAACCTACTTAATCAGTTTCCTTATTGCTCCTACAATACTGATTAAATTGACTTCATCGATTGGTTATTTCACTATACTTTTGACTCCTTACAGTATTTTCTCTTTTATGAGAAATGGAAATATTCGACACTCTACTGAAAGTTTACCTGGACAGCAGGTCATCAGCAGTAGCTCATCCGGCACCACGATCCCCATGGACGCAGAGTCATCCCTGCCCGGCCCTCCCTCCAGCGAGGCCCTCTCCAGCGTGTCCACCGCCAGCTCTTCCCGGCACTCCTCCGTTTTCGCACTCACCCTTCACCGACCCCCTTCCCAGGCAGCAGCCCGGAGGAGGAGATTTCCCCTCGGGTAAGTCTGCTTCGTTGCTCACCTGAAGTGAGTCTCGAGGTGAAGGGGGCGCGTCCGGGGAAGAGCCAGCAGTGGAAGGGCGGGCACGGTCTGCTTCTCGGTCACCTGATCTAGAATACAGGTGCCCAGCTGCTTGCTGGACCTGGTGGTGGGGAGTAATAAACAAAACATCATTCATGATAGACTCATAACGCTTTTTTTAAATGTCTTTATCAGCAATAGTACAAAATTAATTTCTCCAATTGATGTCATGAGGCTGTACAAACTGTTGCTGTGAATAATTTCAATGTAGTTATATTTTTCTTAAGTATGGAAAAGGAATGGATCATTTCAGACCACTATTTCATGAAAAACTTTTGCATGCAAAAAAAAAAACCCAATAGTGCTCCCTCAAAGCACAAAATAGTATGACAGTCATCTTCTGTCGGTTATATTCACAAACAGCTTTTAGTAATGCAAACCAAAAACCCCAAAATACAAATTCGACCAATTCACAACGAAAAGAGAGTTGTGCACTAATCTATAAACAGGTGGAAAAGCCAAGACTGCAAAACCTGGCAATTGCTGTAAATCACTCAACTTGAACTAACTTTGACAATTTTGATCATCTGAAAAATTGTAGCAAGGACAGCACTTTTTAGAGCATTTATTCCCAATACTGAATTTTGAGTTTAACAATAAAATACTCTTTGGTATTTTAGATAATGGGAAATTTTTTATTATTATCTTTTATTAGGGGAGGCGGCAGGGGTTTTTCTATGTACTCTTTCTGTTTTCATAACCTTTGGTCTGAATGTCATTTTAAGTCTCCTGTTTGTATTCTAATGTGTTTATTTAATACACATCCAACAGCACAATTAGTGCCAATAACAGGATGAATAGAAAAATAAGCAGATGTTCAGTTTTAGATAAGGGAGGAAAACCCTAATGAGGAAACCCATGCAATCAAGGCAGGGACTGAAAACTCAATCCACATGCAAGGCTCCGGTCCGAGGTGGGATTCGAACCGGGATCCGCAGAGGTGAAAAAAACAGGAAAGAAACCACCGAGCACAGCTGAAACCCCTATTTTAAAACCTGAATGAAAAACATAAATGACTAAATTGGAAAATTTACTGGAAAGATGCAACTGTCCTGAGAATGTGTGCATGCTCAGAAATACACAAACAATAAGTCCACACTGTCTGCTCTAATCTCACTGACATCCCGATCACCGCATTTGCTTGAATACAAACTTGTTTTTTTAGAAATTTCTAGAGCTGAATGAAATACAGAAACCATTGGGATGAATATGCAAATCCAAAATGCTTGTACTAAAAGAGTAATTAAAGGTAGTAAACAGGATTGGTGAGGATAAAGAAATCATTGCTTGATTTGAGTATGAAAGCTTAAAGTTCAGACTACAACCATTTTGTTTTCTGTGAAATATTTCATATTCGACACAACTGTATCTGAAAACCTAATACAAAAAACACAACAGCTGATTTTGGTTGTTGCAACAATGTATGTACATGCTGAAAAATGTGCATGTTTTTAAAACTATTTTCTCCCGACTCGCACAATGGATTAAGCCCAAAATTGTTACAGGTTTTTTATTTCATGTGTATGTTGATGTTGATCAAACAAAACATGAAAACTGTCTGCGACTAATTTGTCAGCTCGACCAATACTGTAAAATACCTTTAAAAGAATATTCTTGTTTGCAAAAAAAATATGTATATTTGAAAAAAAAGTAACCTGCAAAATATCATCCAATAGGATTGTACAAAGACACTTAAACAATAGAACCCCTAAAACCAAGCTAGTAATAAAATACCACCACCCCCGACAAAAAGGCTGCAAAACCTTTCTTCTATTTTTTTTAAGTTTATAAAGCTGTAACTGAAATCTATGCACATCAAATACAAACTGACACTTTTTCCCAAACTGCAAAACTAACTTTCATACATTTGTACAACAGCCAAAACATATTTGACAAATTTTCACCTGTGTTTTGCCAACGGCGAGCTGCAAATTTAGGAATGGAAAACAGAAACAGGGGTACTCAATTTTAACAACATAGCATCTTCAGCAAGAGAAGAGAAACAAAAAAATGGTCGCAACTGTGGGAGGTAATGTACAAAACTGATAATTGATGGCCACAGTTTTTTTGGTTTTTTTAAGTATGGATCAATTCCCTATTTAAGAGTGTGCACAAAACCATTATTTTTGAAAGATTTCTCTAAAAACAAAATCAACTTCCTCAACAAATATCTTGGCAACGCATAAAACAAATTTGCATTGTCAACTCCCCCCTGTTAAAATAAGGTCACGAGCCATCATCCCATATGATGTGAATTGCTTTGTGGCTGGTTCCAGACTTATTTTGGCCGAGCATAAATCAATCATACAACAACTTTTGCTGCACGTGTCCAAACAAAGGTGTTCAAGAATTGTCGAAAACCTTGGGGTGCATTTGACAGGTCAGTACCAATACTGTACATGTACAAGCTCCTTTTGTTGCTCGCAAACGACAAACGCACAAGGATCTGTAAGTTCGTAGGAACCAATGTTGACCAAAGAAGCTTTTGTGCTGCTCAAGGGAGTTTTGGAAAAAAAAAAAAAAAAAAAAAAAGAGCAAGCAATGAATTGACTGAAAGTGAACTAAACTGTGGAAATTTCCAAACATACGTTTCATGTGAGCGTTACAGACCAATTAGTTTGGCCACGTCTCACAGCTACTACACACTGATGGTCATGCTTCATGATGGTAGCACAAAATGTTAACACATACCTCTCTATAATTCTCAGATGTAGTATTTTTCCAACTTTATTGATTTTGAGAGCCTTCCCCTCCCCCCATCAAAAGTTTATGTTTCAATATTAAAGGGGAAGGGGAGAAAAAATGTCGCCAGTGCGTGACTTACATCAAGTAATCAACAACTGTAAATTGTTTATGAAACAGATGAAAGTATCGTGCTGCAAACTTCGTCTGTTTGAATTTTCTCGCTTACATTGGTACGGGTAATTGGGTACGGTTGGAAAATTCATAAATCCAAGTCGGTCGAGTAAATTATAGACAGAAACAGCAGGGGTTTTAAAAAGAAAAACACATCGAGGCGATGATTGCTTTAAATCTTTGTAGCACACAGACAGGAGTTGGGGGAGGCTGGGGGGGAAAGGAAGATTGTCACGGTAACTTTTCATTTTTTTTTTTTACTTACTGGGAGTGTCTTCTGATGTGGGATAATTACAGAATACAAGAAATGAGACGTTTAATGATATCCACTGTTAAAAATCAGGGCTCGCCCTTTAACGCTGGCCCAGTGTACATTATCTAGTCAAAACTGCTACAAGCTGGTAAACACTACTTCTCAACTTGCCCTTGTGGGCTACTAAAAAAACTGTGCAGCCTACTTGTTTAAAATGCTCATACTTCTTCCTTTTCAGATGTGAACAATAACATTGTTCATAATGGAATCATCAATGTTTTTACTCGTTTAACTACTGAACAAAAATATGAACCAATGAGTCAATGTGAACAGTCAACATTAAACAGTGAGCTAAACCAACTACATAGGAACAAAATACAAACCCAACCATGAGATGATGGATTAAGGAATGTTTCAATAAAGGAATAAAAGAGCAGCGGAGAGATCTTAAACTGCTAATTAAAACCGGCATGGTCATAATAATAATAATAATACGAGATATTTATATAGCGCATAATGCAGAAGCCTCTATGCGCAACACAAAACACAAAAACAATGACATAAATATAAAAGTAAGTTACACAACTAAAGATTCAAACAAATGAGTTTTTAAAAGTCCCTTGAAAATCGGAAGAGAGTCAGCTTGGCGAATATGAAGTGGCAAGTCATTCCATAACGAAGGTGCAATGAAGTTGAAGGCTCTTTGATCATGGCCGTGCGATAATGGGCCCAGCCAAAGGCTACATGTAGGTCCTTTATTGCACGGCCACAACCCTGCAAGGTTTTAAACGGATGTTTAAGACTGTGTCACCACTCTTTTATTCCCATTCATAAATAACTTCTGTTAAAAACATCAAACAGTTTAGCCTTAGGCCACCTCGACTCTGCCTTGAATTTCTATGTATGTGTTGAGAGCTAAGCAGCCCAAGTTTTGAACTTGCGCACTTCAGTTTCAAACTAACACACGCAAATTTCAAACTTGTGCGAGCCAAATATGCGCCCTACCAACTTAAATTGGGCACGCTCGGCTCAATTATCTTTTGACTCCATAAGGTCCGGTTATGTTTAAAACATCGCTAATCATGTTCATATCGCAAGTTTAAACATGGCCACGTGATCTCATCGCGGTCAATCAGAATGGATGAACCGTACCGTGTATGACTGAGGGATGGAAATACACAGGAAAGGGTGAGTGCTTTCAACAGTTTCTCCTATCCCTCTCTTTTACGTGAGTTGATTAAAAAATATTGGAACGATGACATTTATTTGTGGTTAGTCAGTGTGATTACATGAGCTCAAAATGTAGAAGCAACTGCTCAAATGATACAGAAACTGCTCTAATTGTTGAAGGAACTGCTCAACATCATACAGAAACTGCTCAAAATGTTGAAGCAACTGCTCAAAATATTGAAGCAACTGCTCAAAACGATACAGAAACTGCTCAAAATGTTGAAGCAACTGCTCAAATGATACAGAAACTGCTCAATTGTTGAAGGAACTGCTCAACATCATACAGAAACTGCTCAAAATGTTGAAGCAACTGCTCAACATGATACAGAAACTGCTCTAATTGTTAAAGCAACTGCTCAAAATGATACAGAAAAACTGCTCTAATTGATGAAGCAACTGCTCAAAATGACACAGAAACTGCTCAAAATGTTGGAGCAACAGTCAAGTGGATACACCAACTGAACGATTGTGAACAACCGACTACAACATGTTGATCTAGATTTGACACTAATCTGCCCGACCACCAACGGAGAGCATCGACTTCACACACCCTTCACCATTGCCAACCACAGAGATGGTTATGAAAGTACCACAGGCCTGGAATTAAAACTATAAAAGGCCCTATTGTCCTATCTTGGCCCTTAAACCCCGTTTTGTAAAAGAAAACTCCCTCAAAAATGCCACTCACAAGAATTTTATTTTTTGTGTGTGTTTTACCCTTTAAAGAGGGTCTTCCAAGGTCAAATTTAACTTGTGCGATGCACTCATTTTCCAATAGATAGAGTCCTTATGAAAGGGAGAAAAAGTCTTTAACCTCACGCTAAAATGGAGTAAAATTTTATTTTATTGGATACTCTTTCAGAGCAAAATTTGAAACATGACGTAATTGGATGTAAACAAAACACAAGGTCTATACATTCCAAAGAGGAATTTTTGCGTCAAAGTCGATGTCTTTTTGACTGAATTTCATCCAAAATCGGGAATGAACTAAAAAAATTATTTTTACAAAAATGTACAGACCCATATATTTGAATTGTGATGTCATTGATGTTTTAGGATGTTGACAAAATTTTACACCAATTTAACGCAAACTTAGATACTTGCAATTTTTTATACTCTTTCATAAGGACTCTAACTATTGGGAAAATGAAGGCATCAGGAAACTTGATTCAACCTCCGAGTCCCTCTTTTAACCCCCGATGCAAATTTGACATCTTTCAAATTTCAACAGTGTTTGTCCGTCTCCTATGGCTTTATAACAAGGGAGTTCAGTTGAGAAACTGTAAGCTCTAAGGTGTGGAATTCCAGGCCTGACCGGTAGATTCAACTGACAAGCTTGATCAGTGTCATGTTAACATGGACAGTGGTATAAACACAAACGTTTGCTTTTACAAAAAAAAATAGGTTAACTGTGGTGTATCATGCACTGCTCCGGTTAAAGTGAAGTCAACAAAGATTTAATTGTGTACCTTGGTGTTTATGCAAGAAGTACCAGGACTTCCTCCTGTCTGGTTTATTTGGAAGTGCTTGGGAATGGCTAGAGTTCTCGGTGGCGCTGTGGCACTGGTGCTGCCTTCTACCGCTGTTGTTCTGGGTTCTGAACAAACAGCCTGAGGGCTCAATGACAACAACTTATCATGGCAGCTACTAAATGGCGACTCAAAAACCAACTTTCTCTTTCTTAGAAGGCGATAAAGAGAGGCTTCCTGAGCTGTCGAGAACTGCTGATCACAAGGCTGTCCACAAATGTCTTCTTGAAATATGGATGGAATGCTATCCAAACCAGATGAGGGGTGTTGTGAAGAAGTTCTTCCTTCTTTGGGGCTGTCTTTACTTCCAGTTAGGACCGACTTAGCAGAGACTGACACAACCTTGCTTGAGCAGGAAGGCAAATGTGTTCTGTTCAAATCTTCAGGGGTTACACCATGACTTTCTTGGCTACCTACAGAACAAGGCTTTGCACTCACATTTTTTTGGACAACTTTAAAAACCTGCTGATTCACACAGTGCCCAAGAGAGAAAGATGGTTCTTGGTAGGAATAGACACTTGCAGATTGTAAAGCTTTAACTGTTGAAGACGTATCGGAAGGTCCATCTTGGTTGAAGGGAGATTCTCTAGACTTGGATTTCAAACAATGGCTGGAGGCTGTTGAACATGAAGTAGTTGACGATCCGAAATCTGTTATGCTTCTTGCCAGGGTAGTTGTGTCAGAAGCCAGTTGAAAAGAACTGTCTAAGGTTTTCCTGTTTGCCTGTTTGGCATTAGAGAAAGCCAGATCTCTGGTAGATCCTATCCAAGACTTTGCTGTAGACTCATACATGTAACTAGAAGGAATTGGTGGGGATCTCCTACAGAGCAAATCTTGTTCGGGTACAAAAGTAACCACTTGTTTGACAAGCTTCTGGGATCTTTCGACTGAATCAAGGACATCGAAGTTGACTTGAGAAACTGGAGTATGGAACATGTTCTCTTTGGCCAACTGTGATATCTGCAAAGTCTCTTTGGAGACACTCTCTGATGCAGCTTTTATCCCACAATGGCTGCTTTTGGTAGTCTCCTCAACAGAAGAAGGGATAAAACATCCCCAGTTACTGGACAGTCCTTGCCTACTTATGTTCTGCCTTTTATTTAAAACTATTTCTATCCGATCTTTGCTTGCAGTGAATCTCTTGGTTCTCCTGGGCACTTCAGTAGTGCCTTGAGGTTCCTCTGAATCTGAATCTATGTCTGCAAAGACCTCTGCCAGAGTAAGCTTTGGTTTTGGTACCTTGGCGCTCCATTTGTCTTTACTTAAAGCACTCATAGCAATCATTCTGCCACTACTTGAAAAATAATCAGCTAACCTAGTTTGGGGAATACTTGCCTTCCTATTGCAAGTATCAGTCTCTTCTTTGCTGGAATACACATTTGGACTAGTTGAGCATGAGAGAGGGTCTGTTGATGCCATACTAACTTGCGAAGGTTTAACTTCTCTACCTTTTTCTGAGCTTTTGCATTCATTTCCATTTTCCTCTTCTTTGTTGAGACCTGATGTGCTTGTTGGTTTGTCAAAATCACAAGACAGTAATCTGGGATTGTTCTTTTTGACCTCGCCATCAAAAAAGCTGGTCATAACTCTGTGTTCAACCCTACGAGGAGGGAAAGAGATGGACTCATCAGGCTCATCCTGTCGACTGTCTTGAATGTTCTCATATGAGTCATCGGTAAGAGTTTGTTCCTCAGGACTGCAGACCATGCTCAACACTGACATATCATCGACACAATCATCGTTCTGTTCTCTAGGAACAGCCGACTCAATGCTTTCATTTTCTTTTCTAGAGGATGCTTGGGAAATAATGATCTCCAAATCAGCGCAGTCATCGGTAAGAGTCTGTTCCTCGGAACTGCAGACCATGCTCAACACTGACATATCATCAACACAATCATCATTCTGTTCTCTAGGAACAGCCGATTCAATGCTTCCATTTTCTTTTCTTGAAGATGCTGGGTAAACAATTATCTCCAAATCGTCACAGTCATCGGTAAGAGTCTGTTCCTCAGAACTGCAGACCATGCTCAACACTGACATATCATCAACACAATAATCGTTCTGTTCTCTAGCAACAGCTGACTCGATACTTCCATTTTCTTTTCTTGAAGATGCTGAGGGAACAATGATCTCCACATCGTTGCAGTCATCGGTAAGAGTCTGTTCCTCGGAACTGCAGACCATGCTTAACACTGACATATCATCAACACAATCATCGTTCTGTGCTCTAGCAACAGCCGACTCAATGCTTCTATTTTCTTTTCTTATAGATGCTGAGGGAACAATGATCTCCACATCGTTGCAGTCATCAGTAAGAGTCTGTTCCTCGGAACTGCAGACCATGCTTAACACTGACATATCATCAACACAATCATCGTTCTGTGCTCTAGAAACAGCCGACTCAATGCTTCTATTTTCTTTTCTTATAGATGCTGAGGGAACAATGATCTCCACATCGTTGCAGTCATCAGTAAGAGTCTGTTCCTCGGAACTGCAGACCATGCTTAACACTGACAAATCATCAACACAATCATCGTTCTGTTCTCTAGCAACAGCCGACTCAATGCTTCTATTTTCTTTTCTTATAGATGCTGAGGGAACAATGATCTCCACACCGTTGCAGTCATCAGTAAGAGTCTGTTCCTCGGAACTGCAGACCATGCTTAACACTGACATATCATCAACACAATCATCGTTCTGTGCTCTAGAAACAGCCGACTCAATGCTTCTATTTTCTTTTCTTGGCGACGCTGGGAAAGCAATCATCTTGAAATTGTTGCAGTCATCGGTAAGAGTCTGTTCCTCAGGACTGCAAACCACCTTCACTAAAGGTGAATCCTCTACACAAAAAACTCCTCGCTCTCCAGGAGTGGCCAACGTACTGGTTTCTATTTCCTTTCGAGAAAATGATGGAGAATTCATCAACTTGACATCCTGTATGTTCACATGAGCATCTACCTTTGAGTCCTCTCCATCAATACTACCAAAGAAACTCATAGACTCCATTCTTCCAATACCTGAACAATAACCAACTAAAACACAAGACTCATTTTTTTCTGAACTTCTCAAACGTGTGAATGAATCCACCAGTGTCATATCAACTGGCAAAGCTTCATCATCTTGTTCTTGTAATGAACTTAAAACTCCACTTGTGCTTCCCTCTTCTTCGTTGAGAAATAATGTGCTAGTTAGTTTGTCTATAACACCAGAGTGCAATCTGGGCTCGTTGACCAAGTCATCAAGAAAGCTGGTCATAACTCCATGTTCGACCCCATGAGGAAGGAAAGAGATTGACTCATCAGGAGGTGATGCAAGACTCACCTCACCCTCCTGTCGACTGTCTTGAATGCTCTCACATGAGTCATCAGTAAGAGTCTGTTCCTCGGGACTGCAGACCATGCTCAACACTGACATATCGTCAACCCAATCATCAGTCTGTTCTACAGGAACAGCCGACTCTATGCTTCCATTGTCTTGTCTTGAAGATGCTGGGAAAGCAATCATCTGGACACTGTTGCAGTCATCGGTAAGAGTCTGTTCCTCGATACCGCACACCATGCTCAATACTGATATATCATTACCACAATCATCTTTCTGTTCTACCGGAACAGCTGACTCTGTGCTTTCATTTTCTTTTCTCGTCGATGCTGGAGAAGCAATCATCTTGACAGCCTGTTTGTATGCTTCAACTGCAGAGTTCTTACAGCTGCACTTACCATCCACTTTAAATTGTTCTATCAAACAGTCTTGACATGGTTCTGGTACATGTCTAAATGGTTCTAACAATGTTGAGCTACAGGGAATATTTGTAGGTGCTTCAGCCAATAGTTCTTCCACTGTTTTGTCCAAGTTCTTCTGACAACTTGTTACATTTAAACTTTCTACACTACACTCTGAGGAAGTTACGGCGGCCATGATTGAACAAGTTTTATTGTTGATGTTGTCCACCTCCACTTTGAAAGTGGATGGTTCTTGTAATTCCATTCTGGTTTTGTCTTCTTTATTAAAGTCCTTCCCGCATGCAGAGTATACTCTAATGTCACTGCTAACCGTTTTGGGCTCATCGTTCTTTACATTAGGGTTTGGTTTGGTCTCTACTGGCGGGGTAGCTTGGGATACTTTGCCAATTGCAATTACAGGAACTTCTAAGCTATTGTTATCAAAGTAAGCCACTGCGGGTACGGCAATACTGCCCGGTTCTTCTGCTGACATGTATACAAATGGGTTTGTATAATATAACTGGGAGTAGCACGCATAGAAATTCACATTGTACATGTCATGGGAATACTGTTCAGCACTGAAATGCACCCCAGAGTAAGAGTTTACTATACCTTCACTATCTATCCCTGGTACTGGAGGCTGCTGTCTCATAGGCCCAGGTCCCGTCATGTAAGGTCTAGGTCCCATGTTGGTTTGGATAGGTCCTACGTTGGGTTGTCCAGGTCCTACATTGTTCGGTCCGGGTCCCATGTTGATAGGTCCAGGCCCCATGCTGGGTGGTCCAGTTCCCATGTTAATAGGCCCAGGTCCCATATTATTAGGTCCATGTGCCAAGTTGGTAGGTCCAGGTCCCATGTTATTAGGTCCAGGTGCCATGTTGGTAGGTCCAGGTGCCATGTTATTAGGTCCAGGGCCCATGTTGTTAGGTCCAGGTGCCATGTTGTTAGGTCCGGGGCCCATGTTATTAGGTCCAGGTGCCATGTTGGTAGGTCCAGGTCCCATGTTATTAGGTCCAGGTGCCATGTTGGTAGGTCCAGGTGCCATGTTATTAGGTCCAGGGCCCATGTTGTTAGGTCCAGGTGCCATGTTATTAGGTCCAGGGCCCATGTTGTTAGGTCCAGGGCCCCATATTGTTAGGTCCAGGTGCCATGTTATTAGGTCCAGGTGGCATGTTAGTAGGTCCAGGTGCCATGTTGGTAGGTCCAGGTGCCATGTTGCTGGTCATTGCCCTGCAGACCCATATCCCATGTTATTTCCACCCATGTTTCCACCGGTTTGTGTTCCATATCCCATACTATACTGTCCGGGTCCCATACTTGATTGCATGAGATTACCACTATAGCCATATCCCATGTTATTATACTGCTGTTGCACACAATTTGTGTTCTGCTGAGGACCAAAGGGTACATTGTTCGTTGGCAGTTGCATGAAACTCTGATTCACCTGCCCCTGCTGTGTCATCATGTTTGAGTTCCCTTGAGGTAGTTGGGGGTACCCCTGATAGGGTACACAGCCTTGGCTGCCATTATTGTACTGGAAAGTTTGGTTTTGATGCTGCATGTAACCCGCTGTGTTCTGGTTCTGAGGTACACAGGGTTGCTGCTGTGTCATCGTTTGATGGCTGTACGGATATGTCTGGTTGTTTGAGTTCTGATGCGCAACAACAGGGTTGAAGGCTTGCTGCTGATTGCCTCCCGTGTTATGTGGACTGGCCTGAACCGTTGGCCATGTGGTCTGCGCTTGATGAGTGCTCTCCTTGCTCGGAGTTGGTGTGCCGGTATACGAGCGCTTATGAGCTGACGAAGTATGACTCGTACTTCGATTCAGCAGGGTGGGTATACCCGTTCCAGTGACTGGCTCTTCTTTCTTCTTGTCGTCCTCCCCAAGCAGTTTTGCACACATGTCTTCACTGCTTTTTCATCATCACTGCTGAGTTTCTTTTCCGTACCAGTCTGTGTGTCGCTCGGTTCTTCTTCTCTTGTTGCATCAGTAGTATCTTGGACGTCTTCTGAAGTAGCGACGTCTTCTGAAGTAGCGTCGGCTGATAGGGTTGCTGCTGATGTATCAAGCGACGGTTCGGGCGAGTCTGCGTTAGAAGTCTTTGCCTTCTCAGGCTTGCCTGGTTTCTTTGGTCGCTTGCCCCAGAGCTTCATTGTAAACTTTCCCCATTTACAGCTATCAGGGGTTGACGGGGTGACAACCTTTTTTCGCTTCATCTTGGTCGATGAAGCAACATGCTTGACAGGTGATCGCTCTGGACTAAGTCTAAGTTCTACTTTTGAGGGTTTAAATTCAGTGTTCTTTTTAGGCTTTGTGGATGACCTGTTATCCACAAGTTTCCAGCTGCTCACAGTTGTGTCGTGTTCCTTCGATGGTAGTTCTGGAGGAAGACTGTCGTTTTGGTTGTAGTCTATAGTGGATGGGAATGTGACTTTGGTACCACAGGCCTCAGCGGGGAAAACATTGTCCGTGATATTGCTTGAGGTGTCCTGGGTTTTACATGACCGAGCTCGTGCAGCTGTCAACAACTGCTGAACAATTAAAGGGATATCTGGTTTCGATGAAATCTCAGACATTTCTGACCTCTTTTGGACCTTTTGTATGGGGCTAGAATGGTCAATCGCGCTGAAGTAAAGATCCTCAACTTTTCTCTCGATGTCATGTTTAATTCCGGATACCATCACATCCACTTGATCCGAGTGTGCGTACGGGTTTTCTGGTGAGTTCTGAGAACTTGCGAGAACACCAGTCAGCTTCACCAGTTTGGGAAGGTGTGTTGAGAAACAAGTCGTCATCTTTTCATGTTGCTTTCTAGGGACTGTATCAGATTCTAAACAGTCCATCATCTTGGATGTAATGTCCGCCATGATATCATTGATGGTATGAGCCGTCACATCATTCCCGTTGACCTCTCCATTCTGAAAGGGTTTTCTATTCAAGGACAGGCAGCGTGGATCACACGGCACAGCCTCTGTCACTTGCAGAGACTCTGGCAGATTCAGGGTGCGCAACTCCGACCAGAATGCATCAAGCTCATACCTGATGTCTTGCAATCGCCGACTGACTGAGGTTGGGGAAAGTTTGGCGAGATGATCCCCAAGGTAACTCTGCCGTGTCTTGATGTCTGCAATGGTGTCCGCAGAAATATTGAAGATGGCATCCTCCAGCTCAAGGAGAGCAATAGTGACCGAGTTTTCAAGACTCATATTAAGTTTCTTACTGACCTCTGGTGCACTTGTGTCTGCCAGGTGATTCACTTCGCCATTTGACTGATGTTTTACAATCTTTGAAATGTTCTCAATGGGCTTTAGGAGAGTATCTTTTGGGTCATCCGTGTCGTCTCTGGGAATGGTGATCACAAGGTTCGGTTGGTCTCGTAAGAAGGCATTGTCGACAGAACTCGTCTTGGAAATCATCCTGACATCTCCATGAAGCAAGCTCTGTTGAAGTGGTGGAGAGATGCTCCGGTCGACTACCACTCTTGAATCGCTCTCGTTACAGATCTGCACGGTGAGGAGTTTCTCCTCACGGTGAGGAGGATTTCTCACCTTGTCGCTTGCCACGACATCCTGTTTGGTTCTCGTGAGAATCTCCTCCTCCTCCTTCTTTGGTTTTTTGCTGTCCATCTCCTCAAGCAAAAGTGTTCGCTTTGCGTCGCCGGTGACCGTAACATGAATGTTGGAACGTGATGGTGACAGAGCTACCTGTCTGACCTCCAAAGCAGGGTCTACCTCCTGCGTGCCAGGGGTTTCAGTTTGTCTTCCTTTGCCTTTATACTCCAACAGACTGATCTTCACCTTCTTGGATGCATCAGCTGCACTGTCCGGTTCCACGGGGGGACTCTTCAGGCAGTTTTCTTTCTCAGTTGACGAGTCTATTGAATGCCTTTGGCTCCCTTTGAGAATCGACCTGGTTCGCTTCTCCTTGGGTATTGCGGGTGCACTGCTACCAGCATGCGCTGTGGAACTGGACTGAGACTGTTTTTGCGTTGTGGCCGCTGATGGGGTAGTGGAAGTTGGGGGTTCAGACTGCTGGGGAGTCTTGCTGGAATCACTCTGGGAGTGCTTCCGCATAATCCGTGGATCACGTGATACGTTAATGGAGCATGACACCAGACAGGAATCTGTAAGATGAGAATGACAAGTAATCAAGGTCAAATGCTATCTGATAAAGTTACAACTAAACGTTTTTGGTTTTTTTGAAAGTTAAATTTATTCATTCTCATGGCTGATGTCTTTTTTCAGCCAAACTCCAAATTAAATTGCAGTGGATGTTTATGAACATCCGGAACAGCTTTGGAATGTCCGTTTATGTTTTGGTCAGTTGACCGTGTGGAGTATTAATACGCCCCTAGACAATCTATTGTGTAAGGTGCAAAGGCATGCACCTACCATGCATCGCTTTGTTTCCCCTGTTCAAAGAGGGACAAAGGGTACAGGATTTCATGCTCTCAATCTCCCTTTTTCCAGGGGGTTATTATGTATTTTTAATTCCAGATCTTTGTCCTTTCTTTTGTATAAATGATAACCAGAGGTCGATAGGCTGCCACCATTGTTTATTACTGTAATGGTAAGTCCAAAGTTCCAGCATACCATAGCAGATTTTCAGACGTGGTTTACGACCAAAGTTCGGGCCTACTCCCGGAAAGACATTCCATAATTTCTTGAAAAAGAGAACAAAAAATACCAGTGCATTTTGTGAGAAATTTGTTGTCGTTAGCACCTAACAAACAAACACCCTACCCTGCTATGTTTCGTTTCTCCCATACAAAAAGAGACAATGGGTACTGGAATTCATGCTCTCAATCTCCCTTTTTCTAGGGATTTATATGTAACCCCTGATTCCTTTTCACTGCATTCAGCATATGGTAGGCAAATAAGAGAGTCCAAGTCCGGGCCTATGGTCTATTCATGGCAAGGCACTCCATAATTTCTTGAATGATAACAAAAAATCCGGTGCATTTATGATTTTTTCAGTCTTCAATTTTTTTACTATGGGTTTCATTGTGTCATCGAGATTCTAAAAAACTGATAACAATTACTTCAGAAGATCCGAAAAGTTCCCATAAAATATTACTGTGCTGAGGCACAGTAAAACATTTTCTTTTAAAAAATATAAAACAAGTGGTTAAACGAAGGAAAAAATCACCACAATCTCACTACAGAATACTGAGAGGGGAAGAATAAGTGATTGCATAAGACAGCTTTATTTTTGTAAAACAATAACATACTTAGTGGTTGTGGGTTCGAATCCCACCCGAGTAATATTTCACATGACTCGGTAAATACTGAACTTTTAAAGTTCTTTTTGCACACTGTGCATGTTGTGCGGGAAACTATCAAATCAACTGTTTTCTTTGAGCTTGTATTGTTTTTGTGTTTTTCGGATAGAAGAGATGGTGTCACATGCACGCGCATACCACACATACATGTGAACGCGCAAAGAATGTATCAATTCAAGGTAGCTGGTACGCCCGTAAAATACCATAATGCAAAGCATTAAGCCAAACACCAACCAAAATGTTTATATTTATGGTGATGTTAATTTTCAAAGCTCATAGTCTGGTTCTTCCAAATATGCATTAATAGTTCAATATGAGTAAGAGATTTGGTCCCATGCAAAAACTGAACAGCCTAACGCATGGCCCTTGAACATGAATAAAACAATTGTACAAATTTATATCGGCGAAAAACATAAACACAAATCCTGAAGATTTCTACAGTTTTTTCATTAATGTGGTTATGACCTTGGTTGGTGGCCGGCCGCTGTTAATGGACTGAGCTGACAGCGGCTAGCCACCAACCCGGTCATGACCTCGCAGTGAAGAACGGCTCCTCACACTGCGATTGCCTAATTGTATCCATTTCATGAACTAAAAACGTTCTGCACATACCTTTGGACGAAGCTGGCTTGGCTGGGATGTGAGGTTGATTTCCCGGTGTGTTGACCATGTTGAGAGGCGTATTGGCTGCTGGAGGGACGGTGTCTAATGCAAGCTGCGACGAAAACTGATTGGCTTGGATTGTGTTGATATTCTGTGGCTGATAATCCCTAGTGGACATAATACAACACAAAATGTTGAAGTATTTTGTATACAAAGAAAATTTACTAGAACAGGACTTGAACCTGCAACCTATGGATTAACGTGCCGGAGCTCGACCAACTGAGCCATCTAGCCCTAATGTCGGCGGTCTCTCTATTTCGTCAATATCTTTGGTATTTGTCAAAGACCAGTCTTCTCACTTGGTGTATCTCAACATATGCACAATATAACAAACCTGTGAAAATTTGAACTCAATTGGTCGTCGAAGTTGCAAGATAATAATGGAAAAAAAAAAACACCCTTGTCACACGAAGTTGTGTGCTTTCAGATGCTTGATTTCGAGACCTCACGCGTGAGGTCTCAAAATCAATTCAAATATTTTACTGAGAAATTACTTCTTTCTCAAAACTACGTTACTTCAGAGGGAGCCGTTTCTCACAATGTTTTATACTATCAACAGCTCTCCATTGCCCGTTAGCAAGTAAGTTTGGTATGCTAACAATTATTTTGAGTAATTACCAATAGTGTCCAGTGCCTTTAAGGAAGCTTGAAAAACTGATTACTTACCCCCCACCCATGATATGAGAGCTACCTCCTCCAGCCCCAGCCAGCACTTCGCTGCTGTGGCTGTTGGCACCACTGCTGCTGCTGCTGATGCTGTTGCTGTTGCTGCTGCTGTTGAATGTACTGTCTCTGTAGGTGATATGAGAACTGCTGTTGCCGTTGCTGTATTTGTTGGTAGAGTAACTGCTGCAGCTGTTGCTGCTGTTGCTGCTGTTGCTGCTGTTGCTGCTGCTGCTGCTGCTGCTGCTGCTGCTGCTGCTGTTGCTGTTGTCGTCTGTGGGGCCCAAACTGGGCTTGCCGATTGTTGAATCGATTGTTGAATCGATTGCCGGGTCTGGTGTTACCTCTGGGCCTATTCCCCCTTGACAAGCGCCTGCTGGGTTGGTGGTTGTTTGCTGCTGCTGCTGCTGCTGTTTTCTTTCTTTGAGCTGTGGAAACCAAAAACAAAACAAAAATATTTTCACGGAATTTGTAAACATTTCTGCCATCAATTCTGAAGATGATGTCTATCTTTGTTTTTCAAATGAGTCAGTATTTAAGACAGATGAAACATTAATAATTATGACTTAAATGTGTGAATCAAAGTAAGTCGACTGATCATTCAAATAGTATACGTCCCTGCTTTGAGATGGCACCGTAAACAATTAACTGAGCAGTAACGAACCGGGGGTATGACTGTACAACAAATTTAAGTTCCTGAAAGATTTGTAGTGGTCTCTCTTCTCGGATCGGAGATGGCGCCCCCCTGAAGACACAAGGGCGTTTCATTTTAGAGGCTGACAAGCTCCCTTTTGGGACAACAAATGGAAATCTCCACAGGTTCGGTCATTACAAGGGGCCTGCTCCACACCTCGCTTGGGCCCCCGGCACCGCCCTGGGCTCGGCACCGCCCTGGGCTCCGGCACCGCCTTGGGCTCCCGCACCACCCTGGGCTCCGGCACCGCCCTGGGCTCCCGCACCCCTTGGGCTCCCGCACCACCCTGGGCTCCGGCTCGGCCCTGAGCTCCGTCATAAAATTTAATGCAGTGTGTTCTTGCTAGATTACATCTCCAACAATACCAAGTTTCAAATCCTGCTCACGCTACGGCTTTCCCCGACAGGTTCGCTGTTCCTTCGAAATCAGTCGAACGTATTAATGGAATGATCAGTCTACGTGAGTAATGAGATTGAGCTTTGGCCAATGGTTAACACTTGAGCTTTATTAAAAAAGCAGCCCACCAGGCTAGTAAACTGTGCATTCTGATTGCCCCAGGAACTTTTATTAGCCCAAATTTCAAACATGTACTGTCAAAACTTTATCTTTCTAATGTATTAATGGTAGCACTCACAACCAGTTTATAGATCAAGTATACATTCACACACTCAAAAAATTGACATGTTTTGAATTGTGTTATTCACATTTGGTAACAGAAGAATTATGAGCATTATCAACAAGTAGGACGCACAGTTGTTAGTAGCCCACAGGGCAAGTAGAAAAGTGGTGTGTACTAGCGCCCATAGCAGTTTTGACTAGACAATGAAGGCTGGGCTAGTGTTAAGGCTGGGCTAGTGTTAAAGGCTGAGCCCTGGTTAGCTGAAGAGGCAGAATGAAATGTGTTTAGTTGAAATGGACGAGCACAAAAAATGTTTGGTCTGTACAAAGCTTCCAACAAGTAGTACATGTCAAAATGGTATTGGTGGAAAGAAACTTAAGAGTAACTTAAGAGATCGACAGGAAGATAACTTTTAAGCAAGCAAAATGCAAATGAAGAAAGAAAACCAAAAAATATAAGAGGTTGTTAACTCTTGCTAGGTGTGTACCCAAGAAGTTAAGCACCTTATAAATGATACAGGACAAAAATAAAACAAATTTAAGGACAATTAATAAATTGTCCAAATGCAAGCACCAATGAACCATTTGTAACTGATATCCCACAAGCTGGACCCAACTTTATGAAGCTGCTAAGCAGAAATGATGCATAAAACAGGTCCAAGCAAGCAGTTTAAAGCACCAGTTACCAGTTAACTTGATAGATGTGCGAGACTTTTTAGTGCTTAGCAAATTTGCTTAGTGCAGACAAATCTTGTTAGGCGGTAACCGGATACCACATCAACAAAAAAAACATCATGCATTTTGTCAATGGTTCCCTGCTTGTTTTGATAAGCAGATAAGTAATACATTCTGCTTAAAAAACACCATGAGATTAAGCTCAGGGCCCAAATCTCATTGTCTTGCTTACAGTTGACTTCACTGCCAAAAGATTGACATGCTTTTCAGGGCGCTGTAAGTGCAGAATTCTTCAGTAAGCAGCGCCATGGTATACCACTCTGCACCTAATGCTAAAAATAGAAGCCAAGTACCCGGATCCCAGACAAACGTGTCAAATTTCACTAACATACGCGCGCGTACATGCCCAAGTTTTATGTTTACTCGCGTGTACTGACTACACTACTAAGTGCGGTTCAGCACGCCTATGATGCAGCGATCGCGTATTAGTGGCTAAATGTTTTTCTGGGTATTTTGAGCAAAAGTGTTATTGGGCCCGAGGTGAACATGAACAACCACCACAATAACAACTTGCACAAACATAAGAATGAAGCCGTGCACTAAACTAAGGAATATCTACAAGTGAAAAAGGTGATACATGTCAAACATGGGATATGTATGGACACGATGAACAAAAAAGTATTAACAATAAAACAGGAGGAGCCTAGTTCTGAGAGGGTACATGTATGATGGTAATTGAACATAGAATGGAGGCTGCATGCCTAAATGTATTGCCTGTTGGTTGAAGCAATCTCCCTGAAGTTTTGTTGGTAGGCGCGGCTGGCTGGCCTTGACTCTGTGTCTTGAGTGCAGGACTGGATACCACCTGGGGCCAATGGGGTGGAAAAGGGTGAGGGGAACAGGAATAGCAGGGAAGGGGAGAGGGAGGGGGTTATGGAATAATTTGGCAAGAGAAAAATATAAAAAGGAACTATGAACACAAAGCATCGGATGGTCCGGTATCTCCATTATGCCTCTTTTCTGTTTATGATGTTCTTTTTATATAGCGTATTTGTTGATTTACCGATCATTATTTTCTTTTGCTCTGCCAGTATTTCTCATTCATTTGAAGCATGCTTTTTGTAAAGGAGGAAAAACTTTTCTGGGCAGAAATAGAATATAGCTGAGGACATATGGACTGTTTAGTCAACACTAATGTGAAAATGTTTCAATTGATAAAGAGTGTCTTTTTACACTCGTACATTCCACACAAAAAAAGATAATACGTATTACTTCACAGACAAGTCAAACAACAGGTAGTCACCTGAATTGTTTAACATGTTTCTATTTGCCTCAATCTGAAACTCTGAGTACTCACGAGTACCAATCCTCAAGAGAAATATTTCCGTCTGAACTATTGTTGAATGTTAAGGAAACATCATTTGAAGACCACCCCCACCCCCTTCCAGAAAAATCACCATTGCTCAATAAGTCCAATAGGAACATGCACAAGATCAACGACATCAAATGAACTGTTTTTTCACCGTCTTCTCTAAAGCCTTGTTCACATTGGACTTTTGGTCAATTGAACCATTTTGACATAGCAACTGTCTCCAGGAATTCAAATTTAAGCCATAGCTTATGACTAAGCACATTATTGTACCAGACATTATTCAAATCTAACTTGCATACATGGTTGATTCATTTTTTCAAAATGGCCCACAAAATTTAATGTCTCATGTTTGATAATTCAAGTATTTGTATTTATTCAAATGTTTTGTGTATCCAATTTCATAGAGCTGCTTAAGCAAAAAATATTGCTTAACAATTTTATGCTCAGCAGAAATGAGCAGGATACCAGTCACACATTGTATATGTGACGTGGGATTTCGGCTGGTAACCTTTATCTGATTTACATGTAAGCACAGAAAAATCTTGCTTTACAGAACCGGTTTACCGTTGTACGGTGCATTGTTTGTGATTGGGTTCCCTGCTTATTCTTGCTCAGTAGAAAAAAATTGCTAAGCAGCATTTCCCACTTACCAGTTTTATGAAATTAGGTCCAGAATGCCTATTGAATGAGACAATACAGATTTTTGTCATTACAGCCATGTGTTTGACTGAGAAGCGGTGTCAAGTTTTTACCCATCAAATCCAACTGCATGTTTCATTTAAACACTGCAAATTACCTTTGGCAGAATTCACTGTTGATGACCCCCCCCCCCACCCTCAACTCCAAATGTTTGGACTCTTTACAAGATCGGAAGGTGTATTAAGACTGGTCACCAAAATCTGGCTCTATGCTTCTCTTTCTTCATAGTCAATCAAACTCGGGCAAAAAATCAGGAGGAGGGCTCTGGAGGAGTTGGAGGTGATCAGGGCTAACCACCAGGGACATATTGGTCATGAAAAGGCTCGGGAGGGTAAGGATTAATATCCAGACAGAGGACTTGGCCAATTCAAGAGGCCTCTCCTTCTCACCTTATCTTCATAATAAATCTGTTCAGCTTGAAACGCCTCCTCCGTATTCTCCGGAGTTGCTTCCTCCGACTTGGCCCCTCCCTGACTCATTTCTCTCTCCATCTCGTTCAGCTTATCTTTCTTCTTCTGTTGCTTGGAGGCGAGACCCTTCACATCTCCCTGTTGCTCTTCTTCCTTGGTTTTCTCCTGGCCGCCGCGGCTGAACTGTTTCGAGACGTTCTTGAATCGGGCGGGGTCACTCCGAGGACTGCTGAAGAAGTCCGGCTCGTCGACGTGGTGGTGTCGGTTTCGTTTGCGGTCCTTGTAGGCGGCAATCGTGTAGTTCTGCATCAGCTTCTTCAGTTCCGGAACGACCAGTCTTTTGCTGTAACCCATGTCGGCCCCGCTCTCCTCAGTCTCCTTCCGTCTCTCGTACGGATGATGACGCCGAGATGCTCTAGAGTCCTTCATACTGGTAGATTTACAGGACGTACTTTGGCCGGGTTCTTTAACGGCCCCGTCGCTCGTGATTACATCGATCGGCTTTTTAGCTCCCACCGCGTCATCGGTCGAGTCAGATTTCGTATTTCGCAGCTCTTGAACTTTGGCCTCAGTACCCAGACCTTTATCTTCAACCGTGTTGTCGTGCTTTCCACTCTTGGAAGACATAGATGAGGAAGCTTGTGGCGATAGAGAGGAGGGTAGCTTCTGGGGCAAGATCTCTGCTACTTTTGTTGCTACGCAGATAAGTTTGGTATGAGGGCTACCGTCAGTCAACAATTTCTCCCCTATTTCAGTATCATCAACGACCTCAGTTTCTTGAGACACGGGAGAACTAAGAAACAGTAATTTATGGGGTTCTGTGCTCTTTCTCTCATCAGCGCGGGGAACTTCAGTGGGACTTTTTCCTCCTGGAGACAGAAGGGGATATTTCAAATGAAGAGGTCTGGTTTTTTGTTGTTTGGTACGGGTGAGTTTAATCAAATTCAAGATCATCTCCTTCTCATGAAGCTGATTGATGCAGCTGTGTGTAGCACTTTCTGCTGATGATTTTTAACAAGACCGTGAAATGCCAGATGGCAGTAAGGGGCCATTCAGAAGAGTCAATGTTTAAAAATTTTCAATCTTTTTTTGAATCTGTTTTGTAAAACATTGTGACTTTTAAAATATAGACACAATATCTAATGTACCCTATACACTGAAGACCAAAGTAAGACCTCAAATGAAGCAGATATTTTTTTTGATCAATGCTCTCCCTGCTCAGTAGTTGTCAATGGCTTTTCCTAGCGTCCAGCATGCGACTTTGTCGCTGAGGAAATTTTGTTGCCATTTGGCAAGAGGTCAGCTATCGAAACAAGGTTAACCGATAACAACAGACAGCACAGAAGTGCCAGATGATATGTAAGAGACCGCTGGGTACTTCCATATTAAAAAAAATTTGAGTTTTTATCTCTTATTTAAATTGTAAACTGTTTTTTTGATTTTCAGTTATTTCTTTTGACGCACTCGCTCACGTTTTCGAAAAGAAGAACAAAATTATTTTTTTAAACATTGATTGATCTGAATCGTCCCTAAGAATACAAATGTTCTTATGAATTTCTTTAAACCATGGAACAAATCAAACATGTTTCTATTGTGTTTTCCCGACAGAAGTGCTCCTGAAGATGAGCTACACACCACAAGAGTTAGTTATAAGATTTCCACAAAGATGTGAAATGAAAATGGAATAAAAGTCCAAATTGGACAACAATAGAAAATTGCAGCGGTGCCATTGCTTACTAAAAAATATATATATAACAATAATAACAATAATTCAGAAACATAGTTTTCATGCAATTCTAAAAGGAAAACGAAAAAACATTTTTACAGGAAATCACAAATGCAAATGTTCAAAGACGTGCAAGGCAGAAAATGTACTGCTGAATACAAGTGTGACAAAGCAAAAATAAATTAGAATTAAGCTCCGGAAACAGAATTAACAGCTGGATGTTCCCAGATGTGAACAAATCTTATTTGCTTGGCAAAGTGTGCTTCCACAATACAAATCACTGATGTGGTGATATTGGCAACACATAAGATGAGTCTTAGTTTGTTGTGACATCAAGCCCTGGCTCCCTAGGTTGAACTGCAGTGGTTTTGACAACTTGTTCTGGTGTTTTCGTGTTTTAACGATGCTGAGTGGCTATATAAATATGTATGAAAACAGGTAATAGAATTGCAAAATGCCTGTTTATTGGATATAAGCTTTTCAGAGATGTACAACAAAGCCACTCCAACAGCTCAGTCTTCTACTTTTCGACATAATGCATCTCTTTGGAACTCCCTACCTGGTGCTTGTTTCCCTCAATCCAACTATCTAGCTTGTTTCAAGAGGAAAATCAACTCCTACGTACCTTCAGCTTCCCCGAGTTATTTCCAATTTTTATAGCCCCTTACTAATAGCGGTTTTTGGCCTCGTTTGGGGCAAACTCGAACAAAAAAGAAGAAAAGAAACCCACAAAAGACCCTTGGCCCAAGCGACTACCCTTTTATTTAGCAGGAAGAATGTTATTAGTCACAGCTGGTACCACATAATTCAGGCTGTCAGGATTCATCGAAGCCCAACAGCACATTAATGACCCCATAATCTGGGTAACATTCTCCCAGCAATTTGACCAACCGTTTGGAATCATTCAACTCCACGGGTTGTCCATGGTGGCACAACTGCCCACAGAACTGTCTGTGTACTGTGTAGTGCACATTCACTTCAATTTACAGGCTAACATTAGTTTATCTACCATTCAAAATTGTAGAGAATTATTAGTTCAGCCCTGAATTTTGACAATGTTCACTCAAAACAGCATTGAATTTGGAATTTTGACTGGTGCAAAATATTTCCTCTTTGAAATGAAATGTTTCAAATTCCGCTCTGAAAGAGTACTATCAAATAAAATGGCATTTCACCCCCATTTTAAAGTGAGGTTTAGAGACTTGCTGTTTTATCCACACTTTCATGAGGACTCTATCTATCGGAAATTGAGTGCATCACAAAAGTGAATATGACCTTGGAGCCCCTCTTTAAATTTGCTAGGAGTAATACAGGTATAACATATTATCTGGCCAGTCTGATAACATGTGGTGAATTTGCATATCATATGTAAGTGTTCACAGTCAAACCGTCCTACTGTCTGCCAATTCAATCACATCATGGGTTGGCACTAAACAAAACAAAAAATCCTACTGTCGGACCACTCAATATCATCCTTGGGTTGGCATTTAAACAAATTTGACCAACACCGGTCACCCCACCTTTTTTTGGGTGTGTTAATCTAGTGTTTGTTTTTTAGTTTTTTGTTTTTTCTCTCTGTCTTTTGGGGGTTGCATTTTTTCAATCAGCCAACTTAAACTCCTCTTTTCAGATCCCGGCTAACACCTCTGCACCTTGCAAACCAAGGAACTCAGGTAATACATGACTGGTGGCTGAGTTATGGTTAATGTTTGCCGTTGGAAGCCGATGAATTCAGGATGATTTCTTAACAGCTGAAAAATGGGGGAGGGCGGTGGGGGGGGGGGGCTCAGGGATTAATGCGAGCTGTGAAACAATCTTTCCATCAACAATCACTCCAGTTTATCCCTCAACCTCATCTGTCAAAACTTCCCTCAAAACTGGCTGTCTGCAAAGGCACAGCTAATCAAACTCTCCTTTTGCTTTTCGCGAGTGAGCACCTACATGTAGTTTTCAGTGGTTATGTGAGCTTCATAAGTTATTCGTTTTATTGTGATTAGTGTTAAAGGCAATGCCACCCTGAAATGTTCAAGCTCCCCAAGCATGTAACCTAAATTACCCAACTTACAGGTATCACAAACCTTTAAAAAATTGCTGAAATTATTCACGTAAAGTGCAGATTCTCTTGATTGCAGAAAAGTTTTCATGGTAATTAATTTTTTGGAGTATTTACCAATCTATGATCCAACTTTTAAGACTGGAAAAAACGTAACTGAACTTTGGTACCAAAATTTGTCAATTGCATGAGATATTCACAGAGAGCTGAGACTAACCGAAGCGATCATTACTTGCTTCATCGGCCATTGTGGCAAGCCTGGAAACACACAGAGGCCATGGCCTCTTTTGCCCCTGGTCTTGGCCTTGGTGCCCCTACAAAGGTTTCCCACAGATTTTAAGATTTTCCAATGGAAGTGCCCTTTGCAAAATGATAATGGCATTGCCCTCTCCAAGATGAAATTCCAGGCATGTGGTGGGAATATTTCATATGCTGTGCTTTAATTTTTCAGCCAACAACCATTTTTTTGAATTAATTTCTGAACAAAAAATATTGTAACAGTAGTGTTGCGTCATAGAGCAATCAGCCAGGGCTCGAATTTGGGAGAAAATTCAACAAGTCCTCAGGACCTGCAGCTCAAAATAATTACTGGACCAGAAATTTTGTGTACAAGACCAGAATCAAAATGAGAAAATACTTCCTGATTCCTGACAACATGCTTTCAAAAGGTTTTTATTTGAACAATAATTGCACTAAGATGTAACAGAAGATTTAAATCTAATCTGTGTCTTGGGGTGTTAAGTGTACTTCATTACTCAATAGACTTGAAAGGAATATTTCAAACTCAAAGTCAACATTTGAACATAATCGTTGTCTGTTTCAGATATTACACAGTGAGGTACAAGTACTGTTATTCAATTGAAGAACAAAAGATCGCCAGACTTGTCCGTTCATGAGTTCACTGGCCCGACACTAAAAACCACTGGCCCCAGGCCTGCAGTCCAGTGTAAAGTTTGAGCCCTGTCAGCCCTTGAATATCTGACACCATGTTTACTTACAGGTTGTTCCATAACCCTGAACAATTATGGATGATTCCCAAACTAAACGAAACAAAGTGGGAAAAATACGGCAACAAAATGTACCAACAAGTTATTCCCGAAGCATGAGTTACTAAGAACGATTTCCGACGAAAACCAAAAAGTACAGACATATTTTCAAGAAAGACAGCCTTACCTGATGCCGCCGCCTCCTCGTCCAGTTTCATCTCGACAGACACCCCTTCTTCACTCTCCAAGTCCCCGAAGAAGCAAGCCCCATCGTTGATGATGAGAGTATCCTTTAGTGCTCTCTCCACGGCCTTCTCAAGTTCCTGCTCACAGTCAGCGGTAGTTGAGGTGCTTTCCAAGTTCTGAGATTGGCTTCCTTGCGCTCCGTCCTCGATATGACCCGATCCCTCAGCAGTTTCTTGCTTCTTGGGAGCTGTCGATTTGTCTTCACCCGTCGGGACTTGGTCCCGACTGTTCTTAACCTCTCCTCCAGGTGTTTCCATGTCTTGGTCTGTGCTTAAGAGCTCTGGGTCCTTGTCGATGGAGCCAGATGGTGTTTCAAGCACCGATTTTTCACCCGTAGACGAGTTAAATGTTACCGTCTGATTGTTTTCAGTGACCTGAGGAAAGTAAAGCCAAAAACTTGTGTTAAAGCAGTCAGAATCATCCTAATTTATTGAATAAAATCAATAAAAACTGCATTTTTGATTTTTCTCCCGACAATAATTTGCTATAAAACTTAATCCTCATGCAACAGGTATAAAAAAAGCATGTTGCTATTGCCCATGAATCTGGATAAATTTTCAATGCTTGAGTCCTGGTAGCCCCTTAATAGAGTCTAATTAGATTGGGGTGGCCGAGTCATACATGTATTAACCTTCTCAGTCCAAATGAGGACTGTAGTCGACTGTGCACGACACCCTGCATGAGCCCCAATGGTGACTAATAGACGACTTTGCACTATACCCTGCAAAAAAGTTTCCTGTTAAAAATTGTCTTGTGTGAAAGGGCCTTATGTCAACCCAGAGGAAAGTCTTCAGGGGGTAACAAACCTGTCTGCCTACGGATTCAGTCGTCCTTCTCTGCCTTGTAAAGACTATCCTGACGGCAGCCTGAGCATTCTGACTGAATTGACTCTCCTGTTCAGTCTCACTCTTATCACTATACCTGTAATAAAAGATTTTTTAAAGGTAGAGGTTACAGATTGGTCAATATTCCAAAAATTAATGACCATAAAAACTTACTTGGTAAGAAGTAGTGCAGCTGTTGATACAATCAACTATCTTGAGAAAGGATTCCCTTCGAAAGCGTATGGTTTGGTTAATTTAATTTTTCACCCCAAAGCATTTGAATCTAAGGAACGATTCATGCATGAATAGTTTCTATGAATTGTTTCTCAGATTTCTGAGGGCTGGTGTCCGATCGAGAATGCAGCAAGTCAGACATGCTGTTGGTACCCACAGTCACCTCGCTAAGCGTAGATGGATTCAATGTTCTTGTGAAAATACCATGAGAATTTTTTTTAATGAAACATATCACGGTAGGTGCTTGACTGTTCATGCTACACACTAGATAGTCCGGGGGGGGGGGGGGAATGTCAGCAGTCCACATGTCAGCAAAAAACAGAGGAAAATCCTAAGTTTATCGGGGCATTAAAAAACGTCTGCAGTAAGTCTGTCCCCAAAAATTGTGTGTGTAAACACACCATCCATTGTGAAGTGGTTAAATAGCATTCATCATACCTGGATTTGTAATGTAGAATATCCTTGACACAATCCTGGAGGCTGGGACCAGACCAGTCACACTCCTTCATCCCAGCCTGGAGGTACTTCCTGGTAAGAACCATCACAACCAACGGTTTGTTGTTCTTCCAGAAGCCCGTCTCCAGCAGCGCCTTCTCCTTTCCCCCTCTCAGCTGGATCTCCTTGGAGCAGATGAGGAAGCAGGGCTTGGGGCTCTTGTGGTGAGAGTTGCTGACCATCGAGGCTATGTCCTTTGGGACGTCCTCCTTTACGCCTTCCGCGCTCTCAAAATTTTCTTCCTGCATCGCGTCCGCCAGACTGCCTTTGGTTGTGATTTCCTGCGTTGGACCCGGGGCACCCTTAACCGTCTCCGGGGAGGGTGTTTTCTTCTTGGGTATTCGACCGAGTCCGCTCAGGTCAACGGAAGGGATGAAAGGGAGCTTGCAGGAAGGCTTATCGGAATGACTCCCTGAAAAAAGCAACCACTTGGATATTAAGCTTTCACAAAACTGAGTTTGAAAAAACTGTGTTTAAAAATAAGGTTTCAATCATACACCTGGAATTTCATCTGCGAGAGGGCGAGGCCATTTTCATTTTGCAAAGGGCACTTCCATTGGGAAATCTTCAAAAGTCTATGGGAAACTTTAGAAAGGCACCAAGTCCAAGAACAGGGCAATGGAGGTCCTGGCCTTTGTGGCCTCCTTGTAATTCCAGGCCAGCATTCAAAAAACCACGAGGAAAACTGACTGGGTAAATTTTTTATTCAACTTTGGGTGAACACAGAAAAATTTACTAGAATGGGATTTGAACCTGCAACCTCCAGCTTTCATGCTGGCGCTCTACCAACTGAGCCATCTAGCCCTAATGTTGGCGGGTTTTTAAATATTTTTTTAATAACTTTGTTCAAGAGTGCCAGTCACAAGCCATTCATACTTAAACTGACGTTTAACCAGGAATTACATCCAAGTTTACGATACAACCTGAGAAGAGGCAATACAGGAGTCAACGTAAGGGAATAAGACTTAGCTTCTGACTGGCACCCGAGGTCGTAGGTTTAAATCCCATTCTAGTCAAAGACCCAAGGTTGATCTCAAGACGTGTACTAATCGTAATCTCTGAGCAGCGTGTGATGTCACAATCAAAATCACTATGGCAATATTGATAAAAGGGGCACTGTCGTCGTGATCGTAGCGAGTCTGTGGCCAGACATAACATTCTCAACTCTCACCCAGTAATTGCACACAGGCAGGAAATGATAATGATGGCGCCCTTTAAAGCCTTTGTTTGTGATGTGACAGTCAATGAGAGTGTGTGTAGTAACTTGGTGAGAGTTCATAATCCATGTCAAGCTACACACTATGATCAAGATGAAAGTGCCCCTTTAAGATAAATATAAGTGTTCTGTGAAATCGAACCCTGGTCATTTTTCAAATCAACCAATCCACTATATGAATCAATTTCAAGAAACTGCTTCAAGAATAAAAACATTTAGACCACCAAATAGGTGCTGTTTTATATCTTTCATTTTAACCCTCCAACTGTCGTCCATTAAACAACAGTGGTTTTGAATGATGATTATAATCTGCACCAAAAAAATACATACCTCCACTGCTATGGCTTTTCCTTGAGCAGTGCATTTTCAGACGCTCTTTCTCTTTATTAAGTCTCTTAATTTCGGCATCAATTTCGGCAATTGTCCGCTCCCTACTGTTGCCCCCCTTCCCCCGTCGAGCAGGGGTCCCTCCCTTCTTCCCCCGGTTGAGTTTCTCTCGCTCCACCTCCACGAGCTTCTTGTTGAGGTAGCTCTTCATCTCGGTGGCACTGATGATGCGATTACTGGAACTCTTCACGCCGACGTTCAGGAAGGCCTTCATTTCCGAGGCGCCATGGATAGGAGAGCTGAGCCCGCCCTCCTGACTGGACAGTATCCTCTTGGCGGAGTTGATGTCCAACACAAGGCCGTCCTTGTTGAATCTCTCGATGAAGCTTTCCATTCCGTCCGCGTTCTGGATCTCATCCTTGGGAAAGCTCTCCTCCAGAGTTCCACCGCCGTCCGTTTCAGCGTTTTTCTCCTGCTCAACGTCTTTCGTTCCGCTCGACTTGGTTGGCGTCGTTGGCACAGCGGACGCAGCTGCCGGTGGCAGTACCTCTGAATCACGTCTGTGAGATCTTTTCAGTTTTTTGGACGCATGAGTGTAGCTGTCCATGGAAGCGAGTGCCTCGTCGAATGCGACACAAGGCCGTTTTGAGCCACTTCTTTCTTTATTCTCACCCTCAGAATGCGCAGATTTGACGGTGGCTTCGGGCCCTGATATCGAGTTTTTGCTTCCGTCTAGTGAGGACCCACTCTGATTTCTGACTCTGCTCTTGGCCTCGAGCGCCTTCTCTGAAGAGAGCATACTGAGAGGGATGGAGACCGGGAATGACGACGGGGTATCTTTGGAGCCCTCGATCTCCTCCGCCGCCGCCTTCTCATTGGTCGGCTGATTCGGGTCGCTCAACACCTTCTCAATCACAGCTTTGAGCGTTTCTATGGACACATTGACCTTTTTGGACATAGCCGGCACGGCTGTTGAGTCTGCCAGTCTGGCCGACAAGGTTGGGGTCTGGAATATAGAAGAATTGTCTTTCATCTCAGCAGTTGCCAGCACTGTCTGTCTTCCCAATTCCTTCATAAAAAAACAATTTCAATTAAGATTAAGCTTTAGTATAACAAATATTCAAACTTCAGTGATGGATAATCTTACTCAGATAGGCTCTTTTCTTCTTAACCCTTCGAGTGCCCCCAACGTTCTGAAACTTCAAATTGAGTATGCATCACAAGGCCGCCAAAGTTCCCTTACGTTCTACTACTCGACATAAACATTTTTTTTTAAATGCCAAAACATGACCGGCCTGGAACCCTTCTGAAACGTCATACTGAATCTCCATCCACAGGCCGCAAACGTTCCCTTACATTCTACTACTCGACATAACAAAAATTTAAAAAAAAAATTTTTAAATGGCTTGCCTGTGGATACAGAATTACTAAATTGGACAGAATTTTGACTGGTCCTCAGGTGTTTTAACTAGTATCTGGCCAGCGGCCCACTGGTAAGGGAGAGCACTGGGCCCAATTTCATAGAGCTGCTTAAGTAGAAAATATTGCTTAACAATTTTCTGCTAAGCCGAAATCAGCAGGAAAACAGTCACAAATTGTACACGTGACATGGTTGTTTGGCCGATAACCTTATTCTGGTAAGCACAATTTTGTTTGCTTAGCTACTTTTTGTGTTCACACAGCTCTATGAAATTTGGCCCTGGTAGTATGCATTCACCACATGACATCACATAACAAGGTCGAACAGCGTGTATTTGTCATTCAGAACCAGCGCTTTGATTGGCCTACGTGGGTTGAAAATAGGCATAATAAGTACACGCTGTTATTATCAATGTGTACACTGGCAATACTATGCACAGAAGTAGTCTGTACTGTGTTGTATGCTGTCGCCACATGTCATATTGCACAGTGTGCACCAATCGTTCAAAACCAGAGCCCAATTTTATAGAGCTGCTTCAGCAAAAAAATAGTGCTTAAGCATTTCTGCTAAGCAACAATAAGCAGGATACCAGTCACGGATGCTAGATGTCGTATGGTATTTTAGCTGGTAACCTTTTTCTGGTAAGCATAATTTTGTTGTGCTTAGCTAGTTTTTGTGCTTTAACAGCTGTATGAAAATTGGGCCCACGTGGATGATCATTAAAAGGTTAGACAGTAAAAGCAGGGAAATCCACAAGACCACAGGGTGTGTCGCTCAAATATTTCACTGGACTAGAAATTTGTGCCAAGTCCAAATCAAAATGAGAAAAATTGTCTACACAGTTTAACATACAAACTATTAAGATTTGATTTGGACAAGTAGTAAGACAAGATTTATCTCATTTGTCCCGTACTGGCAAGTATATTTTATAGCTCAACAGAATTCGAAGACATTTATCAGATTTTGAAGTTGTTTGTTAAAAAATCTCTCACACAGTGCAGTATTTAAACAAAAAATATCAATTAAAAAAATACAAGACTGCCAGACTTGTCCTGGCTTGAGTAATACTGGCCTTGATGCTATTTCCACTGGCCTCAGGCCTGGGGTCCAGTGTCAGTTTCGAGCCCTGAGGAGGCTCCAGACATTGTTTTAGTTTGCTCACCCTTTCTGTTTCTGACACCTGGTCAGATGGTTGTCTCCCTCGCTCCTCTCCCACAAACCCCGGGCTCTTCTTCCTGCTGCCTTCCAGACTCCGATCTTGTCCCGGCCGCTCCTCCTCACTCACCAGTGGATGCAATTCAGGCGGCCTCTTCTCCCCACCGGGGTGATGCGGATGGCTCAGCCTGGGCTGTCTCTCCGCTAGTCCCCCGGCCTGAGGCTGATTCAGACGGTCCCGCTCCTGACGCAAGGCGGCCAGAATGTCTTGAAGCTTGGTCAGTTTGGTGTTGTACAGCTGCTCCAGGCCCTGATCCCCCACGGTGTTCTCCTTGAGCTGGCGGAGGATCTTCATCTCCTCTTTCAGCTTCTTGATCTCCTGCTGTTTGTCTAAGATGCTACCGAACTCCATGTTGCTAGAGCGGGAGACCTTTGGTGGTTCTTTCTGGACTCCCGGAATATCTGCAAGATAAAGTTACAGGTTTGGTATTCGTTTATTACCAATGATTCAGATATTCCTGTTTTATTCTACTCTAAAGTGAGCAGAGTGTTCAAATACGATAACTAATTATGATTTTTCATTTACCTGTTCTTCTTTGGTAGTCATTTGTACTGAATGGTGTCTGGTAAGGTGCGTGTGGGTTGCCGTTGGCAAGGCGTGGGTCTCTCATTTCTAATCTTGGGCTGAACGCCTCGTCCCTCAGAGGGGTTCCAGGGTCCCCTCGAGAAGGTACCTCGAAGTGATGACTGTACATAGGGTGGACTTTGTCCTGCGGTGCGGCCTCCTTGAACAGTGACATGTACATTGGGTGAGGGGAGACTTGAGGCATTTTTTCCTTTGGGGTACCCGTTGAGGAAGCAGTACAGTCCAACTCGGGCTGCGGGGTGTACATTAGGTGGGGTGCAGCTTTTGGCGTACCCTCCTTCGGCGTAGGCGCTAAGGTTTCGGAGGTCTTGTGAGGCATAAGTGGGGTATGTGTCGGGTGGGGGGCACCTTTCGGCGTACTCTCCTTGGCCATTGATGGTGACGTCTCAGAGATATTATACATGGGGTGAAAGGATGCTTCCGGATTCACGTCAGATTTCAGCTCCAAGCCAGATGATGGACTACTGTACATGGGATGCACGCTATGAACACTTGCAGTCAATCGGCTTTTAGCTGGAACAGGTGAATATTTAGGCGGATGAGCACTGTTCAGGCCGTCGGAAGGATCCTGTTTTGACTTCTTATATGTCGAGGTCAGGTCCTTCTTCGCTGTCATCCCATGTTTGTAATCGATAACAGTGACGCTCTGCTCCGCATTCGAGCTGCCGGAGAGAGTCATGGAGGCGGCCTGGCCCTCCGACACCTCCAGTTTGGCGGACACGGTCGGGATTTCCGTCGGCTGTCTCCGTTTGAGGTCGTGACTTTGTCTTGTGAACATGGAGAGGAGGCCGATACGAAGCATCAGCTGCTTGTTGCTGCTCTTTTCCAAGAGGTGGTTATCTGAGATCGGTCTTTGTATCTTTGAGCCAAGTGGCATGCAGATGCCTTTCTCTGTAAAGGATTTAAAAAAACAAGTCAGTCTCGTCTGCCTCCTTTGTATCGATATTTCTTTATGCAAAAATCTAGAAATATAAAGTAATCAACCACAAGTGAAACTGACCGGGTAAATTTTTAATAATTTGGAGTTTAACAAAGAAAAAATGTTAAACCTAAATTACTTAAAACGTACCCAGTCAGTTACCCATGTGGTTAATTACCTGATATATAAAATAAAAAAAGTTGCATCCCCTTACGGTGATTCCTTGGCTGTTGCTTCCTAGGTTGTATCGTAAACTTGGGTGTGATCCCTGGCTACACTGCAGTTAAAGTTGGATGGCTTCCGATTGGCACCCCCGAACAGAGATATTGACAAAATAGGGAGACTGCCAACATAGGGCTAGATAGCTGAGTTGGTAAAGTGCCAGCACATTAATCTGGAGGTCGTTGGTTCAAATCCCACCGGAGTAATTTTTTTCTTTGTTTAACCCCGAAATCTAGGACTTAAAACCCTCAGCGAAGCCATGTTGCTGTTTTTAAGTCTGATAATGTCTCTGTAATCAATCATGTCTCGACAAATGGCTTCCAAAGGCTCTTATCTGATGTTTCAGACTATTTGAAAAAGGATTACGTTCACCCACAAAAAATGAACATGCAAACTATAAAAGGTACCGTTAAAAAGATTACAACGGTGTCAACCTGGGAGTTTATTCTGATGATGTCACGCGGGAATTTTTTAACAGATCAAGCAACACAAATTCACAGGATGCAGCTTCAAAGCAATTTTAAAATATCACTTAATTTTACCTGTGATGTGACCAATCATGGGCAAGTGGGACGTGAAGAGAACATGTAGAGTGTCTGGGTAGTCCCCTTTGGTCAAGCCGAGCTTCTGTGACAGCTGGGAGGTGGGTAGGACGAACACCATTACACCATCCCCAAGACTGCACTTCAATACCTACAAGAGATTCAAGCAATAAAATCAGTACAGCATACTGTTGTTATTATGTTGGCGTGTCGAGGCCGAGCGGATTAGAACACCGGACTTAAGCTCTGGTGTTTCTGATCAGCAGAGTGTGGGTTCGAGTCCCGGTCATGACAATTGTGTCCTTAAGCAAGACACTTAACCATTAGTGCTGCGTCCATCGGATGTGACTTAAAGCTGTAGGTTCCGTGTGTTGTGTAATGCACGTAAAAGAACCCAGTACTTACGCTGTAAAGAGAAGGGGATTGCCCCTGGTTTGGTTGGCTGCATATTGTGCCACAGCACCTAGTAAACCATTACATGTGTCTTATGTAAAGGATGAGGTCTCATACTTCAAAAACATAGCTCCACATATACAGCAGGATAAATTATACAATAATATTGGAGTGCCATGAGTGTCACTGAGTGATGGATTTGAGCACTGTATAAGAAGCCACTATTATTATTATATAGTTTTGGTTTAAAAAAAACAAGGATGCCTCATAAGTGAATTTTACACTGTAGCTCGCAAGCCTGAGGAAACCTGTAAACAAGGGTGCTTCCTATATATATCCAGAAACACTAGGGTTCGTCCTTCGGATGGGACGTAAAGCCGTTGGTCCCGTGTGTTGTGTAATGCACGTAAAAGAACCCAGTGCACTTATCGAAAAGAGAAGGGGTTCGCCCCAGTGTTCCTGGTTTGATTGGCAGCATATTAACAGCACCTTGTAAACCATTACATTGTGCTATGTAAAGGAATAGGTCTCAAACTTCAAAAAGTAGCTCCACATATATACCTTGCAGGAAAATACTGACTGTTGAAGCGCCTTGAGCGTCACTGAGTGACGGATATGAGCGCTATATAAGAAGCCACTATTATTATTATTATTATTAATCCCTACTCTTCCATGATAAGTGTTCTGGGTCTTTTTATGTGCACTGCCAATACTAGTACACGGGACCTACGACTTCGTGTCCCATCCGAAGGACAAAGCTCTAATGGTTAAGTGTCTTGCTTAAGGACACAAGTGCAATGACCGGGACTTTAACCCACACTCTGCTGATCAAAAACACCAGAGCTTGAGTCCTGAGCTCTTTACCGCTCGGCCGAGACACGCCAACATTCAATTCAAACTCGCCCTCAATGCCACAACCAAATGAAAAAGTACATCAAACAGTAAATACACGTGGAGGTACATGGAATTATCAACAAAATGTAGAGGTGAAAATAATGTTGGTATGGAGGAGTTAGAAAGACTCCAAGAAGTGCAGAGGGCTTTGAAAGAAGGGCTGAGCTATATCTACACATGGCATAGGCTTTTATAGACTTTTCAAGCTATTTAAAAACAGCTTTGCTAATATTTCTGAGGGCGATAAACACCTGGAAATCACACTTAAGTAAGACGAATATCGTCTTTATTTTGTTTACTAGGCAGACCCCCCCAAAAAACTGAATTCAGACCAAAAGTCTGAAATATCTCATCCATCAATAGAGACGGTGGGGGATAACTTTGTCTTAGCATGTACATACCACTTGTTCACGCATCAAGAAACTTAAGAGATGCTCAAATCTCTTGTGAGATTCCTTCATCTGTTGCAGCTCACAGTAAACGACATACTTGTTTCTCCGACAAACTATCAGAAAGGAAAGTACGATTAACGGTCAGATTCTGAGGTGCTTACACGCATACCATAATAAACAACTTAAAGCAAGATTACATCACTGGCTTATGGAAAAGTAAATTTGTTTCCATTACTATACCTCATTCATATTCAGGATTGACAGCCAAGTTCTCACTGATTCATACACCATCATGCGCCAGATGCTAATTATTATGTTTACCAAGCCTGTGCGCCAGTATTCAGACAGGATAAATACGCATGCATAGTAGACTGGGACATTTGCAACATTCACGCACAGAGTAAATACACATATGTAGTAGACTAACACATGTGCAACATTCACACTCAGGGTAAATCTGCATGTGTAGTAGACTATCACATGTGCAACATTCACGCACAGAGTAAATACACATGCATAGTAGACTATCACGTGTGTAACGTTAACTCAAAGGGTATATACGCATGTGTAGTAGACTATCACATGTGCAACATTCACACACAGAGTAAATACACATATGTAGTAGACTAACACATGTGCAACATTCACACTCAGGGTAAATCTGCATGTGTAGTAGACTATCACATGTGCAACATTCACGTACAGAGAAAATACACATGCATAGTAGACTATCACGTGTGTAACGTTAACGCAAAGGGTATATACGCATGTGTAGTAGACTATCACATGTGCAACATTCACACACAGAGTAAATACACATATGTAGTAGACTAACACATGTGCAACATTCACGCACAGAGTAAATACACATGCATAGTAGACTATCACGTGTGTAACGTTAACTCAAAGGGTATATACGCATGTGTAGTAGACTATCACATGTGCAACATTCACGCACAGAGTAAATACACATATGTAGTAGACTAACACATGTGCAACATTCACACTCAGGGTAAATCTGCATGTGTAGTAGACTATCACATGTGCAACATTCACGTACAGAGTAAATACACATGCAGAGTAGACTATCACGTGTGTAACGTTAACGCAAAGGGTATATACGCATGTGTAGTAGACTATCACATGTGCAACATTCACGCACCGGGTAAATATGCATGTGTAGTAGACTAAAACATGTGCTAAGTTCACGCACAGGGTGCATACGCATGTGTAATAGACTATCACCTGTGCAACGTTCACGCACAGGGTAAATACGCATGCATAGTAGACTATCGCATGAGCACATTCATGCACAGGGTAAATACGCATGTGTAGTAGACAATATCGCATGTGCAACAGTTACGCACAGGGTTAAATACGCATGCGTAGTAGACTATTGCATGTGCAGCAGTCTACTTTGTGAAGTAGTCTACTTCATGAAGCAATCATGGACCTGCTGCATGGGTTACACACGTGTGAACATCGCAAACTACACACAAACGTAAAGATGGTTGCACACATAATTGCCCAACTGGAGAAGTATGAGGTATAGTAAAACAAATAGAACTTAGATTATTTTGGGTAGACAGTCGATGTTAGCTCCCCTCTGTATTTGAAATTGATGAACTAGTTCCCCCCGTTTCGCTTAGGGAACAAGATACTTCCAATATCTCGGGGAGCTAATATCAACTGTTCACCCTCAAACCATGTTATATTTGAATAATACACACTTTAAAATCAACTTGGTAAAAGTTTGTTGGTCATGTTTTTAAACAACATAACTAACAGTGATGCTGTTGAAACCCCCCAAGCCCCGTAATACATTCTAGCTAACCAAAGAAATCACCAAACCATGTTCCTACAACCGAGCACTATAACCTTGACATTTGAACTGTTGACTTTAACTCACCACCTTGACCTAGAACTTTGGCCTTTTCACCACCAAAATAATCCCCCACTTTTCTTTCCCTAGAGGAAACCCCCACCCAATTTACAAGTCCAAATGGGCACGTCTTACTGGAGTTGCGATCCGGAGTTTGGCTACAACTCACCACTTTGACCTCGCCCTATGACCTTAGACCTTTTCCAATTCCAATCCTCTTCCAAATCCACATGCATGCCTACGATTCAAATCCCTCTCTGAATCCCTCTCTGAAAGGCAGGACATGATCTTTTGTTTTATTTATTTATTTGTTTTTTTCATTTCTATTAAATTTTAGTTTAATTTATTTATTTATTTTATTTATTTATTTTTTTAAGGGGGGTGGTTCTCCAGTTTTCTTCTCAACTGTTATTAAAGACGAACCGGGGGATTTGGCCATGATTATCAATCCTACACTCTGTCTTTAAGAATAGCTAAATCGTAACCAACCTTCCCTGATGTCAGAGGTTAGAGGTATTCCACTGGCAAAGATCCCAGACGGAAATAGCTCAGCATCTTGGCAAACGAGATCTTGTTCTTGAAGTTTAAAGACGAAGGGCTGAGGAGAGGACAGACAAATACAGTTTGTTTTTACAATGAGTCCACTGATGTTACACAACAACGGTAAAGAAAAGAGCCAAGTTCACAGAACACAAGTTCTTGTAGCACGCAAACTTAACTTGACCACAGATATTTGCACAAGACAAATAATTCCTTTCTCTTTGTAACGTTTGCTGAACTTTTAGGAGTAAATTTAAACTTCAAACGTTAAAGATTGATTATTTGATTGATTGATTGATTGATTGATTGGTTGATTGATTAATTTATTGATACAAGTATTTATTACATACCGACTCAAAAAAAAAAAGGGAAAACAAATAATCTTCCTCATAACTACATTTCTGACATGATTTTATTGGGCATTGAGGCAACCACAGGTAACTAGGTAACCACAGAGAGGTTGTTCGTCTGAGTAGGGAGAAACTGTGGATAAGGCGCCTCCAGACCATTCAACCCATGATCTGAACATCTAAGAAGGAAATGACTAATAACCTTTTTTTTTTCTTGGCGTCTTCTTTTTTCCCACAGATATACCCCTTTTTACTCTGTCTCATTCACTAACTAATTATTTGTTCCCCCTCTTCCCGACTTTGATATTGTCCTTTGTGTTTCCAATCTCTTGTTGTCAAAGCAGCCCCTTCCCTCTAACCCCGGCCCCCCCTTGTCTCCTTCTTCATTGTTCATTCCTTGCTCTTTCTGTGTGCTTTCTGCCTCTCTCTCTCTCTCTCTCTCTCTCTCTCTCTCTCTCTGTTACTAATTTCATCTCTTTCCACTTGACTGCTTCTGTTACACTTGTATACCTCTTTATGTGTGTGTTGTCATTTAGCGGTTCGAGAAAGGCTTTGCTAGGGTTGAAACATATAAGGCCATTAACTATTTGTCGCTCTTATACCATAGGTCCTTTTAGGTTGGTTTGCAACGGCTACTATTTCTATTCTCTCAAAAAGACTACAGTGCGTCTTACGTGGCTACTGTCTGCCACGCTTGGCATTTCGGGGGGGGGGGGGGGGGGGGTGTCAAATTGCATGTAAAAATTATGGTAAGGAAGTAAGCGCCACGTCAGCTAAAATGTGCGCTACACTGCATTTCGGGGGGGGGGGGGTGTCAAATTGCATGTAAAAATTATGGTAAAGGAAGTAAGCGCCACGTCAGCTAAAATGTGCGCTACCACTGTATAACACAAAGGGACACTGACTCCCAGTTGTGATGATGACAAGAGTAGAGTCTTTCTCGAAGGCTAAATGACAACACAAACATGTATATTGTTGTAAACAGAAGCAGTCAAGTGGAAATAAATGGAAGGAGAAAGAGGAGGCAGGCAGCACACAGAAAGAAGGACACAAAGGGGGGTAGAGGGAAGGGGCTGGTTTAACCACAAGAGGTTGGAAGCACAAAAGACAAAATTCAAGGTGGGAAGAGGGAGAAAAAATGAAATGAAATTAATGAATGAGACGGACTAAAAGGGGGGATATCTGTGGGAAAAAACTGAGAAGGCAAAGACAACAGGTTGTTAGTCATTTCCTTCTTGGATGTTCAAGACCATGGGTTGAGTAGTCTGGAGGCGCCTCATCCACAGTAGCCTTGATTGCAAGGCTGTGTTTGCTTACTATAAAGCTAAAAATGTGCATAACCACAGCCGCACGAATGCGATGCCCGAATGCAATGCAACTCCTGTTCAGGTCCCCCCGACTGTCTTTAAACAGCACACCACGCTCTCACACCCAAGGAAGCACACAAACACTCGTTTTTCACAGTCCCCACACACACCGCTATTGTCCACACACCGCTATCGCCCACAATCCTAGCGCGTGAGCCGTCAGGCTCACAGCCTTGATGATCTTGTACACTTCCGGGTCTTGCGGTTATGGTAATAAGTGCGCTCTTTGCATATCCACTCACCCCCCCCCCATTTTCCACGGATTTGCGAAGAAAAACAATGAAACACATAAGACCCGGAAGTGTACAAGATCGTCAAGGCTGTGAGCCTGACGGCTCACGGGCTAGGATTGTGGGCGATAGCGGTGTGTGGACAATAGCGGTGTGTGTGGGGGGCTGTGTACAGGCGCTGTGTGTGTGCATGGTGAGAATGCGGTGTCCTATTTTTTTTAGAGTCAGTCGGGGGACTGGGGTTGTATGGCATTCGGGCGGCTGAGGTTTTAGTATCCTTGCTCTATGGTTTTAGCTAGAGTACTTGTCTACACAGCCTTGACATCAAGGCTACATCCACAGTGTCTTCCTACACAGACGAACGGTCTCCCTATGGCTACCTGGTGCCTCAGCTATTTCTATTTTCTGCTTTGCTATTACTTACAGTGTATGAGGGAGCACAGGGGACGTGTAAGACACCATCTTGCCGATACAGAGTGGCTCCTCCTTAGCGGTCAGTACACCCTCCAGACCACAAAGTGCCGCTCCCTCAGAAGGTTGTATTTACATGCTTAAAAAACAAAAGACAAATGAACAAATCAACTTTTTAAGATTGGCTTTTACACTTTGTTTGAAAGCAGAAACTATTGGGGGGTAGATGGTTTTGTGGCAGCAGATTTACCCAGCAAAATAACCTTTTTACAAAATTTGCAAAACCACAGGATTTGGGTATCTGGGACTTGGCTACACAAAATCAATACACTTCCAAAATAATGTTTCACTGTTTCTACCATTCCAATCAAAACTATAAGCCAACAGATATCAACACATTTTCTAGGTTGAATAGAACACTATACCCACTCCTAAGGGTCACAGGACCAGGTGTAATGTATCACTGTGGCACTACTTTATGAACAGCTCATGGATATATAAAGTAGTGCCACAGTGATACATTACACCAGGTCATAAAACCACAAAGACATAGCAGCTCAGCTTGTCTTTTGAGGGAAGCAAAAAGTATTACAAAACTGAAACAATTGTATAACAAACTGCAGAGGATTAAGATAAGAGAAATTGGGTCTCAATAGGAGTGTCAATCATTCTCCCTGGACAGGGCTGGAGAGTGTCTGGGGCTAACACTGAATAAAGAAAAGGATGGTAAGATTTTGCAAAAAAAAACTGTCAAAGAAAGTTTAAGTTGGCAATGTTGTAACATTGCATGAGTGTTGGTCATTTTTATTTTATTTTTTTAACTGGTTAATGCCAACCAGCCCCACCAGTTTGAGTGAAGGAAGTGTATTTACAAACTGAAACAGTTGTATAACAAACTGCAGAGGATTAAGATAAGAGTAATTGGAACTCAATACATGTAGGAGTGTCAATCATTCTCCCTGGACAGGGCTAGCTGGAGAGTGTCTGGGGCTAACATTAAATCAAGAAAAGGATGGTAAGATTTTGCCAAAAAAGTTGGCAAAAAAAAATTTATTCGGCAATGTTGTAACATTGCATGAGTGCTGGTCGTACTTTTTTTAACTGGTTAATGCCAACCAGCCCCCACCAGTGTAGTCACAACACGCTAAGTTTTGATTTCAGGTCATTTCTTATGACCGACCCAATGACAATTTCGGGGGGGAAAAAAGAGAAACATTAATTATTCTGAATGGCTCCCTTAGTGGTGTCTCCCGAGTATATAAAGAATGTAAATATAAAGGCCTGCACACTCTCTTCCTCTAGAAATTTAGAGTCTAAAGTTTGACAGATGTTATAATTGCACCAGGTATACATAGCCCTCTAGAAGACTCTTCTTCTGTGCTGTACACAGATACAGAGTCCTAGATATAAGGTTCCGTTTCTTGGGTAGAAATTATTTTCAGAGCTCCGTAGAAAGCCTGTAGAAAGCCACTAATTTTACCTGTTTAACAATCCACGGCTTCATATATTTTTCTGCGGTAGTATTTTGGACGTCATACATTCCTCATAAATCCGTCATTTTCATTTTAATGCAGGCTTCAACATTTAAAAGTTCTGCAAACTTTTAACACAGTTTATCACGAATAACCTGTTACTCGTGTGTTTGCATATGTCTGCCCTGGCGCCGATTATGCAATGTGAACGTCACAAAAAGCACGTCATGTGTTTTACATACGAATGTGCGCGTAAGCACGACAGACAACAGTGAGAGTACAAACAAAGCGGGTCATTTCTTAACGTTGAGAGCTGCATTATTTCACAAAAATTACGGATTTGTGAGGAATATTATGTCTTCCAAAACATACCACAGAAAAATGACTGCGGTCATGGAATGTGAATCCGGTGAAATTAATGGCTTCCTGCAGGTAAGATTTGAGTTATGAAGCTTTGAAATTGCTCTGCCCCAAAATGGACCCTCATAACCAGAACATCACTGTAGTGAGCATGAAAATGAAAAGCTTCCAAGGCTACGGGTGTATAGTGCTATCACACAAAGATGTAGGGTTGTAGGCCATGAACTCAGTGTCCAACACTACATGTACTTTTTTGCTTCTAAGTGGATTTTCTTATCTGCATTACTTTTTCTTGTAATTTTTTCCTTTCTATGTAAAGCGCATAGGGACATGCTATCCTGTAATGTGTTATGCGCTATAAAAGAACTGTGTATTATTATTATTATTAGGCCATGGGCCCGACCTGAAAAAAAATTATCAAGAAATAGAGGTTGGCTGCAGCCCTAGGACCTAGGGGTGAAGGCATGAACTGTACATCAAAATGTAGCTGAAAAATACAATGTTCTCCTGAAAAAAATATAGGTTCATGGCTGAGGAAACCCAACATGGCCGCCAAAAATCCAACATGAAACCAAAAATAATATTCTAAAGGACTGGTCAAAAGAAGGGGGTATTTGTTTCTTCCCCCAAATAAATTTGAAGGCAAAGGAGATCAATGAAACACCTCCTTTAATCTAATTCCATTAATGATTTTTTTCTTCTTTTGAATTATATTTCAGTTTTGTGAATGTTCTGATTGCCCCTTTTGAAAATGACCATTTACTTTTTGCTGTATCTCTGGCAAGTTTAAAGATATGGTGTTCATAATTGGGCATCTGATAGATCAAGACTAGGGCTAAATTTGAAAAGTTAACGGTAAAATCGTATGACCTTTACTTCTGGGTCATTACCCTGGGTCGAAGTTTGCCTTCGTTTTTTTTTTCCTTCAAAAATCTGTTTTTTGCCTTTTTTACAGCATAACTCAAGATTGAAATTGAATTGAACATTGAAACTCATCAGACATTTGAACATCGATATCAAGATGACACTTTTGATGGAATGTGTCTTATCTTAATCGTCCACAATTTGTGATACATTACTTTCAGTTTTTCTTCACTTTATTAGACATTCTACTTTGCACACATCAGGTGTAGCCACACCTGTGGTATGGGTTTTGTGACTGTGAAGACTGGCTTTAGTATTCTATTTTTAATCCTGGTTCGTCCTGGAAAGTGTGTTGACATTTGCTTCTTTAACAGATCGGCTTATACTTCAGATTGGAATCAGTAGGACCAGTTAAACGGTTAAAGAGAGTATTTAGGAAAAATAAACATAGATGCGCAGCTCCAATGTGATTAAATAAAGTTTTAAATAAATACATAAATACACACACAAAATCTTTGGAGATCACTTCACAAACTTGAACAAATCCTGTCAAATCACAGGCACTGAAATAAATACAAGAGTAAAAATCCTTGGTATAGACAACGCTTCAGTACTCACTTGGTGCTGACACTGTCTTGTGTACAATCTCTGGTGCAGCACCATGGGTGTCGCCGTGAGGTATGACAGATTGAGCAGGGGTGCTGACGGGAAGTGCTTGTGGGGGCGTGCTGTGATGGTGTGCCTGGGGTAAGCTCTGGGCCGCTGGGTTTCTGCGTGGCAATCGGGCGGGGGGTACATGCAGGAGAGGAAATAATGAAAAAAAATGATCAGAAATTTTAACCAATCATTAGTCGGGGTTTTTGTTTGTTCTGAAAAAATCAAGAATTGTCTTCTGGGGAAGGTATGGCTGTTAATCCATTCTCCCATTCTGACATCTCAAATGATGAACTTAACAACAAAGCTATTCAACCCCACCCGAAGGAATTAATTAAGTAACTGATTAAATAAAAGTAAATAGATAAATAATAATAACTATAAAATTTATTTATCTGTGTTGAGGCATTGCATGGTGAGGTATCAATGCATCTGGACAAAGGGATTCCTTTAAATCTGGACAAAATCAAAACTTTCAATGCGAACCAACTGAATCCTCTGAAACTAGATAAAGTGAATCCTTTGAATCTGTACAAAATGAATCCTTGAAAACCGGACAAAATCAATCCTTTGAATGCGAGCAAAAAGAATCATTTGAATCAAGACAAAGTAAATACTTTTAATTCCAATCAAAGTGAACCCTTTGAATCTGGACAAAGTGATTCCTTTAAATCTGGACAAAATCAATCCTTCAAAACCATACAAAATCAATCCTTTGAATGCGAACAAACTGATTCCTTTCAATCGAGACAAAGTGAATCCTTTGAATTCATGCAAACTGAATCCTTTGAATCTGGAAAAAACTGATTCCTTTAAATCTGGACAAAATGAAACCTTTGAATGCAAACAAACTGATTCCTTTGAATCAAGACAAAGTGAGTCCTTTGAATCCAGACGAAGTGAATCCTTTGAATCTGGACAAAGTGATTCCTTTCAATCGAGACAAAGTGAATCCTTTGAATTCATGCAAACTGAATCCTTTGAATCTGGAAAAAACTGATTCCTTTAAATCTGAAAACAAGTCAAAATGAATCCTTTGAATGCAAACAAACTGATTCCTTTCTATTCAGACAAAGTGAATCCTTTAAATCAAGACAAAGTGAATTCTTTGATTCTGGACAAAGTGATTCCTTCAAATCTGGACAAAATGTACTCCTTGAAAACCAGTCAAAATGAATCCTTCGAAAGCGAACAAACTGAATCCTTTGAATCCGGACAAAGTGAATCCTTTAAATCCAGACAAAGTAAAACCTTTGAATCCAAACAAAATGAATCCTTTGAATCAAGACAAATGATTCCTTAAAATTTGGTTTTAAATGAACCCCTGAAAACCAGACAAAATTAATCCTTTGAATGCAAACGAACTGATTCCTTTCTATCCTGACAAAGTGAATCCTTTGAATCTGGGCAAAGTGAATCCTTTAAATCTGGACAAAATGAAACCTTTGAATGCGAACAAACTGAATCTTTTGAATCAAGACAAAGTGAGTCCTTTGAATCCAGACGAAGTGAATACTTTGAATCTGGACAAAGTGATTCCTTCAAATCTGGATAAAACAAACTCCCTGAAAACCAGTCAAAATTAGTTCTTTGAAAGTGAACAAACTGAATCCTTTGAATCAAGACAAAGTGAATCCATTCAATCGAGACAAAGTGAATCCTTTAAATCCAGACGAAGTGAATCCTTTGAATCCAAACAAAATGAATCCTTTGAATCAAGACAAGTGATTCCATAAAATTTTGTTAAAATGAACCCTTGAAAACCAGACAAAATTAATCCTTTGAATGCAAACAAACTGATTCCTTTCTATCCAGACAAAGTGAATCCTTTGAATCTGGGCAAAGTGATTCCTTTAAATCTGGACAAAATGAAACCTTTGAATGCGAACAAACTGAATCTTTTGAATCAAGACAAAGTGAGTCCTTTGAATCCAGACGAAGTGAATACTTTGAATCTGGACAAAGTGATTCCTTCAAATCTGGATAAAACAAACTCCCTGAAAACCAGTCAAAATTAGTTCTTTGAAAGTGAACAAACTGAATCCTTTGAATCAAGACAAAGTGAATCCATTCAATCGAGACAAAGTGAATCCTTTAAATCCAGACGAAGTGAATCCTTTGAATCCAAACAAAATGAATCCTTTGAATCAAGACAAGTGATTCCATAAAGTTTTGTTAAAATGAACCCTTGAAAACCAGACAAAATTAATCCTTTGAATGCAAACAAACTGATTCCTTTCTATCCAGACAAAGTGAATCCTTTGAATCTGGGCAAAGTGATTCCTTTAAATCTGGACAAAATGAAACCTTGAAAACCAGACAAAATCAGTCCTTTGAATGCTAGCAAACTGAATCATTTGAATTAAAACAAAGTGAATCCTTCAATCCAGACAAAGTGCCTCCTTTGAATCTGGACAAAGTGAACCCTTTGAATCTGGACAAATCAATCCTTAAAAACCAGACAAAATCAATCCTTGGAATGCAAACAAACTGAATCCTTTGAATCTAGATAAAGTGAATCCATTGAAATCGGAAAAAGTTAATCCTTTAAGTCCAGACAGAGTGAGTCCTTTGAATCCAGACCAAATGAATCCATTTATTTTTAACAAAGTGATTCCTTTATATTTGGACAAAATGAATCTTTGAATCCGGACCAAGTGTATCTTTGGAATCCACACAAAATTAATATTTTAAATCAGGACAAAGTGAATATAATTGTTTACTAGTAACGCACATCATGCAAAACTTCAACACCAATTGACAAATATTTTGTGACAAACCTGAGTTGGAATTTAAATTTTACTCTCATCAGCAGGCCTGGAATTTCATCTTTGAAAGGGCAAGGCCATTTTCATTTTGCAAAGGGCACTTCCATTGGAAAATCTTAAAGTCTATGGGAGACTTTTGAAGGGGCACCAAGGCCAACACAAGGGCAATGAAGGCCATGGACTCCGTGGCCTCCGTGTAATTCCAGGCCTGCATCAGCTTGTTTAGTCTATCATCTAGAAATTCTGAATCTTAATAATGTATTAAATTTGTCTTTCTTTTTTTGTCAACCCCAGTTTTCCATTTGTTTGTGTGTTTTTCTCCCTTTTTGTTTCACTTTTTTTTCAAATTATTTTTTTCAAATTATTTTTTCAAATTTGTTTTCAATTGTGTACTTTGACCCAATCACAACCATGTTCAAAAATGTTTAAACCATGATAAATTTGAACAGCCCCGAGAGAAACACCAATAAGTGGTAAACAAGTATTTTGTGCCAAGTAGTTAACACCGACCTTGTTTCATGCTGGGACGTCAGCATCCCTTGAGTAGTTTGATTAGATTTGACCGGCTCCTGGTATGTGAAATGCACCATGGCGTAGGGACAAATCTGCCTCGGCCTAGTCACCATGTCCAGGTCGCCAAACTCATATAAATAAATCTGAGAATAAAGAACAATATGTGATTTGACAAAATAAAAATTTAGAAATTCAATTTTTTTTGATGGAGTAAACTTTGGAAGGTGTATGAAACCCTTCACAGAACATACTTTTCATGTAATCAAATGCAGACATGCAAATTTGTAAAACCTCCTCTTTCCAGTAACAATTCCTGGCTTAAAAACAACTATTTTGCTAATATTGTTAATAATACTGGGTTCTTATATAGCGCTTAATTTTAGAAGTGGCGGATGACTGCTTCTTAAAGCATGTCAAGTAACGCCAAAAAAACAGGAATGGTGACAGAATACATCTCAACTTAGACAAAATGATTAGAAACTAACCTGGGCTCGATTTCATGAAAAAAACTAAGACTCATCTTAAAGGAACATTACAGAATTGGTAAGAAAATAACTTGTAAAATAAACTTTTTTATCACAGATTTACATCAAACTTACACGGTCTAATGATGATGATAGTAGAAAACATCCCTTTAAATATTTCTGTCTGAAATGCCATATTTGATGAGAAATGAATAAACCAATTTTCCGATTTGAGTTTATCGCTCAGTAAGCGTTACATTCATTTGTTGAATCTATATGATTTCATGCAAATGTGTAATCGGTTTTTCACTATTTCCTCGTGACCCAGATGGCCGATCGATCTCCAACTTCTACAGGTTTGTCAGTTTATGTATATGGTGGATTACATAAAGTGCTTACAAACTGCAAGCAACTGTTTTGTTAGCAAAAACCAATTCTGTAATGTTCCTTTAAGATGAGTTGTCAAAATCACCGTAGTGATTTGGATTATGACATCACACACTGTTCAGCAATTTAAGAGTGATAAACATCTTGAGATCAAGCTTGGGTCTTCGTGAAATCGAGCCCAGTAGTATAATGAATACCTAAATCTTAAGATGAATCTTAGGTCTTTGTGAAATTGTACTTAGGTTCAACTTCTAGGTATCAGATCGATTAACCTCATGAACATACACAACTTCTCTTTTCCAGCACCAACTCAAAACAATGTTGACTTTTGCATTCCCTAGATAGTGTATGACACCAGACCTTAGGCGCATGGCGTCGTTTGAGTAGGGCGCCCTCAGCGTACGTAGCTTTGCGTTTTCCATTATTTCATCATCGTTTTACCTCTAAGATGGCAGCGTGATGACGCCAATGCATTAAGTCAAAGACTTATGAGGGTAGAATATGTAACCTGGGCTCGATTTCACAAAGAGTTCAGACTGATCGTAACTGCAAATTCATCGCAGTTGCTTAGCAAAGAGTGATGTCACAATACAAATCACTATGGTAATACTGATAACTCATCTTAAGATGAATCTTAGTGCTTTGTGAAATCGACCCAGGCATGCAACTCACCGACCGTAAAAAGAGGTTAATTATGACATATATGATTTATAAACTAATATTTTTAGCACAAATCGCTTAATGCAAATCCATAATGTGATAGTGTTCAATCAAGGTTTAATGGGCTTGCTTTAAAGGCCGAACAATTATAAATTTTATTTAGACTGGATGCCCAAAAATTATATTAAAAAATGCGACTGGCTTGTGCATGGGGAGAACACATACTGTAGATCCTTCTGACTAAATTTAACAAACGCTTTGGTTTCTGTCCCATTGCTTATTGAAATGAATAATGGTAATGTTTGCACAGCAAACACGCCATTACCCATGTTACCAGTCCATTAAATTCTTGGAACATCTTCAGCGAGAGGAATTTTGTCAACTTGCCTTCCCAAATAAGTCCTTTTCCCACCATTGCATTCTTTATGCCTACATGCATTATCAACAGTTTTCATCAAATCTTGGGTTATATCTTTCCTTTTTGTCATTTTCATTTCAAGTTGATCGATGCAGCGATCCACAATGGCGTCCGCTTGCTCGCACAGACAAAAATTATCACAGTGTCTGTTTGCCGCTACATTCCCCACACGTGAAGCGTCACAAAAAGTGCGGAGCCAGTCTCTACAAAAGCCAAGTATGTGTGTGACGTTGCGAGACATGCACTGTAGAATGTATGCTGTACAAGGTGCATTGTCTAGACATGTCTCTCAGTGAACACTACCACAAAGATCATTGGCTGTAGTCAAGTCAATCCCTGAGCGGATAGTTTGTAGTACCTTAAAACTTTGGAATGCAAATTACATAATAACAAATTCCTATCACAAGAGCACTACTATAGTATGTAGTAGGTTTGGGGAAATCTTACAACACCCGGGATATAAAGCTATAAACCCATTATTATCACTCCCAAGACCTTTCAGAGGGTTTGTAGATGTTTTCAGTCATAATAATTTGGTTTTTTAATCATTTCTTATGTTATTTTGGGTAATTATTTTGCTAATTAGAGGCCGAATACATACTTTATTGCGTGACACTGCCTATAGTTTATAGTAGTTTTTTTTTTTTTTTTTAAATCAACTCTCTTGCCTCTATTTACTCCATCAATGGAGGTCTACCTCCATGCACCATCTACTTAGCAATGGTAGGACACCTATGGGATTTCAGCTGTTTTTCAATCATTTCCCATTATCACCGATAGTCCTAATATAAACTAACCCAACACCTACCATGAGATGTTTATTGGCTAAAAGTTGTGTAATGACTCTGCCTCTTCCCCAAACACCCCCACCCCAGCCCCCCCCACCCCCCCCCACTCCACACATGTGGACTTTTGTTTTAGCATGGTGTCTGTAAAAACCTTTACCTGTCAAACAAGTCTCACACAGGCTTCCTCTGATATAGCTACAAGCTGCCCTAGATAAGGATAATTGATGGTTGTTTATATACAAGGCTGGCTTGGCTATCCACCTGTGAGACTTTGCCAAGATTTATGTGTACAAAACCAATGGCAGCCCTCCTGACCACAGGATTTGTAAAGAGCTTTCCAAGGTGAATGAACTAACCCATGCCATATGTTTCTGCATGGTATGATGGTGACTGCCCAAAAGACTGAATTTTTGTTTATCTCCTTGGCGGAATTATGAAAAAAATAGCAAAAATCCTACTATAAAACTGCAGTCGTGTCCAATTCATTTGTGAGCACAATCGTGTACCCAAGCGTCAGTCTACATTAAAACAAGTTTTTTTTAATCTTTTAATCTTTTAAGTCTGCAAGTTTGTTTCCTTCATGCGTTCAAGCAATGTACGTGGGACCAAAGTGGTCCCAAAAATGTTTGAATATGCACGAGACCTACACGGTCTATAGCCACGCTTTGCAATCCTAGCAGAGTCTTTCAAAAAAAGGCTCCAAAAAAAAAATCGTCCTGTCTTACCCTGGTAGCATCGTACGCCACTGGTGTCTGCAGGGAGGTAAGCCTGTTCATGTCCACAGCATTAGACTTTGCTACATGGCTGTCGTAGTTCGGCATCGGGTCCAGCACACTGCTATAGTTTAACGGTACTGCCTTCACTTTCCCCTGTTAAAATGACAAAACTGTTTAATACCGCATTCTCGTCGCTTCTTCATAAATGTCAAACAAGTCTTTTTTTTCAGGAGCGAATGGGGACATTTTTGAAATGGAAAATTTGTACAAGACATCTGTTGGACTTATAATCAGAGTTTTATGACTTAGTTAAAGGAACATTACAGAATTGGTAAGAAAAAACCTTGTAAAAGGTCACAGATTTACATAAAACTTACACGGTCTAATGATGATGATAGTAGAAAACATCCCTTGAAATACTTCTGTCTGAAATGCCATATTTGATGAGAAATGAATAAACTAATTTTCCGATTGGAGTTTATCGCTCAGTGAGCGTTTTTTTCATTTGTTGAATCTATATGATTTCATGCAAATGTGTAATCGGTTTTTCACTATTTTCTCGTGACCCAGATGGCCGATCGATCTCAAACTTCTATAGGTTTGTCAGTTTATGTATATTATGGTGGATTTCATAAAGTGCTTACACTGCCAGCAACTGTTTTGTTAGCAAAAACCAATTCTGTAATGTTCCTTTAACTTTTGGTTTTAAAAAATGCAAACTTCGTAATTGTGAAAACAACAAGAGGAAAAAGGGGTTTCAATTTTGAATGTCACTATTATTCAAGAAAAAAAGGTCAAGATCAAGATCAATGTCAAGGTCATGTTCAAGACTGATGCTGGCTCAGCTATACCCAAAGGAAGGGTAACAAACATGGAAGAAAGAACCCAGATGTTGAGATACCTTTTATACTAAACTTTAAAACAGAACACTGGGTCTACTGCACACTATCTGATGTCCGCAAAAAAACTGCATTTCATTTTTATAATAACCAACACAGTAACACTTTTGGTAGTCATCTTCAAATGTCCGATAGATGTCTTGGAATGTCGGTGAGCTTACCTTGAGGATCTTCAAGATGAGCAGTATTCCAGTGTGACCCGATTCCAGCCCGTCTCTTTTTAAGATGTCCGAGTAGCGAGACAGATACACACCTACATTACCACAAAGAATTAATACACCGATTAGTCAAATCAAGACACTGTCCTGGAGTGTAAAAGGCCGTATCCGAATTGGCGGCTACGGCTGCGGCTAAGACTGTTGCTGAGGGTGTTGCTATGGACATCCTATACCTCATCGCATGATGACGCGGTCAATCCGGTCGTCGCTGTAGCTGTAGCCGCTAATTCGGACACGGCCTTATGGGCGACTAGTCTAGTGCACCTGACTTAAGTTTTGGTGTTGCTAGAGTGTGGGATTGGATTCTGATCATGGTCTTGGGTTCCCAAGGAAGCCAATTAAAGGGGCACATTGCCTTCAAATCTCTTCCCACAATTTTGCTGGTTGGGTTCACTCCTTATCCCTTTAAAGAGTTGTTCATGCAATAAACCACCTAGAGTGTGTTGTAATTGGTAACAAAACACCTACAGTGCATGTGTTGTGACTAGTGAGTAGTGAATAACATTTGCCTCTGCAAATACAACCAGCAGAACATACGGTCCGCCATTTTGTTCCATAAATATAGCGGACCGTGTTCTGGCTTTAAATTACACAAAAACCACACACTTTCAAGAGATATCTATTTGAGTCATTATATTCTACTTTTAAAATATCTTTCCGATCATATATCTATTTCATACCAAATGCTTTTTTTGGCCCAAAGGGTCCAATGCTAAAGCAATGTGCCCCTTTAATATATTTGTTTTAAATTATTGTCGGTGATAAACAATGCCATCTTTAAGTAGACTTTAATCCTTGATTCTGATTTGCCGATTCCATGGCAACAACAGTGTGGTATTAATCCATATTGCACAGTCCATATCACTACCTGCATATTGCCCAGTTCAAACTCCGAAGATAATTCGTTAAATCACACATGCGCCCCTTATCTAACTCGGCCTTCAGCCTTGATGGATATAGGACGCAGAAGGGCTATACAGCCAACTAAAGAACGTTTCCGTTATCTTCTTTTCGTCTTCAAACCTTGGCTAAACCTTGTAACACCCAAGTATTCAGGCGTTACAATATGAAGAAAATGGTCACATCTCAACAATGCTTCAGATGATACTTGAATTTATGTGGAAATCGTGAAACAAAATGCAAAATTTCCCATATAGCCAATGCAGTATCTTGCCTGCAAGAAAGGCCCTGGAATGAACAAGGTCACTCTTATTGTAAACTAAGGTTACGTGGTCTATAATTAGACAGACAAAATTTGAACAATAATTGATTTGTCCTTTAGATGGGACATAACATACCATGCATGAGATGGAGGCAGAGGGTACCCTCCCCCAATGTTCCCACGCTTTAACACCCTATTTTCCTCTTGTACTGAAGTAGGGGCACCCTAAAGTCCTCTAAAGAATACCTGAGATTCCAAGCACACAATGAAAACACAATAGGGAGTGGGGGGTGCCACCCTATCAAGCACCAAATGGGACATTAAAGTAGGTTGTGTACTTAGAACCCATAGCACTTATCATGACCTCTGTTTTTGTGGCATGGTCTGGAAGAATTATGCTCCACAATAACCCTTCATCCTTTACAAAGTTACCTACTGGTTGCTCCACCAAATAAAGTCGGAGCATGTTAAGGTCGCCCAGTCACCAAATGCAATTGTTAACCAAACCCTTCCCTGTTGCAGTGCAGTCTGCCAAGGCGAGTCCAACATTTGTTCCTCGTCAAAATTAATGTTCTACTACAGTGAAATTGTTTCGGGTCATGTGACTCTTCAGACCGATCCATTTTAGTTCCTTTCCATATATCCTGTTCCAGTGTTTTCCTGCCAATGTTGGAGCATTTTGACATTGTGTACAGTTGCGTCAATAGACTGTGCAAGTTTTGCGCAAATCGAAAGTGAGAAAGTTCGAACGAGGACTATATTTGTATGTGAATTCAAATTTCTTTGTAAATTCCGTTGATGTATAAAACTCACGAAAATAAAATATTCAGAGCAATTTGTTATAAATACAATTTAAATTTTTGGACGAGGGTGCTTATTATTTAGAAACCCCACTTACCGATCACGCCTGAATTTGTGCGACCATTACATAGGTTTAATGATAACAACATGATAGCAAGTTGGGCAAAATTCTTGACTGTTTACAAGTAACCGGTAAAACTCAGGTGAAGTCTTATTCTCAGGGTTTCTTCGTTGATTTGTTTGTACTTAAAATTTGTTCCTCATAATTCATGGCTTGATTTTACGTTCCCAACAATGTAATATATTTTCACAGCCACAGTTACTACGCTTAACTAAAGTACAGAATTGTGCACTCACACATAAAAACTCAATAGGGTTAGGACCAACCTGGTCTCCCAGAAATTGGACTTGATTTGCACACTCTAAATTTCAAATTTGTTTGACTCGGCAGATTTTTGCCCCAGTAATAGACTGATTGCGCTCTCCAAGTTACGTGACCTACTGGTACATGTATAGTGGATGTCAAACATCAACAAACAAGGCATCCTCCATACGAAAGTACCGCTGTTGTTGAGTACATGATGATTGTTGCATTTGTTTATTCGATCGAGGGTTTTCTTTCTTCGAATTCTTTGAAGAATATTCCAGTGTTTGTACCAGAGACCTCACATGAGTGGCTGAATAAACCAGTAAGGACAGTTCCAGCAAGTTTGGGAAAATCTACCTCAAAGAACGTAACGCTCAACACATGGTGCTCATGCACACGGACGATCGCGATCACACACTTTTCAACACAAGACTCATGTCGCAATTTTGAGGCTGAAATCATCCAAAAGGAAGAAAAGGCTTTCCAAAACTGTGATTCTTTTGGCTATTGGCAATTCCGCAAGGCTAATTGTTTATTTTTACTTTTATTACAGTGATTGACATTACAAGCAAAAGACCGGGTGGCTACATCATCGTCTGACGCTGGTACTGCATAACTCAAAATAAATTAAATTTAGGTAGAATACATGTAATTTATGAAAAAGTAATGTGATTTAAATCAACGTCACAACATACAATTTTAATAAAAGGTCTTAGTAATTGTGTTATTATTTACAAAAATAAAACCGACAGTCGATGTACTCGCTCTGTCACAACATAAGTCTTTGCACAGTCTTTACCATCCGCTGAGATGACGTAGTACCCACTATAAGTCACATGATGACATGTAAACATTGGATACGCAATCGGTCTACAGTACCAAATGGTCTTTGTGCTCAGGTTTGAGTGGTATTTTGATGTGTTGTCTTGGTCAACTTTTAAAGTCCCCATTAGGGCTCAAGCAGGGTAAGGTGCACAGTTGACTCAAGTAGCCTTTGGGGCTCAAGCAGGGTATAGTGCACAGTTGACTAAAGTCGCCATTGGGGCTCAAGCAGGGTATAGTGCACAGTTGACTAAAGTCCCCATTGGGGCTCAAGCAGGGTAAGGTGCACAGTTGACTTTGGGGCTCTAGCCTTGATTGCAAGGCTGTGTTTGCTTACTATAAAGCTAAAAATGTGCATAACCACAGCCGCATGAATGCGATGCCCGAATGCAATGCAACTCCTGTTCAGGTCCCCCCGACTGTCTTTAAACAGCACACCACGCTCTCACCCAAGGAAGCACACAAACGCTCGTTTCCACAGTCCCACACACACCGCTATTGTCCACACACCGCTATCGCCCACAATCTTACAGTCCTCAAACCTCCGCAATCAGACAACTTCATGAAGAGGGTTTTGGAGGATTTTTGACGGTTTATTTTATTAAATGAAACATACAAAAGAGGGCAATTTCTACTTCCTTACTAACATACAACATTCTACATCAAAACAAAACTTTTCCCTCTTGCTGTCTGACCATTCAATACCATTCACTGTGGTTTTGAATGATAGATAAACTATGCCAGCCTGCAATATGATACTACACAACCTTGGCAGTCGAATGGTTTCAAATGGTTGGTCAACTCACTGGAAAATGTTACCAAGAGTCACTGAGAGTAGGAGGGCTTTAGAGAGCTTAAAGTACATGGTCAGCCATGGTGGGCATCAGGGATCAGGATCATCGTGTAGATTTTAACCCTTGAGTTTGCTTTTTTACAGCTCCCAGAAAGTTGATTACATTAATACAGGAATGAAATTCCAGGCCAGTTTAACCCTAAAGGGCCAAAGTCCTTCAATATCCTCATTGCCAAAGTGCAGGATTGAGAAGGATTTGGGCTTTTAGAGATCTGCAACACAGGAGGATTTAGAAGGGTTTGGGCTACAATGAGTTTTTGTTAGGGTAGGATTTAGCAGGACTTGGGCTATTTGGGCTGTTTTTACGTAGGAGGATTTAGAAGGTTTTAGGTCTTATGCAGCTTAGCCAAAATAGGATTCTGAAGATTTTGGGCTTTTAGTTGACTCCCTAACTTCTGTCTCAAAAGGATTTGGGCTAATATGTATATTTACAACAAGGAGAAGGATATAGAAGGATTTGGGCACTTTAGGTTTATGACACCTTTAATCTGAAGGATATAGAAGGATTTGGGCAGTATGTTCACCCAAGTGTCTGGTCTGTTAGGGTCAATGGGAAAAGTGTCACTTTCCCTAGCAAAAGCTTGATGACAAAATCTGACGAGCCAGACTGATAACAAATCTTGCGCAACCATACCTCCGTAAATCATAACTTATCATCCTAAAATGTCACATGCAATAAGAAACCCAATTAGTGTTTCCATGTACAACCTGATTTCAAACACCAACCAGATCATTTTGAGCTGGGAACATGATCGACTGATTGATTGATCGGCGGTAATTTTTATGTAAATGACAAGACTTGCCAATTATGATAATTTCTCTTTGTCTCCTGAAAAGAGCAAAATGATCAAAACATTCAGTTCTTATTACACCAATGGTTGGACCAAGTTAATTCCCGTGCACAAGCTAGGCGTTTAGGGGCTGGTAAATGCGTAAATCGCGTGCAGATACTACGTGAATTGTGGCCGATACACAAAACACCCAAGGGGGAAGAACAAAAATTATGATGTAGTATCAGGGAAGTTAAAAATAATCATTAAACATATTTTTTAGTTGTTTTTGCAAATTTTCTTCAGAGGACAGTTGCAACTGTAGAAACATTTTGCTTTTTAGCAACACAATCATCAACACACAAAACAAGAAGAATCACTCATTTTAATTGATTCCAATTTTCAGATGAGATTTACTTGCAGTTTTTCTAAACAACATTTTAGGAAAAAAAATCGCCAGTCATTGGCAAATAAGCGAATCTTCCCACTCTTTCACCCTCATCAGTTTTGTTTTAAAAAATATGTAATTTACGAAACATTCAGATCAAGGGCTATTAACGAGAATGTTGAACCAATAAATAGTAGTAGGAAGATTTCAATGGAACTTGCAAGCTCTAGCTTGAACAGCTTGGAAATTTAATAATAAGGAGAAAAAAAAGTACGACAATTCCATTAAATTTGTATTTAATACAATTAATACATTCACATCAATACATTCACATCAAGGCTATTATTAAGGAGAAAGTTGACCCATGGAGAAAGGACAGTAAATAGTGGGAAGATTTCAATGGAACTAGCTTGAACAGCTTGGAAATTTAAAACGAAAAAAACAAAATTTGACAATTCCATTAAATTTGTGTTATTAATAGGCCTAACGCAGGCAGCCAGGGGGAAAAAAAAAAATAATTGTTAATTTGAATCACTCCGGAGCGAGCATGACGTCCATTTGGATGATTAAGCATACGAGGAAACCACTTACACGTACGCTCGCTGGATTGGCTTTTCAATCCAGCCTATTGTTATCGGGTAACAAAAGGCAGGGATGCTTTGACGTCTGGTAGGACTGTGCGTCAAGTACAAAAACAGCAGGGTGGTAATAATACTACAAAGATATTGGTGCATGTTTTTTCCCCGTTCATCTTTGGACGACACTGAGGGCAAATATACATCCATCCTGATAAAAATAACACTGGTACTCGACTCCTGTTCTATTTTTTTTACATTTTGTTTCCTCTTTTTTTTGTTAATGCAATTTTCCCCCAAATAAGGTTAATAGCCACTCTTAGTAAGGGGCTACAAGAAGAAAATAATTAAGATGAAAATAACTCAGGGGAGCTGAAGGTAGGAATTGATATTCCTCTTAACACAGTCAAGATTGAAGGATGGAGGGAAACATGCACCAGACAAGGAGTTCCAAAGAGATGCAGTACGTGGAATAAAGCTGTTGGAGTGGCTCTTTGTTCTGCATCTCAGCAAAGCAAGAGTGTATGGGTGAGAAGAAGCAGAAAGCCTGGTTTAAAGTTCAAACACCCTGACAGGAGGAACCAGTCGGACACACTGGTGGCACATTTACCGTGGAAATGTCTGTAGAAAAGACAGATGCTGGCTAACAGACCTACGGTGGGAAAGAGGTTGTATAGTTCCTTCCTCCATGGTTGATCCCAACCCTTCACCAACAAGATTAACAATGCACTTCTGCACTCTTTCTACTAAAGTTAAATGACAGGCAGAAGCTCCGGCCAAAATTCTTTTGTTACTTCCTTTTTATTGATTAGGTAAACCTTTCATTGTCGAGGCCATTTTAATTTCCCCTTTGAGGGATACTAGAAGCCCCCTTGAGGGATACTAGAAGCCCCCCCCCCCTTGAGGGATACTAGAAGCCCACCCCTTGAGGGATACTAGAAGCCCCCCCCCCCTTGAGGGATACTAGAAGCCCCCCCTTGAGGGATACTAGAAGCCCCCCTTGAGGGATACTAGAAGCCCCCCCCCCCCATGAGGGATACTAGAAGCCCCCTCCTTGAGGGATACTAGAAGCCTCCCCCTTTAGGGATACTAGAAGCCCCCCCTTGAGGGATACTAGAAGCCCCCCCCCCACCCTTGAGGGATACTAGAAGCCCCCCCCCTTTGAGGGATACTAGAAGCCCCCCCCCCTTTAGGGATACTAGAAGCCCCCCCCCCTTGAGGGATACTAGAAGCCCCCTTGAGGGATACTAGAAGCCCCCCTTGAGGGATACTAGAAGCCCCCCCCCTTGAGGGATACTAGAGCCCCTCCCCTTGAGGGATGCTAGAAGCCCCCCCTTGAGGGATACTAGAAGCCCCCCTTGAGGGATACTAAAAGCCCCCCTTGAGGGATACTAGAACCCCCTCTTTGAGGGATACTAGAAGCCCACCTTGAGGGATACTAGAAGCCCCCCCTGAGGGATACTAGAAGCCCCCCCCTTTAGGGATACTAGAAGCCCCCCCTTGAGGGATACTAGAAGCCCCCCCCCCCCCCTTGAGGGATACTAGAAGCCCCCCCCCCCTTTGAGGGATACTAGAAGCCCCCCCCCCCCTTTAGGGATACTAGAAGCCCCCCCCCCTTGAGGGATACTAGAAGCCCCCTTGAGGGATACTAGAAGCCCCCCCTTGAGGGATACTAGAAGCCCCCCCCCTTGAGGGATACTAGAAGCCCCTCCCCCTTGAGGGATGCTAGAAGCCCCCCTTGAGGGATACTAGAAGCCCCCCTTGAGGGATACTAAAAGCCCCCCTTGAGGGATACTAGAACCCCCTCTTTGAGGGATACTAGAAGCACCACTTGAGGGATACTAGAAGCCCCCCCCCTGAGGGATACTAGAAGCCCCCCCCTTGAGGGATACTAGAAGCCCCCCCCCCCTTGAGGGATACTAGAAGCCCCCCTTGAGGGATACTAGAAGCCCCCCCCCCGAGGGATACTAGAAGCCCCCCCCTTGAGGGATACTAGAAGCCCCCCCCCCTGAGGGATACTAGAAGCCCCCCCCTTGAGGGATACTAGAAGCCCCCCCCCCCCTTGAGGGATACTAGAAGCCCCCCCTTGAGGGATACTAGAAGCCCCCCATGAGGGATAATAAAGTTTTAATCTACTTTATTCATTCCCAAACCCTACATGCAAATACAACTCAAGATACAATCAAGCTGTTGAAAATTTAGTGAAAATAACCAAAAGACATTTTGTACATTTTGTACAATCATAATAGCGCTTATTTCAATTGATGCAATCGAAATAGATGAGGATATCTTCAATTGCTGCTTACTTGAGCTCGACGGTATTACAAACAAAACATTTCAGTGGAAGATTTAATCTGGTATTCTTTTCTGTATAAATAAGAGAGCTTTTCAGATTAAAATTTGATTATGTTAAATTATTTGTACTTATTTTTATTAATAATCCTGTACTTGGTCTTTTCTGTAAACAAAAAATTTTTTTTAAAGACACAAAAAAAGCTACTGAGAAAAATTCAAAATTCTTTACATGACGTCGAGCTCTCTACCTTATTAACAATTTGTCAGTCCTCTGATGGTACGTGACTCACGCTTATCAAAGGCATGACCGACTAGGCATACATCGTTATGCTTCATATGGCCACAACAATACACTGGTAGCATGGAGAACGTCGTCGGGCAAAGTCATGCCTTGATAATTTCAACCAACCTCATAAGTCAATGGACACTTTTTATGAAAATTGATTCCCATAATATACACTTAGTATATTTTCATACTCACAGAAGATCCCTGCGATGACGCAAGTGGAAAAAAAAGTAGAGGGCATCGTATTCAGGGCTCGAATTTCAAGGGGGGGGGGGAATCCACAGGGCTTGTAGCTCAAAATGTTTACGAGACCAGAATCAAAATGAGTTTTAGCAAGCACTAAGAGAAGATCTACACAGCTCTTATTTGTCTTACGTGTCAGTGTCCACGTCAATGATACTCAAGAGAATTGAAAGATATATTCAGATTCATAGTCAACATTTTTTTTCCACCATGAGGTAGCCTTTTATCATTCAATTAAAAAAAACACAAAACCACTGGGCTTGTCTGGCCGCGAGTTTACTGGTCCAGTGCTAAAATCACTGGCCTCGGGATTGTGGTTCAGTGTTAATTTTTGAGCCCTGATGTTTATAATTGTGTGCTTTTAGTGTTGTGCAAAAGAAACGACCAGTTTTGCTGACGTTTTCTTTTCTTCGTCATGTTTACTTTGCATGTTCATTTATTAGCAACGCTCAATTTACATTTTTTTTTTTCTTTTCATTTTACACACTGGTTGTGTTTTCTACGCAGTACCGTCTTGCTCGTATTTTCAATCAAAGCTTTTTAATGGTACCCGGTAGCTATGTATAGAACGCTGACCATGAATACTTGCAGCCAAACAGGAACTGAATCAGTTTGGACCTCGTCTATGGAATGGACTCACGTCGGTCTGTGAAATCGCAGTCCTCTGTTGGCCGATTTAAAACCACTTTCAAGAACCATCTCGTCTCCCAGTATATAGCATAGTTTTGCTTTATCTTGTGTTGGTTTTTCTAAATTCATACCGTTCGCTTTAATTGTGCTTTCCTTTGCTTGCATTATCACTTTTATAAACTGTGTCGTTGCATCACTGGTATGTTTCGTATGTCCGTCTGTAAAGTCCTTTAAGTTTATGTCCAATCCGTTTGTTTGTCTGTTTCTGTTTCATTGTTTTGTTTTGTTGTGTTTTGTCTTTTTTGAATTTAGTCTTCCTTTTTCAGTATTGTTTACATAAATATTTTTGTTGTTGTGTTTAAGGCATTCCGTTTATAAGCTTCGGCTTCTTGTGTAATGCCTCCACTTAGTAGTTTTCATGTAACAATTGCTTTGTTTTCTAAAGTGCTTATTCATGTGGAAATAAATGAGATGAAATGAAATGAAATGTCCTACATTAGCAAGGTTTTTTTTTGTTTTTTGACAGAGTTTCAGTGTTACTTTCTGTTGTGTAAATCGTTGCGAAAGACACCTAATTCACATTAAAAAGTTCAAAAGACAATGGTTTTTTCTATGTCTTTGTGTACAAAACCTTGTGCTGCCAGCATGCCAGCAATGGCGGAGCGGCCAGCAGCACTTGCGCGTGCGGTCTTACAGAAAGATCTGTCTATACTGTACCTTTGGATTTTTGAACTGTTTGATTGTTTTAATACTATATAAATGTAGATGTGTGTATACAATCAAACTAACCTGTGGAAATTCCATTTAAAAAGGTGGTAGCATTTTTCGAGATATTGCCGAGCGGTTAATAAGTCGTAATTGGAATACACAATCTGTATTCATGTCTCAAATTGAATTTTTTTAAATCCCTTTCTATTAAAACCACATTCCTTAGAAGATAATCGTTTCTCATGGTCAATCATTTTACCTTCACTTTAAATGGTAGCAACAGGAGATCAGCATGACAAAGACTTTAATTTAGTTTACATTTTTTTTGTAATCCAACATTGGTGCTAGCCTTCACACTGCTTTTTGGAGCAAACTGTCACGGTATTTTCACAAGAACGCCAAATCCATCCACGTTATTGCGAGGTGACAGCGGGTACCAACCGCATCTCTGGCCAAAACGTTCATAAACGAACACCATGGAAATTTGAATTTTTAGTCAACTCTCAGAAATGTTGAGAATCGATTCATGCACGAATCAGAATTCTCAGAATCAAATGTTTTGGGGTGAAAAGTTATCCAAACCATATTACATTAAATGGAATCCTTTCTCACAATATTTTTCTACAGAGAATTTTCAATTCATTCCTGAATTTCGATGATATTCAATCAAAATAGCATTAAATTATAAGGACTCTATCTGTTTGAAAATGAACCCATCACAAAGCTTAAAGGAACATTACATAATTGGTTTTTGCTAACAAAACAGTTGCTGGCAGTGTAAGCACTTTATGTAATCCACCATATACATAAACTGACAAACCTGTAGAAGTTTGAGATCGATCGGCCATCTGGGTCACGAGAAAATAGTGAAAAACCGATTACACATTTGCATGAAATCATATAGGTTCAACACATGAATAAAACGCTCACTGAGCGATAAACTCCAATCGGAAAATTAGTTTATTCATTTCTCATCAAATATGGCATTTCAGCCAGAAATATTTCAAGGGATGTTTTCTACTATCATCATCATTAGACCATGTAAGTTTTATGTAAATCTGTGATCAAAAGTATATTTTACACTTACCAATTCTGTAATGTTCCTTTAATTTGACCTTGGAGTCCCTTTTTAACCACTAGCCTGGCATACAACCTCTAGCATACAGCCTCTAGTAAGCACCTCTTCTAAACTTGCCCTGTGGGCTACTAAAAGCTGTGCAAGCCTACTTGTTTAAAAAGCTCATATTCCTTCCTTTAAGATGTGAATGATTTTTTTTTAATAATGTGTCAATATATTTTTAAGTGTGTGAATGTAACTTCATTTGACCATTAAACTGGTTGTGATTGCTACCATTAATACATCAGAAAGATACGTTTATGACAATATATCAAAATCTGGGCTACAACTTCTTGGGGTGGGGGGGGGGGGGCAAGTAAAATACAGCTGACAATCCTGGTGGGCTACTTTAAAATAAGCTGAAGCACAAGACCCGGTTGGTTATTTTTACCTCCCATGTTTTATCCAAGTAGAATCAAGATGTCCTTGAGAGCACATTGAATGCATCAGCAGAGCTGTCTGAAGGCAGGGGAGCCCAATTTCATGTACGCAACGCATTACCATGACAACACATTGAGAATTTGTTTTCATTACTAGTTGAACATTATATCGATGATGTCTCATCCACTTGGCTTGTTCACTCTACTTCGTTGCTTTCCTCGCGGTAACTGACCGTGTGTGACTAATCATGACTAAGGTTTGAGAATTATAATACTTTCTTTGCAGATTAAAAAATGCATTAATTTTTAGAAGCGAAGACATTTTTTGTTTTCCTATTTTAAAGGTATTGTACAGGAGTGGTTAAGGATAAAAAACATAATTGTTTAATTTCAATTTGGGGTTGAAAAAAGAAAAATTTACAAGAGCGGGATTTGAACAAACATCCTCCGGATTAACGTGCTGGTGCTCTACCAACTGAGCTATCTAGCCCTATGTTGGCGGTCTCCCTATTTTGTCAATATCTTTGTTCAGTGGTGCCAGTCAGAAGCCATACAACAGTGAACTGCCCTCTTGTAGCCAGGGATCACAAGTTTACGATACGGCCTGGGAAGCGGCAGCCTGGGGAGCGCCCAACAGAGATTTCAAATATCAAGTAATAAACCACAAGGGAAACTAACTGGAAAAGTTTTACATAATTTCAGGTTGAACAAAAAAATTCACTAGAACGAGATTTGAACCAAGGACCTCAAAATCAATGTGCCTGCACTCTACCAACCGAGTTATCTAGCCCTTTGTTGGTGGTCTCCTTATTTTGTCAATATATTTGTTTGGAGGGAGGAGGGGCAGTCAGAAGCCATGCTGTACAACCATTAACTGTTTAAATTTAGTCTGAAAGCTTACTGATTATGAAGTTCATAGTGGAACCATTTTTTTCTGTGAAATATTTCCTTCTGAAATGCAGTCATAATTTAAGAAAACTGAATCTGAAAACCCCCCAAAAAAGGCAACAGCTAATTTTGGTTGTTACAACCAAAATTAAGGACAATGTGTTTACATGCAGAAAATGCCAAGAGTTCACGCCAACAATTGGATACAGCCTGGGAAGTCACAGCAGAGGAATTACATGAAAAATTAGGAGACAATCATAGCAGCTAAAAGAGTTTAACTAAAATTTAAAAAAAAATTAGAAAAAACACCTAAAATTTGTATTAAATAAGATTACACTGGTAACAAACATATCCCCCCCCCCGCCAAAAAAAGTAATAAAAAAAACATAATAATTAAATAAAACCTTAAAAATATTAGTTAAATGATTATTTTGTGCTAAGTTATTAAGGATACAGACAGTCATTAAAAAGAAACCAGTCATTAACAGAACAGATAATAATAATCATAATAATAATAATACAAGGCATTTCTATAGCACATTTGGCAGGAGCCTCTATTATACATTAAAACCAAACATAAAACAATGAAATATATCAAGCAAAAATACAGAAATGTAGATTCAAAACAAGCGAGTCTTAAATGACACGGTAATTTGTTCATCACAAGTTCCTAATTTTTGTGAAGCTCTATGATTTAATAGATGGATATTTATATATTTTTTTTCACAGGACTCATGAAAGTTCTGAGTAAACAGTGCTTTACACACATTGGTGTAAAGGTAAAACTAAGTAATAAGCTGTATGATATTGGGCCATGTCGTCATTGTTAAAGACACTGCTGGACACCTTTGGTAATTGTCAAAGACCAGTCTTCTCACTTGGTGTATCTCAACATATGCACAAAATAACAAACCTGTGAAAATTTGAACTCAATTGGTCGTCGAAGTTGCGAGATAATTATGGAAGAAAAAACACCCTTGTCACACGAAGTTGTGTGCTTTCAGATGCTTGATTGCTTGATTTCGAGACCTCACGCGTGAGGTCTCAAAATCAATTCAAATATTTTACTGAGAAATCACTTCTTTCTCAAAAACTACGTTACTTCAGAGGGAGCCGTTTCTCACAATGTTTTATACTATCAACAGCTCTCCATTGCTCGTTACCAAGTAAGTTTTTTTGCTAACAATTATTTTGAGTAATTACCAATAGTGTCCAGTGCCTTTAAAGGTAGGGTCATCCTTTGGTAATGACCCTAAACGAAATGGTGTAACTTCTACCCGAAAGCTTACTAGTTATAAAGATGGCAATGGTACATGTAGTAAGCATCATGTCAAATTATTTCATCTGAAATGTCCCCGTTGATTAGAAATCAATAAAAAAACATTCTAGCATGAATCGTTTCTCCTGAGAGTTGGTGTTCGTTCGCAAATGCTGTGGCCAGAGATGCGGGTTGGTACACGCTGTCACGGATTGATTGGACGCTCGTGTGAAACTACTGAGACAGTTTTTTGCTGTTTTCTAAGCAAATAGAAACTGTATTCAGCTGGAAGTTTGTGACCGTTATTGTATCTTTCTTGACAACTTTGCCTATAAATCAGCATTACTTTGCCTATAAATCAGCATGTTTTCTAAGCAAATAGAAACTGTATTCAGCTGGAAGTTTGTGACCGTTATTGTATCTTTCTTTACAACTTTGCCTATAAATCAGCATGTTTTCTAAGCAAATAGAAACTGTATTCAGCTGGAAGTTTGTGACCGTTATTGTATCTTTCTTTACAACTTTGCCTATAAATCAGCATTACATTAACAAAAACAAACAACGACCCTACCTTTAAAGATATCATAATAGGGGAAATTCTAGATTAGAAACTAAATTTTTGAAATAACATTTATTTTTTATAGCTTTTTTCACCTCAGTATCTCAATGAGCTCATCTCAATCTAGTCAATTTTAAGATCTTCAACTTCACATGTTATGTTTAACAGCACAACCAAGATTTAGAACCTCTCGCTATGGTCAGCGTGCCTTTGCCAAAGCTGCACCTGCCATTTGGAACAAGCTCCAGGCCACAATCCGTCAAACAACATCTTTGAACATCTTTCAAGACGGAATTTAAGTCCCATTCGTTTTGCAATTTTTTCTCTACACTTGTTCTGAACACTACGTTTGTGTCACTGTTGTTTTCTGTGTGCGCCTTAATCGTTTTTCTGGATAAGCGCAATACATAAGTCTATTTCATTTCATTTCATTTTATTTATTAACTCTGGTTGTGAAGCCAATGACTCTCTGAAAGGCAACTCAATTATTATATAATTATTATATATATCGGAAACTTAAAACTACAAAGCCAGACTTACCCATGGTAGGATTGCCCAGTACAGCTGAATGAGAACCATTTGCCGATAGGCCTTCTTGACACATTTTCCGAGCCTTTGAAAGAAAAACAACACAAAGAAGTGATTAACACATCTTTGTCTTTGATCAAGGATGAGATTGTATGAAGAATTCTAATTTCTCAAGATAACAAATCTTGAAAATTTGATAAAAAGGTCCCGCTTTGTGTCGAGATAAAGCCAATAAAATTGCAAAATTATAAGTTGTAGAGGTTTACAGACTCTCTGCATTATTTCAGTTAGACACCTGAAGGTTTGGTCACAACAAGGGCCAAGTCTTTCATCTCTGTGATGGCAATTTCGCCTCTTTCAAGAAAATCTGGAAGGAGCAGGGAGACCATTGTAATACCCTGAAATCAGGACAGATCCTGATCAATCACAGGCCTGTTTCAATCTATTGATACCGATCTTCTAATTCTCAAAAAGTGCCACCAAATCTTTAAGACAAGGCTGTCAAAAAGGGTTTAATTTTTTGTCACGGACGATTGCGATCAGACGCTTTCCAAGACAAGACTCAAGTCGCAATTTTGAAGCTGAAATCATCCAAAAGGAAGAAAAAAGCCTTTCCAAAACTGTGATTCTTTTGGCTATTTGAAACTCGTCAAGGCTAATTGTTTATTTTTACTTTTATTACAGTGATTTACATTACAAGCAAAAGACCGGGTGGCTACATCGTCGTCTGACGCCAGTAGTAACTCCAAAAAAACTCATTTGTAGCAGAATACTTGTAATTTATGAAAAAGTAATGTGATTTAAATCAACGTCACAAGGTACAACTTAATAAAAGGGCTTAGTAATTGTGTTATTATCTACAAAAATAAAGGTGACTGTCACTTTACTCGTTCTGTCACAACATAAGTCTTTGCGCGTGTTAGGCATCCGCTGAGATGACGTAGCAGCAGCACCTACTATAAGTTACATGATGACATGTAAACATTGGTCACGCAATCTGTCTACTGGTCTTATCTCAATAATTACCTAAAATAAGTTTAAAGGAACATTACAGAATTGGTAAGAAAAAACCTTGTAAAATATACTTTTTGATCACAGATTTACATAAAACTTACACGGTCTAATGATGATGATAGTAGAAAACATCCCTTGAAATATTTCTGGCTGAAATGCCATATTTGATGAGAAATGAATAAACTAATTTTCCGATTGGAGTTTATCGCTCAGTGAGCATTTTATTCATTTGTTGATTCTATATGATTCCATGCAAATGTGTAATCGGTTTTTCACTATTTTCTTGTGACCCAGATGACCTCCGATCGATCTCAAACTTCTACAGGTTTGTCAGTTTATGTATATGGTGGATTACATAAAGTGCTTACACTGCCAGCAACTGTTTTGTTACCAAAAACCAATTCTTTTTAGCCTTCGAGAAAGACTCTGCTAGGGTCGGAACGTCAGGCCACTAACTAATTTTTTGCATTTATACTACAGGTCCTTTTGGTTGGTAAGCAGTTTGCAACAGCTAATTCTAATTTCTCAAAAACCAATTCTGTAATGTTCCTTTAAATACATGTTTTTGGATTCTCTCCAATGAGACAGATTTACAGGGACAAACGAAAGATCAAAAGTAGTCTATCTCCACTGGGATGCAAAATCAATGTGTGTCTGGGTAGACTGGGTATAACACATTCCAATCAGGGACGTTATAACAAAAGGGACAATAGGGTCCCCGGTTGGGTGAAGGTCCCCATTTAGAGAGGGGTGTACAAAAACTAATGGGAGTTGTTAGGCAAAAGTACAAACGAAAGAGTGAAAAAAGTAGGTCACCGTGAGTAGGTCACGCACCTGTGTGAGAGTGGGTACTAGGTATACACATTCAAACCGGGGACCTACAACAAAAGGGACAACAGGGTCCACCGTTGGGTGAAGGTCCCAAGTTCGAGAGGGTGTACAAAACCAATGGGAGTTATTGCCAAACAAGTGTAAACAGGGGCAATAGGCCTAAGAGTGTTTTTTACACAATTGTCTGTTCGGGTTTTGTTTCTAAAGTTCTTTAAAAGTTCACTAAATAGTTCTGTTTTGTCTCGCTGTTTTGGTCTAGGCTATTGAGATCGTTTCTTCAGGAACTGCCAGTATTTGTACAATATGACTTTTGAACTCATTGTTGATTTGAACTATCATACGGCTATACCTCTGTTTTATTACAAATACATGTATATACATGTGTTATCTGATGTGAATTTTTTTTATCAATTTTAATTATCTTCATTTAGTTGTTGTCATTTTACTGTTCAAGTGTATCGGGGGGGGGGGGTGATCAGTACAAGGGGCAAAATGCATCTACCTATTATTATTAATAAAAGAAATGTCAAAAACTCAGCAAAGCCTTGACCCAGTTTTATAGATCTTCTAAGGCACACACATTTGCTAAGCATAAAACAATTGGGCTTACCAGAAATGTTACCAGGCAAACACCTTGTTATACACTGTTTGTAATGGATATCCTGTTTATTTTTGCTCGGCAGAAAGATTGTAAGCACTGTTTTCTGCTTAATAAACAGCTTCATATGTAACACCCCGATAGACCCTTGTAATTTTATTGGAGGATTGTAGGTCACACAGCGTTCATTAAAAGCAAAGTATACCTTTTGTTTACTTAATCTTTCGGTAGTTTTAATCCTATGTAAATGTAGATATATACAATAAAACTGACCTGTGAAAATTTCACATCAAAAGGTGGTAGCGTTTTTGAGCCGAGTATCTGTAGCGGTTTTGTCCACGCAGGAAGAATAATCCATAGATGGAATACACAATCTGAGCTCAGATTGAAATGTTTTTGAATGCCCCTCTCTAAAACCACATTCCTTTGAAGGGAATTGTTTCTCAAAATGTTATACATTATCAACAGCTGCAGCGCTACTTACCAAGTAAGTTTTCATGATCATTAATTTTTTGAGTAATTACCACCAAAGGTATACCCCTCCCTTTAATCAAACCATTAGATGGCCTACATCATAAACTGTGCATTTTTGGGTAGAATTCACAGCGCATTTTCGTTCCATCCTTATTTCTTTTTCTCTTTTTATTCACAAATAAGTAAGTGGTCTGGCAAGGGATGAGCAATGAAGAAGGGGACAAAAGGGGATCGAGAGGGAAGGGGCTGGTATGACCACAAGAGGTTGGATGTCAGGCCATTTTTTGCATTTATACCATAGGCCCATTTGGTTGGCAAGGTTCTGCCCAGGATGTCTTTAGTGCAAAAAATGTTTCCCTGGAAACCATTGCGAGATGGATCAGTTACACGGTAGATCATAAAAACGGACTCAAAACCAAAGAAGTACTCAGAGTTTATGGCTTTGGAAACCATTTTTTTTTTTACTGGTAAATACCCAAATTTACATTTCCTTGAAAACCTTTGAAAGGAAATTGCAAGTCTAACCTAAATATTTTTGAAAATGTGTGGTGGTCAGAAACTGAGAAAATTCTGCCAGTGGTGGTTGGGGAATCCCGAAGTGCCGGATGGGTTGGCAGAACCCAGGGTTGGTAAGCAGTTTGCAAGCAACGGCTAATTCTATTTTCTCTCTTTTATTCAATAACAAAAATCAACAAAATCAACAAGCAATCAATAACAAAAACCAGTGATTATTTACAGTGATTAATCTGCTCTATATACACTACTTGATAAACAAAAACAATAGCTTTCGGAAAAATGCCTCAATTCTTAATTTGACGTAGTTGCATCTCCTGTTCAAAAAGAATCACAAGGGTCGAGTACTGGCCATACTTATAACAGCTCACCGTTTGCTTCCCAAGAAACAGGAGAGCATTTAAGAACTGGTAGCTATTGTATGTTTGACCACCCCACGTCCCCTCCTTTTATACTAAAGACCTTTGTCATGGTGCAGCCGTCTTGATTTTTCTCCCATTCGAATCAATGTAACCAAACCGAGGCTTGAAGGAGAAATAGTCTGGTTCCTTTTTTGTAAAGCGAGTATTAGCATTCTTCACTGTGATTGGATGCAGGGAACATGACCAAGATGGTGGCAACATGATAAAGGTCTAGACCTTTGTCATGGTGCAGCCATCTTGATTTTTCTCCCATTCGAATCAATGTAACCAAACCGAGGCTTGAAGGAGAAATAGTCTGGTTCCTTTTTTGTACAGTGAGTATTAGCATTATTCACTGTGATTGGATGCAGGGAGTATGACCAAGATGGTGGCAGCATGATAAAGGTCTATTGCACACTAGACTACAACTCCCGTTGCCTCATTGAAAGGAACATTCCATCTTTCAACTCACGAAAATATTCTCCCCATTGCACTCACAAAAACTCATTATTTGTTAGCCCTGGAAACAAAGTTGTTTATCTTTTAAAAACTTACTTCTGTTTCGGTGTCTGTGGAGATAAATGCAAAGGATTCAGTCAACTCCTTATCTGTACGGCCATCATCTTTCATCGCTTTACGCCACTCGAAAAACTACAAATTGAAGAAGCAAAACAAACTGTTATTCTACGTGCACATGTAAAATACTTATAATTTGGGAGGCTACTCGCCCTCAATCACAGCTGAGAAGCTGACTTGTGAAGGATGCAGCTACACCGTGGTCAAGCCTCAGGCATTATAAAGGTGCCCTTTGCCAGCCAACCACATTGACCCATATATGACCAAGGAGCACAGGCAGAGATCCAAAGTGTCTGATTTTTGGCAAGGGAGGAAAACTGGAGGCCCCCCCCCCACCAGAAAAAAAACGCTTTATGGCACTTTATATTGCACTTTATGTGTGGTCCCCCCACCCCCCTACCCCGGAGTTCTACAGTTTTCATTTACAACAATTTTTACAAAATTTAAAATATTACAAATGCTGACCATCATTGGAGCAAGCTTGCTTTTTAACATTATCAAGAAAATAACCAGAAGCAGCGACACTTGAACTCTTGTTATTTTGTTATTTATTAAATTTAGTATCAATGCATAGGGCTCGAATTTTACACTGGACAGCAGGCCCGAGGCAAGTGATTTTAGCTTCGAGCTAGTTAACTCACGACTGGACAAGTCCGGTGGTCTTTTATTTTTCATTTTAATATTATTATTTCAGTATGTAATATTTTGTAACAAAAATAAATTATGCTGTGACTTTTTAGTTCGGAAAATATCTTTCAATTCTGACAAGTATCCAAATATAGGCTTACCTACCCACAAAACAAGTGAGATAGATCTTCTCTTCGTGTGTGTTCACATGAAAACAGTTTTCATGATAAAACTTTGTAGAAAGTTCTTTAAGATTCTCATTAAGATTCTGGTTATCTTAAAACAAATTCTGGTCCGGTAAAAAATTTTGAGCTACAATACCTGCAGTCTTGTGGAATTTGACCCCAATTTGAGCCCTGAATGCATTTAAATAAATACAAAAAATTCAATGAGATAGAACCAAACCGATTTAGTGAGCTCCTCGTTGTGGACAAGCTGGGCTCTGGTGAAGGTGAAGCGACTGGAGGCATCCTTGCTGCGATGCTGCGTGGTGAGGATTGGCAAGATGTCTTTCAGAAACTCCCTGGAGTCCAAGGTCACCTCCTGAAATAAACCTGCTCCAAACAGAAAAAAAAAGAAACATTTCATAAATTTCAGTAAAAATCAACTTTACAAAGTTGATAAGCTTACAGTGCAAAAAAATAAAATTTGGAACAGTTCTGGTTCTGGTGAAATACTGCATAACCTCCACATATCGGGATGTACAGTTCTCACTAAACACTGATGTGTGAGCTCTGAACCTCTCTTGGAATAACTAAAGGATTCGGGCCTGGAACTACACGGAGGCCGTGGCCTCTGTTGCCCTGGTCTTGGCCTTGGTGCCCCTTCAACATATTCCCAAAGACTTTATGATTTTCCCAAGGGAAGCACCCTTTGCAAAATAAAAATGGCCTTGCCCTCTTAAAGATGAGATTCCAGGCCTGAGGGTTCAAAGGTCATGCATTGGGCAAACATTTCATCTTGTTTTAAAGGAGAAATAGCATCCCGGGAGTATTATTTTTCACAATAAATTAAAGTATGCATTGTATAAACCCAATCAATCAGAACAAAACCTTGAACCTACAACAAAAACCAAGTGCAGATTTAAAATACTTTAAATTCTCCGGGTTGTGCTTTTTCAAATTTTCTTGTCACCCCCTAAAATAATAACAATCTCCTTTTACTATTAAAAATTTACTCCCACATTCAAATGGATAGTATTACATTTTCCTTTTCTCATTTTGAGGCTTCCCCGAGGAATTTTTTTTCTAAGCAAAATAAAGTTCAACTTCGTAAAACTTTTTAAATACCCAAAAGCAGTCACTACATTATGTTCAGTACCAGCAAAATATACACTACCTACATGTATGTATTAACTAATATAACACCCCTTACAAAGATCCTGCCTTTTGATTGGCTTAGAGCGCATCACATGATACGTGTTATTTTTACCAGAAAGCCGGGTGAACGCGATGTTCTCTATATGCAGCAGACAATGTACTATCCCATAGCAACCAATGTACTCTACCAATAGCAACAGCTGCTTTTTGGTACCTAGGCGTCTAGGTGAAATATACGCAATGGAGTGCTGTAAAAAAATATTGACTGCTTTTATTCGTGCTTTGGTTCAAACTAGGACTCCTCGTAGGAGATCCCCACAGCAATCTATTTCCCCTCGGCTTGGCCTCAGAAAAAATGAGATGTGCCGAGGATCACCTCGGGAGTCGTAGTTTAAACCATAGGACTCGAAGCAGACAATATTTGTACACTAGCTTTTTTGTTCACTGAAAAAGTATCAGACCTGGTTTTTAGTTACTACTATAAGGGGAAAAGGAGACTATTTGCAGCTTTGAATATGGATCCATGTGGAGGCTCATTGTTGCTTTTTCAAAGAAATAGAAAAAAAATAGCCGTATCCGAGCAACCACTCTTTTCAGCCATCACTGGGCGACACATGAATGCCAACTTCAACTTGCATCTTACTGGGGCTTACCGCCCAGAAGATTGTGACGCATTGCGTAGAAATGAACACTGGGCAGATGGTATGAAATTGTGCCACCCCAGTAATGACGAAATTAAAGGTATCATACAGGATTGGTAAAAGGATAAGGAACATTATTGTTTACTTTTAGTCTGAAAGTTAACTTGATTTTGAAATAATTTGTTCTAAAATATCTCCCTCTGAAATGAAGTCATATTCGAGAAAACTGTATCAAAAAACCTATTTAAAAACGCAACAGCTAATTTTGGTTGTTACAACCAAAAATGTGTTAACATGCTGAAAATCGTGCCTGCTTTTTCACTGTTTTTAAGTGAATCACACAGGTTTGTTATTTTATGTAAATTGTACATGTACATGGTTGATCACTGTCTGCAACTATATTGTCAGGTCGACCAATCCTGTATAATATCTTTAAGACCAAATTTAAAAAAAAACATGTTTAGCATCCCAGCCTGCTTCCTTTTTCAGAGGCTGCCTCCTTTTTTTTTTTCAAGGATAAATTTTAACGATCTCATTTTTTTTTAATAAATAAGATTGTATTTTCAGAGTTTAGAACACCGAAAAAACATAGACAAAAGCTTGCGACCATTGAAAATAAAATTTAAAAAAACCCTCCTTCCTTTTTTCAATAAGGCAGGACGCTAAACATGTTTGTTTTTTATTTTCCCTAATAGTCACTTAGATTCGTCAACAGAACAAACTGAACTGATGTTATACCCTGCTTTAATTTCTTCCTGGGGATGACGAATGGTTTGCTCAGCGGTAAGTGAGCTGCTTTGGCATCAGTAGAACCAGAATTTCTCTCCCGTTTGGCCGACTTTGTCTTTGGCTTTGAGTTCTTCTTAGACGCGACACCGCTGCAAGTCTCACCACTGCACGTCGTCTCAGTTCCCCCTTTCAACTTTTCTCTTTTAGCTGAATGTTTGGTCTTCTTTGGTTGTTTGGCACTTTGTTCATCCGTCTCTGTCGTCGTCTCTGTCGTCGACTCTGTCTTATTCATGCATTTTGATTGCTTTTTGAATTTTAATTTCACACCTGATGTGGTGGAGGGCTTTTTCAACACCACTGAGAACAACTGTTCACAAACATTTTCTGAATCACATGGAAGAGGTAGTGGTTTGTCTCGCTGTGGAATACTATTGCTCGGAGGATTTGCAGACTTTGGTTCCGTCGGTGCAGTACATGGTGCCGCCCGCTGAAAAACAGAGGCCTTTTCTTTTATATTGTCTGTCTCGGTGAATTTTTCCGATAAGATCGAGGGCAGTTCGGAGCATCGTTGTATCGTTTCCAAATTCTTGTCTGCTAACAACTTCTCACATGGTGGTTCTTCCACCACATCAGATATTTGTCGTTCAGCTGTCAATTCGGGTGGATCGTTTGCCAAATTTCTTGAGTCCAACTCAAAAGTCGGGCATTCTGTAATGTCGTTTTGACAGATATCCTTTCCAGCAGCACTATGTGCAGCCGAAATAACATCTGTTGACACTTTGCCTTCTGTTTGTTCCTGATTTACAGGTTTGCACACCTGCTTCTCAGGTTCAGAGGGTGGCCGAGATTTCTTGATTAACGCTAGCGGACTAAAGCAATTCTTCACTTCACGACTCTCATCAACTTGACCACTTGACCAAGCGTGTATGCTTTCCACAGAATCTGTCACTCCATTTGAGACGATTTTTGTCTCCGTTGTAGACGGCCTCGGCACGGAAAAACTCAGCTTCTCAAACAAATTGGCCATCTCAAACACTGATTCATCTGAGACGTGCACAGAAGCAATCAACAACAAAAGGCTCAGCACCCTCTACAGTTCATCAATTGATTACTCCACCAAAATATCAGAGCAGTTTGGCCTTTTATCATGGCCTTCCGAAAAACCATGCACGGAAAAGCGTTATCAAGTTTAAAAAAAACAGACTTCCTAAAATCACTGTTGAAGGACATGCACTAAAAACGTAAAGAAGAACACAACACACCAACCATGTTCCCCAAACATGTATGACAAATCATGGAGGAATGAAATTATGATTGTACTCCACTACAGTACAACACAAGCGCCTGCAGCAGAGGCTTGCCTTGCTCGATGTAGTGACCATACAAAAAGAAGTCCACTTTCCAATCGAACAATCATCACTCAGTTCTTCATTTATAATCATGTAAACCCTCCAACCAACACTTGAGATTCAAAATTTGACAAGCTCACGCTGACAGGACTAATTGATAAAACTACGACGTCAGCCAGCCAAATATACACATGACAAACGTCCCTGCGTCCATGAAGGTACATCCGTCGTGCTGATAATAATTTCAAGTCAGTCACTCACTCGATCCAGAGTCTCGTCGAGAACATGCCTTCAAATTCAAACTCCACACGTCTCATGACACATGGCATACGTTATTCTTAGCTAACCACCAAACCCAGCTGTGAAGTAATGACATCTCTCATAGTAATAAACATCTTCTGGAAATGTTTTCCATAAGCAAAATTTGGCTCAAAATTCCCCTCATATTACCGCGTGCCGTTTGGTCGTCAGAATAATGATCTGGTTGTTTATTTCTATTCGATCACTATGTGTATACTACACACGGTACATATAGTGTCCATATAGTACATGTGTACATATAGTACATGTACCATACCCACTCACCAACCACACAAGTGAACACATCATGTACATACGTACATGGATATATCATGTACATTGCTTTCCAGCGCGCATGTACATGTCCGAGCGCGTTACAAAGAACGGATAGGTTTGACGTCGTGTTATATTGAAGGGCTAAAGCTACAGTACAAAAAAGAGCTGCTTAAAAATTAAGCACATTTTTAACACATAAAGTAGCTAAGCACAACAAAGTTATGCTGGCACGTTAATCCGGAGGTCGTGGGTTCAAGTCCCGCTCTGGTAATTTATTGTTTGTTCAACCGAAAGTTATTACAATTTTTTTTATTTTATATTTTGTAGGCCTACTAGCAACTTTAAACACAAACAGGAACCAATGATAACCCATCATGCTAAAAAAGATAACGTTCTTTCTTGGTTAAGGTGCCAATTAGAATCGGCATGAGAATAATCAATTTACTTAATTAAAGGGCATTGTCGTCGTGATCACAGCGAGTCTGTGGCCACTCAAATTCTGAACTCTCACATAGCCTTTCTGCAACACGCGCGCGATAAACTTGACTGCGCCCTCGCTTTTGTTTTTGTGTGACCATTATAGATATAGAATATTCTCATAGAGTTATATATAAGAACTAGAGGACGCACTAGCCAAGTTACGTGACTCGTCGCGCGGGTGGTGCGGCCATGTTTCAAGTGTACTACCACTACTTTACTGTACGCAAAACAACAACATGAACACCGAGCGCGTGATGCGTGCATTTACCATACGCGCACATCGTGTACTTCGTACTCAATTTTGCCCTCTAAAAAATGGCGCTAGTGTCTCCTTGCGGTCCCGGCGCGTTTGTGCACGCAGTATTGCCAGTGCGCCCTCTAGTTCTTTATAGCTCTATGAATATTCTATATCTATGGACGTGACGGTCAACGCGCGCGCGTGTAGTAATAACTGGGTGAGAGTTCATGTTTCCATGTTCAACCATAGAGCAAGGTATGGTCCAACCCACAAGCAGACTGTGTAAACCCCTTTAAAAAAAACATAAACCGTCGACCAAAACACAGGTGGGCCATGCATATACGAATGTCCACTGGAAAAAGTTTGCAGTGTAAGCTGTTGAGTGACCACAGTGTATCAGGATGGGTCAGCACTATTGTCTCAATGGGCAAAAATGCTTGGTTGGACCATGGAGGTATAATTCTACATCCACGGGTTGGATCATCACTATTCATCTCAAGTTCTTCTTTCGCACAAGTTACATTCGGGCAATACTCTTAGTATTAAACTTACTATGATTGGTCAACAGTTTTGATTCTTTTGAAAATCAGATATGCAATTTGCAACCACAACGAACGCATCATCACTTGCCATACCCCTGGCCTGCCCACACCCCGCCCCGCTTCCCCAAAGTATCTCATGCCGGTATCCCCCGGCGCCGTGTGTCCCTGTACGCGTATATGGTATACCAACAAGGCCACTTGGCTAGTCTTTGCTTGCGGCCGTGACCCGCAGCCTTCTGCGGGCCGCAATTTTTTTTCTGCAGCATACTTCGTCAATACAGTCAACAGTTAAGAGATAGGCTGTTCTTCCCTATCCCTCTGTTGACTCCATAGCCGACGTCCGTGTGCTGCACAAAATAAATTTGCCTGCGGGCCTGCATGCTTGCAGAGTGCTGGATGGCTCCAGGACAGAACGTATCATCCTTCACTCATGTCTCAAAATCCTTCACGCTCAATCTCCATCCCATATCTGGTTGAACTTGTACATTTTCCACAATATGCATTCAGGTGACTCCGCTCATCAACCGATCGGACCTGGCTTTCTGTTCCCAGAACTTAGAAGCTGGGCGGGGGATAGCTCAATTACAGTGACTGCCCCGCCTCTGTGGAATGCGCTTTCTGCCTGTCAGAGAGAAGCGATCTCGATGCCTGTATTTAAACGTCTCCTGAAGACATTCTTGTTCCACAACAAATCCTAATTCGTTTGGGTTTTGGGGGTGTTTTTTTTCTCGTTTCCTGTAAAGCGCTCTGTTTTTCGTATATAGCGATATAATGGCCTAAGTGCTCTTTATTATTATTATGATTAACATTGGCTGAAGGAAATTGATTCAAAAGAAGCCGCCATCACTAGACGACATTTCTACACAATTCGCCGGGAGACAGAATCTCTGGGGACACCAGAATCTCCCACCAAACCGGCCGCTGCAGACTTGGCGCCAACGTTTACTATATGCGAACTGCTCATCAAGTTTAAACCCTTCAATAATAAGTTTCACAGCAAAACGTATCCGAAACGTTGGGACACGCGCATGCAGCCCATTCGACGTACATTATTTTCGTCACGTTAAAATTAAAGCGCCGTACTCCTCGGGCTCTGATAGACTTGGTTTCAAGTCTACAATTTTTGTATATTTTTTTTTGTCTGCATGAAAGACAATGCAGTAGTGCCTGAAATAGCGCATGTTTTGGTCAAGTTTATCGAGTTAGAGCGTGTGACAGCCAATCTGCTGCAAAGACCAGGTTCTGCAGGGGAGGTTTTCGTGGCGCTGATGCAGAGAAATAACCAATCTCAGACTTGAAGTTAAGTCTATCCTTGGGGCCGCCGCGCATGCAAACTGCTCAAAATATTAAAAGACAGAGACAACAAACAGAGGGAGCCCAATCCTAGTCTGATGGCGATACACTGACGGTTTGGATGGACCCCATCTATTTTAACCGTAAGTTTATGCAGAAAGGGAATTCGTTTCGGAAAAGGCCAATGGAGGTAACAATAAATTGATGGAGTCGAACTTGTGTCGTGTTTAAATACCGGAAACGTTCCATCCAGTGCATGTTGATATTTCATGGAATCAAGGTGATTGGGGGGTATCGGAAGGGGGCGGGGCGGGGCGGTGATTACTTTAATCTGTCTGGAGAGTGGTGGCAACAATTAGATAACTATCTTGATTGCTTGTGGTTAATTTGCATAATAATATTGCAATATTCTGTGCATGGAGGTGAGATGTAAACAAACATAACTCATTTGTCATTGATATTTCTAATTTCTTATTTCTGTGTGACTGTTACTTAAAATGGATTTTTTTAGTCCTTTCCTTCGTGGGCATGTCATCCGTTTTATGGTTTTTGTGTGGATCCAGGCTCTAGTTAGTAAATGGGGCGCTATAAATTTCTATATGTAGACCCAGTAACTGGGGCGATGTACTCCTTTTTTTAAATGTTGACGTCTGTGTAGTCATGCCATGGTCGAACTGCATATGTCAATTTTTTTTTAAGGGTACAGCACCCCAGATTAACTGGGTCTGTAAGCAAAAAATGGTGATCGCAAGTGCCTATAAATCGCTGGTACGCAGAGCCCAATTTCAAAGAGCTGCAGCTTTAAGCACAAAAAGTAACTTAAGTGCAACAAAATTATATGCTTATCAGAATAAGGTTACCAGCCAAACTACCATGTCACAAGTACAGTTTGATACTGGTATCCTGCTCATTTCTGCTTAGCAGAAACTCTGTGAAATTGGGCCCTGGGTCCGTCGAGAGGATGGAGGATTACGATTATCGCAACTAGCACACAATAAACTAAGTACAACCAAATTTAGCTTACCAGAATAAGGAAACCAGCCAAATTACCATTCCACATGTACACTTTGTGACTGGTATCCTGATCATTCATGCTAAGCAGAAATTTGTTAAGCAGTATTTGCTGCTTAAAGGAACATTACAGAATTGGTTTTTGCTAACAAAACAGTTGCTGGCAGTGTAAGCACTTTATGTAATCCACCATATACATAAACTGACAAACCTGTAGAAGTTTGAGATCGATCGGCCATCTGGGTCACGGGGAAATAGTGAAAAACCGATTACACATTTACATGATATCATATAGATTCAACAAATGAATGAAAACGCTCACTGAGCGATAAACTCCAATCGGAAAATTAGTTTATTCATTCTCATCAAATATGGCATTTCAGCCAGAAATATTTCAAGGGATGTTTTCTACTATCATCATCATTAGACCGTGTAAGTTTTATGTAAATCTGTGATAAAAAAAAGTATATTTTACAAGTTTTTTTCTTACCAATAATCTGTAATGTACCTTTAAGCAGCTCTATGAAATTGGGCCCTGGTCATTAGTGCACTGAGTGACCAGAATGCATTTAGGCTGCCAAAAATTTCTCCAACAACTTTCTCCCCTTGATGCTAAGTAGTGCAGCCATTTGGGACCTCCATCCATCTGTTAGATTTAAAAGGGTTTTGACATGATCTTGCTCATTCCCCACCCCCCCCTCATTTCCTTATGACAGAATTGTTGGTTCTTCTTCCATTCAGACCTTTGTTATATATCAAACCGATTTGCTTTCTCTTTATCTTTTTTTTTTTTTTAATTCACAGAAAACATCTGTTAACATGAAGTGAAAACAATTCTCAACAAAACAAAATGTCGTACGATATTGCACATGGTAAGCAATGGTGTGTGTTGTTGAGTCATTTACTGTTTTAGCCTCTCCTAGGGTCAATTTCCATTTAAAAAGGACCCCAAAATAACGTAATTTATGTCCATAATTTGATTGAAATTGAAATTTGACGATAATTTAAAGAAGTGTAACAATCAGCTCAAATTGTTTTAGCGTAAGCTTGCATGGTTGGCTTGTGCCTAAAGCGCTCGCCCTCTCACCACTGTGGCCCTGGTTAGATTCCCGGCTAGGGCCATATATGTGAGTAGAGTTGTGCGTCTGACCTCTCCTATGCAACAAGGGTTTTTCTCCGGGCCCTCCGGTTTTCCTCCCTCTCGAAAAATCAAACACTTTCAATCTCAGAATGTGCTCTGTAATCATTATATGGGTCGATGTGGATGGCTGGCTTCCAGAGGCCGCCCTTGCATGCCTTTTGGACGCGTCCTTCGCTATTCAGATTTTCAGCTGCGAGTAAGGATGATAAGCCTCCAAAGTTAATATTATTATTATGATTACTTTGTCCATTCACTTAACAAAATTACAACCATTGGAAAACTGCAAAAATGACTGAGCAGCAGTGTGCCCCTGATTGTGTTTCTTGACATTTTGTTCAACATCAAAATTTATGCACAGTACTTTTTTTTTTGAACAAAGACAAATTTACTCAGCCAGTTTTTTTTTCATTCTCTAAACTTCCAATCTAGGTGATTTTGCGTCAGGGCTGCGTACCCGTCTCCACGATGCTGCGTATATGGGTGATATACCAACGTTGAGATTATTGATTCAGAGAAGTGTCGCAGTGAACGGCTCCACCATAGAAGGAGTCACAGCGTTACATGAGGCATGTAGCCAGGGCCATATTGGTTGTGTCAAGCTGCTGCTGGAAGCTGGAGCCGAGGTAAATACAACTTGGGGCTTTTTTTCCCCCCCAACCTCGTCTTAGGCTCCATCTGCGTCTCCGGGCTCCGTTTGATGTTGGAAACACTGTACAAAATGCACACTATATGCACAGTACTTTTTTGTGAGCAAAGACAAATTTACTCAGCCAATTTTTGTCATTCTCTAAACTTCAAATCTAGGTGATTCGAAAATGGATGCCAGAGCCTAAGCCAGAGCCTAAGCCTAAGCCAGAGCCGGAGCTCAAGCGGAGGTTTGCGAAAAGGCCACGGAGACTTTAGGTGAGGCTTGGTGGCTCACCTTTCAGGGTGCACCCCACTAAATAGGGAGAAAACAGAGCAACGGCCTCATGAATATTTTGTAGGCCCTTAAAATGTTTACACTAGACAGACTTGGAGAGCCTAATGAAAGGGATACAGTGTCAAAAATGTTGCAAAATTTTTGTGACCTGGGGGTTGTTGACTTCCAACTTGAAGTATTTTAGATCATGACCTAGGACCTGAAAAAATTTGTCTTATTTGCTGAGAGGTGTAGGGCCATTTTTTTCAAATTTGTGATGCCTCCCCCCTCCCCAGCACTGCCTATGAAACAGTGATTTATTCTGTTTTCTTATCCCCCGTTTGTTTTGTTTCCACCTTGAAAGGTAAACGCCATGACTATTGACAGCTCCACACCACTATGTGATGCATCAAGTTATGGTAACGTCGAGTGTGTGAGATTACTGCTGAGGTTTGGAGCACTCACTAATCCACCGTTGAATCTGTCCACTGCTCTTCATGAGGCAGCTTCGAGAGGTAAAATGGGGCGGTGATGTAGCGCTCATTTTTTACACTCCAAAGTGTGATTACTCGAGTGCCAGGGGCTCAATTTCACGAATCGCTCTGAATTATAATGGAAGGCAAAGCATTCTAACGTCACACCAAGTTTTTAAAAGTAGACAATGAAAGAAATTTCAGTTTGAGACGTGGGAGGAAAACCCACGCTGTCGGGTAGACTGAAAACCCAATCCCCATGGGATTCGGTCCAGGAATCGAACCGGGGCCCACAGAGGTGAAAGGTAGGGAAGAAACCACTGAGCCAACCTGACTGCTCTCAACAATATTCTCATATAATAATAATAATAGTAATAAAGAGAAATTTATCAAGCGCAAACAGTTGCATATCGGCTCTGCCTCAAGGCGCTGGATATAAACAAATGGATTAAACAAAATAAATTACAAACAAAGATAATTGAGAGATTACAAAAATTACGTCTGGACCAGCCAACAGTAAGCTAAAAAGTGAACGAGTTAAAAATCAGTTTTAGAAATTGAATAATAGAGCAGACTTTAAATTAGTTACAATGTAAAAAAAAAATGTTGAGACTTGAACAGCTCGATGGTCGACGACTCCCTGTTGATCCATAGCTCTACTTTTGTTGAAACTTTTCTACTTCGGTCGCAGGCCATGTAGATTGCCTACAGGAGCTGGTTACAGCAGGCGGCAAAATGGAGGCCATGGATTTGCACTTTGGGACTCCCCTCCACGCTGCCTGCTACAGAGGAAGCATCCAGTGCGTCAAGGTGCTACTGAAAGCAGGTACAGTACTGATAACTCATCATCATTATTGATAGACGATCAATTGGGCACGATGGCAGATGCGCCGCGTGTCCTGTTCTATCGAGTCCAGTTTTTTACTTTATTTTGTTTTATTACCTTTAGTAGTTCTATCGATTTTAACAAAATGGGAAAAGTGGCTGAAGGTATGTTTTGAGAAGGCATTTCAAAGGCGAAATGGCAAGAAACTAACCTGTACGTGCTCAGTTTCATACAGAACACCAAGGCTCATCTGAAGACGAGTTGTCAATATTGCCGTAGAGATCGGTGTTGTGATACCACACTTTGTTTAGCAATTAAGATCGATACACATCTTAAGATCAATCTTAGCTATTGGTAAAATCGAGCCCAGCATACAAACAAAATCAAGCTGTACCCGTCCTCTTACCTTCTTCAAGTGTAGATTCAATCCTGACACATTGCGTGTCGTGGCCAATGCATGTTTAGAGCACCAGACTCAAATTCTGGTGTTTCTGATCGGCAGAGTGAGGGTTCGAGTCCCGGTCGTGGCACTTGTGTCCTTGAGCAAGATACTTTACCATAATTGCTTTGTCCTTCGATCCCGTGTACTAGGATTAAAAGAACCAGATCACTTATCGTGGAAGAGTAGTGGTTAACCCCAGCGTTTCTGGTTCACATAGCAAGCACCTTTATTTACAGGTTTCCTCAGGCTTGTGAGCTGCAGTGGTTAAGTACACTTGTGAGGCATCTTTGGTTTCATTACCAGAAATATATAACAATAAAGCAATCGGTTTCTTATACTAATCTATGCTTTTTCTTCTGCATATTTAGGAGCCAATGTCAATGCCCTCAAAATTCACGAAACACCCCTCCACGTTGCAGCGTCGACAAACAACCCTGAACTGACCAGCCTTCTCCTGGACTTTGGTGCCAATGTCCACTACACAGACAACAGAGGGAGACGGCCGCTTGACCTAGCAGTCAGTGGCAGTGTGGTGGCCAGAATACTACGGCATCACGCAGGTTGGTCGAAAACATACTGTTTGTTTTACAGGGCGCCATAAGCGCTGAATTCTTTGGTAAGCAACGCGCCATGAAATTTGGCCTGTTCCCTCTTATCATGGCGTGTTGTCGCTGAGCGGTCTAGTGCACTGGACCATAGAGTTATATAAAAGAACTAGAGGGCGCACTGGCAATACTGCGTGCACAAATGCGCCGGGACCGCAAGGAGACACTAGCGCCATTTTTTAGAGGGTAAAATTGAGTACGAAGTACACGATGTGCGCGTATGGTAAATGCACGCATCACGCGCTCGGTGTTCATGTTGTTGTTTTGCGTACAGTAAAGTATAGTGGTAGTACACTTGAAACATGGCCGCACCACCGCGCGATGAGTCACGTAACTTGGCTAGTGCGTCCTCTAGTTCTTATATATAACTCTATGACTGGACCCAAGCTCTGGTGACCCAAGATTGTGGGTTCGAACCCTGGTCATGACACTTGTGCCCTTGAGCAAGGCACTAAACCATAATTGCTTCGTAAAAAATGGGAAGGTAGTGCATTCTGCTCTACCAGCCAGGCTCCTAGTGGATGATACCCATGCCGACATCCTTACGGACTGTGAAGGGGGTAACCCTGTTTCAGCCCCAGGAGTAGGTGACAACGTGCCCCTGGTGACAGTTAATTTGGGTCTACAGCCCAAATCAGTAAAGTGTAGCCCTCGACTTGAGTGGCTGTCCGGCCTTATGAGTGAGGCGATATCTCATAAAAAAAATATATTAAAAAATGATGAAAATATTCTTTGCCCTACAGAGACCGTGTTACCCCTCACACAGCAGTGCCGACTGGTGATACGAAGACATTTGGGACATCAGATTATGGACTCCATACACGCCCTAGGATTACCTACGACGCTTCAGAGTTACATTTGTTTCACAAGAAGGTAACGGGGAATTGGTCGAAGGGGGAATTTAACGCCCTTACCTTTTCATGCGCAGCTGGGCTCAGCCATGGGCAGCGTGCCGTATCAATACCTCTCGTCACTTACCCCTGTATGCTGATTGGCTCCCAAAAGTGACTGCTTTGCCTGCATGCTTGTTAAAAACTTTCGGCCGTTTGTATAGCGCTTGTTGGACGCTTAGTATGCACGTGTCAAAATGCAAGCACTTTGACTGATGCTATTCCAAAAAATCGATCATGTTTTGACATGGTAACCCTGACCTGCATACAGTTAGACATGTACTATTATCAAAGAACGAGAGGGGACCAGTTGCTCTTTTGCAGGCTACCATACTTAAGCGTGCGCATAGAGTGGATCCGCCACAGGCCTAATTAAAATGTTGTGACTGTCAGGACTAGGTATGGTGTTGTTTTTAATCTTGATCGATCCTGGAAAGTGCGTTGACATTTGCTTCTTTTTACAGATCCGCTCATAGTTCGGAATGGAATCGTTATAGTTAGTTGAACGGAAGTCATATGTTTCGTTTGACCGTTTAGGAAAATAAATGTAAATGCACAACCCTAGTAAGCGCAGAATTCTGTGGTATGCAGCGTCATGGTAAGCAGATCTTTTCTGATGGAGCGACCCTTAGCACTGTATCTATTTCATAAACACTGCTAGCGGAAAGCAAAGCAAAAGGCACACTAGTTAGATAGATGAGTAGTGCAATAGTGCAAATCCATTGTGAATGCGCACACGCTCTCTCAAATATTTTCGATCAGTTATGAATATATATATATATATATATATTAAGCACAAAAATGTGCGGACTGATAAACAGCTTTATGAAATTGGGCCCAGATTTTTAGGCGTGGCTGAAAAACTAGTTTAAACTAAACAGTTTTAAGACCGAACATCTATATTTATTAACTTATCAACATGTATATTATATTTATCAAATATTTCTAATATATTACTGTATCAAAAACTATTTATTTTTTGAAACTACAAATAGCTTTAGTACCTGATACTGTTTTTTTTTTTAGTACAATGTTTTATGATATGAGATTTATCACCTTTTATGTTTTACTGTAACTTTATTAAAACTACAATTTAATACATTTGGATTTACTTTAAAAAAACATTCAGTGAGGAAACGGAGTACCCTGTACAGTTGTGTACCCTTTCATTTAGACTTCAATCATAGATAAATTTTGTCAATACTTGTTGGGTTGAGCAAAGAAAATCTGCCGCTTCCCAGGTTGTATCAAAACTTGGGTGTGATCCCTGGCTACAGGTTGTATGGCTTTTGACTGGCACCCCCAAACAAAGGTATTGACAAAAAAGGGAGACCGTCAGCATAGGGCTAGATAGCCCAGTTGGTAGAGCGCCGGCACATTAATCTGGAGGTCGCAAGTTCAAGTCCCGCTTTAGTCATTTTTTCTTTGTTCGACCCAAAAATATATTAAGTTTTAGGAGCAGAATATGCAAGTTCTGAGAAAAATAAAATAAAATTTATGGTGGTTTCTGCGAACACGTTTTTCAATGTACATTGTATTGACCGTATCCTTGGTCCTATTTCATAGAGCGGCTTATTTTAAGCAGCAAAAAATGCTTGAATATACTCTGCTAAGGTAAACTAAGCAGGTCCAATTCATGAAGTTGTTAAGCAGAAATTGGTGCTTAGCAAAAATTTTACGCCAAGCCAAATTTAGCCGGGAACCAGTCCCAAAAAATATATATTGGCTGGTAGCCCGTTTCTGCTCAGCAAGATTATTCTTTGTTAAGCACAAAGCCCTGGACACCAGTCACAGATTGTGCATGTGACTTGGTATTTATTTTGGTGGGTAACGTATAGTGCTTAGCTGCTATTTTTTTTTGCGCTTAAGCAGCTCTATGGAATTGGGCCCTCAGATTTGCTTAGTCATTTCTGTGACTAAACATGTTGATGATAACATAGATTTTTAGCAAATCAAGTCACAAATAAATCAATTCAGAAATGTTCTTTTTGATACTATTAATTGGTCAGTTTGGCATGAGAGTTAACTGCCCAGCTGCTAATGTCCATTGCACCTTTTCCCGCCATTTATATAAAACGGTATTAGAGCTCTGGGGAAGTACCAATTATATTTAATTTCATGTGCATGAAGGCAATTTTGTTTTTCTATTTATGTTCGTAGGTAGGTGCAAAAAGGGTCACACTAAACCAGGGATGAGATTTGCCAAATTTGAAATCTACTAAAAATGGCCTGTGGTGCCCTTATCCTAGACCCTTACAGGTGTTTACAATTCAGGAGGTATACAGACCGTGCATCTCCTGATCACCAGATACAGAAAAACGACATGTTTGGAAACAATCTCATTCCCACTTTTACTTCAATTTTACACAAACATTTGTAAAGACACACCCTGAAAAAATACGTTTATATTTAACAAATATAAAAACTCCTAGTTATAACTTCTTGTGGTATAAGCCATCCCCTTCCCTCCAAACCCCCCCCCCCTTTGTCTCCATAATCCCTGCTTTTTCTGAATGCTTCATGCTTTTCTCTCTCCACTCTCTCTATTCATGTATTTCCACTTGACTGCTCTTGTCACCCTTGTATGCGTGTAAGTGTGTCGTCTTGTCGTTTAGCCTTCAAGAAAGACTCTGCTTAGGGTCGAAACGTCAGGCCACTAACTAACTTTTTGTAGTTATAAGAAAGTCGCATCCAGTTTATACTTAAAAAAGATTTTTCTTCTTTATGAAATTGAACCCTACTGCTACAACTCTGAGAGATGATCAGAGAGAACTATAAAGTTCCTCCCTCTTTTGTAAATGATCACTTGATTGAATACTGTAATATTTGGCTAAACCAAAATCAGGCCTGGAATTACTCGGAGAGCTCGACGGCCGTCGTTGCCCTGGTCTAGGCTTTGGCACCCCTTCAAAAGTTTCTCATAAGGCTTTAAGATTTTCTAGCGAGAGTGCCCTTTACAAAATGAAAATGGCATTGCCCTCTCCAAAATGAAATTCCAGGCCTGTAAATACTTTCGGAACAAAAAAATACACCAAATGGAATGTGTTATACACAAATATCATAGATATATAAACATATGGCATTTTATTACATGGCATTTACATCTAGCACCCTGTGTCTACTAGTATTTTAACAAAAACTATTGCCACACAAATATTTGTAAAAAACACATACTGAAAAAATACAAGAACTGCTATCGTTTATATCTAATAAATATAAAAAATTCCTAGTTATAAGAAAGTCGCATCCAGTTTATACCTACAAGGACTTCAGCTGGAGCTTGTGACTATGACAGTACTATTATTTATTGGTTTTTAAAAATTCATCAAGCAGTAAACCACAAGTGAACCTGACTGGGTAAATTGTATTTCTATTTTGGAGTGAACAAAGAAAAATTTACTTTAGTAACGCGGTTTGACTCTGGGTCCTCCAGAGGATGCTGGTGCTCTACCAAATGAGCTATCTATAACCTCTAATAATGGCGGTCTCCCTATTTTGTCAATCACTTTGACCCGGGGGGGGGGGGGGGGTGCCTTTCAGAAGTCAGTCAACCTGTTAACTGCCATCAATATTTCTTTGAAGTAAAATTTACCCGGCCAGTTTCCCCTGTGGTTTATTACTTGATATTTGAAATAAGAAGTTGCATCCCTGTATGGTAATGCCTCTTTCCGTGTAGTATCGTAAAAGTGGGTGTGACCCCCTGGTTATAACGGCATGTTACAGGTTGAATGGCTTCTGACTGGCACCCCTGAACAAAGATATTGACAAAATAGGGAGACCGCAAACATTAGGGCTAGATAGCTCAGATGGTAGAGCACCGGCATATTAATCAAAAGATCACAGGTTCAAGTCCAACTATAATCAATGTTCACTCCAAAAAAATTTTTTTTTTTTTTTTTAATTTTACAGTTTATTTTCGAGCACACATATATTTTGAGCACGATTCAAGCAAGGTGTGTTTGGTTGGAACAGCTTACCCACACTGCACATGTACCTTCTTAGAGGTTTGACCCTCCAGAATGGTTTCAGTGCATAAAATGAAAATTGACTCTTTTTACTTCATTTTAAACACTGATGATGTCATAATAGTCAACAACGCCCTCTAGTGACAGTTTAAAATTATGAGGTTTTTGAACTCACGAAATAAAGTGAATTGAATCTGGAAATTGTCGGGGGAGTTGAACCTCGAAATGTAGACAGCACAAATTTACTAACTTCATCAGGGGTGCCACATTACATGTACATTAAATCAAACTTAAATATTCTTGAAAAACTCTTGAACCATGCATTGGAGTTTTACAATCTACCCCACATGATCAGAAAGTTCTTCATAAACTAAACAAACAATACTAAGATATGGCACCAATTTGACCCTGGTCTTCTGGTTCAAACCGGAAGCTAAAGCAAAAATCCTGCATCATGAGACATAAACCATGAGGTCAGGCAGAAAAAAAACTCAATTCAGGGATCAGCAACATGAACACCTTGTTTTTGCAATGTCACCAAAAATTAATGTCTACTGGGTTTTTTTTCAATTTATGTTCACATTCTGGCTTTAATCTTTGGCTCCCACAAACTTTCAGCCACTCATTTGCAAGACCATCCCTTATTGGTCAACCTTGTAAATAAATCCAAACAAACCTACCTAAGCCTCTCATTGGTTGTCCTGAATCCTACACCTCCGTATACACAGCGTCATGCACAGGTCACAAACTGTTCATATGGACTCTGAACGCACACAACACGCAACAGCGTAGGCCTAAAGCCATTGGGGAAAAACTAGACTGGAAAACCAGTCCTATACTATGCATTACGAGAGCTAACCCCGGCTCAAACTACAAGGGAGTTTATGCCGAGTATGAAGCCTTTGATCGTTTACTCATCAAGATGGATTATGTAATTTATCCTTCACGTGCTGGAGCTACGTTTTCAAGTCTAAGACCTTTTTTCTTTACATAGCACATGGTTTACAGGGTACTGTGGCGCAAAATGCAGCCAATCAAACTAGGAACACTTGGGCGAACCCCTTCTCTTTACAATAAGTGCACTGGTTTTTTTAATGTGCATTATACAAAACACTGGACCTAGGGCTTTACGTCTCATCGGAAGGACGAAGCAATAAATGTTAAGTGTCTTGCTTAAGGATGCAAGTGTCACGACCGACCGGGACTCGAACCCAAACTCTGCTGAGCAGAAACACCAGAGCTTGAGTCTGGTGCTCACGACACGCCACAATGGTCGGCCACGACACACCACAATGGAATCATTCAGACTCTTGATGAATCAATGGCATCCAATTTCCTTATTGATTCATCAAAATCCTCACTGTCGACATTACTTGTGGTATCAAACAGATGAGACGGGAGCGACGGTAAGTGTGATGACCCCGTAGCAAATCATTCTTCAATTTCTCGTTCCAATCTGCCGCTTCCCTTTGGAAGTCACGCGCAGACTTGAGGGCGCCATGCAATGCCTTGCCGTGTGCACTCAGCGCCGCGTAATTCTTCTCTTCTAGATTCGGGGCGCATTTCTGCGACCTCGGCGACCCCGGGTCATATCGTGCAGCCTGAAGAACAAAGCGTCCATGTGCTTCATGAGGCAGAACACGGCGCCGACCGACAGAGGCTCCGGGATGTGGTTCCGATGTGCGTAATCGAAATAAGCTACGCATAATTTATCCGGCAAGCTGTTTGAGCTGGTAATGTAGGCCAGGGCTTGGGTGAAGATGTCCGGAGGGTTGGCCATTCCGCAGTTGGAGTGCCAGTTGATGTGGGTGCCCTCAGAGCACAAGAGGATCACCTTGTCCGCCCACTGCAGTATTTGGCTGATCCATCGGCATTCCCTACAAGCAGAAAGTTTTTAAAGTATTGAGACCATCTTTCGCAATCATAAACAATCTTTAGTGTTCATAATCATGAACAATCTTGCCCTCATACTTTTGAGTGTTTAATGTTTTGTTTTCAGTTGGAAAGAGCCATTTTTGCTTGTCAGTGCGCAAACATCAGACACAGATTCCCTGTTGATCAAATTAAACACAAATAGCTTTAAATCTTTAGCCTATTTATTTTTATCATTATATATTTCTGGTAATGAAACCAAGGATGCCTCATAAGTGAACTCAATAACTGTAGCTCCCAACCCTGAGGAAAACTGTAAACAAGGGTGCTTGCTATGTGAACCAGAAACACTGGGGTTAACCCCTTACTCTTCCATGATAAGTGTTCTTGGTTATTTTAGGTGCACTTCCAATCCTGGTAAAGTATATCTTGCTCAAGGACACGAGTGTCAAAAAGCAGGTCTCGAACCCACACTCTGCTGATCAGAAACACTTTAGTTTGTGTTCAGGGGTTTTAAAAGCTCAGCCATGCTATTCTATCCACTTTTCATCCCCAACCCCAGTGGTGGTCATTGAACTTAAAAAAATAAGAGATACTAACCTCAATGCCTATTGTCTAATTTGATGAAAATGACAGAGAATGAAAAGAGAAAAAAAAATCTTTTGGTACTATCTCTTCATACTGATATACCTTTACCAAGCAGGAGTCACCTTTGTAAATGAATATTCTACAGGCAGGAGTCTGGTCAATGAGTCTAGTTCAGCTAAGGATGTTTGGCTTCAACAGCATCTTTGAATAATACGCACTAATGTTCTTGATCTATAGCCGTAGCCATTGACAACTTGAACAAGGTCTAACATTAGCATGAAAATTCATCTGTGCGGGTAATTTGATACAATGTAAGGTTAAACTTTTGATCATGACACTAGGAAAGTTTGTTCTCTTCGGAGGTTTCTCAACACATCCACACTCACAGAAGCACCAGGCCATCACACATAGACATTTCTAAAGTAAACATTCTAGACAGAGATGCTCGGTACGGTACTTCGAAAGAGTGAAGGAGGCTGCTTATTACGTCAGAGCCTACAAACCTTCCCTGAACTGGGGAGCGCGCTCGAGCGGTACAATAAACTCCTAGGAGTCTATGAAGCAATGTTGCGATCACATGCCCGCAAGGTCCCGGATGCTGCATCCGGGTCTTCCTGCTGACGAAGACCGGAGTTTTGGTCCCCAAAAAATTACAGGTACAAATTTGTTTTTGTTAAATCAATGTGATCAAAAGTTTAACATTAAACTGTAAGGTCTAACATTTCAGGTTGAAAATCTATCTCAAAAAATCAACAGGTTACTCGGCTGGTATTCACAAAACCACCCCACCCCCCACACCTGCACTCTAGGTTTACTTGTCATCCCCAAAAAGACTATTTTCTCTATCTCAGGCAGTGTCTGAATTGGTGTCTGCGGCTATAGCTTGGTCACCATGGTGACATATAGGATGCATGCTCATAGCCTCAGCCATAGCCGCCAATTGAGACTCGGCCTCAGCCTCGGTTAGGTGACATTGACTTGGAGCAAAAGAAGACAAACAACAACAAAAACAAGATGGTCGACTTTACCCATCATTGCGATGTCACTCTCGCATGACAAGGGAGTTTGAACGTCACACATACACTCCGCCTCCAGGAACTTGGCAAAAGCCTGCACAGTGTGTTCATGCGGCGGGCTGTCATGCGAGTACAACAGAACCGTCTTGACTCGCTTCGATGGTCGAATAATTTCAATTCTCTCTGGATATGAAAGACAATTTGGGAGAACAAATCTTGGCTTTCAATAAGCTATCACAGTAGTATCCATATAACAATAGAGGGCCTAAATACAGCTTGAGAACAGTATTTGTTGTTATATACTGCACACATAGATCCTTTTTTGATCGCCGGCACACGCGTAAAAGTGTCATATTATAATTATTTGCCATGTATTTACTTCTACCACGTGTAGCGCTCCAAAATCTAATAGGAGTCCTATATTGATAAATATAGGATAACTGGGGCACTTTACAGCATTGCTTCGCAGCATCGTTTCAAAAATAAACATTCCCTGCCCATTGGTCCCAATGAGGCCAGTTGTGTCACGGCAGACAAGGTTGGTGTCTACACGGGAAGGGGTTTTATAATTTTTTTCATAGTGTGGGGTTGACGTGTGTCCATGTCTGTTTTGTGTTTCATTGGGAAAAAATTTTCACGGACAAGGATCGATGTGTGAGTGTAGAATATAATCGCTCGGTGAAATCTGGCTTTTTCAATTTCCCTCGCGGATTCGCTTTGTGAAATGGAATAGTCTTGGATTTAACCTCGTGATTAAATTCTGTGATAATGCACTTGCATACATTCAGTATTTGTACAGTATTTAGGGACCGGTGCTGGAGAGAGGCCAGGTATTTAGCAATTGGTACTGTTAATAATTACCGTACATCAGTTAAATCTTCAGAAAATGTCACTTGCATACAAGTATCTAATTAATATTCTAAAGTCTTTGAGCAGGACGTTCAAGATACCTTTGGGTTTTGAATTGCAAGAAAGAAAATGAAGATTGTTGGGTGCTACATTAACTACATGAAAATCCAATGCTAGGTTTTTACTTAAATTTGATGAACTGGTTTCCTGCAAGTTTAAAGAATTGTTGGTGCAAGTGCTGCTGAGATTAGCATTACTACCAGCTCCCTTGCACATATGCTTGCACCATGGAGGTATAACTTGCACCAACATTTATATCTACCTGGTAAAAATGTTTGCAAAGCAATGTTTAAAAATTGCGAGTATATAAGCTAACTGTGTCCCTCTTGTCTCCTGGTCTGTGGCCGGCCAGTGAAGAGCAATGGTCAGGGCATCCAGAGGGCTAATTTCTTAAAAGGAGTCATTTTGGTTCTGATTTTTCTCTCACCAATCATACGCTGCATTTGTGATTGTGTAATGAGGGGCCTTCAGAACCCTTTTTTTTGGGGGGGGGGGGCATACTGGCTCAATTTACCCGACGCCGTCATCACAATAATCTTGGTTGCGCCATTTTGTGAGTTTATGTCCCCAAATGTTATACAGACGTGTCGTCGCAATTTAGGCGCCGTGGTGTTTGCATGCTCATACCTAGCCTCAGGCTCGTCTGCTCCAATGCATACGTCAGTGCAGTGCAACGGATACTGACGTCCTACCAGGGCCATACCATGAGTGTGCTCTTTAAAACAAAAACTTGAGTATAAGCTTCTTTATTTGGGTTTTTGCCTGTGGCGATACCTGAGTTTCAGATCTCTCATAAGATTTTATATCCTGCTGTTAGTTCAGTAACTGATGATCACCCAAAACCACCATTCTGGGAACAGTTAGGGTTAATTAAGGTTGATAATAGTAGAGGTCACTACTTTTACCTTGTGAGTTATTTGGTGTGCCGATTGGAATGTTATCCACGCTTTGGGTTGGAGAAGCACCTGATTCATCTAGCACTACGCCTTCGTCACCTAAAAAACAATTCCGTAAGATCAGAAAGCTAATTGAAAGAAAAGTCATCTTGAATTTAAAGGGAGAGGCAGCAATGGAGCTTTTGAAACAAAAAAACAACCACGGACAAGGGTGTGATTTTACAAAATTTCAACTTTAAAAAATTGGTAGGATTGTCAACTTTTGGTCTGCATATGATCGGGAAGCCCCCTCAATAAATGCAGGTTGCTAAGGCCAACAGTTTCTCTTCTCTTCCTCAATGCACTATCTATAATAATAATAATAATAATAATTACAATAATAATAATAACAATATAACAATTATTATTCGGCTTTACCCTTTCACCGATGTGTGTAAAGCACTGAATATAATCAGTACTTCCTCAAGTTCTGTGAAAAAAATACACAGGCATATTACTCGGGTGGAAAAAAGTGCAACATATCCACCTAACAAGTAGGCGCTCAAAAGAGCGGCAATAAAAAAATATATAATTTACAGAAAGAAAAAACAAGATATTTAAATGAAACCGTGCTGTTCTAGGCAACTGTCATGCGGTGGGTTTTGAGGGAAGTTTTGAAAGAGTTGAGGGATGAAATAGAGCGAATGTTGTGAGAAATGCTGTTCCAATGACAAGGGGAATAAGCGATACGGAAAGATCTATCTCCCCAGGAGAGATAATGTGACAGGTCATTGAGCAGCGCCCTCGCTTGAACTTCTTAAAACTTTCTTATCTATCTATCCCACAAGTAGGTAGTGAGTCATTCTCACCACAGCACTGAAACAGCCAACATCACTTCTGTTCTGTGGTCTGAGATCCATTTATTAAGTATTTTTAAGTCGATTTTCATTGTTAAAGTTTGATAAAGAAGAAGCTTGGAAGATCACCTCATGGTAGTTCCATAGTTACTACACTATGAAAATCTTTGCTGTGAAACCACGGTGAAATCTCAGTGAAGTGCAGGATTTGGCTGAAATTCAAGGAGTTTCTTCTCTTTCACCATGCTTTAAGGGAATTGCAGTTCCCTTAAACCACCTTGAAAAAAGAGTCTCCAGACCATTTACTGGCCTGAATGAATTTCACCCTGATTTCACGGAATGCTCTGCATCAGAGCCTAGAACTCTTTAATTGGTAGATAATTCTCTGGAATGTCATTTTCCCACTTCCCCCCACTCCATAGTTCTATGGGGGTGATTAGCCATGCTATCGTGCTCTACTCCAAAATGTAATTATTAGTCTATGCACACTGTGCTGACCAGTATACTGATGACCTGAAACAAGGTGAACCCAAATGGCTGACCAATAAACCATATTAGGTTGACTTCCCCTCATTAAACAGTAATCTATCCAGTTGTATTCATACCAAGGACACCTTGAAAACTTGGTGAATACTCCTTGAATTAAACCACACTTTATACAGACACCCAAAATAGCCTTGGGCTGTTTTCAGCAGTACAGCAAAGTGAAAACAACGTGAAACACTTAGGCTCTGGCTAGTTAGAAAAGAACTCCATGAAAACAAGGTGAAAAGGGAGAATTAACAATTTCAAGGAGAAAAGGGATTTCACTCCATTTTCAAGACGAAGATTTTCATAGTGCTATAGGCTGGGGTTATTTTATTTTGTTTGATAACAAAATTCATGCAAAACACCGGTAAAGAACAATTGGCACAGTGAACGTACACCATCCTTGTCGTGTCATATTTTCTGGGTGTCACAATAAGATCCAGGTTTGGGCAGATGATGTTGACTTGCTGGCCTTGCTGGCCGAAGACCAGCTCAACTGGCGAGTAACTGGCCTGATGAGTTGAGATAAATATGACGGTGCGGTACCATGTATTGAGCACTAGGTTAAGATCATATCATCGGCTTAGAACTATAAGGTCGTTAGTGCAGTTTGTATGGATTTCATCATGTTGGTTTTGCATACTACGAAGAGTGGTCTCCAAAAATTAGTTTGGCAAAAAGAAACATTGAGTTTCTAAGAAAACATTTATTTGTGGATTTGATTCATTTTTTCAAAATTATTTGCATTTTTCACTTAACAACCTTTTGGTCATTACGGACTTCAAATTGCAATTAACGACCTTATAGCACTGATGAACCGACGATATGAGTTTGTAAATGATTCTACATTTGATTGGAAGCCATAAGTGGAGACTGCATAACATTGAGGTTAACATGTGTAGGGCGTTGAGAACAAGTAATCAGGGCGTGCTGCTGTCTCTTGTTTGAACTGAAGGCGGTCACGCTGTTTTTGATGAACTCCATATAGGAACGAGTTGCACATGTCTAGAGGTTTTGTCAAAAGGGCCGTGTCTTTGTTGCATACGATGCAACTTCAACTCTTTGCAAAAAATATATGGAAGATAACAAAATTTTTAAAATGAAGATCTGATGAATTTGTTTTAACTGAAGGCGATCACGCTGTTTTTGATGAACTCCATATAGGAACGAGTTGCACATGTCTAGAGGTTTTGTCAAAAGGGCCGTGTCTTTGTTGCATATGATGCAACTTCAACTCTTTGCAAAAAATATATGGAAGATAACAAAATTTTTTTAAATGAAGATCTGATGAATTATCCCGGCAAATCACAGGCCTACATAAACAAGGTGTTGCAAACATCCTGTTTAATTTTCTGAGTAACAGTTTTTTGTTCTTTACGAAAAATAAAAATGAAATAACAAAATTCAAGAAGTGGAAAAGGAAATCTTTTTTATCCAGGATCAAAACCTCTGTCGTCTCTTTTAAAGGAACATTACAGAATTGGTTTTTGCTAACAAAACAGTTGCTGGCAGTGTAAGCACTTTATTATGTAATCCACCATATACATAAACTGACAAACCTGTAGAAGTTTGAGATCGATCGGCCATCTGGGTCACGAGAAAATAGTGAAAAACCGATTACACATTTGCATGAAATCATATAGATTCAAAAAATGAATAAAACGCTCACTGAGCGATAAACTCCAATCGGAAAATTAGTTTATTCATTTCTCATCAAATATGGCATTTCAGCCAGAAATATTTCAGGGAATGTTTTCTACTATCATCATCATTAGACCGTGTAAGTTTTATGTAAATCTGTGATCAAAAAGTATATTTCACAAGTTTTTTTCTTACAAATTCTGTAATGTTCCTTTAAGTGACTTAACTGAAATGCACAAATTAACCAAGATGTTCTGGGATTAGTCCAGGGCTGGTCAGGAGATAAAAAACACGATAATTACAAACCTTTCTTGCATCTGTGTAAAGCTCGGTAGACCAGGCTGCCTGGATCTCCCCGTTTCCATAGTACCAACACCAGAACCAAAACAACAACCAGCAGAATGCTCATGAAAATCACGACCCCCAAGACTTCTGTTGAAACTGCATTCAAATGATCAAACAAAGAATACAAAGGAATAAACCACGAGGGAATCGGACCTGGGTACATTTAATCAGGCATGATATCTGATTTCCTCAGGAAAAAGTAGGACAATCTTATGGAGTACAAGGGCTGACCTGTTACACGTTCAACTGGTATAGGCTTTTGTAGACTTTTCTTGCTATTTAATCAAATTATTATTTGATTTATCTGAGGGTGAAAACATTGGAAATCAGATTTTGGGGGGGTAAACAGCGGAAAATTTACAAGAACGGGTTTTGAACTTGGGACATAAACTTAAAGGTATTGTACACTTTTTGTAACAGCTCAAAATCAGTGTCCACATTTTGTGTGATTTAACATATGCATGAACAAACAAACCTGTGAAAGTTTGAGCTCAATTGGTCATCGAGGTCACGAGAAAATAGTGAAAAGAGATCTTATGTGTTTTCTGTTTTTTCAAATTATCGCGCGCGATAGTTACTATTGCTTTACTCGTTTCTCAAAAACGATAGCATTTTAGGCAGAAATATTTTAAGGAACCCTTTCTACCATTACTTACTTTAAATCATGTAAGTTATGTGTGAATCTGTGAACATTGTGTTTTTCGATCTTACCAATAGTGTACAGGGCCTTTAATAACCAACTAAGCCATGTAACCCTATAGTATTGGCGGTCTCCCTATTCTGTCAATGTTTTTGCTCGGGAGAGCCAGTCAGAAGATATTCAACCTGTAACTGCGGTATATATGGCCAGGGATCACACCCAAGTCTTTGATACAACCTGGGAAGCAACAGCAGAGGGATCATCTTATTAAGGGGATCCAACTTGAGCTGATTTATCCGAGGGCAAAACAAATCAGAAATCAGATCATACTCCACAAGTTAACGACCATAAAAACTTAATTGGTAAAGAGCACCGGAGAGCTGTTGATATTATAAAAACTTTGTTAGAAACGACACCTTTTGAAGTAATGTCATTTTAAAGAAAGAGGTACTTTTTCACCCGCATTTGAATCTGAGAAAGGCTTTAGGTATGAAGCCTTTCTGAGGGCAAAAAAAAAAACATAGAAAATTAGATTAAAGTAGGAGGAATATATTTCTATGAGATATCGCCTAACTCACAAGGACGGACTGCCACTTCAATGTGAGGGCTATACACTTAACGGAAATTTGGGCCGTCGACCCAAATCAACTGTCACCAGGGGCACTTTGCCCGCTACCTGGGGGTGAAACAGGGTTACCCCCTTTACAGTCCATAAGGATGTAGGCATGGGTATCATCCACTATAGGAGCCTGGCTGGTAGAGCAGAATGCACTTCCTTACCAACTTTTTAGGAAGCAATTATGGTTAAGTGGCGGTGTCATGACCGGGATTCGAACCCACACTCTGCTGCTGACAACACCAGAGCTTGGGTCCGATGAATAGACCGCTCGGCCACGACACACCACAAATAACGCCTGTTTTTAGCAGCTTTAGGAAAGTGGGTCCAGGTTTACCTTGGCACGTTTGTTGTAAGATATTGTACTCGTAGCCAGAATCGCAGGTGCAGATGTATTTGACACTGACGCTAACGTCATCGGCTGCATATTGACATTCACCATGGTAACCGCATAAGTCAGTTATAACCTTCGAGCTCTGGTAGCACGGATCCTCTAAAAAGACAATTGAAAATAGATGTTAAGATTGATGGATAAGACAAATTTGAAGATAAATGAAATCACCCCCAGGACTGGAGGGCCACGATTCAAGTCATGCAAAGATATCTTTACGTGCACACATGATTCAACAGGGCCCAAATATTTTAGGGAAAACATTCACAAGACTCACAGGACCTGTAGCTCAAAGTGTTTACTGGACCAATGTTTGTTTTACAAGACCAGAATCTCAATGAGTTGAACAAGCACTCAGAGAAGATCTGTCTCATTTAACTTATAGTTATGTCAGTATAATACTTCAATAACTGAACAGAATTGAAAGATTATCAGATTCATAGCCTTTTTCACAAAGATGTTATTATACAAGGAGGCGTTTTATTCAATTGAAAAATTATACAAGACCACTGGGGCTTGTCCGGTCATAAGTTTACTGGCCAGACGCTATAAATCACTGGCCTCGGGCCTGCGGTCCAGTGTTAATTTCAAGCCCCGCTCATCCATGGATACTTGACATGCATGAGAAGTGCATGCATAATATGTCCTTTATTGACCCCTTGCATGCTGCGCAGCACACTGACACGCGCCTGTCCTGCCCCTTAGGGAGTCAAAATGTACACACAAAGAAATTGACCCCCCAAAACGGTGAAAATTGTAGATGCGCATTTTTGTGGAGGTGCGTTCCACGTCTGCAAGGGGTCAATGGCACTTTTAATAAGTGGTAGGGACTTGGTTAGTGGCAGTGCGTGCAAACTATTATTAGTAACATTATTGTTAAAATAAAAATTTAAAAATATCAATATTTGTCATTATTATTTTGAAATAAAAAAGTCACATCCCCGTAAGGTGATCCCCTGGCTGCCGCTTCCCAGGTTGTATCGTAATTGGATGTAATTCCTGGCTACACAGCAATTAACGTTTGTATGGCTTCTGACTGGCACCCCCGAACAAAGATATTGACAGAGTAGGGAGACCGCCAATATAGGGCTAGATAGCTCAGTTGCATGAGCGTCGTCGTTGGTTCAAATCCCGCTCTAGTCAATTTTTCTTTGTTCAACCCAAAATAATGATTTTTAACAGAATTTTTCTTCCACAGGACCCGGGAAAGTATATCTGTGTATGGGTAAAACCAATTAATATTAGTATTATTATTTTACTTGTTTTATTATTATGTATATATATTTTTTTTATATATTATTATTAATGACAAGAAAGAAATATACAAGCTGTGAAAAAAAGTAGCTTACATCAAGCAATTGTATCGGTACATAGTTTATTTAGGAAGGAGCTTTGGAACAAAACTGGGAGAGGCTGGTACAGGGGGAGGAATAGGAATGATGGGCATAGGGGTGGAGACTCCATCAATGCAGGCGGCTAAAATGGGGTTAGTAGAGTCAAATTAAGTAAGTCGCCGTGAAGTCTTGTTATCAAGTTAGTCTGAGTCAAGTTCAAATAGTTTCCGACATCATCAAAGTTGCTTGAAGTATTCAAGCGACTTTGAGCTTTACAATTTAAACTGAAAGGTCAGTTAATCTATACAGCACTGTTGGTCTTCCTAAAATTATGTAAACAAAAATTCTGAAATGAACTTTTTATTATGACAAGATTTTTGAAGCAATTGCACGCAAAGAAGACCTTAAAGATGAGATTTGAGTCAGAGTCGCACACTTGAGTAATTGTTCGCAAAGAAACAAAGGTAACATAGAAAGGTTGCGTTTATAGCCTTTTATACTTGAAACAAAAACCAAAATGATGGAAAATGCAAAACAAGCATAATGACTGTCCATAAGTTCTTTGAGAGTGTGATTTGATCAAGTTGAAATGTGACCAATTTCTGTAAGTTTTCTCAATGAGTAGTGTGTGACTTATATCATCAAAGTCAATTGAAGTATTCAACTTCGCTCTGACCTTCACGATTTGAACTGATTAGTCAGTTAATCCATACAGAACTGTGAGTATTCTAAGAATTAGGCTAACTGTTTTCTGAAATGTAAACTTTTTTATTAGGCAAAATAACTTTTAAAAACATGTTTAGCATCCTGCCTTTTTGAAAAAAGGAAGGAGGAGGGCCTTTTTTTCTTTCTTTTTTCAAATATGGCCGCCCGACAAATTTTCTAAGACAATTACCGGCCGGGCCATTTTCAAGATGTTTTTTTTTATGTGCTAAAGTCTAAAAATACGATCTTATTTATATTAAAATTTATATTTTTCGTCAGAGATCGTTAAAATTTATCTTTTAGAATGAAAAGGAGAAAAAAAAGGGGGAAAAAAGGAGGCGGCCTCTTAAAAGGAAGCGGGCGAGGACGCTTAACATGTTTTGGGGGGGTTCTTTTTGGCCTTATGAAGATACTTTTTATGCATGCATGTGTATAGGAGACCTTGACAAGTTTGTCTGTATTCCATATAGCCCTGCTGACACTTGCAGGAGAAGTCCATTTCAATAAGGGGGGACGACGAGTTCTGAAGATGGCACGTTCCATTACCACAAGGGTTCAGAAAACATGGATCAACTGAAAAAAGAGTTGAACATTTTCAATGTAGAGTGAAAAAGAATCAACGGTATGCTCCATTGTTCTCTATTGTTTGGCATTCTAATCTTGTAATTTAACTTTTATGGAAGAGTATAATAATAATAATAATAATAATAATAATAATATTTTGGGAGGCTAATCATTCTCACTTGCAGCTGAAAAAACTGAACTGCGAAGGATGCGGCTACAATCTGTTCCAAGCAGGCATGCAAGGGCGTGCCTTGGCAGCCAGCTACATCGACCAATATATGACCACGGAGTACAGCCTGAGATCGAAAGTGTTTGACTTTTCCAGAGGGAGGATAGCCTGGAGGGCCCAAAAAACCCTCCTGGCATAGGAGAGAATCGACACACAACTCTTCTCACAAATGGCCCTAACCGGACAACTGAACCAGGGCCACAGAGGTGAGAGGCGAGCACTTTACGCACTAGCCACATGCCACCCCGTGCCAAGAGTAGCAGAGAGTGTTAGTTTGCTTCATCAGATTTGTGCTTGCTTTTATGAAAAATACAGATTCAACATCTGATGTAATCATTCTAAACCTTTTAGTAACAGCTGTTAGCTTTAAAACTGAAAGGTTTCTAGGAAAAAGGAAAAAAAACTATAACTGATATAGATTAACCTCTTTATTTAAACCATGTGGGGGTTAAACAAAAATTGACAAGAGCTGGACTTGAACCTGCAACCACCAGATTAACGGGCCAGTGCTCCACCAACTGAGCTATCTAGCCCAAATGTTGGTGGTCTCCCTGTTTTGTCAATATTTTTGTTTGGTGGTTACAGTCAGAGGCTAGTAAAAAAAAATTTGTAAAACAAAATTATTTTTACCAAGTCAGTTTACCCTTGTCGTTTATTCCTTGATAGTTAAAAACTTTGTAAGTCTGATTGATTCAAAAGTAAAGCTTTCAAAAGTAAAGCTTTGCAGTGTTTGTGCCAATGCTCTCTTTTTGCAGAATTTGCAGTACTGAAAAAAAGGAGCAAAAATTGATAATGGCTTGACATTTCTAGTCCACAAATACAGGCATGATATTTGAACCTTGAGAAAAAGTGAGAATATTTCATTGAGTACAAAGGGCAGACCTATATGAACAATTGGTGTAGGCTTTAATAGACGTTTCTGGCCATTTAATCCACACTTTTTCAAGTTTTTACCATGGGCAAAAAAAATAAATCGGAAATCAGAATCAAGTAGAAAGACTGTCATGCCTGCATAAACTAAAGAAGGGGGGGAAAAAACAAAAATAGAAATCAGCTCACTAGCTGAAAAAATGAATGCCTCTTCTTGACTTTCTTTCTTCCACCATTCAAAACTTTGAATTTAGCAGCCAGGCATAAAGAGCCCCTTCCCCTCAAAACCTTTGACCCTTGCCCCTGCCCCTCTTGCCCCCTAAGTGAGATCTGAAAAATACATAAATATTAGTGCCTGCCCATCCAAAAAAAAAAATGTTTACTGGACCAGATTTTATTTTACGAGGCCAAAATTTAAACGAGAGGGGGAAAAAAAGCAACTACAGAAAAACCTACCTAGTTTAACATTTGAACTGTTTTAATTTAAACAAGCACTGACAGAAGATTGATCTCATTTGTATTATGGGTAAGAATTCTTTAATTACTCAAGTGAACTGAAAGAGATTGGTATCAGACTGAAAGTCAACATTTGAACAAAATACACAAGACTTGTCCAGTTATGAGTTTTACTGGCCCGATACTTTGATCACTGGCCTCCGAGACTGAAGTCCAGTGTTACTTTTGAGCCCTGCTACGGGGCATCCTCGGTTTCATTACCAGAAATTAATGATAATAATAATAATGCTTGTCTTTCCTGAAAGAGTTACCTTTACAAGTTCCATCGACAGCTTTGTATCCATGGCTACAGTTACAGGAGTAGCCATTTTCGGCGAGGCTTATGATGCAGGTCCCTACGCCGCATGGGTTATAGGGCTTTTGAGTAGCACTGACCAACGGGCTGCATGGGTTTTCTGGAGAGGGACAAAAAAAAAGATTTGTCTTTGACAACAACCAATAATAATAATAATAATAATAAATCTTACATAGTGCCAAAGTCCGCTTAAAAAACATGCTCAAGGCACTTCACAAAGAAGCAATTTTAAAAGTTAAGCAGCTACTTGAGCGATCTTTTTTTTTTACGGAAATGCTATTTCTATTTGTTTATAATGTGTTTGTTTATCATTTAAATGTAATTTTGGTATTTGTACACTTCTGAATTTTTTTCCGTTATTATTGATCAAAAAATTTGGCCCCAACCTCAAGGTTTTGAAAAAACTAGAAACCTCTTCGGCCGTTGACGGCGTGCGACAAAATGACAACACTTTGACGTCATGCGTGGGGGGTTAGCTTTGTTGTACCTCCATGCTGCAACAAAGCGGTTATACAAAACGGAGCTCCCACATTTCACGCAACATGAGTGATGACGTAACAGGACTTTTCGCGAATCTTTCTGAAAAGCACCGGAGAAGGATATTCAAAATGATTGTTTTTTTACACAATTAAAGTCTGTTTAATCTCATGTGAATTCAATTTCCTTATTGATTGAAAACATTTAAAATGAATTTCAGCGAAGGTCACTTAATTGTTGCTGTTTTCGTTCAAGTAGGTTCTTTAAGGCCAAACATAATTTATAAAAATACAAGTGTACACAACAGGAATTACAAATCAATTCTAAGCACATTCAAACAAAGCCCACAACAATTCAGGCGACAACAAAACACATACCTAAAAAAGTAATCTAAAACTTTAACAATAAAAAATTGTAAAAAAACCACTAAAGTCTAGAAAACACCCCATAAAAACCTGTGGACCAGCCAGCAGCAGAAGCATAACAATTTAACAAAAAGAAGACAAATGGTCAATATAACAAAGTGTAACCAAGTAATCAAAAAATCTAAGTGTTTGACTCATTAATTTAGAAAAAAACTACGGCATTTCGAGCAAACAAATTTCAAGGTAGTTTTTCCATCTTTGTACCATGTAAAGACACCTTGCATTGTCCACTATCAAAAAATGGCAGTGTACCGCGCCCAACTTTCAGCCAGTATAGATCTTCGTTGACCTCAGCGAGAACACTGGTTGGGCTTGTGACGTCATATGCAAGGTGTCTTTTGAAAGTTATGTGTCAATCTGTGGAAGCATTTATATTTTCAATCTCAAGGCCAGTTCCAAATTAGCAACTAACAGCTGCGGCTTGGTCACCGCCTCATCGTGCGTTGAAGCATATAGGCTGCCCTTGGCAACACCCTAAGCAACAGATGTAGCCGTAGCCGCCGCCAATTCGGATGCGGCCTTACCAATGTTCATGCTTTAAAGTTTCTTCAGCTTGCTGATCTTTAAGGAATTTTATCCGAATCCGACAACTGGACTTACTGATGCAACGGCCATTCTCATCCTCCATGTAGCCTGGCTTGCATACGCAGACAGGCTCACTTCCAACTGGCTTGCAAACATGCACTGCATCAGAGCAGTATGTCAGACCACTCAAACATGGATTCTCTGAACCACAAAGAAAAATACAACATTTCATGCTGGTTATCTTACACAATAGACCAAAAATATCCAGTTGTTTGAAAAAAAAAAAAAAAAATGGGGGGGGGGAGGTGCAGAATTTAGTGGAAGATGGAAGATTAATCTAATTGCAGATCATACTTCATCAACAAAGTTGTATTACATTTTCATTATCTGCATTGAAACCCTGCACATCGGCTAGCTTACCCCACAAACTCAACAGCTTTATTCCACGTACTGCATCTCTTTGGCCCGGTGTATGTCTCCCTCCATCCTACAATCTATATACTTTTTTTTGAAGAGAATATCAATTCCTACATTCAGCTCTCCTGAGTTGTTTTCATTTTCTTGTAGCCCCCGCCCCTCCCCCCCCCCCCCCCCTTCACCAAGAGTGGCTTTTAGCCTTTTGGGGGACGAACTTGCATAAAAAAAAGAGTTAAAAATATATTTCAAAAACTTACCAATAATTTTTAGTTCAGCAGACAAGGTACTGCTGCACATTCGAAAATGACCATCTCTAGTGAAACACGTATTGGGGTCCGCTTGTGGAGTGATCTTTGTGGAGCAAAGAGTAAGTCAGAAAAATCAAAACAGTCATTTGCCTCAAAAATCCTGAGATTGACAAAATCCGTCTCCTGAGGGCTATAAGTGCACATTCGTAGAAATATTGAGAATAATTACCAACTTTTCAGAGCCAACACCTCAACAAAAGAGATTATTAAATCACAGACAAAATCCTCAACATTTATTACAAAAAATAAACCTAATACGCATAGATGTCACCAGACTGTAGGGCGCCCTTGTCTGGTCAAAAGAAGGTTGCTTATTGGCCATCCTGTGCGCTGATGACCAATAACAGTAATAACAAATAGTAAATCGTTCTTGTAAGAGCGTATTCCGTCCAATGCGCTGTACAGGCATGAAACAAACTTATAATGAACATGAACAATTCTTCATCTCCACCGTCACCTTAATATACAAAAACAGAGCTCGACAACATTTCACAAGATGATGTGAAACTAAAACAGGCAGGAGAAATGTTTGAAAGTCACATGCTAAGCAGACGGGTTTGAAGTGAACTCCTGAACAGATCAGGGCCGAATTTCAGGCTCTGCTTATCGTAAGAAAGAATGCGTATTTCACAGGTTAGCAAGAAATGTTTGCTTGTGCACGTGCGTATACTCCACGTTACTATAGGCATTCTTGCTTACACAGCTAGCGCAGAAATTCGGCGCTTGCACAGTAAGCGGGCGGGGATGCTAAACATTTTTTTAAATTTATTTGGCCTAAGTCTAGAGTTTTTTGTATTTTTGGGGGGCACCCAAACCATTAAAGGGGACTGTCATCATGATCATAGCAGAAGTGTGGCTGTACATGCAATTATGAAACTCTAACTAGTCCTGCATGCGTGAGCGCGCTGGACGCCACATCACAGTTTGATGGGCGCCCTTGTGTGGACGGTCATGCGCACAAGCCCTGAGCTGCTTCTCTCATTTTACATCCTTCTCCTCTATGAGTTCTAGTTATGTTTTTCTCTCCTTGTTCCGTCCGAGCTCGTTGTTAGCGTTTGTGTGTTTGTCCGTTACGTCCAGTCTGTATGTTTTGTTGTAATTTAAGTTCGTCAGAAATCTAGTCTTTTGTCTGTTAAGGCAATTCTCTACAAGACCTGTTATTTTGAATTGCCCCCATATTTGCCTCGCTCATTGATGTCTTTTTTATATTATTCTCTAGTCCTTTGTACACCTTTGTTCAATAGATCTTCTTAATTTAATCTGTTGTAAATTTTGCATATGGAAAGCAATTTCCATTGAATGAATTGAATTGAACTGGGTTGAGTTCATAATTCCATGTACAGCCACAGGCCTGCTATGATCATGTCGACACAGCCCCTTTAGAGAAAGAACTTATATGGACTACATACCTTTACCACTCTCTGACCAGGTCCAGTGTTTAAGTTCACCCTGATGAAAGTGATCTGTCTTCCATACATGTAGGTCTGATGGTGAGATATGTTTGTCTGAAAAAAGGAAGAGAAAAAAAAAACCTGTTCAAAGACTCGCGCTTGATTTCACAAAGCACTAAGATTCATCCTGGTATGAGTTCACCATGGTGGTTTAGTATTGTGACATGACACTTTGCTATAAAGCAATTAAGATTGAGACACAGTGAAGAGGGTTTCAATCTTAGCTCTTTGTGTAATCGGCCCCTGGTATTGTCAGAATGTGGATTCAGGTCCTGGTCATATGACACTTGAGTCCTAACTATAGTTGGGATCTAAGATAGTTGGGACCTAGAGAATCATCCCATCTCAAATCGTCCAAACTCATAGATGGGGCCGGCAGTCCCAACTATAGTTGAATCGATTTTAAAGGAACATTACAGAATTGGTTTTTGCTAACAAAACAGTTGCTGGCAGTGTAAGCACTTTATGTAATCCACCATGTACATAAACTGACAAACCTGTAGAAGTTTGAGATCGATCGGCCATGGGTCACGAGAAAAAAGTGAAAAACCGATTACACATTTGCATGAAATCATTTAGACTCAACAAATGAATGAAACGCTCACTGAGTGATAAACTCCAATTCTGTAATGTTCCTTTAAATTTTGAACAGAACAGACAGGGCTACTTTCACTGTAGATAATTATACTTACAACATCAAAATCTGTGAAACCGCTTATCAAAGAGGGGCTGTTGTACTCCTCATTAGTAGGCACTGAGATAGGAATGCTGTTAATACGGCACATTGGATCGGCTACTTTCACCACTCAAAATAGGTCAAGATACTCACTGGTCACAAGCAGATACTGTGGCTTCCAGTGAGCACACAACTCTGAAAGATGGGAGGGGGGAGGGATAAAGTTATTGCTGTTATTATTAGTAGTAGCAGTACCAAATTTTTCCAGTAAACTTAGAAGATTTATATGGATCTGATTTCCAATAGGAGTGTGTCTATTTCTCTGTTTTTTAGGCATATGCAGGCTTGATTTTTCACCCCTCAAAAAGCCAAAAGCTCAGAGTTTCCGGGGGCTTCACCCCCTGGAACCACAGCAGAGCCTCACCCCTGGACCCCAACATGATGTTACAGAAATTTTTTCCAGTAAACTAAGAAGATTTATATGGATCTGATTTCCAACAAGAGTGTGTCTATTTCTCTGTTTTAGGCATACGGAGGCTTGATTTTTCACCCCTCAAAAAGCCAAAAGCTCAGAACTTCCGGGGGCTTCACCCCCTGGACCCCCACCAAGGTTTACCCCTGGACCCCCACTATCGATGTTACAGAAAATTTTCCAGTAAATTTAGAAGATTGATATGATTTCCAATGAATGATTTCCAACAAGAGTGTGTCTATTTCTCTTTTTTAGGCACATGGAGGCTTGATTTTTAACCCCACAGAACGCCAAAGGCTCAGAGCTTCAGCTGAACCCCCACCGGGGCTTCGCCCCTGGACCCCACCCATTTTTTTGTTTACCCTCTAAAATAAAATATTGGTTGCATCGTTGTGCCCCCCGGTTTAAAAAATCCTGGATCCGCCCCTGCTCGGGGACAACAAGAGTTAACTAAATTACTGTTGCCCAGAAGCATGTTCAACATTCACCACACTTTTTTTGCTAAACCATAGAAAAATCACAAGTAAGCACCACAGGTAATGTTTCCCTTTTTTGTTCCTTGTCCTTACCGCTGTCTAGAAGAACACCCACAGATTTGTCGATACACAGAAAGTTGTCCGGAATATAATAGCACGCTGTGTAGAGAACAAAACCAAAGCACTTTTAAATCTACTAATAAAGTGTTACAAAGCGAGTTGAAATGCCTCATTAGAGCACCACCACACAGTAAGAGAAGGAGTGTACAATTGAATGGGCAGAAATCATTATCCCATGATTATGAGTTAAACTTTGACGTGTGGGAATAGTCTGCATAACTTGTTCACCTAGTATATGGTTCTACATCTATTCAAGTTGATCACTCCAAAAAATCACGTCATCTCAAGACAGATAATGTGTACTTTTATCAGTTTAGTAAGGCCTGCGCTAAACGTCGCACTTTTGCCGAGCCGAACTCAAATGTTTTCAGTTCGATTCGACACGGCAAGAGCGCGACGTTTGTCACCGTGTCGTGCCGCTACCGTGTAGCACGGCAGGGCTTGCCGTGCTACACGGCAGTGCCGAACTTAAATAAAAGGTTTGCGCTAAACGTCGCTCTTTTGTCGAATTTAATTCCTAATTTTACAACTGTTTGAGTTCGACACGACAAACGTGCGACGTTTAGCACAGGCCTAAGTGATCCGCATTTTTCGCGATCCCCATGCTTTTCCAATAACAAAATTACAATTAAACGATTAACAAACACATTATTAAACAATTGTTTAAATGGCGTGTCGTGTTCGAGCGGTTTTTAGTGCATCGGACCCAAGTTCTGGTGCTGAGTCATCAGGGTGTGGGTTCGAATCCCGGTCAAGACACTCTTGTCCTTGAGCAAGACACTCAACTATAATTGCTTCTCATCACCCAGGGGGTAAGTTGGTACCTGTGAGGGCAGAGATGGTTCTTGTGATTGATTTAGCTTAGTGCTGCTACATACTTGGCAGCACAGGCTGTATACTCCCCAGGGAGCTGAGATGGTTTAAGGAAAGAAATAAATGGCCCAGTGACCAGGGGGTGTGTTCAAAGCGCAATGATCACTCATTGAAATTGCGCTATAATAAGAGCCCATATTAATATTATTATTATTCTCATTAACAATTTTTTCACTCAAGTTGCTATTTAAAGGGAAATCCCCAGGTGAGTCATTTTGAAATTGCGCTATAATAAGAGCCGATATTAATATCATTATTATTCTCATTAACAATTTTTCCACTCAAGTAGCTATTCAAAGGGAAACCCCCAGCTGAGTTGGAACTGCCCTTATATACTCACATTGTATTCGGTATCTCCTTGTTACTTCAGTATCTTTTGAATCTTCACTATCTATATCGATCACAGGCAGAGTTCTTATGGTATACTCGTACTCCATGCCAGGCTTTTGTCCCCGAAAACAGTCAAAAAACAACTGCAACTGTGGGGAAAACGAAAGTGTTATCTTAATTTGTTGAATAATATCGGGGCTGAACAAAGACAAATTGACAAGAGCGGAACTTGAACCTGTGACGTCAAGCCCTAATGTTTTGGCGGTCTCCCTATTTTGTCAATATCTGGATGCCAGTCAGAAGCCTTTCAACCTGCAACTGTCGTGTAGCCAGGGGTCTCACCCAAGTTTACGATTCAACCTGGGAAGTGGCAGCAGAGGGATCACCTTAAGGGGATGGGACTTTTTGTTTCGAATATCAAGTAATAAACCACAAGGAAAACTGACTGAGTGAACTTTCATTAATTTGGTTTGAACAAAGAAAACTTTAATGTGCAGTTATTTATTTGAAGAAGGAAGAAAACCCGTCTTATATTGTCAATTGCCAATTGTCCCTCTTTAAAGGAACATTACAGAATTGGTCAGAAAAAAACTTGTAAAATATACTTTTTGATCACAGATTTACATAAAACTTACACGGTCTAATGATGATGATAGTAGAAAACATCCCTTGAAATATTTCTGTCTGAAATGCCATATTTGATGAGAAATGAATAAACTAATTTTCCGATTGGAGTTTATCGCTCTGTGAGAGTTTTATTTATTTGTTGTATCTATATGATTTCATGCAAATGTGTAATCGTTTTTTCACTATTTTCTTGTGACCGAGATGGCCGATCGACCTCAAACTTATACAGGTTTGTCAGTTTATGTATATGGTGGATTACATAAAGTGCTTACACTGCCATCAACTGTTTTGTTAGCAAAAACCAATTCTGTAATGTTCCTTTAAATAATGTGATTCAACAAAATGAGAATGAAGTTGCAAAATGGAAAACTCTTAAAAAAAAACTAGTGTTAGCCAGAGAGTGTCTGGCGTGTCATGGACAAGAGGTCAGCTAGTGCATTCAACTCAAGTCATCAGAGTGTGGGTTTGAATCCCTGTCATGAAATTTGTGTTCTTGAATTGAGCATGAAACATAATTGCTTCTCTCCACCCTGGATGGTAAACGGATTACCTGTGAGGGTAGTGACTCTGGATGTGAATGATCAGCAACCTGTATGTGCACCCATTTTGGCTGCCGATGCTGCACACTCCTAAGGAGTCGAGAGGGTTTGGGTAATGCTTAGACACCTGATGAACAAGGCTTATTGTGAGACACTTTGAGGGGCTTTTGGCCTGAAAATCACATAGAGAAATGTGCATTTATATTTTTATTTTACAGTTTTACATGTTTCGGCATTCCACTCAGCAACTGTGTAAAAATGTTGGAATGTAGGCAATCCTTGAGCACCGACCAAAGCAACAAAGTAAACCCACCCCAGCGCACAATCCCGCCTGCAATCTCTAAAAAAAATGCCAATTTTATGTCGGGAAATGGAAATTACCGTCCAAAATATATTTTGTAGAATTAAAATCTTTGTCTTCTAGATTTAGAAGCCATTTCAGAACCTCCACGCAAATTCCTCACAAAATTGTTCCCACCATATACAGGCTTACAAAACTCCTGACCAAAGTTAACAAATTTGTCAATATTTTCATTACAAGGGTAAAATAAATACTATAGTAATATAGAGTGGACTTCTGATGACAAGCTAATTATAACAATTTCTAAGTATAATCAAAATTTTAAGGGATTTCCCCACAATCTGCTTCCTTTAACCGCCAATTATTCTGTGGGCCAAGTGGAAAAGTCCCTTATTTAGGACCACTAAAGTCCCGGGCCATGACCTTTACAGTGACTTTGTGGGTCAAGTTGGGCGTTCGCCTGAACAGACTGATGTCCTGTTTATTTTGCTTAGCAACAAAAACCCAAACATTTTTGTAAATTGGGCCCTGGTCCTGGAATCCCAGACAATTTTAACGGAAAATGTGGTTTTAAGTTCTGTGGGAACATAAGTGGCTGATCAAATGACAAGAGGCACACAGCTGGTTGGCTAATGATTTTATCTCAATATTCGCTACAGGTTCAAGGACAGAACCCACTGGCAACGTGGGTGGCGGGATGCACTTTAATAATGTCCCAGTCGCAGAAAATGATCTTGCCAATCATTTAGAAAACTGAGCATGAAACCAAGCTTTTATGGTTTTTGAGGCATTCCATGGTGAGGTATCAATATTCGGTTTGCGGTAAACACCATGTGTATAAATATCTACTTTGCTGTGTAGATTTTGTTCTTTAGAGAACATGTCTTGCTATTTATTCTACTACCGCGGGGTAGATTTTCGGAATTCGGGAGACTTCTCAGTTCTGAAAAGAACTGTCCTGCTTATTAACTACTACCTGGGCGGGAGGTAGGAAATCGGCCTGGACTACTACTTTAGCTTTGTGGATCGGGGGGGGGGGGGACTTCTCGTAATTAACTGCACTGCCGCGGAGTGAGTTCTTTTGGTCTCAACGTTTCGACTAGCTTGCTCTAGTCATCATCAGGAGCTTTCTTCTCACCCATACACTCTCCCTTTGGTTGTCACGCAAACCTTTTCCATTCCAACAAAATTATTCTATGAACTACATCTCTTTGGAACTCCTTGCCCCGGAACATGTTTGATTTTCTTGTACCTGTTATGTAGCCCCTCAACAAGAGTGGCTTTCAGCCAATTGTTGCATGGGGCGGACTTAAAACATTTCTTTAAAAACAAATATATACAAAAAAAAGAACCTAAATGTGGTTGAGCGATTGTGGACCAACAGTCTCAACAGAAACATTTTAAGATTTCCAGTTTTGTTTCGTCAGTTTGCAAAAATATTTACTTTGTCTGGAAAAACAAATATGCAACGGGTGATGTGCACAGATTGAAAATATAACTGTTCACACATTCACACATAAATTACACGCTAAAAAGATGGTCATGCTGGAAAACTTTGCTTGTAATGTTTTGGCCTGAAATGCTACATTTTTTGAGAAAACAATTAGTTTTGATCTCGCGAGTCAAAATTTGATGTTTGAACATTTGTGACTCGCTCCGACGACCGATTGAGCTAAACTTTCACATTATTATTCGGTTTTACCCATACATTGATGCACTGTATACTCAGTACTTTCCCAGAGTCCTGTGGAAAAAAAATCCACAGGCATATTACTCGGGTGGGATTCAAAACCCACGACCTTTGCCATTCCAGAGCTGATGTCTTACCACTAGACCACCGAGATTGCCCTATAGCTAGAGGTAGTTGGAAATTCTATATTTTAACAGTGGTTACTGCAACAATTTAGCATCTATTTCACAGGTTTGTTACTTCATTATGTTGGGTCACACAAAGTGCCCATACTGCCCATACACTTACCGCTGTTGCCCATGTGCTTTAAAGATATACTGTACGGACTGACATTTACGAAACAAAATTGTCGACTGAACAATTGGCTATTTTTTCAATCTGCCCTGTTTAAATAAAGATCATAAAAGCGCACGTCACAAATGTTTAGTTTCTTTAAAGACAACTGCTTGAACTAGGGAAGCAAGTTTTGAACGAGCTCGATTATATTGTGATTTTGAAATCTAGATGCTAAAAACAGAAGCATTTTATCGATGGCACTCGCACAAAGACAGACATAACACGACAGGCATCAAGTTATGAATTACTGGTAGAGTCAGAAAGACTGTCAACTTTGGTATGATTCCTGGCTATACAGCGCAGTTTTAAAGGTTGAATGGCTTCTGATAGCGACTGCCAACCCCCCAACAAAGGTATTGAAAAAATAGGGAGACCGCCAACATTAGGGTCATATATAGCTCAGTTTGTACAGTGTTGGTGTGTTAATCGAGAATTCACAAGTTCAAGTCCCACTCTAGTTAATTTATATTTTTTCAAACCCAAAATTTAGGATATAAAAGTTTCCATTTTCAGTTTGATAACAAATTACCATCAGGATTGGTTGTTTGTGTTATGGGTGCTTTATTATTTCATTTTATCACAGCATGCAAAAGACAGATCAAATTTTTGTTTGTGCCGGTACCTCCTCGAGTCAGGCTACCTCCCGTAGCCTTAGATCTCAAGGGTCTTTCTCAGGATCCTTGATATTCCCGAAAAGCGCTGCTTTCTGTAACAGATCTACCCTCACAGTTGTCCCTATTTCATCTAGTGAATAGTGCCAAAGTGCTCCAACCACCACAGGGACTACCTTCACTTTCACCTGCCAAATCTTCCAGAGTTTCCCCTTGCCAGGTCTTGGTATACTTCTGGGATTTTTCTGAATATTAAAGTTCCTAGAGGATCTTGACCTGGTCGGTCTCTACAACTTTCTCCAGAGCATCGTACCATTTCACATGCAATATACTTCTTACACAGATCCAACCGGCTTAATGTCCCATTCGGAGGACCCAGCAATGATGGTAAATAAGTATCTTGCTCACGGACAAAAGTGCCACGACCAGGACTCGAACCCACACTCTGCTGATCAGAAACACCACAGCTTGAGTCATGTGCTCTTAACCACTCATCCAGGGCCAAATTTCATAGCACTGCTTAAGCACAAATAAGCACAAAAAAGTTATGCCTACCAGCATAAGTTTCCCAGCCAAACTACCATGTCACATGTACAAATTGTGACTGGTATCCTGCTCATTTCTGCTAAGCAGACAATTGTTAAACAATAATTTCTGCTTAGGCAGCTCTATGAAATTGGGCTCTGGGCTCGATTTCACAAAGAGTTCAGACTGATCGTAACTGCAAATCCATCACAGTTGCTTAGCAAAGAGTGATGTCACAATACAAATCACTATGGCAAAACTGATAACTCATCTTAAGATGAATCTTAGTGCTTTGTGAAATCAACCCCTGAACATGCCACAATTATGGCAATTATGGGGGGGAAGTTAATAGTTTTTATTCTCAAAGTCTGTCAGACTCAATTTCAATCAACACGAAATCATGACCCTCATGGGACTGGCCCTATTTACTTAAGAACTGAATCTAATCTGAAACGGTGGATAGGTTCCCCCAACCCCAGAAGAACCAATTATTTATTCAATCAAAAGAGAGGTACACAGAAATAAATTCAATTTCTTTTTACTGAGGTTGTTTTATCCCCTAGAGCCAGCAGGGCCCATTATCTCATCATGAGTTTGCTCCAGCAGAACATTGTGCTTAATCATTTTCTGCTGAGCAAAACCTAGCAGGAAACCAGTCACAACAGACAATACATGTGGAATGGCATTTTGGCTGGTAATCTTATTCTGGTGAGCAAAATTACTCCTGTGCTCAGCTACTTTTTTGTGCTGAAGCAGCTCCATGAACATTGATGATTGATCTGTTTTCAGTAATGTAATATGTACGTTGTAAAAAAGCTAATGTTTTCAAATCTCCCTGGGGTGCAGTAGGTAGACAGCTGAAGAAGTATGAAATACATGGCAGTTAGTGGGGGGTAAGCACTAAGTGTAAATTTGACAAACTAAACAGCGGCGGCGCTTATGGGGGGGCACAGGGGGGGGGGGGGCAAATGCCCCCCAGTTATTTTTTTTGCCCCCCCCCCCCAGTTTTTTCCCCGATGGCGGAAATTGAGTTTAATCCCAAACCATTGCACCCAATTTGTTACAATGTTGTTTGCGCTGTAAATAATAAACTCAATTTCATCTATCATAATTAGCTGGCACCATCAAAAAAGCCCAATACACTTTCCATCTCCGGCAATGTTAATAAAATGTGGATTTATTTATCTGTACAAGCTTGGAGACTTGCTATAAATAGAAATGCATTGTCTGCCCAAAACCGTAAGCAGCCATTGTACACGCAGTTCGCACAAACAGTGCAAAATCTTATTTCTAGAGTGAATTGTAGGCTTATACAGTACATTATAGACTTTTGTTTGCCCCCCTAAATTTAAGTTTGCCCCCCTCTTGCCCCCCCCCCCCAGTTTAACAGGTCTGGTGCCGCCGCTGAAACTAAAGTTCCGTTCCTTCCTAAACTATACAAAAACAGAGCAGAAGTGTATAGATTCTACGTGTGAACTTTCACTAATCCTACAATTTGTGTCTCTTGTCACTATCAAAGTGTGACCTTTTTTTCTCCCAATTTGCTGCATCATTTGCTAATAAACCATTCACGAGTTATATTTGACTACTGTCTGGTACAATGACTTGCGTTGTCACAAGTGACCGTGTGGTAAAACTATGTTAAAACTGTTGTTAACTTCACTTTCACTATAATATCACTGTAATTGTACTGTGGTTTATTACAGTTTTACTGCATTGCATTTTCACTTTAATATTGTTGTAGTTTTTGTCACAGTTTTATTATCGTGATTTTGTAGTCAAACTATGACAAGACTATATTTTGAACTCATTTTACTGTAATATCACTGCAATTATACGTCATTTTATCGCATAAATGATAAAATACATCATTCGCCGCAGAAGACCCCCCGCAGTGTACACGCCGTGCTGCAATACACGGTGCTGACAGTTTATATATTGGCGTCCTCTGCTGCATGGTTGTTGGGCAATAATTTTGCTAGATTTGCCTTGGTGACGTCCCAATCCGGGACCCGGTACGTTTTGATGGGCAAGCTGCCCTTGGGCATTTGCCCTTCATTGAGTCATGATTATGTTATGAGTTTAATAAGTATTGCATTTTATTGTATTCTCCTACATGTTTGCCAAATTGTAATTGACCAGATATTAAAATAAAAAGCAGTTGAAGTTGCGCCAAAAGTCAAGTAATGTTTTTGCTATTATATTATTTTGGGTGTCGTCTGAGAATAATGCTCTTTTATAACAGAAATTACTGGGGGAAAAAGGTAAGGCTTAGAATTCTTACCGGATTACCGTCTTCACCAGTCAGTGCATCTGCGTCCAGAGGACCACCAAAGTTATAAGCTCGGCAGACACGATCGCCGTAGTCATCTGAGTCCAGGCTCAAACTTCTCCTTGAGAATAGGATCCCTTGGATTTTTCCGGCAGCTTAAAGGAACATTACAGAATTGGTCAGAAAAAAACTTGTAAAATATACTTTTTTTTATCACAGATTTACATAAAACTTACAAGGTCTAATGATGATGATAGTAGAAAACATCCCTTGAAATATTTCTGTCTGAAATGCCATATTTGATGAGAAATGAGTAAACTAATTTTCAGATTGGAGTTTATCGCTCAGTGAGCGTTTTATTCATTTGTTGAATCTATATGATTTCCATGCAAATGTGTAATCGGTTTTTCACTATTTTCTCGTGACCCAGAAGGCCGATCGATCTCAAACTTCTACAGGTTTGTCAGTTTATGTATATGGTGGATTACATAAAGTGTTCTCACTGCCAGCAACTGTTTTGTTAGCAAAAACCAATTCTGTAATGTTTCTTTAAATTTAAGACATTTAAATCCAAAATGATAAAACAAAATTCTTGTAAGGAGACTTTCTTCTCAGCATTTTTTCCCCTCCTTTATATGTTTAACTGAGATCATTAATTGTATGCACTGCAACTGGAATTAGTTCTGATGGGCCCAATTTCATAGAACTGTTTAAGCAGCAAATATTGCTAAGCAAAAGTAAGTGGGATACCAGTCACAATTTGGTACATGTGGAATGGTATTTTCGCTGGTAACCTTTTCCTGTATGGGTTTTGAGGCATTGCATGGTGAGGTATCAGTATATATTCGGTTTGCGGTAACACCATGTGTAAAAAATATCTACTTGCTGTGTAGATTTGTTCTTTAGCGGAGTAGGTTTTTTTCGGAATTCGGGAGACTTCTCAGTTCTGAAAAGAACTGTCCTGCTTATTAACTACTACCTGGGCGGGAGGTAGGAAATCGGCCTGGACTACTACTTTAGCTTTGTGGATCGGGGGGACTTCTCGTAATTAACCTTTTCCTGACAAGCATTAATTTGTTTTGTTTTGAGCTACTTTTTGAAGTTGGGCCCTGGTAAGGCGCTGCAGGGTTCTCTCCAAGATTTGTCAAAACTGGCAAATCCATGATACATGGACCCAAATTATGGAAGTTTGGCCTGAAGCACGGCCCCGGAATGCTTTTTACTCGGTGTCTATCCTTGGTTTTAAAAGCCTTAATGTGCAATCTGGGGTATGCAATCTAAATGGTTTAATTTTTATAAAGTCCTCCCCCCCCCCACCCCAAAAAAAATCTTGTATCGGCACGCAATTCGCATCAATCAGCATATTATGCTAGCTTGTGCATAGGGGGAGAACCCGGTGATGAAAATTTTTAAATCAGGACTGGGTTAAAATTTTCATTTGAAACAAATAGCCACAAAGATTTCCATTTTTTTATATTTTTTTTTTTTGAAGGCAGGGATTACTTTTGATAATTGTCAAAGTTGTATTAGTAGACCAACCAAACTTGAAAAAGTCCTCTAGAAAAAAATTTGACGGCATAGTTTGTTAATGGCTGGCATCCATGCTAGATCTATTGTTCATGGGATCATGAACTTTTTGACAAAATCACACTTTTAGTTTTCATTTTACTATACATTGTGTACAAAATAAAAGACGAACCCTTAGTTTTACAGGCTTGGTATGTCAATATGATGATAAAAGTACACTTTATAGATAGAACTACCACTTGGGGTCAAATTTGGTGCAAAATCAAAAAATCACCATTTTGACCTTATTTGACCTTTTTAACCTCAAAATGACCTTAACATTCAAAATTGAGGGTGGCATCCACCCTAATCGTCTTACCCATGCTATTAACAATATGTCTAGCATGGATGCCAGCCATTAACAAACTATGCCGTCCAAAGTGTAATATTACACTTTGGCTGGCCTACTAGTACTATATCCTCACTTGTCTCAGGTTCAAATTTTTGGGTGAAAATTACCGCTTTCTCTGAAACGGCAGTACTTCAAAGGGTTTCGTTTCTAACAATGTTTTATAATGTCAACAGCCTCCAGTGCTCTCTACCAAGTAAGTTTTTATGGCCATTAACTTGTGGAGTACTTACCAAAGGCCTGCACCCTGCCTTTAAATGTTAGTTTAGCATTGCGGGCAAATGGTTTTTTTTTTTAATCATTACCTTCCGGTCCAATCTGAAATGTGAGATTCAGACCACTGTATATGCCTTCCCACTCTTTATAACGAGCAACGGTGGAGACGAACTCTGCGGTGTAGTACTCCGCCTGGAAATTGCTCACCGCAGGAGGCCTAAGGGACCCATCCCTGAGAGGGGCAGAGGGTTGCTGGTACAGTCATCCAATTCTACAGGGGAGTGGAAAGTTTCAGTAGATTTCAGTAAATTTGACAGTTTAGTTTGTAAGGCCTAATCGAAAGTTATTTTCATTTTGTCATCCCCCGTTGAGTTTGATCATACTCGTCTTTCTTTGAACATCACCCTGACGATGCTTTTAATATTATAAACAACGCTTAATATTGGAACCGGACTTTAAGTGCGCCCTCTGTCAGCTAATGACTTACGTATCAAAAATAATAATAATCAATATTGTAAAAAGGAAGTGGAACACACAAAACCGATTCTTAAATTGTAATGATATTATGTGGCATAAAGTAGTTGGTTTTTTTTTTTTTGGGGGGGGGGGGTTGGAGGGTTACCTATAGTTATCTTTCATGGACAAGGCCTACAACTAAAGATGGTTTGAAATATATTAGATGGGCCCATTTTCATAGAGCTGCTTAAGCAAGAAATATTGCTAAACAAGTCTCTGCTAAGCAAAGAAGCAGATACCAGTCAAATATGCTACATGCTGCATGGTATTTTTGCTGGTAACCCTATTCTGGTAAGCACACATTTGTTATGCTTATGCTACTTTTTCTGCTTAAACAACTCTTTGGGCCCCGAACTGCACGGACATGTGTCCATGAGGTTTAGCACTGACAGGAAACAAGCATCATTATTGACTTACTCATGTAGGTGCCTTCTTGAGTCCGCCCACTTTGAGTCTACAGTAAAACAAAATATATAAAAAACATATCTTAGGAATCGTCCAAATAATGATGTCAACATTTTTCAGGTCATATTGAGAGTTCTACTTTTGAGGACCACCCCCCCCCTCCCTCCTTACTATAACAGTAAAAATGTTGAAAGCTTTGGGCGGGTTAGTAGACAACGTAGAGGTTTCGTGATTATCGTAAAAACTTTTAATAGTAATAATAATAGTGGCCAATGTCTGTCTTAAAGACACTGAGAGGTGGGGTAACACTGAGGTGCTGTGGGTGCAACAGCACCCCCAACTATTTGGGGGTCCTGGAAAATACCCCAGCACCTCCCCTTTCCCCCCCCCACCCCACCCCATCACCACTATTCGAACATACAAATGCACATTCTATCATAAGTATAATTATTACCAAATCTAACGAAAGATTACAACACATTTAAAACAAAAATCAATGTTGAATTCCCACTAATTCCACCGTCAATATTCTTTCTTTTTTTTAATTTAAAAAAACATCCCAGGCAAAAATACGTTCTGGCACTGGGTCCAGCTCAGGTGGTTAATTTATTGCATGTTAAACATCCTTTTAACCTTTTGTATATTATTTCATAACCTACAATCATAACAAGGCTACTTTACAAAAAGCTTAAGCGCAAGGCCTGATTTGTTATTTGACCTGCTGTGAAAGTTATCATGTATCAATCATTCGCTCAAAGGGACTCTAGATTTCCTGGAAAAAAAATTAATTTCAAGATTTGTCCTATTTTCGTGGGTGTATTTATTTTTTTTAATAATTGATTTTACAGGGCTCAAATTTGAAGGAAAACAACACAAGACCACAGGACTTTTTGTCTCAAAATGTTTACTGGACCAGAACTATTTTTTCTAGAACAGAATCAATATGAGAACAAAAAACCTCCCTGAAACAGTTTAACATGTATTTTGTTGTTTTTATTTGAACAAGCTTCATGACATGTAAGAGAAGATGTTAGTGTTCCAAGTTTTAAGGTTCAATTCAATTTCAATATTGAGTTGTGCTGTATGTTTAAATTGATGGACACAGTCACAAGTACGAATGTATATGTATGCATATCAATCAAAGAACAAAAATATGTTTGCGATGCATATTTTGGCTTTAAACTGTTTTTTGGTATATTCCACTCGGGGCCCACAGGCCAAATTACTAGACATTTGCTCTAGAATGGCAAAGGTCGTGGGTTCGAATCCCCACCCAATAAATATGCCTGTGGATTTTTGTTACACAGAACTCAGGGAAGTACTGAGTATTCAGTGCTTTACACACATCGGTGAAAGGATAAAACCAAATTGTATTCAAAACACTAAAATAATGCCAACAGGAATTAAAGAATTTCCTCTTAGACTTAATTGGGTGAACTTTCATTAAACAAAATAAAATAAATGAAAATACAGGCCTTCCTCTTTAAGCCCCCAAACCAAACCAGAAATGGAGTGCAATAAAATTTGCCCGAACATGATGAAATGAAGAACATCCTGGTTTACAAGTACCAGATGATATTAGCAGAAATTGAGGCTGCCAAAACAAAAGATTTAGTTTTTAACCATCAGAGGGGAAGACCCTCAGTATACCAGGGTTATGCCCACAGTGTTTGGTGCCAGAAAACCCATCCGGCACCTCAGGATTCCCCAAGCACCACTGGCAGAATTTTCTCTGTTTCCTGGTATACGAACATGAGAAATGACTTCAGTAACTCTAGTGCTAATGGCTCTTTGAGTTGTTTCAGTTTTTATTATTTGTAAACAATTAGTAACACTTCCTCACTTTTCAAGGGTGTCACAAATGGTTTTGTACTTTAGTTTAGCTACTGGAACAGACCCCTTCACAGGTCCTTGAGCCGTGGTTGTTATCATTTCTTTTTAATCACAGTAACAGAGAGAATCGGAGCGTTGGTTCGATTCCCGGTCATGACCCGGCCTTTACTACAATAAGTTAATGGACATCCTTCATACAAATCACCAACATTGAATAACGCACTGAAATACACAAACAGACAAGCATATACCCTGTACTGTACGAAACCAAAACATTACCACTTGCGAAATCCCACTTAACATAATGACTTTTTTCCATGAAAATTCATATTGTGTACTTACTGTACAAGCTACAAAATGTTATTTTTGGACATACACTTGTTGACTTCAAAGCGACAACTTTTGCACTTTCAGCAAACTGAGCTCTGTCACACGAACATTCACAAAACACAAGATATTAATAAATCCTGCATTAAGCATGTGTAAAATGCCACTTTGTGCAGTAGGCCTAATGTAATTGTGTAAAATGGAAATCATTTCTTTAAAGTTACTCTTTATTGTTGCCAGCCTTGTCATGTTGCATGTTTATTCCTCAAGATTGATGTTGTGAAATTATGTTTAAAAAAATGGGGGCAAGAACAATCTTTCTCTCCAGTCTAAGTTTTCTAACAGTGCTATGAATAAAATTTAAAAAAAGTAAATCACAAGATCTAAAAAAATACAACAAACCTTTAGAGGAACATTAAAGAATTGTTTTTTTGCCAACAAAACAGTTGCTGGCAGTGTAAGCACTTTATGTAATCCACCATATACATAAACTGACAAACCTGTAGAAGTTTGAGATCGATCGTCCATTTTGGGTCTCAAGAAAATAGTGAAAAACCGATTACACATTTGCATGAAATCATATAGATTCAAAAAATGAATAAAATGCTCACTGAGCGATAAACTTCAATCGGAAAATTAGTTTATTCATTTCTCATCAAATATGGCATTTCAGACAGAAATATTTCAAGGGACGTTTTCTACTATCATCATCATTAGACCGTGTAAGTTTTATGTAAATCTGTGATCAAAAGGTATATTTTACAAGTTTTTTTCTTACCAATTTTGTAATTTCCTTTAATGACTGTCAATTATTAGGCTTAGTGTAACATGTGTGTCATAATGCTTTCTTGGTTTTGGTTTTTTGGTCATTATGTATGGAGGTTAGTGTGGTTTGTATTTTAAAACTACACTGACTGGTCTTGGCCTTCAGTGTTACAAGGCAAAATAAATTTTAAAAACATGTTTAGCGTCCAGCCTTTTGGAAAAAGAGGAAGGAGGAGGGCCTTTTTCTTTTTTTTCTTTTTCATTTTTCAAAAATGGCTGCCCGACACATTTTTTAAGACAACCGTCCAGGCTATTTTTCAAGATGGTTGCCAGATTTATTCAGTGTGCTGAAGTCTAACAATACGATCTTATTTATTTTAAAATAATTTTTTTTTGGTCAAAGATCGTTTAAATTAATCCTTTGTTTTTGTGGGGTTTTTTTAAAGGGGGAAAAAAGGAAAACAAAAAGGAGGCGGCCTCAAAAGAGGAAGCGGGCGGGACCTTAAACATGTTTGTTGTTTGATTTGGCCTAAACCAAGATTGATCACTGGAAAAAGGTTGACTCCAAATATCAGAAGTGCATTCCAAATGCAGTTACCACACATGTGTAACAGAAACCTTTTTGTTGCAAACACATGTTTAAAATAAAAGCGAAGACGCTATCTCCTTTAAAGGAACATTACAGAATTGGTTTTTGCTAACAAAACAGTTGCTGGCAGTGTAAGCACTTTATATAATCCACCATATACATAAACTGACAAACCTGTAGAAGTTTGAGATCGATCGGCCATCTGGGTCACGAGAAAATAGTGCAAAACTGATAACAAATTTGCATGTGTTATACAATGCATGAATAAAACGCTCATGAGCGATAAACTCCAATCGGAAATTAGTTTGATTTATTTCTCATCAAATATGGCATTTCAGACAGAAATATTTATAGGGATATTTTCTACTATCATCATCATTAGACCGTTTAAGTTTTATGTAAATCTGTGATCAAAAGTATATTTTACAATTACCAATTCTGTAATGTTCCTTTAAACATTTAGTTTTGATGGTAACACTAAGAACGAACAGAATGCATTTAACAAACAAGGAAAGTTTTGCTTCACTCTGTTTCACTGTTTATAGTGCTAGAAAACCCTGCAGAAAGAAAATGTTATGTTTAGCATTTCTAAACATACTTTGTCATTATCAAATGAAATTGCATGTATTTATGAGCTATCGCAAATTGCCATTAGAGATCAACCAAATTATACTGAGCCTGTTATTTAGAGAATGCTACTAAAGTTTGCAGAACCTACATAAATTCCAATATTCCAACATTTAAAACCACAGTCTTCATCCGAGTTGTTTTCTTGATTCCAATATGTGCGAGATTTGTAGAATATAATAATAATATTGGGTTAATATGTAGTACTTTATCACACCCCTAGTGGGCGTATCAAGGTGCTCATGATTTGTTTTTTAACAGATTAAGCACAGCTATGTTTTGAATTATGAGACCCATTTATGTAGCACATTCAAATGGTTTACAAGGTGCTGCGGCACATGAAGCAGCCACTGCCAGAAACATGGTGGCAAACCCCCTCCTCTTTGCGACAAGAGTAACTGGTTCTTTTAGGTGCAATTGCACAACACATGGAACCTACGGCTTTACATCCCTTCTGAAGGACGAGGCAATAATGGTTAAGTGTCTTGCTTAAGGACAAACGACTGTGACTCGACCCCACACTCTGCTGATCAGAAACACCAGGGCTCGAGTCCAGTGCACTTGTCTGCTTGGCCACTACAGGCCACATGTCTATTGGATTCTTTTTTGTTTGGGGGGGGGGGTGGGGAGATTCCCTCTGCCACATAGCCTATTGGGCTTAGGATGGTAGGTTGAGTAGAGCATACATGTAGGCCTGAAGCCTTTACAGATGTAAATATGTATTTGGGGATATTACAGGCAAAAAAGGGATACAATTATAGTTTAGTATAATTTAACAAGTGAAACATCTGTTGGTACCCTTCATATTTCATGTTACCCCTGACAACGAGCATAAAGGTCTAAAATCGAACAAAATCACAGCGTGGGATTGTAGGTCTGTCCACAGGGTGTCTGTCAAATGCCAGTGGGGAGTTGTCATCAATTTAATGGAACTAAGTGAAATCAGGTAACCAGAAACAGTGTATGACATGCAAATGTGTAATCGGTTTTTCACTATTTTCTTGTGACTCAGATGGCCGATCGATCCCAAACTTCTACAGGTTTGTCAGTTTATGTATATGGTGGATTACATAAAGTGCTTACACTGCCAGCAACTGTTTTGTTAGCAAAAACCAATTCTGTAATGTTCCTTTTAAAAAAATACAGCCTTCGTTTAATTTTCCAGAAATGGAACTTAGTCTCTGTAATGTTATCAATGATTATTGGATTAGATATATGATTGGATGTTTTCATTGTTTTTAAAGAATTCAGTTGACATTTTTCATTAGTTCATGGAATCCATCATCTTGCATGAACCCAAGCAACCGAGCCAATAGCTCGGTTTCAGTTTGGTTTGAGAACAGCTGCATCACCAAGATTGTATGAGGGTTAATCTACGGCAGTGAAACCTGAGGATTTTTAACAAAAGGGGTCCATGAGTTTGACAGAGGGAGGACGTCCTTGCTTCGCTTTCGTCCACAAAACCTCCGACCCTACCAATGGGGACGACGGGCTTACAAAACTAAATCCAAACAATGGGAGAACAATGAGAAGTTTTCTTTAACTCGTTTTTGTATATTTTTAATATTTTTTAACTATTGTAAATAATATGAATATAGTGTCAGCTTTTTACTTTTGTTTGATTTACGATTCAAATGAACAAACCATTAACAATGATAAGTCAACGATTTACAGGGTCATCAAACATCTGCGTATTTGTCATGTTTACATATTATAGTCCAAACAATTGCAGAACAAAGAAGTCCCCGATTTACAGAGCCCACAAGCATGTGTGTATGTGCCAAACCGTGTGTGTGTTCTCATAATATTATTCAGTACCTTACAGAGACCAAGTAGGCTGCAAAACCCAAAAGAAGAAAACAAAAGGTCTCCGTGCAGGATTCTAAAGACTGGGGGTGCTCCACGGGGAATTTTGTCTGTGAGAGGATGTTAACTACCATGACAAAAAAAGAATGGTAGAAGTCTCCGAACGGATGCACATGGCCTATTTTGTTTAAACAGTCTCCACTAATAATTGTAATTCAAGAGATTGTTGCACGTATTAAACTGGTAATTGGTGTAATTCGTAAAGACGAGCAGTTGTTCGACAAGTCAAGACCACAAAAGCTCTTTTCAGAGCCAACACTCCTTCCCAAAGAGATTTATGTGTGGTTTGTACCCACAATAGATGCTTTCAAAAGGTTTGATTTTGATAAAGGAAATAGATTTAGACTCAAAATTGTACATTCCGTAGCATTAGTTATGTTAAATACACACAATTTCATTTTGCACTCAATATCTTATGAAAGGGAAAAACTGGAGATGGAATAACTTGGAAATGATTGTGCCTTCTTAAGTTCATTTACATTTGTGTGTTTCTCTCTTGAGTCTGAACAAGTTTTTTTTTTAGTTTTCTTTTCTTTATAACAATATGTATGGCGAAACTGAAACAGGTCAAAGGTCAAAGTGATGAATAGGGGCAGGTGCACAGTTTCAGTTTGTCCAATTTTAGTTTCACTGTTGTTTGTTGTATGTCTGTCTGGTTACTGGTACATTAAATCCAATTTACTTTGATAATCATCACAGGTGCCCTTCTAAAAGGCCCAAATAAAAATTTTTAAAGACATTAATTTGAGAGTAGAAGAGGAGGAACATGGAGCAAACATATACTTGCTGTCAAGAGAAAGATGAAAATAATGCTATTTGGTTTCCAGCTCAAAAAGTAATAGATTCTCCTTGTTCTCCAATTTCAGATAAATCAAACAAATTTGACTTGAAGTCAAGATAAGCCAGTTTCACTTCAACTTGCTTTAACTGCCTCTGGACAAGTTTTGCACAAAAATATATAAAATATGTTTTTCTCCATAAGTCCTGAAGCAATTTTCACTCTTATTCATTTCTCCGGTAGATTTTCTTTGGCATGAAAGGGAAACTATTCGGAGTTCCAGAAAAACAAAATGTGAACGCTTGAATTTCAAAAAGCAAAATTGTGTTAGCTCTCTTGGGGATTCTGCTGCCGGGAAGTGCATTTGCGTCACTCTTAAACAGAAATCCTTCTCTAAAAATGGGCTTCCCTCAGGAAACAGTGGAAGATTTGTTCAGAAGTCTCGACAAACAATATTCCATTGAATGTAGAGGAACCAATCGGGGATTATTCTCACAAACATTATCCATAGCTTTTAGGCTGATAGGGGTTTTGCGTATATAACTCCTAGATTCGTAGAGAATGGAATTGTTTTGAAGAAAAATTTGAATAAGTCTGCGAACAACTCAAAGTATTGCGCAAACAACATGATTGAAAGTAGATGCATTTTATCCTTGATGAGGCAGGGCCCTTCTTTTTTTTAATCAACTAGCACTTACATTGAAAAATCTTATGGCTTGGTCAAGATTTTGAAGGGAACAAGGCCAAGATCGTTAAACTTCTTTTTTTTTGTTTACAGTTTTTTTACAATGAGATAAATACTGTGCTCAAGGTGCGAACATGAGGCCACTACCGAAAACTGTATTCAGTCCATTTTTTGTTCTATTCATCTGAAACAGCTGCTGCTTAATACTTAATATCATAAATGTGTGTGTTCATTTTTTATGTAATTTATTTGAACAGGGATGAATAGGGGCAGGTGCATAGTTTCAGTTTGTCCAATTTTAGTTTCACTGTTGTTGTTGTATGTCTGTCTGGTTACTGGTACATTAAATCCAATTTACTTTGATAATCATCACAGGTTCCCTTCTAAAAAAGGCCCAATAATTTGTTTTAAAGACATTAATTTGAGAGTAGAAGAGGAGGAACTTGGAGCAAACATATACTTGCTGTCAAGAGAAAGATGAAAATAATGCTATTTGGTTTCCAGCTCAAAAAGTAATAGATTCTCCTTGTTCTGCAATTTCAAATAAATCAAAAAGAAAATTTGACTTGAAGTCAAGATAAACAAGTTTCACTTCAACTTGCTTTTAGCCTCTGGAAAAATTTTGCACACAAATATATAAAATACGCTTTTCTCCACAAGTCCTGAAGCCATTATTTTCACTCTTATTCATTTCTCGGGTAGATTTTCTTTGGCAAGAAAAGAAAACTGTTCAAAGTTCCAGAAAAACAAAATTTGAATGCTTGAAAGGAAGTGCATTTGCGTCACTCTTAAACAGAAATCCTTCTGTAAAATGGGCTTCCCTCAGGAAACAGTAGAAGATTTGTTCAGAAGTCTTGACCAACAATATTCCATTGAATGTAGAGGAACCAATCAGGGATTATTCTCACAAACATTATCCATAGCTTTTAGGCTGATTAGGGGTTTGCATATATAACTCCTAGATTCGTAGAGAATGGAATTGTTTTGAAGAAAAATGAGAATAAGCCTGCAAATAGCTCAAAGTATAGCACAAACAACATGATTGAAAGTAGACGCATGTCATCCTTGATGAGGCGGGGCCTTCTTGTAAAAAAAATCAAAAAATCTTACGGCTTGATCAAGATTTTGAAGGGAACAAAGCCAAGATTTTTTAACTTTCATTTTTTTTTCCACAGTTTTTTTTACAGTTTTTTACAATGAGATAAATACTGTGCTCAAGGCGCGAACATGAGGCCACTACCAAAAACTGTATTTGACAGTCCATTTTCGTTTTGTTCAGTCGAAAACAGCTGCTGCTTAGATCATGAATTTTTTTGTTCATTTTTTATATAATTTATTTCCTTATTTAGTTGTTTTGACACTGGTGACTATTTCTGTATCACACGGAATAAATTATTTTAAAAGCTTAACATATTGTGTATTCTTATGACTTAAACCACAGAAAAATATAAAGGAAGTTTCGGGAGAAACTATGGATAAGGAGTCTCCAGACCATTCAACCCCATGGTATGAACGCCCATGAGAGAAATCACTTTGTCCTTGCCTTCTTCCTTTTTTTGCAGAGTCAGATATCCCACTTTTTAGTCTGTCCCACTCACTATTTAATTGTTTTTTTCTCCCTCTTCCCACCTTTTGGTCTTTTGTGTTTCCAACCTCTTGTGGTTAATTAAACCCCCTTTCCATCTACCCTCCCCCCCCCCCGTCTCCCTTTTCACTGTTAATCTTTTGCTTTTTCTGGGTGCTTTCTGCCTCTCTCTCTCCTTTATTTCTTTCCACTTTGAGAAAGACTCTGCCAGGTCGCAACGTCAGGCCATCAACTATGTTTTGCATTTATACCATAATCATGTATAGGTCCTTTTGGTCGGTTAAAGCAGTTTGGCAACCACTAATTTTTTTCCCCAGAAAAATGTATAATTAAATTTTGCAGAATGTTTTGATAGCGTAAAGTCGAAGGCCAGTTGTATTTTCATAGTTCCATTTATGTGAACTCTGGTTGTGCCTGCCATGGTGTTGTCCGCTGTACTGAACAAGTACAGGCCTATTGTATTTTCTTGAAGCCAGTCATCCACAGAGTATTGTGCTGTAACCATTCACCTATTTTGTCAATATTTTTGTCCGAAGCCGTATTTAGAAAATATATTGCAGAATAGGGAGTAGGGAATACTGCCAATATTAGGGGGTAGATAGCTCAGTTGGTAGAGCGATGGCACGTTAATCCTGAGGTCGCAGGTTCAAGTCCCGCTCTAGTCAACTTTTTTTTTTGAACCCCAATGTTTTTCTTTTAATCCAGTCAGTTTTCCAGTCAGGGAAACCACAAGTTCAAAATGAGGTACTTAGCCTACTAAACATGATTTTTTTATATTTTTTTATGAACCTTTTTTTGTTTTTGTATATCATAAATTGCAAATAATCTTTCCCAGAAAGTTGAGATATAATACTTGGATTTCTCTCAGTAAAATACTAATAAAGGACGGAAGCGGAGTCACGATTTGGTTAGTCACTCATGCATGATAGGTGATAGCCATAATGACTTCGTGCGGACATACAGTTGAAAACCAGTGTCAGCTGATGTAGCTCTACACATGACTATCAAATTGCACAAAAATACTACTGTGCACGACAGAATTCAAGACTAAACCGTAATGAATAGGTTGAAGTGTTTGTTTGTAACTGAGGAGTCCAACCCGAACTACCTATAACCCTACCTCTTTATATTAAGATGAGGAATCAATGTTTATCTGTATTGTTTAAAATGTGTAAAACCATCCTTTATTTTAAACATTTTTAAAGGATCCTTGGAGGTTTAATAAATATTTAATCAGAAAAGAGTACATTCCCTCTAGCTATTCTGCCAGGAATACATAGTCACCATGAATCAATCTTGAAATTGGTTGGTCCGTGATTTTGTGCACGAGCTAATAATGTTTGTATTATGATTTCCACAATATTGGGTTAAATTTAAACAAACAAACCGGTTTTGAGCAAAAGAACACGTCAATCTATACTATACAAACAATTCGTATACAAATCAGTTATCAGCAAAGGTTGTGTGCATTCATGATGAAGTGATTGAATTTCCTACCGTCCATGAGAAATCGCCCATTCGGCACGCCGGTTCGTACCGGAAAGTTGACCCCGAAATCTCAGCCATTGGCAGCGAACATAACATGAACGATAGTAACACGGTGGCGATCCGCGGGAAAACTGGTTTCGGAAACCCCGCCGATTTCATCCATTTCTGGTGTTGGTCCATTGCGAACTGATACATTTCGATGTGCCTTTATGGTCGAGTTGCGAAGCATACGCAGTTAATGACACCGGCCCTCGGTGGTTGACAATGACAATGGAGCAGGTAGAGAGCCAAGGACAACTTTTGTAGCAGTGTTGGTAGCTCGTTTATTAGTTGGTTGTTTACTAATGTACCACGTTGTACCACTTCGAAACGACACATGAGTCTGGTTAATTTCGATACGTGTTACGTGACGTATGTACACTTGACACGTTCGGGTTTTTTCCGCGTTCAAAGTGCAAGTTTTAAACTGCATTCATCGTCGAGGAGACGGGGCGGGGGCGCTGCATCAGAAAACCGCGCGCCAGTCAACGTCTTTTATGCAAATTGTAATATTGACGAGCCAATCACAGCATGTTTATGATGGAAAGCCGTCAAGACATTCACTTTTGACCAATTACATTTCCTCAAGTTCGATCGTTTATGTTTTTTACTTATTCTTTATGCAACAGGCACAAGTGCGACTAGCGCGCCACATTTATTTTATTTTTTTACAAGGGACAGACTAGTTTGCCTTGTTGAAGGAACGTTACAGAATTGGTTCTGCTAACAAAACAGTTGCTGGCAGTGTAAGCACTTTATGTAATCCACCATATACATAAACTGACAAACCTGAAAGTTTGAGATCGATCGGCCATCTGGGTCACGAGAAAATAGTGAAAAACTGATTACACGTTTTGCATGAAATCATATAGATTCAACAAATGAATAAAACGCTCACTAAGCGATAAAGTCCAATCGGAAAATTAGTTTATTCATTTCTCATGCATCAAATATCGCAGTTCAGACAGAAATATTTCAAGGGATGTTTTCTACTATCATCATCATAAGACCGTGTAAGTTTTATGTAAACCTGTGATCAAAAAGTATATTTTACTATAGCTTTTTCTTACCAATTCTGTAATGTTCCTTTAAAAAGTTGTATTCCTTTTCCCAACTACTTCAAAGGGAGAGGCGATTTAAATGTACATCAAATGAGATTTTGAAATAATTATTCACAGATAAAAGAAAATTAGAAATTGAAAACCTGGTGGGTCTCTACACCTATAAAACAAACAGAAATAATACTTACTTTATACAATGCAAATGTACTAAAGTGAATGGCCTATCTGTTGGGTGGACAATATGGCGAATATTGAAGAGAATTGAAAATGATGGGCTTGAAGAAATAGCTGGAATATAATAATGGGGCGTCAAAGATAATGGGGGACTTGGAGCGTTGCAAAAACAGCTCCTTGTCCTTGATCGGGAACAGTATACTATTTTTGTTTCACAACCAGTTGAAACGATGAAGAGTGAAGAATTAAAGTTACAATGTCCTGCTGGCTCTTTTGAATTGGAATCGGCCTAGAGCATCAGCACAGGGGATGAACATCAAATTGTTCTGATGTAAAAGTTGAGTTTACGCGATCCAATGCAGCTATCCGACAGACAGAGGCACTGAAAAACTTGGAAGGTTAATTCTAACAACTTTTCCTTTTTTTTTGTCTGTCGAGTACAATGGCCAAGTTAGTGCACAGACACTTTCTTGGGTATGGTCCACTGACTCCCCCCCCCCCCCCAGATAACCCTTCCTAAATGCGCCGTGATTGGTATAACAGCCTGCACCAGTCACCCACTCATCACACACCAGTCAACCATCCACTCCTTGACTCTCCCCAGCCCGAGCTGGACATAGTTATACTAGGAGTATAACAATCAACTTTCATCCCATTACATTTATCAAACAGGTGCTTGAGCAGGTGTGAAAACAATATACTGTGCAAGTCTCGCGCACATTGGGACCCATTGCGTGCGCGAGTTTGTTTCCGTCACGCGTTAAATCAATGTAAAAATGGTCCCAACAATTTTCGAAAATGTGCGAGACTTGCAGTGATACCATGCTTTGAATGCAAACACTTTTCAAATATAAAATACTTTTCAAATTGATCAACAATTTTTCAATTGTTTTACCAAAAGTCGAAGTCCAAGGTGTTTTACCATGGTTCAGTTTAAGGGTGCTTCACATCTTATGCCCCATGCCTCACGGGGGGGGGGGGTCTCAATCTATATACAAAAGCAAATTACCTAAACAGAAACCGTGTGGCATAGTTACGCCACTAGACAAGACCCTACAAAGATAACAAGCGTATAGAAATAACCCCTTTCAGAACTGGCTACCGTATTTTTGCCCGTAACCTTTTTAAAGACACTGGACACCTTTGGTAATTGTCAAAGACCAGTCTTCTCACTTGGTGTATCTCAACATATGGACAAAATAACAAACCTGTAAAAACTTGAGCTCAATTGGTCGTCGAAGTTGCAAGATAACTATGAAAGAAAAAACACCCTTGTCACACGAAGTTGTGTGCTTTCAGATGGTTGATTTCGAGACCTCAAAATCTAATTCTGAGGTCTCGAAATCAAATTCGTGGAAAATTACTTCTTCCTCGAAAACTATGTCACTTCAGAGGGAGCCGTTTCTCACAATGTTTATACTGTCAACCTCTCCACATTACTCGTTACCAAGTAAGGTTTTATGCTAATAATTATTTTGAGTAATTACCAATAGTGTCCACTGCCTTTAACGCTGCATCCAATCACCACCAAATTTGCTGACTGTTACCATTATATATCTAGGGTCATATTGTAAACAAATAAATCCCAAAATGGGACAAATTCATGATTACAGCGCCCTAACAGTGACGACCCAATGGTTATGTCAAAATGTAAAGATTGCAAATGTGTATAGCTTTTCGGAAATCATGGGGAAAATACAATTTCTTTAAAAAAAATGGGAAAAAACTACAAATAAACGCCCTTTAAATTATTTTTACGTCGTAGAGCTTGTTTAAATGAAAATTTGTGGCAAGTTTCATAAACATGGCAAGAGAGCTTTGGAAAAGGTGAAGATGTGGGGGTTCTTAAAAAAAAAAAAAAAAAACACGCCCGCACCCCCCCCCCCTCCCCCATTCCCCTAGGTCAAAGTTTTGATAGGGGTTCAATAATTTCTGATGATGATCTTATTCATGGTCAGGGTGCAAAACATCCGGTGATGTAATTCTTCTATTGAACTGAGCGGCTACGGGTGCTTGGAAAAAGCTGCACGGCAATCGCAAAAGTGCCGAGCTCATTGGATACAAGTGCGCCCTCTTGAGGCAAAACGAGCTTGAAAGAGTAGACTGGTCCTGGCTTTACTCATCATAAAGCCAGGCACCGGTATACGAGTTAAATTATTTCATTGGAAGAGCTAACGCATGCGTACAAAATTGCGGCGCGCATAATGTGATCCAAGAAGTTCTCATTCTATTACAGGGCTCACTAAGCGCTGCGTCAAATCGCGCACGTGCTCAAAAATTGCATGGTTTTTGAGATAAATTGAATTTTCTCCTTTATTATGCAAAACTTGTTCAAAGGTACATCTCCTAAAATCGTGGTAGTTGCGTGATTATTTGAAGGCCGGGGTCTGGCATCGTGTTTTACCGCGAGCCTCAAAGTGATGACGTCAGGAGAGAGTGCAGCAAAACCCTTGTTCATCCGGGACTTTGCGATAGGGAGACAACACGGGCAAAATGGCGACGATTCGTGTTACATGTGAGTGTTTCTTTCTGCAAATTTCGTATTATTTTGTGTAAAATGACTGAAGTTTCTGCTAATTTGGATTTGGAATATAAAATATAAACTGAATGGCAAAATTACTAAAATTCTCAAATGACATATATGTGTGTGCTTTGCAAGGAAATGAATGATTTTAGCAAACGATTTGGTGAACATGATTAATGATGTTGATTGTTAAGTTGGGTTGGTAATTTGCTTGGGCTGAATTTATGGTTGGTAATTTTAGTTATGTTGCCCTGTGCTTCCTTTATACTCGTTAGTATTATAGTGCAAGGCCTGCAATTATATGGAGGCCACACGGAGGCCATGGCCTGTTGCCATTGTCTTGGCCTTTGTGTCCTTTTCATTTGTTTGCTGTAGATTTTAAATTGTTAATAATAAAATATAAAAATTACCTTTTTTATTTCAATTTGCAATTGCAAAATGAAAATGGCCTTGCCCTTGCCCTTGCCCTCTCAAAGATGAAGTATCTGGTCTGTAGTGCTCTGGATTCACTCTGATTTCGGTCCTATGACAACGATCATCCCGGGTCATCATTGGGTTTCGATTAAAGATATTTTCCAGAACCTAAATTTTGCCCAAAATGTTCACTTACCATTCTCAAAATATATAGTGACAAAATGAACAGCAGTAGTACTCTGTACTCTCTGATTCTTGGTCCACAAAACACCAGACAAAAATATGTGACCCGGAGATACATGGGTTTTCAAATAAAAGCAGGCTTTTTTATGCCCAAGTTTCGCCCACAATGTTTTGCCCATTTGGTAATTGTGGCAAGAAATAAAGAATTTACTGTATTTTCGTGCGTACAAGGCACGGCTTATCTAACTTTTTCAACAGTCCCCCCAAAAAACTTTGTATTATCTAACTGTGCACTTTATGTGATATTTTGGTTGAGTTCATTGCTACGATCACTGTGTGAAATCTGAAATTTATTCTGTAAAATAATCCTTTCTTTTGTCCAGAGTAATCCTACATGTACGTGTTATCGTTTTTATAAAATAAAACCTATATTATATTACACGTAGACGCTGTAAAGTTTTAACAAGCTTTGATGAATTTTACCAAAAAACAAAGTCTACATTGGTCACACTGCTACTCACAATAATAATAATACCGGTGCGAACCAGTGCCGGCCCATGCTGTGTATGGCTATAGCACGCACACCAGTAACATACTAGTCTTCACTTTTCTAGTCGTTTTTGTATGTTATCGTGTAAAGCGCTGTTAGATTTTGTCTACAGAGGCTCTGCGATCTTATTGTGGAACGTCGATGTGAAAGCGCCTCAAACGTTTGATGGTTCTTGTGTGTATTATAGCATGCAATAAAGCGAGATAACAAAGACTAGCAGCCCATTCATTGGGAAACGTAGTGACAACGCTCGTGTGCGTGTGCGCGTGTGCGCGTTCGTTGTGTAAACAAAAGGCTATTTATAAACTCTGTTTTAAGAAAGTCTCAAAAAACAAAATCAATCTTTTACGCCTGTTCAAAAATTTTGTTTATGATCTCTTTACATTATGCCAAAACAATGATCACTGTACGTGGTGAAGTACCAACAGTGAATGGGACCTGGCGAGCCTCTGTGTGTGTAGTCATAATGCGTCTTATACGGCAGTGCGCCTTGTACGTTAACACTTGAATCTTGTTTCGGCAATTTTGGGGTACTGTGCCTTATTCGTTGAGTGCCTTATGTGTAGGAAATTACGATAATAAAGTTGCTTCAGTGACTCGTTTTCATGTAATAAATTTTATGGAGAATCTGTAGTCTTTATGCATGAATTTTGATTTGCCTTTTTTGGCGAGTAAATTTCATCACACAAAATTATGACGCCATCATATGGTACCCTACTACTCCTAGAACTATGAAGTTCAGACCACTATCGTCTCCACGAACTTCATAGATAATCGTGTACAAAATCAAATTAGAAACTTTTTGCCCATCACATGTATGCACCTACAGTTTTCTTTTGAAACCAGATCTCGCAAAAATTAGGCTCTATGTGTTCTTTGTACTCGTAGTGAGCTCAGGGTAGGTCCAGGAAATGTACTCCGCAAAACAAAAATTGCAAAAAACTATAAATTCTCTCCGTCATTCAGAATCCTTAATCAGCATCGCCTTTTGAAAACAAAAATGGCTGCTTCTATGTATTAACCCTCCTACTCTCAGTGACTCTTGGTACCATTTTCCAGTGAGTTGACCAACCATTTGAAACCATTCGACTGCCAAGGTTGTGTACGGTGGCACAACTGTGCGCAGAACTAACTGTGTACTGTGTACATGCATTCCCTCATGGTATCATATTGCAGGCTGGCATAGTTTATCTATCATTCAAAACCACAGTGAATGGTATTGAATGGTCAGACAGCAAGAGGGTTAAACAACATGAACCATTCGTTATAGTGAAACCAGCTTTGCGCGTAGCTTACCAGTTTGGTCTCTCCAACATGCAACATGCAAGCTTGTATGCTGACAATCAGTGGTATACTTTGCACAACGCAATGATCACCAAGGCAATGACCAAGTGGAATGTACGTAATTGCCCTCCATTGCCTCTTTGTATCAGGCCTGCTGCAGAAAGCAAAAAAGCCTCCAACCAAAGTTAGTCAAAATGAGCCAAGTGTTGCGACAGTGATTGTAGTTTGGTGTATACCATTTATTTAGCACCTCTTAAGGGTTTACGAGGTGACGTAGGGCATTCAGCAGCCACTGCCAGAAACACTGCGGCAAACCCCTTTTCTTAACGATTACTGTGACTGGGTTCTTTTACGTGCATTACACAACAGTTGGGGCCTACCGCTTCACATCCTATGTGAAGTGATGAAGCAGTAATGGTTAAGTATCTTGCTTACGGACACAAGTGTCAAGACCGGGACTCAAACCCACACTCCGCTAATCTGAAACCCAAAACTTGAGTCCAGTGCGCTTGACCGCTCAGCCGTGAAATTTAGCGTGTCATGGCCCAGCGGTCTAGTGCACTGTACTCAAGCTCTGGTGGTTAAGTCATCAGAATGTGGGTTTGAATCCCGGTCGTGACACTTATGTCCTTGAGCAAGAACGCTTTACTATAATTGCTTCTCTTCATCCAGGGTTATAAATGTGTACTTGGAAGGGTAGAGGTTGATATTGTGTTTGAAAAAGCCCAGGGCTGTATACTCCACAGGGAGTTGAGAAAGATTACAGGAACGTTATAGTCCAATGAACACGGTACCTGATTTAAAGCGCAGTGATACGTTATGAGAACTAGTTATTATTGTTATTAGGGTTGGGACGTTTAACACTTTGACTGCCGGTAATAAATTTGAAGGGGCGTTCCCATTTGCCAAGCATCCCAGTGTGGTGCGCATGCGTGCATACCAAGTAGGTACTTTTTTTTTTGTCAACATGTTGTAGCATACAAGTTTTAACGATGTGTGCTCACCACTGCCAGAAGCGTATACGTTGCGTTCTCAGTGATGCCAGTGTATTCAATTCACTATACAAAAGCCTTTCATTCTCTACGAGTATACTCGTAGTGGCAGAATCCGTTACACCTGTTACTACGAATATACTCGTAGGCGGCAGTCAACGTGTTAACAAGTTAAGCGGTTAACTGTTAACAACCGTTTCCAAATTTCCTTACTGGTTAAAGGAAGCCGGTAAGACGAAGCCAACAGTGAACGAAAATGAGACCTTACTTTTCTAAAAACTTTTGGCCCCAGACACTATCCAGGGAGAATGATTGACATTCTTTTTGTTGGTGGAATGTTTCTTATCCTAATCCCCTACAAAAGTAAAATACTTTCAATCTCCCAGATTTGGTAAATACATTTTGCTTTGTACATTTTGCTTTGTGACTGTGAAGACTGGGTTACAGTATTCTATTCTTTAATCCTTGAAAGCGTGTTGACATCTGCTCCGGGAATATCACAAGTTCTGTTTAATCATTTTGGAAAATAAATGTAAATGCACAACTCTAATTGATATGATATTATTTACAGAGATACGATTATGTTTTGGGTTCTAATGACTGAAAAAGGGGGTAGTCGGATTCGGCACATTTTAATATCGATTGTTAATTCTGAGATTAATTAAGTGAAAACAATTAAGAAAGTTTATGTACACATGTATAAGGATTTTGTGTGTAATTTTATCAGGCAATAAAAATATGCAACGGTAATTGCTGGGATCATTAAACGCTATAGTATTTCCTTCATATGTACAGTATGTCAGACGGATCTATTATCTCTGGAGATTTGGTTCCTGTGTGAACTTAATAATCTGTGAGCTTTCTAACATTGCTTTTTTTTTTTCAATTACCACTCTTGTCGGGTTGAACTCCAAATGTTGTTTTGTTTCTGCCCTAAATTTAATTTGCTCATGAGTCTTTGAATTTCCCCAGGGAGCTAGACTTGTGGACAAGTCGTTTAAGTGTCGCAGTGATAATGGCCCCCACGCTAATTCTGTGATACTGGTGCTGGTTCCTGCGCGACTTCTGCTGTCGTGACTACTGCGGGAGCAAGCACTCTCACGAGAGAGCAGCAGTATGCCAGAGTAACAAGAGAAGCGTTACTCTGTCACCACGACGAACTTTTAGCGACTTGTCCACAAGGCTAATCCATGTATTGCTGGGTTTCGTCTTGTTATGAGAAACGCTAATTGAAATGTGGAATTTGTTTCATTTATGCAGGTATTCTACACGGTTGATGATTAATTAGCCGTCAAACATGAAAGTCGATCGAAGCAAGCTCAAGAAAAGCGCTTCTGAAGTGGTAAGTTGCTTCGGAGATTAAATCCCTTGTCATGTCTCGAGGGAATTTGAACGTAATCTTAAAAAACAAAGACTTGCACTAATCAGCCCTTTCAGACCCAAATCCTTCCACGTCTTAATTGCCAAAGTGATGAGTTCGGAAGGACCGGGGCAAGTCGGCCCAAACAACAAGTGCTTGTCATAGAGTCGGGCATACCAATCTTATCCAAGTCCAAACAATGTGGTGTGGAGTGACATATAGGAGAAGAGGATATGGTGGGAATTGGACCACACCCTAGCCAAACTGCCTGGTACGATTCTAATGGTCAGCAAAAGAAAATGCACCCATTTCAGTACATGGGTGAAACCATCGTAAATCCTACTCTGTTTTTATAAAATCCAAAATTGTTTTGCACAATAAGCAGGTTCCTTTTTTGATGCTGTACGTTTTGTTGTTTCATTGAATGAGTACTAAATACAAGTGAGTTTTGTTGTTTCGTTGAATGAGTACTAAATACAAGCAACGTTTTGTTGTTTCGTTGAATGAGTACTAAATACAAGCAACGTTTTGTTGTTTCGTTGAATGCGTACTAAAAATAACGTTTTGTTGTTTCGTTGAATGAGTACTAAACACAAGCCCCCCCCCTCCATTTTATTTTGTAATAAAAAACAAACAAATTATAATCATAAAATAAAAAATGTGGATGCCTGCCTTCCAAAATCACTCCAGGTTTTGGACATCTCATTTCAAATTTTGTAATGAAAGTGAAACCCTGCATTAAACACAACAAAATGATTAGTTTCAATGTGAAACCTCTATACTCATGAAGTTTATATCAGTGAAAATCCTCAAGAGCTTAATTTTTGTATGAAATACTGTCTGAGTCGAGAAATTAGTATTCAATTAGTGTATTGAGTTATACAAGTGCGCGATTCTGTTTCTTCAAATACTTCAGTTTAACATAGTTTATGGCTATAATAATTATATCATATTGTTGGCGTGTCGTGGCCAGAAGCGGATAAGAGCACCGGACTCAAGTTCTGGTGTTTCTGATCCGCAGAGTGTGTGTTCGAGTCCCAGTCGTGACACCTGTGTCCTGAAGCAAGACACTTAACCATTAGTGCTGCGTCCATCGGATGGGACATAAAGCCGAAGCTGAAAGTGAAACCCTGCATTAAACACAACAAAATGATTAGTTTCAATGTGAAACCTCTATACTCATGAAGTTTATATCAGTGAAAATCCTCAAGAGCTTAATTTTTGTCTGAAATACTGTCAGAGTCGAGAAATTAGTATTCAATTAGTGTATTGAGTTTTACAAGTTTTACAAGTGCGCGATTCTGTTTCTTCAAATACTTCAGTTTAACATAGTTTATGGCTATAAACCTGGCTATAAACCTGGCTATTGTACCTGGTTTAATTGGTTTAATTGGCAGCAAATTGTCCCACAGCACCTTCTAAACCGGCAAGACGATTAATACAGTTTTTCTTATGATCTACACCACACCAGGCTTCAAACATCACGTCGTTTCGTTGCGTCAGTGCAACAAGGTCGTATGTCACATTTCACATTTTTGGTACTAATTGAGTTAGAATATATACAAAGGTGCTTCCTTTTTTGGTTGAGTAAACTGTAAAAGTTAGCATTTTGTCCAAAAAGTAATTAAAAAAGATACAGGTCATTAACAATAAATGACGTCATAATTTGACATAATTGGAGTTACGACCTTGGTGCACAGACGCTACGATTTGTACATTTTACAAAATTCTACATGCACAGGCTACAGGGAAAATGTCGTTGAGATTAAACGAAAAAAGTCTGATTTTTTGTTTGTTGCTATCGTCATCCGTAAACAGATTTCTCTCCAAATCTAAATCGGTTATCACATCCCGAACCTCATGCTCCAATTTCCATGCCACACTTTATTACAAGAAAAAGGAAAAACGATATTGAAATAAAACTGAACTCTATGTTCCATCTTTATTGCTGTCTGTCAATCTTGTGTTTCGTCCTGGCGTGCTGTGTTCATTGTCTCCGTTTCTTTAGCTGTTCGCGATCAGCCCAACCCGCGCGTGTGTCTCCCAGTAGACTGACTAACCCTTGAGATGTCTCAAGTTACCCAATCCTGGAGGATTAGGTTTATGTCCTGCAGGATTGTTGAAGGTGGAGACTGTTCTTCGGCACGATGCACACTTACCAATCTTAGCTCATTACACACTAGACGAACAAGGACAGATCAGCGCCCAGTTTGGTTCGAGTGGGTCTCTCAGTTTTTCTGTATATTTGTCCGAGAGACATTGACATTTCTTAAAGGTAACGCACCATTCCTTGTTTTGGGACAAGGCTCCAAGAAGCAGATCAGGAGAATAAAAGGTCAGCATGCTGAAGCTTATTCATGTAAAAACAAAAAACAAGATTCCTTCATGTTGTGGAATAAGAAAATAAAAGAGTGGGGACTAAGTCCTAGGCTTCCGTTTTTAAAACCGGCGCGCAAAAAAACTATCGCACGCAAGTTTGAAACTTGTGCGAGCCAAATATCCAACTTAAATTAAGCCGTGAAATTTATGCGCTCGGCACAATCATCTGATAGCGCCCTCTTTTGACTCAAGGTCACACTGTGTTTAAACACTGCTAATTGTGTTTATATTACAACTGAACATTGATGACATCTCATTATATAAGACAAATTGAACAGAGCCATGTGGTGCATTAATACGGAGTACCATAAGTTTAAACACAATGTTAAGAGAATTTCCCTTAGTTCCGCATCTAACTATTTAAACCATACTGTTCAGTGTCTCTTAGTAGTATTATGAAATTAACTGTTATTTAGAGTGTTGATTAACATTTTCTGCATGCATTAAGAGTCCAAATAAACGTTTCAATAACACTCTGCTCCAATGCTAAACTAGAAGCTAAGTACTCGGTACTCGGATCTCAGACAAACTTTTCAAATTTCACTAACATACATGTACGCGCGTACATGTCCAAGTTTTATGTTTACTTGTACATCTTAGTGCACTACGAGTGCGGTTTGGTGCGTCGATGATGCGGGGATAACGCTAATGGTGGAATGTTTGTCTGACAGACGGGTAGCTTGAGCAAAAGTGACGTCGTTAATGCGGACTGCTATTGTCTTTTTTAGTTTCTTTTTACATTTTGAAATACCCAGTGAAATGTGTAGTCATTCACATCAAAGTGTTGACAAAATGACTTCATGTACGTACATACATTGTATGTGTATCATGTACTGTACATCCTCGGTCGCCCCATGAACTGATGTATGGGTTAAAAATCACAAAATTCAGCAAATTGTTTTTTATACAGATTATTGAGTTATTCATTACTGTTAATATTGGAGCATGTTTCAGGACTTAACAGTTTCATAATACACTTATTAGCATTAACGTATCGCTAGATTTTCCCATTTTGTATTTACCACGTATCACAATACGCCACTTTATCCGTTTAAACACCTATAGTGCTGGCACGGTGCCAAACACGATGGGTACGACTTCTCTGTGTTTGCATGAAGTGACGCGTCTGTTGACCTCACTGTGCGTTGGTTTGTACGCATTGGCTCTGTGTGCACTTCTCGTTTACTTTTTGTTGTTTTCACAAAGTGACGTATGTTTTTAGTTATTAATAACTCGTCAAAACAGTTGCAAGATTGAAAACACATTGTCAGTTCTGTACTGAGGGAAGGAGTCAGCTTTACTTCGTGTTAATATTTGTTGTGTAGTTGAGCAGTTGCTGAAAGAGCAGTTTGAAAAATAGTTTATCATCAACTGCGAGTCTCTCCTAGCACAAAATTGTTGCTGCGGCGCACCTTACGTCAGTTCGTGGCGCCCCGACGACATTGTACACATCACCAAGCATTGTTCAGTTAAGATTTGAGATTGCAATTCTACATAATAATAATAATGATAATAATAACTGTATTTATATAGCGCCTTTTGCCAAAGGATACAAGGCGCTCAGTATTTTTACCTGCCATGTATGTGGAGCTACGTTTTTGAAGTATGAGACCTATGCATTTATAGCACAATGTAATGGTTTACAAGGTGGGTGGCGCAATATGCTGCCATCAAACCAGGAACACCGGGGCGAACCCCTTCTCTTTTCGATAAGTGCACTGGGTTCTTTTACGTGCATTACACAACACACGGGACCAACGGCTTTACGTCACATCCGAAGGACGAAGCAATAATGGTTAAGTGTCTTGCTTAAGGACACAAGTGTCACGACTGGGACTCGAACCCACACTCTGCTGAACAGAAACACCAGAGCTTGAGTCCGGTGCTCTTATCCGCTCGGCCACGGCACGCCATCATGACACAAAAAATAGCCTAACCCAAATGACACCTTTTTTTTGGGGGGGGGGATCCATAAATCTGTCAATTGACCCAATTCACCTGATGTCATCACCACAATGATTTTTGATGTGCCATTTTAAAAGTCAGGGTCCCTTTTGTTGAATTGTGTGCATTTTAGGCGATGTGGCTTTTACAATGCTTGCCACAATTTGTACATGTAATTTGACCCCCAAAATGGCAAACCTGGCAGACAGTAGGGGTATGTGACATTGATGCAAGGCCCACAAGGGGTCAATAATGTAGGTGGTGGTTGTTGAGGAGGGTTCAGACTGCCCCAGTTACTAAATAGTACATGTACCATACAAATTTGATGAAACACTGATGCGCATTTTAGTGTTTAGGGCAGTAGGGTCCCAATTTTCTCCCCCATTATTCAATCAAAAAACAGCAACCCATTTTCTGCAATTTTTTTTTTAATACATGTACCTTTAGTGCTGCACTACACAGAATATTTAGCGCATGATATTGCAGTGGATTTAGTGCATGATAAAATGCCATGGGACACGTCAGCCCGTAGTAGTAGTAGTAGTAACCCTAACAGTTTACGGTTGTATTATGCACAGAGTTAGGCAGGGGTTACATCATGTAGTTTATTTATATAGTGAAAGTCCCTTGACCCGTTTGATGAATGGCGTTAATGTATGTCTCAGCATCAGTTGGATAATGAGATGGGGAGATGCAGAAGTCCTTGTTATTGTGGCCATAAATAGAGAGTTTGTGAGGGGTTTGATCAAGAGAGCTTCAAGGTGGGAGCCAGAATATTGGCACAATTTTATATGTAGCCTGCTTAAGCCAAAAAGTAACTTAAGCGTAAAACAATTTTGCTTACCGGAATAAGGTTACCGTCCAAAATACCATGTCTCTTGTGACTGGTTTCATGCTTATTTTTTTCTGAGAAGAATAAAAAAATTCCAATAACAATAATTGTCTACCCAATGAAATTGAGCCCTGGGTCCAGTTTCATAAGCCAAAGATGGTCTGTAGGAAATTTTGTGAAATTTAAGACGCAATTAATTGAAGTCAAAATTATAAGTGGACAGCAGTAAGACCTGAACCCAATTTCATAGTGCTGCTCTTAAAAGTACTAAAAGTAGCTAATCGCGTCAAAATTATGCTTACCAGAATAAGCTTACCAGCCAAAATACCATGTCACATGTACCATCTGTGACTGGTGTTCTGGTCATTTTTGCTTAGCAGAAATTTTTTAAGCAATATTTTCTGCTTAAGTAGCTCTATGAAATTGGCCCTGGTTACATGGTTGTCTTTATCAGCCGTTAAAATAATGGTCTTAAATGGTCATGTGACCACCTTTGAACCAATTGGACTCCCTAAACTTCATGTAGCTGGGGTATTTATGAATAGGAAGTAAAAACACTGCATGTTCGTATTCCACAAACTTGTTTTGCTTTAACTACATTATTTACAGTGCTCATAGTTACCATGGTGATTTGAATTGAAATAATTATTACAACATCAACAACTTTATTGTTCGCATTTGACCATAAACAACACCACATTTTTGTTGGTAGTGATGATTGTTTCATCAACTTACTCATGTTGAGATTGATCTTACTGCTAGAGTTAGGGATTAAAGTAAAAAAAATGTAGCAGATGGTTCTTGAAAGTTTCGCATAATTCACTTGGGCAGTAATATTGATCCGAGTCAATGTCTAAGGATGATGATGTTAATGATCTCATGAATATGCAACAAGGTCATCGATATTATGTATTCATGAGCCTTGAATTACTTAAAGTAGTGTTGCATAGCCGCTGTAACCTTTGTTTACAAAAAGATTGACCCTGTACATTCCAGGGCATTTCCTGATAGGCAAGTTACTACATTGATGATATGGGCCTTTTTTACATTTTGTGTCATAATTTCCACATAAAGTCAAGAATATAAAAATAACAGCTGAACATGTTTTGAGATGTGCCCCCCCTTCTTCATATTTACAGGTTGATAAAAATCAGACAGTGCAATCTGCCACATGTTCAGTATGTATAATGGAATCTTGGAACACTCTTGTGTGCAATGGTGGCAGTCTATCAGTTCTTGTAAGCCACATTTGTATAAGAAAAGGACAAAGGTCTGGAATCAACCCCCTGGAAAAAAAGGAAGTTACGAGCATGAATTCCAGTACCTTCTGTGCAATACTGGGGAGTATACAGTCTGTGCTGCCAAGTATGTAGCGCACTAAGCTAAATCAATCACAAGAACCATCTCTGCCCTCATAGGTACCCATTTATCTCTGGATGATAAGAAGCAACAATAGTTAAGTGTCTTGCTCAAGGACACAAGTGTCATGACCAGGACTCGAACTCGCACTCTAATGACTCAGCAACCAGAACTTGAGTGCGATGCTCTAAACCGCTCGGCCACGACACGCCTTATATCTTATGTTAATACACCCCCACATGTGACCATTCTTCGACCAATTAGAGTGTATAAACTCTCCGAGGTATTTATTAATATCTGTTAATTGACAAGTTTTTTAATTGCTTCTCGTTGTATTGCAGCCTGGTGACTGTAAACTGCTCATTGAGAAGTTAAAGTCATGCACCGATCTCAGTGTGGAACTTGCACATATCAGCACTTGGAACCATGGCAAGGTAAGTTCATTTTAATTGCATCATGTGAATAGACTGTGCCAGTACAAATATGCCAAAAATAATTTTATTATATTTATTTATTTTATTATTATTTTTTTTTAAATGTTGTGGAGGGGGGGGGGGTCTTCATATCCAATTCAAATTCACCAAATCATAAAGATAAAACCATTTACCCCAGACTGTACAGTAGTGCTTTTTTAAACCAAATATAAACACCAAGTAAAAACATTCTGAGTACCTCATTTCAATTCAGCTTGCATAGGCAAAACTTCCTAAATTTGGTTCAAGAATGCCCCACAGTTTTACAAAGTTCTGGGGAGAACCCTAAGTACTCCATCCTCAAATTTTTGATGGAGTTGACCCCAAAAATTTAGATTTAAAATTTCAATAGCTATTTTTTGTAGTTTTTGAAAAGTTATAAGTTTCATTAAAGGTAATGCAGGCCAATGATAAGGGTAGTTTGTTAAAAACTAAAAATGAATTATTTTTGGGGTTCTTGATTTTATCTCTCACCAATCTCAGCCGTGTACAAACAATTATTGCACAGGTTGTGCATTGTCCATGGCATAAGCAGAAGTTTTTTATGTTTCCTTTCATTTAAGAAACAGCATCATCTGTCGAAATTCGTTCAGAGAAAAAAGAAACAAAACATTTTCTGGAAAATCGGGCCATGCAACTTTGCACGACATATAAGCTTCCTTGGAAGGGTAAAGCAATGCACAAGTATAAGGGACCGATGGTTCCTGAAAAAAGTTTGAATATACGCAAGACTTGCAGTGTCTTTAAGGGCTTTTTACTCGGGAACACTAGAGGGTGCACTAGAACAGACATTATACATTGTAGGAAACAGACCATTATCATGCTGCTGCTATCTTGGTCATGTTCCTTGTGTCCAATAAAAGTAATGAATGCTAGAATTTATTGTACAAAAAGGCACCAGACTGTTTCTCCTTCCCAGCCTCAGTTTGGTCACCATGATAAAGGTGTATAGCAGCATTACAAAAAAAGATAAAAAATTCCAGACAGTTTCAGGGCAAATAATGACTTTTACGAAACCCTTTCTTCTGTAGTCCGCTGTGCCACTCAAAATTGCATCACTTGCCAAAAACAACTAAGGGGTATGAAATCCCATCTGTAGAATTATTTTCATTTGGTAATTCTAAAAACTTGACTAGATTAAGTATCTAGTCTTGAATTCGGTGGAATATCCTGTGCCCTCAGTTGTGTATTTCACAACAAGCTTTACCCGCACGGACGAGGATATACATGTACAGGTGCCGCGTGCAGAGCATGGCAAAGACAATGCCCTGTGGCCGTTCACACACAACAATGTGTATGTATGTACAGCAAGTCCAAAGTCCAAGCTAACCAACAGTCAGCCGGCTGTGATTAGCTGATCTTGATAAATATAAATATTCATAAGGGTGCGCAGCTGCACAATGTTGAAGCCATTCATGAAAATAAAAGTAGTTGCACAGTGTCGTGCAGACCCGCGGATACAGCAAGTACATGTAGTGTGGACAGCCGTGAATCAAGGCCAGAAAAGAATCGCAATTTATCGCCGACAGAGGGCCTTGTGTTTAATGCTGGAATGCAGGGGATATTTACCCAAGTGCATGCATGCTTCATTATTTTAAACAATTGCTGATTTGCCAAGATGTCTGTGTATCACACAAGATTCTGAATTTGATGCATAATGTGGTGATAAAAACCAAATGGAAGGGATCTCCTGATTTTTTGTCTTCAAAACTTGGGGGTACTCTTGGCCCAAATTTTTGAAGTTTGGTCTAGCATGCTGATTTGAAACGAGGTCCTCATGAATGTTTTTTTACTTGGTGTTTTATTTTTGGTTTTGAAAGTCCTACTATGCAATCTGGGGCATTCTAAATGGTGTTATCTTGATGATTTTTCTGATTTTGATCTGAAGTCCTCCCGCCCCGCCCTTCCCCAACCCCCCCCCCCCGAAAAAATTTATAAAAAAATTAAATAAATAAATTTATTGGCCGCAATTCCCGCACATTAGTCCAACATGCTTGCTTGTGCATGGAGAGAATCCTGAGTGGATTGATTATACATGTACTTTGTTGAACCAAAAAGCCAGACATACAACGTATTTGCAGATTTTGAGGTTTGGAACTTTTCTTCCACATTCCAAGAAATTCTTAGAAATTACATGCAGGTTAATGAAAAAGCTTGTGGACTACTCTAAAGTCTGCTTTACTGGGCCGACGAGTGGAAAACAAAAGCTGATAAGCAAAAGCCCTGTGGGATTCGAACACAAGACCCCCTGCGTTTTCGTGCAGATGTTGATGTAAGGGTAAAACCAAAATGATTCTTTATCTTGGTGCAATTTTTAATTTTGAATTAATGTCAACTTAGACGCAATTCAATCTTCTGATTGTGATGTCTTTTTGTATTTTGAAATAATGCATAAACCATTTATCTCGAATTTTTACATCACTTATAATTATGTGCAGTACCTGCTGCTAATGCAGGATTCAAACTGACCTTTCGTCATCAGGCAATGTGGCGGTCTAGATGTTAAACAGGGGCTCTTACGTTAAATTGAGTTTTGTGATGCACTCATTTTCCAATAGAAAGAATCCTCATGGTAGTGGTGAATAAATTACAAGTCTCTAACCTTGTGTTGAAATGTGGTCTCATTCTCATAGAGAAATTTGAAAACGTGACGTCATCGAATGTCAAAAACAAATGAGTCTGTACATTAAAGAGGAATTTTTTGTGGCAAGATGGCCTTACATGTAGCTTTCAATCCAAACCAGGCGTTTGTATATGTATATATTTTTTGGGTGGCAACTTCAGATCGTTTTCACAAAAATTATAAAGAAAACTTTTAGAATGCCCCAGATTGTACAGTAGGGCTTTTAAAACCAAAGATAAATACCAAAGTAAAAAACATTCTGAGGACCTGGTTTCAATTCAGCGTGCTTAAGCCAAACTTCCATAATTTGGGTCCAGAATGTCGCCCCAGTTTTAAAAAATCTTGGGGATAACCCTGAACATGTCCACAAAAGTCTGTGGACCTCGTTTCAATTCAGCGTGCTTACAGTATGCCAAACTTCCAAAATTTAGGTCCAGAATCTTGCCTCAATTTAAAAAAAAATCTAGGAGATAACCCTGAACACGACCACAAAAGTCTGTGGATTTTTTTGTTATTTTCCCCTCGGAATTCTGTAGGCACAGAGTACAATTACCACATTGGTGTGAGAGTAAAACCAAACTAGTATTCTTTATCCCAATGCCCTGATTAAATATCAATTAAGAACGAATTTGTCTGCATCGAGCGCAATGATGCTTTAAAATGACGGCGTCACACGCACAGAGTACATGTAGGTCACCCATATGCAAACATGCACCTCGTATGGCAATTTTCCTGTTGCTTCAGTATGTCCACATCCGCAACAAGCCTGTCTTTGTACGCCAAAGCTTTTCTGCAAACATGCACACGCAGTGTTTTCTTTTAATATATCCCACGACCTGTTATGTTTGGAGAAAGAAAAGTCAGAAAGACCTTGGTATTAAAATACATAATTTGATTTGAGTCACTGTCAGATGTATCAAGCACATTTGCTCGGTAGTTGTTCATCAAAAGGAATGCATTCCACTGCACCAATCTGTAAATCTGTTGACATTTTGGGCTGTGAATAAAAATTTGTAGACAATCCTTGAGTTTCATGTAAAAAAAATTCATGCTCTCCTTTTACCTTCTTGTATGAATATTTAAATAGTTTCAATGTGTTTAATTGGTCATTCAGTAATTGTTAATATTAGAATAACAAAGGTACTCTTGGCAGCATGCAGTACATACACACGTTGCAGCATACTGTACGGTTGAGCTGCTCTAACTGTCCACAATATTCTATGCACAGTGACTCCACCATTGATTACAGAAGCTGTCGGGTACCTGGGTATTATTTTTTTAAAGGGGCCGGTGGTTCTTCAGTGTTTTATGGAAGATTGCAATGTAAATCAATTGTATCCCCTAAAGTTTAAGAAGCTAACAAATCATAAAGGGATGATGTTAATGTACATGTACATATTTTGTCTGAAGACTGCTTTATACTGATCTTTAAAGACACTGGACACCTTTGGTAATTGTCAAAAACCAGTCTTCTCACTTGGTGTATCTCAACATATGCACAAAAATAACAAACCTGTGAAAATTTTGAACTCAATTGGTCGTCGAAGTTGCGAAATGATAATGGAAGAAAAAACACCCTTGTCCATGTTGTCACACGAAGTTTGTGTGCTTTCAGATGCTTGATTTTGATTTCGAGACCTCACGCGTAAATCAATTCAAATATTTTACTGAGAGATTACTTCTTTCTCAAAAACTACGTTACTTCAGAGGGAGCCGTTTCTCACAATGTTTTATACTATCAACATCTCTCCATTGCTCGTTACGAAGTAAGTTTTTATGTTAACAATTATTTTGAGTAATTACCAATACTGTCCAGTGCCTTTAAAAGGAAAAATATTATAAATTATGGAACATGATATAAAACCCCTGCCATCCCCAACCCTTCAAAATCCAACTGCATGTTTATTTGATTTTATTGGACTGACATGACTGGGGAAGTCTTGCAATAGTAAGCTGATCATGCTTTTTACGCTTTGCATGCTTAATCAGAGTCCATCAACTTGGGTGTTGAGTTACAGTGTTGGATTTTGTTAGAGTAAGGAAGGGTTCTTGTAAATCAGAGAGTTATTGAACTATAGCATTTATGTTTGGAGTGGGGCTTTGGATTGATGAAGAAATACATTTGCCTATTCCTACTTGTACTTGTATACCTTATGATAACAATTAATAAACAACTCGGAGAGTTTATTCACTCTGATTGGTCAAAGCCTGGTCACATGGGGGTGTTTTAACATGTGATATAAAGACTGTTTCGGTGAACTGGCGAATAAATTGCCCCTAGACAAGCATTGTTGTGTAAAAGTATGCACTGTGCTTGTTGAACTGGCCTTCAGCTCGGTCCATTAACAGCGAGCCAGCCAACAACTCGGTCATTACCACGCAGTGAAGACTGGCTCCTCAAACTGTTAAATTGTTGGCAAGAAAGCCCTCAAATTGGCTTGTTGGTTTGTTCTCAACTATTAAACCTTTCAACTAAGTTCAACTAGTGTGCTTTAGCTCGTATCATTCTCCTGACAAGAACATTTGAAACTTTGTGACAACAGGTGGCAGCAGAAAAGGTCCTTTTCCATTGTTAATGTAGTTCCAAGGACATGTATGCATACACTTCCAAGAAGGACATTGGATTTACCTGGTACATTGTTAAAGTCTGTTCTCCCCTAGCCTTTTGTCAAGGCCTTTGTGGCTTAGGCAGCTGTGTAGTCGCGAAGTGGCTGGAACCGGAGACCACTCGTGTGAGTGGCGAAGCTGCGAGGGCCTTTTCCAACTTGTCACGAATTTCTAATGTTTTTTTTTATTTCTTAATTTTTGCTACCCTCCGGGTAGCAAACTTCCAAACTAATCATAAGCGATGGGGTCAGCATTCATGTATATTAACCTATTATGCATTGTGATTGGTTAACCTTTCAGCACTTTACTTATTTGCATAAAAGTTATGAATTATAAGTTATGTTTGAATCTTTTTCGAAAAAAAAAAAAATAATGGGGGGGGGGTGGGGATAGCGCAGCGAGATCAGACACCACTGGGAACGAGGTTTATCAATAGCATATACTATACTTCAGTGGGAACGAGGTTTATCAAAAGCATATACTATACTTCACTGGGAACGAGGTTTATCAAAAGCATATACTATACTTCAGTGGGAACGAGGTTTATCAATAGCATATACTATACTTCAGTGGGAACGAGGTTTATCAATAGCATTATACTATACTTCAGTGGGAACGAGGTTTATCAAAAGCATATACTATACTTCAGTGGGAACGAGGTTTATCAATAGCATATACTATACTTCAGTGGGAACGAGGTTTATCAATAGCATATACTATACTTCAGTGGGAACGAGGTTTATCAATAGCATATACTATACTTCAGTGGGAACGAGGTTTATCAATAGCATATACTGTACTTCAGTGGTTTAATTTGTTAAAATGTTTCGTTCCTCTTCTCTCCTTTGCACAGTGTGAACTTTTCCACTGGGTGGATGTCTTGGACCGTTTTGACTCCGTCTTGGAGGAGGGGTGCAAAACGACGGTAGAACAATCCTGGCATCTTGCCCTGGACCTCCCCAGTAACGCCCCCCTCCGGCAGCTCGTCCACAGTATCCTCAACTTCACTTCCCTGCTCATTGAACACAGCTTCTCCAGACATCTCTACAATTCTATTGAGGTATGACTCCAGGAAGGTTGATGTGTTTTTTGAACAAAGCCAGTACTTCCTTGTATCCTGGGGGTTACATGTATGGGATGGGGCTACATGTATGGGATGGGGGCTACATGTATGGGATGAGGCTACATGTATGGGATGGGGCTACATGTATGGGATGGGGGCTACATGTATGGGATGAGGCTACATGTATGGGATGGGGGCTACATGTATGGGATGAGGCTACATGTATGGGATGGGGCTACATGTATGGGATGGGGGCTACATGTATGGGATGAGGCTACATGTATGGGATGGGGCTACATGTATGGGATGGGGCTACATGTATGGGATGAGGCTACATGCATGGGATGAGGCTACATGTATGGGATGAGGCTACATGTATGGGATGGGGCTACATGTATGGGATGGGGGCTACATGTATGGGATGGGGGCTACATGTATGGGATGGGGGCTACATGTATGGGATGGGGCTACATGTATGGGATGGGGCTGGGTGGTGTGAGGAGGAACTAATCTGTATTTTAAAACATGGCTCAAACTACAATGTTGTGTAGGGGGTTTTACCCTGACCGATATGCACCGATGTCTCAAAATTCCTAAAAATGAAATTTCATGACCTGCAGATTTGTTTTTTCTGCATAATTCAAGCTTGCAACTTTTCAGCTGATAAGGCGATTTCCTTTTGTGTGCGTGTGTGAGTGTTCATTTTGAGTGCCATAGAAAACTGAAAAACACTGTGCAATGTGAAATCTTTTTCTTTTTTTATTTAGTATATAATCGCATTGGGATAAGGAGCATTAATTTTACCTTACACCGATGTGTGACAGAAACAGTAGAAATTATACTTGGTGCTTTCCCAATTCCTGCGGAAATACGACAGGCATACGACTGGCTCGTCGTGGCGGAGTGGTTAAGAGCAAATGACTCGAGCTGTGCTGATGTTTCTGATCAGCAGAGTGTGGGTTTGAGGTCCGGTCGTGGCACTTGTGTCCTTGAGCAAGATACTCTACAGTAATTGCTTTGTCCTTCGGATGGGACATTAAGCCCTAACGTAAAAGAACCCAGAACCCATATTATGGAAGAGTTAATACTGGTGTTTTGGGTTCACACAGCAAGTACCCTTGTTTACAGGTTTCCTCAGGCTTGCGAGCTACAGTGATTAAGTTCACTTAATGAGACCTTCTAAGAGAATTGTCTACTTCAAACCCTAGAATGTTTTGTACACTTTTAAAGCCATTGATCTTTCTTGGTTATTTTAAAGAAAAAAACTTGTTTCAATTTCCATGTAAAGCATCCGTAATCATTTCTTGTTTTCTTGTTTCAATCCCAGCATCTGACAACATTACTATCATCATCGGATCTAAGCACAGTGCTCGCCGTACTCAATCTTGTCTACGTCTTCAGGTAAAACACAAACAGAAAGAATTGTCTTTGTCCGAAAAAATCTATGTGTTTGCTGTGTTGTAATGCACTGTGCATAGAACTTGTATGTCAGACAGCGAGCATTCTTCCATGTAGTCCGTACTGAGTAAGCCGTTGGCAATAAATCTTTTGGCAATAGCGTGTTACTCTTGTTATATTGACTACATGGAACCAAAATTCTGGTTTTCTAATTGACTTTCATCACCGTGGATTGACTACAACCCGGGCCCAATTTTATTGAGCTGCTTAAGCAGACAATGGTGATTAAAAAATTTCTGCCGAGCAAAGATAATCAGGATACCAGTGTATTTTAGTTGGTAACCTTATTCTGGTAAGCATAGTTTTGTTAGGGCTCCTTTTATGTGCTTAACCACCTTTTATGTGCTTAAGCAGCTCTATGACATTGGGCCCTGGTGCTCGAGTCAGACATGATGGTGGATCCCGCTGACACGTGTCTCGTTCCATCATCATTGTCTTGCCCTCTATCATGGTCTCGACCATGGTTTTAGAGGTCACCATGAGCAAGTTTGCGTAAGGACTGATGGTTGGTTAGTTTTGTACGGATGGCATGCGCACTGACGTTGAAATGCGAACGACTCTGGTCATGTCACGTCAACGCTACTATAACATAATGTCGGATCGTATGGGGTTGAACAAAGAAAAATTGACTAGAGCGGGATTTGAACCAACGACCTCTGGATTAACGTACCGGCGCTCTACCAACTGAGCTATCTAGCCCTATATTGGCGGTCTCCCTATTTTGTCAATATCTTTGTTCGGGGGTGCCAGTCAGAAGCCAGTGCTGCTTCCCAGGTTGTATCGTAAACTTGGGTGTGATCCCTGGCTACACGGCAGTTAACGGTTGTTTGGCTTCTGACTGGCACCCCCGAACAAAGATATTGACAAAATAGGGAGACCGCCAATATAGGGCTAGATAGCTCAGTTGGTAGAGCGCCGGTACGTTAATTTGGAGGTCGTTGGTTCAAATCCCGCTCTAGTCAATTTTTCTTTGTTCAACCCCATACTATTTGAAATTACCCAGTCAGTTTCCCTTGTGGTTTATTACTTGACATAATGTCGGATCAACGCACATTTTCATTGTCATAGTCCACTCTGCACAGTGCTAGGAAAGCGTCTATTGATAACCAGCAATGCGACCATGTAGGCTGGTTCCAAATAGTGGACTAGCGTAGTCCAACCATCGACTAGACAGTCTAACTTAGTCCAACTAGGGTCAACAGTAGTTCTTGCACTTAAGTGACTAGTTATGTTGACAGTAGATTACTATTGGTAACAGATAACAGTACTAAGACCAAGAAAATAATTTTGAAGAAAAAAAACCCCAGCTTTCTGATACTTTGGTCAATGGGTCACAGTGGAATTGCTCCTATGCTCTATTGAACGATTGATATTTCTGATTCATGCACAATGTAAATGTAGATTGGACACATGGATTTTTGGCTTTTGTTTGTTGCATGATTAGGGAGTGTCTCAAAAGTCAGGCACGTTCCAGGCGCAAAAGAAACGTTCCCACGGGCGCACGCCAGCAATCCAGAGGACCGCCAGAACGTTTCCGCATCATTGTGCCGAAGTACGGGAGCAATCCTACACGAGTGAACATGCACATTAGTAGTTTGAACGCTCTAATGGAACACTCCGGCAGTCCAACGGAACGGTCCATGATCAGGCACCGGAATACTTATTCGATCCAAATAGACGCTCCCTTTACTAATGGCATCAGTTCTATCCAAGTACAAATTACGTACTTCCACCAATTTAAAGAATTTATAAAAAAATATCTTAAAACACATTATGGCGGAACAAAATTGGGCTTGAATCCATTCTAAATTTGTCTCACTCTCAAGCAGTTTTTCTCCAGGCCTGGAAACTTCACGGAGGTTGTCATTGCCTCGGTGCCTCTTGAAATGTTCCAATGGTAATTTACAATTTCCTCATAGAGGCGCCCTTTACCGAAGAGAAAAAGCCTCGGTGCCCTAACCTTAAAAAATCCCCAAAAACTAAAGCATCGGGCTTGTTTCTCTAAACTGAAATGTACTCTTCTGAAGCTCAAAGCCGTAGTCACCTTTAATGTCTGCAGAGCTCAGCATGGTGCCCTTACCTTTATAAAAAACCCAAAGCGTCGGGCCTTTTTCTCTAAACTGAAATGTACTCTTCTAAAGCACAAAGACGTAGGTCACCTTTAATGTCTGCAGAGCACAGCATGGTGCCCTTACCTATAAAAAAAACCCCAAAGGATCAGGCCTGTTTCTCTAAACTGAAATGTACTCTTCTAAAGCACAAAGCCGTAGGTCACCTTTAATGTCTGCAGAGCACAGCATGGTGCCCTTACCTATAAAAAAAAACCCAAAGGATCAGGCCTGTTTCTCTAAACTAAAATATACTCTTCTGAAGCACAAAGCCGTAGGTCACCTTTAATGTCTGCAGAGCACAGCATGGTGCCCTTACCTATAAAAAAAAAAACCCAAAGGATCAGGCCTGTTTCTCTAAACTGAAATGTACTCTTCTAAAACAGAAAGCCGTAGGTCACCTTTAATGTCTGCAGATCACAGCAGGGCACAGTAGTTTATGAGATGTGAAAAGACGGAAATGTCAAGTTGAAAGGCGGCCATTTGATAGGCACGCTTAAATGTCATGTTAGCGTTAACAACTGGACAAAAATGAAGAAAAAATAAGTCAATAATTGATCATATGAAAGCTTACGAGGTCAGTGAAACGGTATGCGGCTAAGTATATCATGTACCGTGACACAGTCTGCTATTAGTGTTTAGACCTCCAGGGCCCAATGTCATAGAGCTGCTTAAGCAGCAAATTATAGCTTAGCAATTTATCTTGACAAAAATATCTAAGCAGAAGAACCTGATGCTGAAATAGTGATTTACGGGACACTTTTGCCGCTTCGTACGGTGCCAAAAGTCGGTGCCAAGAAAAATCGTTGTGCCGAACAGCTGTTTGAAATGACCTCTGACAGTGACCTCTGACCTCATTTTCACTAGGTGTTTATAAACAAAATGGCGAAATTAAGGGTCTCTGCAAGTTTAATTAGTCTTGATGCATCTCGCGATTCAAATAATGTGAACTTGTGTGGGGATAAAGACCATTGTGCGACAAGAATAACAACAAATAGTAAACTTGCCGGTACAACCATGAGTAAAAATCTCTTTTGGGAGAACTGTTTAAGAGCCGGGCCCAATTTTATTATGGCTCTGCTTACCGCGGAATTCTGCGCTTACGGAGCCCTTGTAACACATCATTCTATGATACGTAAGTGCAGAAATCCGCGGTAAGCAGAGCCATGAAACTAGGCCCGGCTCTTAAACACTCCTCCCAAAAGAGATTTTTTACTCATGGTTGTACCGGCAAGTTTACTATTTGTTGTTATTCTTATTTTCAAACACCACTTAACGTTGTGCGACGTTTTTGCCCAACATGATGGAGTCTGTATAATCTAAGCTTTCTGAGTCCTGTGGAATGTTTTCTTCTTCTCATCTCGTATAAAAAGTATCCGTCGGCTTTGAACTGCTTCTGTTCACATCCCCACCCACTGATTTCTCACATATTTCAGATGCACATAACGTCTATACCTACATTGTAATGCCCAAGCATGCACAGGCAAGCACCATTTGAATTATCAGGACTGTCCAGACCTGATGCTTTGTTCTTGAAAGGGGCAAGAGCACCAAGGCGTTTTCTCCTTCGTAAAGGGCACCTCTTTGAGGCAATTGTAAATTACTATTAGAACATTTCAAGGGGCATCACTTTAATGATCAGGGGCAATGGAGACAACTGCCTCAGTTGGTCATCAAAGTTGCAAGGAAATAATGAAAGAAAAAACCACCCTTGTTCCATATAATTGTGTGCTTTCAGATGCCTGAGAAAGGCTTCATAATTCAAACTTTTTGGTGAAAATTACCATTTTTCCCTAAAACTTCATTACTTTAAAGGGTATAATATCAACAGCTCTCCAGTGCTCTTTACTAAGTAAGCTTTTACGGTGATTAATTTTTGGAGTAATTACCAAAGGTATACCCTCAAGGTTACCAGCCAAAACACTGTGTCGCATGTACCATCTGTGACTGGTATCCTGCTCATTTTTGCTCAGCGGAAAGTTGTTGGAACAATAATTCCTGCTGAAGCGGCTTCATGACATTAGACCCTGGGCAAGGCCATTTTTAAGGGCGCCTCTAACAGAGGAAATTTTAAATTTCTACTTAAACATTTTAAGGGGCACCAAGGCAATGACCAAGGGGCAATGGCGGCAGTTGCCTCTGTTGCTTCTGTGAAGTATCCAGCCTGCCATGTGCATTTAACAGCGTCTATCAGCGGAACTAATCACACTGCATAAAAATGAGGGTGTTTATTTATATGATGTCATTAACATATCAGAGTTATAATTAGTTAAGGGGGAGGGGGTGGAAGTAACTAAGAAGGAGGGCGGCGACGTTAGAGTTAAGATTCCCGAACAGTTTTATATGTCCTGTTGTAGGGTAATATATATCCGTCAGAAATATCTAGTTACATTTCCCGCAATTGTCACCTGGATCAGCCGAGTACCGGGTGCAGTGTAATAATGGTTCGATATAGACATGAAGCGATTATAGACTGTTATGTGCAAACCTGGTGGATTAGAAGAGGCCGTGGCCCATGGGAACCGGCTCCAGCCTCATCACTAACGTGCTGAACCCAATCTGAAATTATATAAATACAGTCAAATTCTTCGGCGTGGGGGTAGGGAATTAAAGTGAAATGCATGCACCTTGTACAATGTATGTATAATGTAGTATGGCACATTCTTTTAGTATTTACATAAAAAACAAACTCAGATGCCTGTTTACCGTATGCAGAACACGGAACCCCCGAGGATGCTCGGAAGAAATGGTGCCTGACGGAGTAAAATAACATACATGGGTGTTATGCAGTGCCCAATTTCAAATATGCTTACCAGAATGGGGTTACCAGCCAAAATAGCATGTCGCATGTACGATCTGTGACTGGTGTCCTGCCTATGTTAAGCAATATTTTCTGCTCGAGCAGCTCTATGAAATTGGGCCCAGGTACAAAGATAAACTTAGAGTTGTTCCATCGGAATCCTACAAGACTTTATGACTATTTTTTTTTTTTTTTTTTGAATTGTAAAAAAAAATTAAAAAAAAAAAAATTTGACACCTGCCTGTCTTGACCATCCACATACAAGTCCAAAGACTACAAAGAGGTTCAAAAGCACAGTCATTGTTCTCTCATTGCACAAGCTAGCTTTTCGGACTGATACGCACACGTTGCTGACACACTTGTGAACAGAACAAAAATTCAAATTAAAAAGCTTTATAATTTTGTTGTTATTTGTACATTGTAAGATCAAATTCACAGAAACCTTAAAATTCAACCATTTAAAATGCTAGAAATTGCAAAGTTAAGCTTTTAAAACTAAATGTTATCGTCAGGTAAAAAGCATGCCTAGGACCTCGTTTCAAGCCAGCGGGCTTCGGTCAAACTTGCAAAATTTGGGTCCAGATATTTATGTTTGTATTTCCAACTTGTTTTACATCTAAGATCAAATTCACAAAAATTGTAAAATAAAACTATTTGAAATGCTCGGTATTGCACAGTAGAGCATTTAAAAACCAAACATTAACTTAAAGTTAAAACATCTTTGAGGACCTTTTCAAGCCAGTGTGCTTCAGCCAAACTTACAAAATTTGAGTCCAGACATTAAATGTTTGTATTTCAACTTGTTTACATCTAAGATCAAAATTCACAAAAAATCGTCAAATAAAACCATTTAAAAAAATACTTGAGATTGCACAATAGAGCTTTTAAAAACCCAAACATTCGAGGAACTCCAAGGCCAGTGTGCCTTGGCCAAATGTGGCAAGGAGTTGCTATTGTTGCTCGATATGGGGCTCGATATGGGGCAGAGTGTACCCCCCCCCCCTCCTATTGTATCTTCATTGTGTGCTTGGAATCTCATGAATTCTTTTGAGGATTTTATGGCGGGGTAGTTCTATACAAGAGGAAAATAGTGTGTTATAGTATGGGAACATTGGGGGGGGGACCCTCTACCCCATATCGGGCAGGCTATAAAGAGTTGGGTCCAGAACTCCCCACAGTATAGATAGTTCCCAGTAGACGCCATCTTTACGGGCAAGTTGCATTTTGGCTTGCAGGTGCGTCAAACGCTCAACTTATTAACGCAGCCGCGTTGTTCACTAACCAATCCTGCAATGAGTTTCGTGAAATGCGCGCGTGTTGCACGCCGTTCTCACACGAAACGCACGACTGTTTGTTCTAAACTGCCCGTAAAGATGGCCGATTTACGTCACACTGCAACCTATCTATTGACAAACTCCTCGGTAGAAGACTCTGACGCTGAATCTCCTAATCAGATCGGCCCCAAAAACCTCTCATTCATATGCATCCCTGACGGATCTATTATTAGTCCCCATATTTTGTTGATGTGCTAACACTGCCATTCAGGAGTAGTCCCCTATTGTACTTGTGACTGCCCCCCCCCCTCCTCCACCCCCAATGCACGTACGTCTAAAAATAAAAATGTCCAGCAACAAGATCTAGACTATTCCCAGTTGCACCTATACCTACATGTACATTGTTAATCCCTGCTCTATTATTTGAGCAAATTGTGCGAGCCATACATGTGCTTCTTGCTCATAATGCGTACAAAAAACACCACCCTCTAGATCACAACAAGTTTTTCTGCAAACTGTTAGCTCTCAGCCAATATTTTTCTGACACTGTCTGTGGTGTTTTTGAACTGCGTTCTAAAAATACACAGAATTTTTGTTTAAAAATAAGGTTACTTTTTCATTTTTTCTTCCGACTCTGAGAGTCAGTTTTTCTTATAACAGTTGTAGTGCGCTGTTGAAGCTCAGAAAGTTGTACTGGAATATTATTGGGGGATAAAAAACAACCACAACATTTTTTCAACCTTCGACCTTTAAGTAACTTGGAATTTTGTTCCCCTGTCCTTTCTTCATATCTAAGCTCCTTCAAATCGCTCTGGAAAAAAAACAAATGTATTCTGTTTTAAACGACGCTTAAGTTTTTTTTTTAGGGATTTCGCTTTGTCCTGTGTAGCAAAGGAAAACCACCCCCGTCCCCCACTAACAGGATATAAACTATGATCACGATACTCGGAATGAAATATTAATTTTTCCATTTCAAGTTTATCTGTTGCATTTTGCATGAAACTACTGGGGAATGATTTGTTTTTTTTCCTCGCCGGGGAGTAACTGGATAAAGGTTAATCTATTGACAGAGAGTATAGGAAATTATGTGTAAACGTATCCAGCCCCGGCATTAACTCAAAAGATATGTGGGAGTAAAGGCATAGCATCGATGCTTCACAAGAAGAACCTATCTAGATGGATTGCAATAGATGTCATCGGCCGTCATCTTTGATGATATGTGCACGCGTGAAGAGCTATCATTGGCTGAGAGTCGTGCGTAGGGCGTACACGCGTGCACTTTTCCCATTGTTTTACATCAAAGATGGCGGTCAATGACGCGTATTGCAAACCATCTATAGAGGGAAAAACCCGTACCCTGCCAAACACAACCAAATGCAACTACTTGTAAAAAATTGTTGGATTTTGTTGCATTTAGCATCCAACTCATACCCCATACTCTGTTGCACTGTGCTGCATTTAGCAGGGTTCTACATGGCCCTGTGAAGTCCATGTGCACTGTAAGGGCCCGGCAAACTTCGGTGCATATTGGTGCATTTAGCATCCAACTCATACCCCATACTCTGTTGCACTGTGCTGCATTTAGCAGGGTTCTACATGGCTCTGTGAAGTCCATGTGCACTGTAAGGGCCCGGCAAACTTCGGTGCATATTGGTGCATTTAGCATCCAACTCATACCCCATACTCTGTTGCACTGTGCTGCATTTAGCAGGGTTCTACATGGCCTTGTGAAGTCCATGTGCACTGTAAGGGCTCGGCAAACTTCAGTGCATATTGGTGCATTTAGCATCCAACTCATACCCCATACTCTGTTGCACTGTGCTGCATTTAGCAGGGTTCTACATGGTTCTACTGTGAAGTCCATGTAATTTCCTCTTTTTTGGTGAAGTTACAGTTGCATGCTTGATATAAAGGGGTCTTTTACTGTTTTCTTGTGACTGTGACTCTGATGAGCGATTGAGCTTAAATTTTCACAGGTTTTTTATTTCATGGATATGTTGGGTCACACAAAGTGTGGATACTGGTATTTGACAATTACCAATGTTGTACACATGCTTGACGAGATGAAGTCAGTAGCAAACCACAGGCCTGGAATTTCATCTTCGAGAGGAGGGCAAGGCCATTTTCACGTTTTGCAAGACCAGGGGCAACAAAAGGCCGTGGCCTCTGTGACCTCCGTGTAATTTTTAAGACCTGAACCAAAATTAAGCATACTTTCTGAAGATGATATTACTGCAAGTGAAGCACATCTCTAATAAGGTTGAAGAGCATAAGAAAGTAGAATCTCTGTCTACTCAAACGTGATCCCCCCCCCTTCCATTAGAGTATGGATCTATAAAATAAAAGTCAGAAAGAAATAGTTTGCCCTTTGGGATGGTAATCACTGTCAGAAAAGAAAGATTAAAAGAAAAGAAAAAATGTGATAACTGTAAACAGAGTCCTGGAAGGCTTTGGGCTCGGCAGGTGTTAAAAGGAATTGCTTTCCATTGTCGCTTCCGCTGGTCTGCAGAGCTTAAGGGAGCACTGTCGTTTATGATCATAGCAGGCCTGTGGCTGTACATGGAATGGTGAACTCTCACCCAGTCACAGCATGCGCGCATGCCGTGTCGGATCTACTGAGAGCGTGCGCACGCATGCAGTAAATGGTTGAGAGTTCATAATTCCTTGTGCAGGCACAGGTCTGACCACGATGACGGTATACCTTGAATGTGGCTGTGATCCAAAAACCTAGAACTTGAATGAGCTACTTAGTGATAGCATACTGTTTCTAGGGTTGGGACGTTTAAACGGTCAACGGATTAACTGTAAGCAGACTTTGAAATCTATTCCCAAACTTCGGTTAAAAACAAAGCCGACAGTAAAAAAAATTCGAAAAAGAGACCTTCCAAGAGACACTATCTTAGGAGAATGATTGACATCCCTCTTGTTGGTGGAATTTTAATCTGAATCCCCCACAAATGTAATATTACAAATTATTTTTAATCTTCTACAATTCGTTATACATTTTGCCTTTGTATGCAGCCCCTCTATGGTTTGTGTGTGACTTTAAAGACTGGGTTTCAGTGTTTTATTTGTAACCCTTTAACCCTAACTCCCTAGGTGTTTTGGCTAGAAACCATACCAAATCCGCCAAAATCAATCAATTGAGAGACAGTAAATATGCAACTGTACTGAATCCATCATAATCAACCAATGCATTTTTTGCATAAGTACTGAATCCATCAGAATCAATCAATCTGGTGGTGTACCAAATCTTACAAAATAACCATATTCCATCGGTTGATTTTGATGGATTTGGTGCTGTTAGGGTTAATGTGTGTTGACATCTGCTCTGTTGTACAGGTGGGCTCATAGTTCCAATTGGAATAGGTACATGTCAAAAAACGTTATTAAACGGTTACACGGAAGTCGCAAATTCCGTTTAACCGTTTAGGAAAAAAAGCGTAAATGCACATCTCTATATTGTACCTTTATTTTAACCATAATCACTAGGCTTGAATGGTTTTGGTTGGTTCTGTATTGATGTTTTGGGGCGTTCTATCTGGGGCAGCAGATCACTGTTTCGGCTTGCTAATTGGCGTTGGAAAAAATACCATGAAGTCAAGTACTTGTTGCAAATGTAACAATTTGTACCCATGTGTATCCTGTAACAAACAATTAAATATTGTACAAATATTGGATGCATTGTCGCAGAATAAAATCACTCGGTGAAATCTGGACTGTTCCATTTCTCGAAGTGAAGCCTCGTGAAAATTTAAAAAGCTAGATTTCACTTGAGTGGTTAACATTTTGCAACAATGCATGCATTCAATGTTGTAACTCTCACATAGATCGTTGTCATTTGACAATAAACACAAAATAGACATGGAAACTTGTCCACTCCACACTCTGAACAAAAGGACAAAGGGATGGGGAACAATTAGTTTGGGACCTACACTGTTAAGTGTCCAATGATTATCAATATTGGACGGGTGCCCGTACAATATTAAATTTTGGATTGCAGCAACAGTAAATACATGTAGATGGCAAGATAACAGGTGACATGTGATGCGTGTTCCACCAATCAACTAACAAGGATCTGTGGGTGAGGTACATCATTCCTTGATTGAAATGTCCCTTTTTTTTTTTTATTATAGTAAGCAAGCGATCAAACTTCCTGATTAAGCTCGCCGCTAAGAAACAGCAGAAGCTGGTAAATCGTCTGACGTATATAATTTCATTTGTTTAAATGTTCCTTTTTCTTGTAGTAAGCGATCCAACTTCCTGATTAAGCTTGCTGCTGAGAAACGGCAGAAGCTGTTTAATCGTCTGACGTATCTTGCCGAGAGCTGGGGTGGAAAAGACAATGGTTTTGGCCTCGCGGAGTGCTGTCAGAACGGCCCTAAACCTGTAAGTCAAATAATAATAACAATAATAATAATATTTGTTATTAAAAAAAAAACGCTTTCCATGTCACATAGACATCACAAAGCGCTGTACAATTCAAAGTACATTTTGATACATTTGCAATCATACAAGAAATTAGTGGATCAACTCTGCCATGTTAGCATTTTAAATTAAGTAATAAACTGCAAAAACTGACTGGGGAATTTTTTTTATGTGGATGACATTGAATGGTCAGACAGTAGGAGGTTTGATTGCATCATTATAAGAAAACATCGGCAATGTGTTTGCATTGACTTGGTTCTTTTTACTTTAACCCCTGTATTTGCAAAACCAAATTTGACTCATTGTTCTACATGTACATGAGCCTCATTGTCAATTTACTCTTCATTTTCCTTTTTCTGATGAACGGAAAGTGAGACTGTTGCAATTTGACTTTGTATTGCTTTGGTGTGTGTGTGTATTGACAGAGAGTTCCAACCAGTGCAACTACGCTTCATTTTGAGTTCTACTCTGAGATCCCTGTAGCAGAGGACAAGCCGGCCAAGAAGGTGAGTCCAGAAGAGCTTCAGACCATTCTCACTCTGCCACCATCTATTATCCCTCCTACTGTCAGTGACTCTTGGCAACATTTTCCAGTGAGTTGACCAACCATTTGAAACCATTCGACTGCCAAGGTTGTGTACGGTGGCACAACTGTGCACAGAACTAACTGTGTACTGTGTACTGTGTACATGCATTCCCTCATGGTATCATATTGCAGGCTGGCATAGTTTATCTATCATTCAAAACCACTTGAATGGTATTGAATGGTCAGACAGCAAGAGGGTTAAAGTCTTGCTCCCCTTGTGGAGATTGCAATTGAAAAAAAATTATGTTGCAGGTTTAGACGGGGATAATTACTTGTCAAGAAACCATCTAGGTTCTCCTTTTGAGTGCGTTCTCTTGACTGATTCTGTTACTCTAGTATACTTGTATAGCGTGTGTTGTGTTGTCATTGTGTGGTCGAATTGAGGTAAATATCGACCCCTTAATGAAATTGAGTTGTGCATACCGTGTTAACAAGTAACTCACTGGCTTTCCAGCAATACCATTATTATTTCCGTAGCTTATTCCAGTCCGAAGTTATCGGGAAATGAAGAAAGTCTACAAGACAAGGCCACTTCCATTCTTTTTGCGACGAGTTTGTTTAGATACTCGTTTTTAATTAACTTTGATAAGTATTAATTGTGTACAAACATGCTCAAGGTATGACCACGTCGAGAAAGATCAAGTTTTATTTAACCTAATACCACCGGAATTGCGGAATCGTTTTTTGTAGTGTTTTTTCATGATTTTCATGATGTGACCAACTTTGGTATGGCGAATTACACGCAATACGTCCTGTCTGACACATTCCTCATTTCGACCGATCAGGTCACATTTAGCCTTTGAGAAAGACTCTGCTAGGGTCGAAAACGTCAGGCCATTGAACGATATCTTGCATTTATGCCATAGGTCATCTCGCTTGGTGAGCTGTTTGCAACAGCTAATTCTATGTTCTTAGTTCACTTTTACATTCATTTTTTAATAACATCCTTGTCCCTACTTTATACTCAGTTGAGGTGTAAAACCTGAGAGGGGGGGGGACTACAATGATATGCATGAATTCACAAAGTATTAATTTTATGCAGCTCTATATTGACTAGAGTGCTAACTCAACCAGCTGCGCACATTTTCTTTTTTTTGTGACCCCCTGAGCACAGACATGTTCGAGTCTTGTGTAGACTGAGAGACAATAGAAACGAGCTGCAGTTGGGACATGCGAGTTGTTGTAGCTTTGTGTTCTAATTTTTTCGTTGCAAAAGGCGACCCCCCCCCCCCTCCTCGATGAATAGGTGTACAGCAGCTGTAAACAATTCAAACTTTGTACATAAACATGAGCGTACCCACACGGCGGCAAGTTTGCGCTCTGATCAATTTATACAGCCCTATGGTGAAAATTCATTTGCAGACAATTCAGCAGATAAATCCACCTGTGATTGTTTTCCCCAAAATGTGATTTCATTATATTGTTGTTTTGATCGTTGAAAATCCCCTTCAACTCAAATAAGATGTCTTGTTTGTGGTTAAATCGAGCCCACGGCAAGGTTATGAAGACTACGTTTTCTCATAAATAACTAATTTGTTGACTTGTAAATATTTTGTTCGCATTTATAACTAAAAATTGTTTTTGTTTAATTGTTATGTTTTGAAAACAGATTCTTCTTAAAAAAACAAATTATTCCCCCCCCAAAAAAACAAAATTAAAAATGTAAAATGTATGGACCATATTTTGTTTAATGTTTTATCATTTTGACCAAAATTTGCACTCGAAGGATATCAAACAAAGCAGCGTTTTACAGCATTTTAACCTTAGTTTAGAGTATTTAAAAAAAAAATTTTTCATTTTCTATTGGAAAATGAGTGGATCACAAAACTGAATTTGACCTTGGAGTCTCTCTTTAAATGCACAAGTGAACTCAAGTTCATCTTCATTCTCATTTATTTTCCTGCAGCATACTCCTCACGCAGTGACGGTGATCCATCTTGAGAATGTGGACAAAGTAAGTGAACACTAAAAACCAAGCCCCACTCGTTTCTCCCCGAAATGGGTCTAAAAGGCAATGTCACACAGGGCAATTTTTACAGGCAACTTGGAGGCAATGTATGCAAAAAGAACACTTCATTAGCATAAAAGACATTCCTCTAGCTGTAACTCACTATCCCCAAGAAAATAATGAGAAAACTGAAATGTGAATGAATTTTCTTATTGGAGATTGCCTGGAACTGGTTGCTTGGAGATTGCCTAGTGTGACATGGCCTTTAAATGTCACACAAGACAATTCACAGGCAACCGGTTCCAGGCCATCTCCAATCAGAAAATTCATTCACATTTCAGTTTTCTCATGTTTTTCTTGGGGATAGTGAGTTACAGCCAGAAGAATGTCGCTTGTGCTGCCGAAGTGTTTCTTGTGTATGCTGTGCAGTAGGTTGCCTCCAAGTTGCCTGAAAAAATTGCCCCGTGTGACAAGGCCTTCTTCCCACGATCAAGGTTTTTTTCCTGGGACAACCAACTCATACCTCACTATGCCACAACAGTGGCAGTTTGAGGCGCACACTTGCTGGTGTAGAGAGTAGAGCCATTGCTTGGGGTGCCTCAATGCGAGTGGTTGACTGGAGGAGCCACCGGCTGTTGCCCAATTGCAATGGCATTTGTGACACTGTCGGAAGATGTAAGGTACTTGGTCAATTTCTGCAGTGGCAGTCCGTGGGTTAACTCACCGTTTTAAGAATAGCATTTGGGAGATTTTGAGGCATCTTGGAGTATGCACCTAAAATTTCCTAATCAAAATGTTTATATTTTTATTTACCTTCAACAGATTGCCCCAAGTCCAGCTGAGATCATGGAGGATTTGATAAAGAATTACAGTGTACCAAAGGCTAAGCTAGTGAGTTTGATAACCACGTCATCCTGACGTACCCATGCATTTAGTTTGAAATAAATAATTGAGTAGACTATTTCAGGATTGTTTCCAATGTATCTCCCTCTATGCCTAAAGAATTACTTGAAAGCTGTGCACTGACCCTAATGGGATGTAAGTTGTCCAATTTCATGCCGAACCTCTAGTTTGTGGTGGTGTAGAGTGTCTGTAAATCCTGGGCTCAGGATGGCTCAGTGGTTTCTTTCCCTGCCTTTCTCCTGTGTGGATCCACATGTGGATCGGGTTTGCAGTCCCTACCTGATAATATGGGTCCCCCCTCCCCGCACCACATCTAAAACTGGACTTTTCTTCATTACCTCCTCTTCATCCCTCTATTGGCGCTTGCGCTGTTGGATGTGTAATGAAATACTTAAATTAGTAAACAAAAGATTTTGGGGTTTCCATTTTTGCAAGTTTATGAATTTGTCTACAAATACACATCTGAGTTATGTACGGACATGAGGTAGTTTCCAACATCAATTCGCTGAAGCTTCTGACAAAACACATGTGCTGAGTGCACAAGGTCTTCATGTGGGAATGTGTCTGAAATGGCGGCTTGTGGTTATGTTACCGTGGCAATCCAGCCGTAGCTGCTAATTCAGAAACAGCTTAATGCTCAGTGTGTTGAATAGACCTGATGCACTGACGTCATCAAACCGCCATCTTAGAGGTAAACCGATGATGAAACAATGGAAACGTACAGATTTGCACGCGCGGCGCACAGCATTGGCCTCCAGGCGAGGGCGCCCGACTCAAATGACGTCAGGTGCATAAGGTCTATGAAGTGGGGTTGAGGTGGATGCAGACAGAGCATATTCAGGACTTTTTTAAAAAAAATTATTTTTTATTTTTTACAAATGAATTAACCCATTCTTTGATTCTTGTTGACACGTTGACTGCCGGTCATATATTTGTAGGGGGTTCCCATTTGCCAAGTGCGGTGCGCATGTATAAGTACCAAATAGGTACTATACAAAAAAAAAATTGAACATACACATTCTAAGGATGTAATTTGTATGTCTTCACCACTGCCAGAAGCATATGTGTTGCGTGCTCAGTGATGCCAGTGTATTAAATAACAATACAACAAAGCCCTTTCATTCTGTACGAGTATACTTGTAGTGGCAGAATTTGTTACACCTGTTACTACGAATATACTTGTAAGCAGCAGTCAAGGTGTTAACTGTGTCTTAGTTTAGAAACTTTGACTTGGTGAAATGATTTACATTGAATACTCTCTTCCTTTACAGATGTTGCTGTATACTCATATACGACTGGCTCATTGTTTCTCTTCGCATGATAAACGTATGCAGTGTGTGCAATCCAGACTTCAAGCTCTCTCTGTTCTAGGTAAGGTTTGATTGTTCAGATCCATTTTTTTGTTTTATTTAAAAAAATTGTTTTTGTCTTTTAACCCTCCTACTTTTTATCTTTGGTTGGGGTGGGATAATTGTTCTGTGGTTATTGTCTTGGCGTGTTGTCGGTGAGTGGTCTTGCGCACCGACCTCAAGCTCTGGGCCCAATTTCATAGAGCTGCTTTAGCACAAAATATTGCTTAACAATTTTCTGCTAAGCTTAAATGAGCAGGATACCAGTCACAAATTGTACATGTGACGTGGTATTTTGGCCGGTAACATTAATCTGGTAAGCATAATTTTGTTGTGCTTAGCTACTTTTTGTGCTTAAGCAGCGCTTTGAAATTGGGCCCTGGTGTTTCTGATCAGCAGGGTGTTGGTCGAATCCCGGTCTTGACACTGGTGTCCTCAAGCAAGACTCTTAACCATTATACGCTTTGTCCTTCGGGTGGGATATTAAGCCGTAGTTCCCGTATTCTGTGAAATGCACGTTAAAGAACCCAGTGCACTTATCGTTCAGAGACGGGTTTTTCCCTGGTGTTTCTGAAGCAGATGTCTTACCCACTAGACCACTGAGATTGCCCGGTAGATAGAGGCAGTTCAAATCCTATATTTTAGCAGCGGGTACCGCAACAATTTAACAGATGTTAAATTTGAATTGGGGTTAAAGTATATTATTTGGTTTTACCCATACACCGATGCACATGAGTTTGTGGGTAAAAACCAAATCATATTGTTATTAATGTTGCAACTGACTGATTATTTTTTCTTATGTGTACAGTTTACTCAAGTGCAGTACAGGAGGTTTCCAATTCATTACTGTACACCGGGTTGGTGGAGGAACTAGTGGATGTATTGCAATTAGAAGACATTAAACTTGTAGTGAGTTGCACCCATTTCCTCATTTTTACGCCTTCTAAAGACATTTTTATATGGCTGAATATCAGTGAATGTGAACGAGCCGTCGTGAAGCTCGGTATTGTACACCATTCGATTACACAATAACCCCTGGAAAAGAGAGATTACAAGCTTGGACTCCAGTACCTTTTGTCTCTCTTCGAATGGGTGAAATGAAGCATAGCATGGTAGGTGCACGCCTGTGCATGCTACACACAGTGGAATGTCTGGGTGATTATACAGCAAGCCAATCTACTTTCTACAAAAGATTGAGGGCACTACAAAGTTGTTCCGGGCGTAAAAAAACGTTTACATTTAACTTTAGCGTGTTTCCACGTCATCTGCCGCGAAGTGGTTGAAATGAATCTCGCTTAAACATAATAGTCACACATTACTTTGGGCTACAGAAGCCAACAAGCTTGACAAAATAGTTACTTGGATCATTGGTTTCAGAGATGAGACCCTACTTCATGACTGAAGTCACTTGTACAGGTTGAATTCAATCAAATTAGCTTGAAATCTGTTCTGGGAAACAATGCTGGCGTCTACCTGTTCGTCTACCTTTTTCTACGAGGTTGTGACACAGGCACTTGATGGTTGAATACTACACAGTGCTTTGTAGTAAAACATCATTGACCCCAACTCCATTGAGTGATTGACTAGGATCCTTCCTCACTTGAAAAAAAAACCACCATTATGGTAACTCAACACCCAAACTGTTGGAACTCTGAATATGGTGGTATGCCTGATCCCTTTTGTTGAAGCCTGATCAGTTTACTCGCCTAGTTCTCAGTCAAACAGAATCAAACAAGACGTGCAGTTGGATTTTGATGGGTTTGGGTTTCGTTCAAGTTGAAGGGCAACGCTAAAATCATGTTCTTGTTTTGTGTCATGATTTTTGAAATCATTTTTTTAGCAAGAATATTTTGCTTCTTTCGTTCCAGGACATAAAGGCAGCATCATTACGAACTCTAACCTCCATCATTCATCTGGATCGAAATCCAAAGTAAGTACAACTCCTTTCAGAGGAAAACCCCACAGATATATATTCTAGGGAAAACCCTTGCATTCAGGTAGGGATTGAAAACCCAATCCACATAGTACCCCCAAGCAGGATTTGATCGAGGGTCCTAGAGGTGGAAGGTGAGGAAAGATACCACTATGCCATCTTAAAGGTATTGTACACTTTTGGTAACACCTCAAAATCAGTGTCCACATTTTGTGTGATTAAACATATGCATGAACAAACAAACCTGTAAAAGTTTGAGCTCAATTGGTCATTGAGGTCACGAGAAAATAGTGAAAAGAGATCTTATGTGTTTTCTGTTTTTTTTTCAAATTATCGCGCGCCATAATTACTATTGTTTTACTCGTTTCTCAGAAACGATAGCATTTTAGGCAGAAATATTTTAAGAAACCCTTTCTACCATTACTTACTTTAAATCATGTAAGTTATGTGTGAATCTGTGAACATTGTGTTTTTCGATCTTACCAATAGTGTACAGGGCCTTTAACCGCCCTAACCGTGTTACCAAGAGTATGAGGGTTAACTGTAAGACTGTTTTTTCTTCTTCTTCTAGATTGGTGAACATCATCGATGCTACTGGTGCTTCGTCCTACCATGGTTTCCTGCCAGTATTAGTCAGGAGATGTATTCAAGCAATGATAGGTAAGAGTGAAAATCGGAAGAGCAGCTTGAAGAGGGAGGCTACTACGGGTCAAGGGAGAGAATGCCATTGGTGGCGTGTGTTGGCCGAGCGGGTTAAGAGCACCGGACCCAAGCTCTAAAGGTGTTTCTGATCAGAGTGTGGGTTCGAGTTCGGTCATGGCACTTGTGTCCTTGAGCAAAATACTTTACCATAGTTGCTTTTTCCTCCGGATCGGAGATTAGGTCAAAGGTCCCTAGGATTGGTAGTGCACGTAAAAGAACCTAGAACACTTATCGTGGAAAAATAGGGGTTAACCCCGATGTTTGTGGTTTACACAGCAAGCATCCTCGTTTACAGGTTTCCTCAGGCTAGCGAGCTACAGGGACTAAGTTCACTTATGAGGTATCCTTGGGGTCAATTTCACAAAACTCTTTCTAACTTAGGACTAGTCCTAGGCAATGCTAAGAGATAGGACTAGTCTTAAGTAACTGGTCTTAACTTAGGACTAGCCCTATCTCTTAGCATTGCCTAGGACTAGTCCTAAGTTAGGACCAGCACTTAGGACTAGTCCTATCTCTTAGCATTGCCTAGGACTAGTCCTAAGTTAGGAAGAGTTTTGTGAAATCGACCCCAGGTCTCATTACCAATGAATAGGAGACGATGAAGGAACAGTCAGGTTTTAGATGTAGGTGGGAAAACCCCAATGGGGAAAACCCATGCAATGAGGTAGGGACTGAAAACCCAATCGACCATTACCAGCTCCGGTGTGAGGTGGGTTTCGAACAGGAGGTCCGCAGAGGCAAAAGGCAGGGAAAGAAAACCACTGAGCCAACCTGATCCCCCCAAAAGTTGTGATCTCACTGGTGCAATGCCTAAAATAACTAGACTCTGGCTGGTCGGTTCAGTGGGTATTTACGGCCCCGTTTACCACCACAACAAAACCGTTCATCAACCATGACTATTTTCCCTAAATGATAGCTTTTTAAATATTTGTTATTTTTAACAATGGGAATGTTTGTTGATATTTTGTAGATCCTGCCCTGGAAGCATTTCCTCATGCCCTAGCGACTGCTCTCTTCTCATTTCTCTATCATCTAGCCAGCTATGAAACAGGTGAGTACATTGAGATAACGTGTCCATTCTTAACCCGTTCACAAACTGACTCTATAAACGTTAAGTGATATTTGAAGCATTGCGTGGTGTGGATTTTTTGGGGTCTGATACCAGACATTTTTATGTCTGCCTTCTTAACAAAAAAGTAACTGCTATTTTCTTAAGATGTAAAGAAATCATGCTTTCTGATGTACTTCTGTAGTGCTGAGCACATTAAAACTCGCAACAATTATACAGAACCTTGCAAACTCTGGTGTTGAATCTCTCTGTGAAATTTGCGTATGCAAGATGAGTGGAAAATCTGAGTGTACGTGGTGTTTTCATTATAGCACTCTAGGGTTCAATCAATCAATCAATCAATCAATCAATCAATCAATCAATCAATCAATCAATCAGTCCATTTTCCACAGTATCAAAATCAAAGACAATGTTAATGAAAAATACAAAAATTACTAATTGTTTGATAAGGCTTAATTAAATAAAGAATAAAGTATGTAAAGTTAATGAGACTGTAGAGGGACCCATAAAGAAGCAAGGCTTGTAAGGATCTGGGTTCCCTGAGCAAGTGTGTGCATTGAGCTGAGAATGATTTCTGAAGTTAATGTGGAAGACACTGGGTAGAAAAAATGTCTCGGAAAAAGGACAGGTGACCAAGAAGGCTCAATGCACAAGCATAGGGTGTTGTGGCCGAGCGGTTAAGAAAACCGAACTCAAGCTCTGGTGTTTGTGTTCAATAGACTGTGGGTTCGAGTCCCGGTCGTGACACTTTTGTCCCTGAGCAAGACACTTTAACCATAATTGCTTCTCTCCACCCAGGGGTAAAATGGGTACCTGTGAGGGCAGAGATGGTTCTTGTGATTGATTTAGCTTAGTAGCGCATTATTTGTTGCACAGGCTGTATACTTCCAGGGAGCTGAGATGGTTTAAGGAATGATACTAATGGCCCAGTGACCAGGGGTAATAAGTGTGAAGCGCTTTGAGACTCCCTTTCGGTGTGTAAAGCGCTGTATAAAAACCGAACATTATTATTATTATTATAAGCTGCTAACAATGAAAGTAGCTGAATAAAATAGAGTCCTGTATCTGTCACTGTTTTCTTTCTCTTTTAACCAAGGAGGTGAGGCCCTGGTGTCCTGCGGAATGATGGAATCGCTGCTGAAAGTCATCAAATGGCCCGGAGAGGACGAGCAGATTCACACAACGGTCAGGCTAGTTCTTTGCTTTGAAACGTAGAAGATTCATTTCATGAGTAGTAAATAGTTCATGTTTTGTTCAGTTTGGCCGAAGCACACTGAATTGAATGGTTTTTTTCTTAATGATTATGTTTTGTTTTAAAAGCTCTACTTTGCAATTTGGAGCATTTTACAATTTTGTTTTGGGGCAATTTTGTTGATGTTGATCTTAAGTAAAAGATTCATCAGGCGTTTGATTTGTCAGGATTTATCCTGATTTCAGGACTTTTCACTGATCTCCCTGCGCCTTCAGATTTGTTTTAAAGAGGCATCACAGAGGTGAAAGACTTGGCCCTTGTTGTGACCAGACCTTTAGATATCTAGTTTAAATGATGTGGAAAGTCAGTAAACCTCTAAAGTGTAACATTCTGTACATTCAGGGAGCTTCATTTTCAAACCAGAACACTTATCATGAAGGACTAGGGCTTTACCCCTGTGTTTCTGGCTGATTGCAAGCCCCCTTGTTTACTGTTTACAGGTTTCCTCAGGCTTGCGAGCTGCAGTGATTAAGTTCACTCATGAGGCATCCTCGGTCTCATTACCAGAAATATATAATAATAACAATGATCCTAGTATATTGATTGTTTCTCCCTTTCTTGTTTGCAGTTTGTAACGAGAGCAGTGCGTGTGGTTGACTTGATCACCAATCTGGATATGGCTGCCTTCCAGACCCATCAAGGTCTATCAATATTCATCAATAGATTAGAGGTAATTAAAAGAAAAACGTTTATAGAAACGCAATGTAATCCGTTGGCTCAGTGCTATAAGGTCGTTAGTTGCATTTACATTTCCGTTATGATCAATAGGTAGTGCTGCTTAAAGGCCCTATTGGTAAAGATCGAAAAACACAATGTTCACAGATTCACACATAACTTACATGATTTAAAGTAAGTAATGGTAGAAAGGGTTCCTTAAAATATTTCTGCCTAAAATGCTATCGTTTCTGAGAAACGAGTAAAACAATAGTAATTATCGCGCGCGATAATTTGAAAAAACAGAAAACACATAAGATATCTTTTCACTTTTTTCTCGTGACCTCGATGACCAATTGAACTCAAACTTTCGCAGGTTTGTTTGTTCATGCATATGTTTAATCACACAAAATGTGGACACTGATTTTGAGGTGTTACCAAAAGTGTACAATACCTTTAAGCACAAAGAGTAGCTAAAGACAAAGAAATTTTGCTTACTAAAAATAAGGTTACCAGCCATTATACCATTTCACATCATATGGTCACATGTACTATATGTGGCTGGTAGCATGCTCATTTTTTTCGCGAAGCAAGAAATTGTCTAGCGAGTACTCCAGCATGACGAGCGTTGAACCCATATCCGCCTGACTGGCCACTGTGCATAAACACTGTTCCTGCCTCAGCCCATGTAGCACTTACTGCTGCTGCATCACAATAAACATTCATTATTTACTGCCCTGCAAATAAACGTATCCCAACCAACCGTATATCATTGGTAAGAGCACCTCGTCCTCTTTGATGTGATGTACATTTTGTCATGTTTCCAATCTTATACCACTAGAAGTGAAAGCACAAAGATGGGCACTAACTTCTTGTCCATCTACGGGTCTTCCCGTAGTTAGGCGCTGAAAGCGTTTATGTATTCTACAGGAAATAAATCCCGTAGTTTAGCAGATATGGATCAAATAGTGACATCCCCTGAGAAGGGTCTATTGTTTTGCATGAAAATTTGCAAAGCGTGATTGTTTGTTCCATGCAGTTAGATCCTGATTTTGAGCCGCGTTACGAACAACTAATCAGACAAGTGTTTTTTTGTTTGTTTTTTTTCCCTTCCCACTCACAGCATGAAGTAGCAATCTGCCGGCGTCAGGCGCCGTTCGTCTTGAGACCCAGTTTCAGCACCTACCAGGAAGGGTCTTACTCGCCGTCTCACTACTCCGATGACTCCATGGAGTTGGACGCCGCTGATGCGGGAGGGGCCAGTGCCAGCAAGGAGGATGTTGCAGGCGGCAGTGCTCCCAGGGATAAAAAGAGGAAGATGGACGGTATGTATAGATGGATTGCGCATGACGTCATTGACCACCATCTTTGATGAAAAACAATGAAAACGTGCACGCGTGTACGTGCGACTCTCGGCCAATGATAGCTTTTCACCCATGCATGTTTCATCAAAGATGGCAGCCAATGCAAGGGGTCTATAGAGATTGAAATATTATTCTCAAAAGTTATAAAGCTCTCATCCTCCTCTTTTCAATAAAAGTAGGACAATCAACTTTTTCTTTTTTTTTTTTCTTTTAAAAAATTGTTACAAATTTGACACTTTTTAAAGGAACATGTTGCTTTCAAATCTCATGAAATTTTACTGTTTGGAGGTGTTCCTTATACTTATTAAGAGTTGTTCTTGCAATAAAACACCTTTAATGTGTTATAATTAGTGGTGCTCATTGTACATCAAACGCTTATAATGTTATAGCCCAAAAGCGCCCAACCCGAAGGCAACGTGTTCCTTTAAGGTTAATTTTTGGTTGAACACAAAACTGAATAGAGCGGGATTCGAACCTGTGACCTCTGGATTAATGTGCCGCAGCTCTACCAACTGAGCTATCTACTGCAAAGGTTGGCAGTCTCCCTGTATTGTCGATACCTTTGTTTGAGGTTGCCAGTCAGAAGCCATACAACGTGTGTAGCCAGCGATAACAGCGATAACAAGTTGAAAGTTGTGAAATACAAAATCTGCAAAATGTGAACATCCCCAGCTTAACTTGATGATTTGATCACTTCACAGGTGCGCAGTGTTTTCCCCAGAGGGCAGCCTTGCTCAAGTCGATGCTGAACTTCTTGAAGAAGGCGATTCCAGACCCAGCATTCTCCGATAGCATCAGGCACGGTAAGACACTCAGAGGGGTACAACAGAAAACCAGGGGCCAATTCCACGGAGCTGCTCAACTGTATGCACATTTTTCTGCTTAGTTCAGTAGAAAATTTTGTTTCAGCGTAAGCGTATTTCACTGGTTAGCAAGAACTCTTCATAGAGCTACCTGAGCAGAAAGTGGTGCTTAACAATTTTCTGCCGAGCAAAAATAAAGAGGATAACAGTCACAAGTGTTACATGTGACACAGCATTTTGGCTGGTGACCTTATTCTGGTAAGCAACATAGTTTTGTGCTTAGTGACTTTCTGTGCTTAACCAGCTTTAAGAAATTAGGCGTATTTCACAGGTTGGCAAGAAAATTGGATGGCCAGCTTGTGCGTTCACTATGGATTTGAATTGTTACATCATTCATTTTCATGCAGTAAGCACTGAAAGGTTAGTGTGCCTTTTCGTTCGCTTACGGTTAGCAGCGCTATGAAATGGAAACTCGCACAGTAAGCACAAAATCAGCTGTTAAAAAGCGTTGTGAAATTGGGCCATGGTTAGATTTGAAATATTTCCGCAATGCATTGTTGTTCCCCATGCTGCTAGTATCCCAAGGCTGTGTGGATAAAAATTAATGCAATATCAACTCAACGGGACTCAAACAAACTGTCATCGTGCAGTAAATACACAGATACAGATGTGTCCTCTTGTACATGTGAAATTGGGATGTTGTTGAGTTTCTAGATATTAGGAAGAAAATACAATTAGCTGTTGCAAACTGCTTACCAACCAAGAGGACCTATGGTAAAAAAGGAAAAAAAATAGGTAATGGTCTGATGTTTCAACCCTAGCAGAGTCATGAAATTACTTATGTTATAAATTTGACATTTTTGAAGGTTATTTTTGGGTTGAACACAGACAAAATTACTAGAGTGGGACTTGAACCTGCAACCTCCTGATTAACGTGCCGGTGCTCTGCCAGCTGAGCATCTAGCCCAAATGGTGGCGATCTCCCTATTTTGTCAGTATCTTAGTTCGCGGGGGACCAGTCATAAGCGATGAACATACCCCAAAACAAGCTGGGACTGAGTAAGAACCAAATCAGACATAGTTCAGGGCTCGAATTGGGGGGAAAATCCACACGACCACAGGGCTTGCAGCTCAACATGTTTACTGCACCACAACTGTTTTTACATGACCAGAATCAAAATGAGAAGAAAAAAAACCACCTTTGACACAGTTTATCATGCAGTTTAACTGTGTTTATTTGCACAAGCCTTAAGACATGGAAGAGAAGATTTATCTCATTTGTCTTTAAGGGTATTAAGTATACTTTATTACTCAATAGAATTTGAAGGTATTTTATCAGATTCAAAGTCAACATTTGACAACAACCTGTTTTTATTCAAGATAATACAAAGTGAGGTATTATTATTTTTTATTACTATTTAATAACAAAAACACAAGACCACCGGACTTGTCCTGTCATAAGTTTACTGGCTCGACACTTAAACTACTGGCCTCGAGTGTGTGGTCCAGTGTAAAACTTGAGCTGTGTAGTTGCATATAATTATTAAAGGTAGGTTTGTAAAACACCCAAGTACATCCTTGTCATTTGATTGGAGGATTGTTGGTCATACGGCACTCATTAAACAAACCATTACATGGCCTACGTCATAGAACATGGCATTGTGGTACTATTCATTGTACATTTTTGTCCCATCCTTTTTTTACTATTTGCACGCTAGACAACGCCATGCGTTATACACAGCAATATAAAAACGCCCTCATGGTGGATGCCAGAATACAATCTTGTACAGTTGTTTTTTTTGGGGGGGGGGTTTAACCCAAAAAAGAGAAAGATTGATTCAACTGAGTCAATTTTTCTTTGTTCAACCGCAAATTATTTAAAGTTTACCAAGTCAGTTTCCCTTGTGGTTTATTACTTGACGTTTTGTTTTTTTCAAGTAGTTTTATCCTCCAATCAAAACGACTAATAACTACTTTGATTTTCTATATAAAACAAATGTTTTGCATTCATGCAATGGAGATAATATTTTATTGAGTTGAAAGATGGAATGTTCCATTCAACTCAGCTTGAACATTCAGCTTGCACGTATAAACATTCATTATTTGTATGTGGTGTAATTTCAGTGATGGACGGTAGCCTGCCTAGTTCCTTGAAACACGTCATCAGCAACGCAGAGTATTATGGGCCATCTCTCTTCCTCTTAGGTAAGTCAAATGTCGGGCTAAAGGTCATGTGGGGTCATATGCCACGGCCGGAGGTTTAACGTTCTTGTGAAAGTACCGTGACAGTTTTTTGCTGTTTTTTGCTGTTTTCTCAGCGAGTAGACACTGTACTCAGCTAAAACTTTCGCTTGTGACTTTTGTGGTATATATTTCGTTACGATTGTGCCTACTAATAAGCATTACGTTGACAAAAATCCAATCTATGACCCTTACCTTTTATTTGTGGTGGTTTAAGCAATGCCATTTATTGTTAAACTGTCTTTGGACGCCTTATCAGACAGTAGCGTGAAAATGTATATATCTCCTTTGCAATGTTGATTTTTATACTTTTTTTCGAAGCTAATAAGCTTTCCAGATATTGTAGAGATAATTTGGCAAATAAAAATAAATTAAACATTTTTTTTTTTTTCAAATGTTTTTATTAATTATTATGTTTTTTACTCTGCGCATTTTTTGGAAACTGCTCTGTATAGAAAATGTTTTTTAACTGGGGATTCGGAGTCCGTGGGTCATGGGTCATAGGCCTAAAGGGTCATAGGCCATGTCAATCGGGCCTGTCTGAGGATAGAACTTCAAGTGTTTCACCTGTTATCGCCCAAAAATTTAAGAGGAATTAAAGAGAATTTGTTTTCGGTCCATTGGTTGTGGACCTGTAGGCCATCGGAAGGTTTTAAAAAGAAGTAAACTTTTAGATCAGTATGCTCTGATCGTCTTCGAGGGGGTTGGGGGAGGGAATTTGGATATTAATTTGTTAGACACGGTGATTATTTATGTATTGTTTTCTTGGACTAGCATGTGAGTTGGTGACTGTGTACGTATTCCAAGAGCCATCTTTACTGTCATCTCTTCAAGACACTGGTCTCACTGATGTCATGCTCCACGCTCTACTCATCAAAGACGTAAGATAATCTTGTGGAATCTCATCCAAAGTCTTTTCTACATTCTTTGGAAGGGGTGGGGATTCGGTCATCAAAAAGGGAAAAAGAATAGGCCTATCTGTACTTTCAATTGGAACACTAAAAAAAGAATAGTTTGAGAACTTTCATCACTGGCACCTGTTGGCTAATTTCATAGAGCTGCTTAAGCAGTCCATAGCACTTAACAGTTTTTCTGCGAAGCAAAAACAAGCAGGACACCAGTCACAAATGGTACATGTGACATGACATTTTGGCAGGTGAACTTATTTTGCTAAGCAACAGAGTTTTATAGTTTAAACAGAATTTTATTTTCTTAAAAGTCTATGAGATTGGGCCATGGTTAGATTTAAAATATATTCCGCAATGCATTGTTGTTCCCCATGCTGCTGGTATCCCAAGGCTGTGTGGATAAAAATTAATGCAAGATCAACTCAAAGGGACTCAAACAAACTGTCATTGTGTATTAAATACACAAATACAGGTGTGTCCTCTGGTACAAATAACAGCACAGATTGTGTGATGGAAACCACTATATCAAGTAATGAACCACAAGGGAAACTGACTGTAAATTTTTAGTAACTTTGGATTGGACAAAGACAAATTTACGAGAGCGGGGTTTCAAACTGCAACCTCCGGGCGAACATGCCGGCGCTCCACCAGCTGAGCTATCTAGCCCTAATGTTGCCGGTCTCCCTATTTTGTCAATATCTTTAATTGGGGGTGCCAGTCAGAAGCCATTCAAACCAATGTAGACTTCATTTACTCACTTTTATCTCTGACTTACAATAATGGTACACAACTTAGAGAGGATCTCAGTTTTACAATCCACTCCATTTCCAATAGGTAGAGTACGTAGGAAAGCTTCAAGAATTCAACCTCACGTCAAAACTGTGTAAAATGCCACTGTATTATTTTCTGCTCAGGCAGCTCTATGGAGCTTTGGTTGTAACCATTTTTTTTGCATCCTCTCATTTTACCCCTCTTTCACCCACCCGACCCCTTTCATCATCAACTCTTGATCGGTGTAGGTACCAGCTACCAAGGAGGTTCTCGGCTCTCTGCCTAACATCTTCAGTGCCTTGTGCCTCAACGCCCGGGGTCTGAACGCCTTCGTCCAGTGCAAGCCGTTCGATAAACTCTTCAAGGTGTTGCTCTCACCCACTTACTTGCCAGCGATGAGGCGAAGACGGAGTAACGATGCCCTAGGTAGGGACTTGAACATTATACAAATATAACATGGTTTGAGGGTGAACAGTCAATATTAGCTCCCCGAGGTATTGGAAGTTGACAAACTAGTTCCCGAGGCGAAGTTTGTCAACTTCCAATACCGAGGGAGCTATTATCGACTGATCAACCGAAATAAACCATGTTATATTTGTTTTACTATACCTCATACATATTCAATCACCGGTACAATATTAGTAGGACCAAGGGGAAAATGACGACCGTGAAATGATAAATTGCATCCAGGATAAGTTTTTCATGTGTTGGATGTCGCTAGAGCGATGTTCGCGCATGCGGACAACTCCCGGTGAACAGTTCCACGATCGTAAAGCGCATGACAAGTAGACCCGGGCGACAGTCTTCTTGTCATGCGCATTTACCATGTGCGTGAATACTCGCGTGCGCGCTTGGTAAACAGCAAATATAGCGTCTGGCACGTGATGTTGAATGGACCAGTGAGAATTCGACTCTCGGTCATGAATATGTATGAGGTATAGTAATAACATTTTCCATTTCGGGAAGACCATTGGATTCATGTTTTAAGTCTATTTTGTTGCCCAAAAACGAAGCCCTGTGTGTCCCTCTAAACAATATAATAATCTGATCAAAATGAACAGGAGTGTTTGACACGGATGGAGAATTACACACTATGACCAAACACATGGATTCCCAGCCTGATTTAACAAAGGATGAAAGGAGACAAAAGTCTTTGAATTGACTGTAACTCCTCAAGGGAATCGGGAGGCTTTTAAACAAAATTATTCATAAATACCTGAGACACTTCTGATTGGTTGAGAGGAGATCACATGGCCATGTTTAGGAATGCGGTATAAACCTGTTGAGGGGTGGTTAAACATGGCCTGAGTAAGTTGAGTCCAAACAGGGTGCTATTAGATAATTGCACGATGCGCGCCAATTTCACGGTCCCATTTAAGTTGGTACTTTACATATTTGGCTCTTAAGAGTGCAAGTTGGAAACTTGGAAAAAAAAATTAAAAATGGATAGATATTCAATGCTGAGTTGAGGCGAGCTGAAGCTAAAATGAAAGATTTGTTCTCAACTTATAAAGGTTTTTGGATGTTTGTTTTTAACGGACATGTTTCAATGAATGGGAATGAAAGACTGGTGACTCGGTCTTAAAGGGCAAACTAAAACCTTGCAGGCTCATGGCCGTGGGATGAAGGACCTCGCCTTGGTCTTGGTCCTTTATCGCATGGCCACGATGTTGCCGGTTTTAAGCGGATGTTTCAGACCTCAAGGTCAGTCTTTAATTCCCTTTTTAGTAAACCTCTTATCTTTTTGGTTGTCTCTTTAATTGCAGGTGATACGGCGTCGTCTTTAGGCAGTGCAATGGACGAACTGATGAGACACCAGCCACTTCTTAAAGCTGATGCAATGAAAGCCATCATTAAGGTAATGAAATATCCTTGACAAATATTATTTTGCTCTTGCCCTTAAAACCCTCCCCCCTTGTCTCCGATTTCATTGTTCATTCCCTTGCTTCTTCTGACTGCATTCTACCTCTTTCTTTTCATTCCTTTCTACTTGACTGCTTCTGTTAGAGCTAGTTTATTTGTCTTATGTGTGTTGTGTTGTCATTTAACCTTTGAGGATGTCTCAAAGAGAATTAAAACCGTTGGTCGTGGTAGACCATGGCAGGGAAGACACCATTGTAAAGACTTTGGTCCAATTTCAGAGAATAAAAAGTAGCTAAGCACAACAAAATTATGCTGAACAATTTGAGGTTACAGGCCAAAGTGCAATGATACATATACCATATGTAATTGGTATCATGGTGATTTTTTGCCAAGCAGATTTTTGTTAAGCAATGTTTTCTGTTTAAAGGTAGGGTTTTTGTCAACGTAATGCTGATTTATAGGCAAAATTATAAAGAAAGAAACAGTAAAAGTCACTTGTGAAAGTTTCAGCTGAATACATTTTCAACTTGTTGAGAAAACAGCAAAAAACTGTCATGTTATTTTCACAAGATTGTCAAATCCATCCTTGTTTAGCGAGTTGACAGCGGGCACCAACCTCATCTCTGGCTGCAGCATTCGTGAACGGACACCAGCCCTCAGAAATCTGAGAAACGATTCATCAATTTTTCCAAACCATACAACTTCATAGGAAATCTTTCTCAAAATAGTTTATGCTATTAACAGCTGCAGTGCTTCTCACCAAGAAGTATTATAGTCATTAATTCTCAAAGTAATTTTCCAATCTATGACCCTACCCTTTTTAAGCAGCTCTAAGAAATTTGGCCCTGATTCTAGGTTGGTCAATTTGTATCAATGGCGATCCCTTGCTATACGGCAGTTACAGGTGAAATGGCTTCTGACTGGCACCCCCAAACAAAGGTGTTGACAAAATAGGGAGAACCACCAACATAGGGCTAGATAGCTCAGTTGGTAGAGGTTCATGTCCCAATCTATTCAATTTTTTCTTTGTTCAACTGGATAAATTTGTGCTTCTTCTTTCAGTTGCTTGAAGAGATCTGCGTGCTCGGCAAGGACCCTAAGTACACCTGTAGTCGTACGCCGTCCAAGGCTAAGACCCAGGAGCCCGGTGGCAGCACTCCAGCAGGAAACGCAGATGCAGACAACGATACCTCAAGTGATGATGAGGAAGATGAAGACGAGATTGCGAGCACGATGAGCCAGACTAGCACGCTGAAATCAGAGGCTGAGATCCAACAGTAAGACCCTCTTCCCTTTTTTACCACTTAACGTCTGTATTCAGTACTAATTTTTCAGAACTTTTAAAAAGTTTCTTGAGTAATCGTTTTCATTTGAAAATATCATTGTCACAATGACTTGACAAAGGAAAGACAACAAAGGTTCTCATGATTAGCACCGGAATTTGATGTTGTGTGAGACAATTGAGCAGGCACTCACCTGATTCGGGGAACCTCGGCCGTGAGTCACAGCCGAAAATCTGCCATGGTATGCTGGAATATAATGACAAACAATGGAGGCAGCCTGTCCAATGTTGTATGCCACATTTGTACAACATTAGGTCAAAAGTATGGAGTCGGTGGTTACACAATAGCCCCAGAAAGGGATTTTTTACAAGGCATGTTTTCCAGAACCTTAAAGAACCTTTACAGGTTCAAGTCCCGTTCTAGTCAATTTTTATTTGTTCAACCCCAAATTATTTAAGTTTATAAATTTGGTTTCATCTTTCTTACAGATCGTCAGGACCAGAAGTAAAGACACCAATTCCTCTACTGGATTACATCTTGAATGTTGTAAGTATGTGCCTTGAAACAAGACTAGATGTGCTTAGCTCAGCGTGAAAATGGAGACAACATAGTCTGGCCCTTCTTTATGAAATGAAAATTTTGGTCTATCTTTGGCATGAAGTATACAGAGAACCTGCCACCGCTTGATGAAAGATCCATTTTTAATTGAGCAACAATTTAGTCGGGCCTTTAGTAAGCGCTGGTAACACTAAGTCATGGCACATCTTTATTTATTTCTCTGTTTTCTCCAAAGTGCAATGATATCCTAGACTAAACCATGATATCCTAGACTTGAACCATTCCACATATCTAAGAGGGGGATCAGGGTCCATAGTTGTGGAGTTGTGGAGTTCCACTCGTATACTTTGTGCACAAAATTGTACAGACCTACCCAGATCTAACCCCCTGATAAAGTGGAACCATATGTTCTTTGTAGCAGGCTTTCATATGTTTTCCTGACAGCCTGTACTAGGTTCTGATGTTTGCAACGCCCCACTCCATGCCAATCAAACTTTTTGCCTCACTGTGGTACCAGTAACTAGTGGAGCCTTCCTGCATTTGTGTAATTCCTGGTGTTACTTCCACACTTAAAGGTTTTAAAAGAGGACATTATTTCTTATTCTATTAGATGAAGTTTGTAGAGGCGATACTGAGCAACAACGCCACCGACGACCACTGCAGGGAGTTTGTGAACCAGAAGGGTCTGATCCCACTCATGGGAATACTGGGTCTGCCTAACATGCCCATTGACTTTCCCTCTCATCCTGCCTGCCAGGCGGTGGCCGGAGTCTGCAAGTCGGTCTTGGTGAGTTACTCTAACGGACCAGCTGGTCTGTTGTTTTTATTTATTTGACCAGCATCTCGGGAGTCTGAAAGTCCATCAAAATGACAATTAGAATTGCTTTGAGAACTGTATCCTGGAAAAAAAGTTTGTTGCTATGAAATAAGCAAAATATAGGCCATTTTTTAGACCATGGCTTGGGCCCCGTCAGTTATTTAGAAAACGTGAGTTTACTTACGGGCTTCAATCAGGCAAATAGATCCAAGGCCAGAGCCCAAGCCCAAGCCCAAGCTGTGGTAGCAACAACAAATTCATCAGATGGAATTTACGCAGTTTTTTTATGTAATGAGTTTTTCTTAAAGTGCTACCACTACCTTCCTTGTTTCATCACTAAAGAAAGTGCACAAAATATTTTGCGACGTTGACTTGCAATCTTCGTTTTTATTCAGTCCTTGGCCCATGAGACCTCGGTGCTAGAGCGAGGCCTGATGTACCTAGACGGAGTCCTTAAGTCCCTGGAGCCCCTCCACCACCCGCTGGGCACTCCGGGGGGCTCGGTCCTTCTTCGAGAGCTCGTCAACGCACCCAACATATCGGAAGCCCCGCAGTCTGCCCAGGCCACACCGTTACTACATGCCATGGCATCGGCCCACGCTTACGTCACCATGTTCGTTCACGTGTGCAGAGTCGGTCAGGTGAGCGGGGTCTATGTTCTTTTGTGACATTATTTTGATTCGGGTCAGTGGAAAGATGTTGTATCGCTCTAAAAATAGTCTTTTAAAAAAATGCTCAAATGTATCTACTTAAAACTGACCATGATGTACACCAGTTATGCAGAGATATTATGTTTTTGCACAGAGCCATGTGCGATAAGTAACAATTTCTTGTAATGGACCTTGTGCATTGACATCATCACACCGCCATCTTAGAGGTAAAATATTGGGCCCTTTGGTTAACTCTTGACATAGAGAATATAGTGTACTCTGCTGGCATTTTTTGCAATTTTAACTTGATAAACCATTATAATGCTCTAACAACTGAGCCATCCAGCTCTACGGTTGGCAGTGACTGGTTTTGGGATGCAAACTTGAATTCTAGTAAGTAACATGTAAGTCTGATTTATTGGACAAACAAAGAACGAGACAGTGTCTCCAAAACTTAGCTTAGCAAAACAGTGTTGGAACATCTGAAAAGATCTTCTTCATGTTAGATTTGATAAAACCATGTTATTATTATGATATTATGATTTGGAAACAGAGCGATGTCCGTACAATATCAGTCAACCAGTGGGGCTCGGACCTCGGCCAGTCCGTTCTTCGTGGCCTGAGTAAACTCTACACCTCCCTGGTGTGGGAAAGTATCGTCCTGCTGGCCCTCTTCACCCCCGGGGCCCTCCCCGAAGGATGCGATCTCGGCAAAGCGGAGAAAGAGAAGTTACTCGCCAAGGAGATTCAAGTTCTTGTGGAGGACACGTCCAAGTCCGGCCGCAAGGCCGAGGACACTGAGAGCAGCGGTAGCGCTCTAAGGACTAGTGACTTAGATCTGAGCTCTGGAAGTGCCGTCTCCTTGATGGAGGTCGGCGATGCTCTCTCGCCGATGGAGGTGGAAGACTCCAAGTCGGAGGGGAAGTCCAAACCCAAGATGACCCCGCAGATGCTGCGGCAGCTACGGCAGGCCATGCCGGTGCTCTACGCGCCGTCCCGACTCGGCAAGGGGCTCTCCGAACTCTTTGGGTTGTTGGTGAAGCTGTGCGTCGGCTCGGCGGGACGGCAGAGGAGCCGGCAGCAGCTGCAGCCCAACATGACGTCGCCGTCGGAAGCAGCGAGGAACACTGCCAAGGCCCTGACCGACCTCTTGGCAAGCAGCCTGTCATGGACCCCTCCCCCAGCCTGCCCTCTGCCAAAGTTCAGGTGTGTGACCTGACCTTTCAAACAATGCTCAATGTCATCAAGCTTTAAAAAAACAAATTAAAGGAGAAAAACCAACAGTTGAACACCTAAAATTTAATGAAAAAAAACCCCCAACAAACACCACAGATGGGATTAGAACCATGGAGTTTCTGCATTCTGTAGCAGATTTTGTAACTTGCTAGGCCACAGAGTTGGGCCCAATTTTATAGAGCTGCTTAAGCACACAAAGTAACTCGGGACAAAACAATTTTGCCTACCTGCCTACGATTACCTACCAAAATGCCATATCACATGTACCATTTGTAACTGGATTCCTGTTAATTTTTGCTGTGCAGAAGTATGTTAAACATCAACCCGCTTTAAGCTATGGGATTGGCCGCTGGTCTGGGTTGAGCTGATTAAGCAGAAAGTATTGCTTAACAAATTTCTGATAAGCAAAAAATGCACAGGATGCCAGTCACAAATGGTACACGTTACATGGTGTTTTGGCTGGTAACCTAAATCTGTGCTTGGATACTTTTGCTGCTTAGTGACGGGAAGAATTCAAACCATATCCTAGCACCATTCACTATTGCTTAGCACCATTCAATGTTGCGTTTGTTGGTTTCTTAAAGATGTAATTCTGTGTTTTTGTCTTCCTCCTCAGACTGACTTTCTATATCTGTGCAGTCAGCTTTGCCTCCTCCATGCTGTTTGATGAGAAGAAGAACCCTTACCATCTCATGTTGCAGAAGTTCATGACCTCGGGTGCTCACGCTGCTGTCTTTGAGTAAGTCTTAAAAAAATGTCCTGAAATTTAATTTCATTTCATTTATTTCATTTATTAGTTCTGGGTGTGAAGCCAAGGACTCTCAGAAATCACTTAATCACTATATCACTATACTAGCCAAGTACCCCATGGAGAAAAGACAATGAAGGAAGTTTCAGTTTTAGGTGTGGGAGGAAAACCCCAGAGAAATATTCCAGGGAAAACCCACGCAATCAGGCAGGGACTGAAAAACCCAATCCACGTAGTGCCCCGGTGTGATTTGAATCCGGGGTCCCCAGACGTGGAAGGCAAGGCAAGATACCACTATGCCAACCTGACTGCAACTTGTTAAGTAATTTTGGGGTGGAACAAATAAAATTTGGCTAGAGCGGAAGTTGAACCTGGGATCTCCAGCCGGCGCTCTACCGACTGAGCTATCTAGCCCTATGTTGGCAGTCTTCCTATTTTGTCAATATCTTTGTTCGGGGGGTGCCAGTCAGAAGCCATACAACCTTTAACTGCTGTATTTTTTCTACCCACGGATTTGCCTCACAGCCAAGCCCCATGCATTTTAAGCTGTAAAGTGCCACTTAATTTTTAGAGCAATATATTGAAACAGTATTGATTTGATTTGTTTTATTTTTAGTGCATTCAACTGGGCATTGTCAATGGGTGGCAAGGTCCCAACCAAAGAAGGTCTGGAACACGCTGAACTACCAGGTAAGACACCCAGGCCTTCCTTGGAGGAAAATATAGACACAGAAATGTAGCAAAAGTTAATTTGATAAGCTGTCTCCTGCTTAAACAAGAAAACAACTCGAACAAAGACTACAATTTTTTAATGAAATGAATCCTTTTTGAATTGTATTCACCCAAAGAATTAATGGAAAATGAAAACACCCCCCGCAATTTGTTATAAATACAATTTCAAAAGGTTATGTTTGAAGCACCTGGATTTGTTGTTTCTCTTTTGGGAAAATACCATGTTCAGGTACCCTGAATAGCAAAACCCTCATTTGTGAGACACAGCCGCCAATTGGGCGCATGACCGAACCCAAGGCTGGAATCTCGGTCTTTTTGGACTTGCCTCCATTGAGCTGAAATACAATGAAATCGAGGATCACACAATCCCAGCACAAAGGCAGAATTATACCTTTTTTGCTGCCACCAGCTGTCCTCTTTGTGTGGGTGAAACAAAGCGTTGCTTGGGTAGTGCTCTGTTGTGTAAAGTACAGGTGGCCTTTGTTGCGGTCATCTGATGTGACATTAAACAATTTTTTAAAAGCATGTCACCAATTCTAGCAAGGACAAAATTGGTGTGTTGACACGACATCCGGTGTCAACTGGTTAAAATGTGTTTCTATAAAATTATAACAACAGCTTATTTTTGTATGGGAAATAATTCAATGTCAATTATTCTGAGAGATTTGTTGTTGTTATAAACCAAATTTTTGTTTTTTGATGACCTCACAGAGGGAACTGGTGAATTCCTTGATGTGTGGCTCGTACTGATTGAGAAGCTAGTCAACCCAGAAGCTGTGCTGGACTCGCCCCATTCTCTACCGGCAAGGTCATCGAGTAACTCTGCCTATGCACCGTTCAGCCCCTCCCAGTTCCTCATCAGCACTCATAAGGTAAGGTGGATTGACTGCAAGCCAGAACATTGAGGGGTAAGGGAGAAATGCAGAGTTAAAACGAGCAGTAACTCGAGATTGAACCACAGATAACCCAAGAAAATCTATTAAAAAAAACCTCAAAGCTAAGCTTGAGTTATCACCTATTTTATCTGCGTTCCTCCCTGAAGAAGGCATTAATAGTAGACTTGTCCTCGGTTCTAACCCATCAGATACCTTGGAATTACACCCTAGTTTTTTTGGTTAGAGACCATACTGACTCTTTCAAATATCCTCCACTTTATGATAACTCAAAATCCAAAATGTTCGGACTTGGATAAAATTGGTATGCCTGGGACAGTGATTAGCAACAAAGAAACAAAATGCGGTTAAACAAAGAATTACAAATAAATGAACAAATCTTTCTTCAGAAGCTGTGCAGAGTTTACCGTTGGAAGCGTGGAGACCTCACCAACGACTCTTTTCAGAGCCAAGACTCCTCTCAAAATAGATTTACACATGGTTGTAACCGAGGACGAGATTTACACATGGTTGTACTTGCATGTTTACTAGTAATAGTTACTTTCTGTGAAACATCCAATTCTTCTTCTCGTGTCCGTGCTGCTCAAATGCTATCCGTCCAGTAGTTGGCACACTGAAGGGCAGTGTCGGTAGCCCCAGCCCCAGGTCATCAGTTAGTAGTTGCTGATGGAAGTAGGGGGCAGTAGGTAGCCTCAGCCAGGTCATCAGTAGTAGTTGCTGATGGAAGTAGGGGGCAGTAGGTAGCCTCAGCCAGGTCATCAGTAGTAGTTGCTGATGGAAGTAGGGGGCAGTAGGTAGCCTCAGCCAGGTCATCAGTTAGTAGTTGCTGATGGAAGTAGGGGGCAGTAGGTAGCCTCAGCCAGGTCATCAGTAGTAGTTGCTGATGGAAGTAGGGGGCAGTAGGTAGCCTCAGCCAGGTCATCAGTTAGTAGTTGCTGATGGAAGTAGGGGGCAGTAGGTAGCCTCAGCCAGGTCATCAGTAGTAGTTGCTGATGGAAGTAGGGGGCAGTAGGTAGCCTCAGCCAGGTCATCAGTAGTAGTTGCTGATGGAAGTAGGGGGCAGTAGGTAGCCTCAGCCAGGTCATCAGTAGTAGTTGCTGATGGAAGTAGGGGGCAGGTGAAGGAGGTGATTCATGGTCTGCCATGCTCTCCGCATTCACAGGTGTCGGGACCTGCTGTGTATCCCTACTTCACTAGGTTCGCTTTGCACCTTCCGACTCTTGTGCGCAAACAGCTAAGAGTCTTCCGAGTCCACTTGTTTGACTGGTTTTTTATTTTCTGTTCCCAGGCTGCTTTCAAGGCCACTATGGGCTTGTGGGAATGCAATTTACACATGGTTTTAGAGATTTATACATGGTTGTACTTGCAAATTTACTAGAACTAGTTACTCCCTATGAAACATCCACTTATTTTACTGTTTTTTTAAAATATTTTCTGTTCCCAGGCTGCCTTCAAAGCCATCATGGGCTTGTGGGAATGCAAACCGTTGAAGGTCTACGGAAGCCGCATGTCCGAGTCCCTCCTCGCCATCCTCTGCCACATCCTCCGCGGTGAGGCGGTCGTCCGGGAGAGACTGGAGAAGGAGAAAGCGGAGGAGGCAGCCGCCGCGACGTCCTCGGAGGCCACCACCTCCTCCTCCTCGGCCGTAGCCTCTGTCCCCGCCAGCGGACCCTCGTCGTCCTCGGTAGCGAGCTCTCTCGTCGGCTCGTCGAGATTGCTCGGGGACTCTGGACTGTTTGACGCGGCGGGGTTACTCGGGAGGAGCCGACCCAGACCTGAGCCGAACGAGGAACACGTCCAACAGGTGAGACAGGCATGGAAATCACAGCGACATTGATTTCATGCAAGGGGGAAACCAAATCATTTTGTTTAGGATCGACTGTTACAGATGTGGTAGTCCTTCTGGAAGATGAGATTCTTGAGATGTGACACAAGCTTGCTAAGCGCTAGAAAATGAAGCCTCAATGTACTGTGCATGCTTTTTAAGGACCATTTTCTACAAGCTTTGTTTCTTAATGGATCCCTCTGCAGTATCACATTTACTTTTCTCATCTCTGTATATTGCATTTACATAATGTAATTTTCTGTGATTTACTTTCTTTGTTTTGAAGGTAGGGTCATATATTGGTAAATACTCCAAAAATTAATGACCATAAAAACTTCTTTAGCGAGAAGCACTGCAGCTGATGATAGTATAAACTAATTTGAGGAAGGATTCTCTTTGAAGTAATATGGTTTGGACAATTTTCACCCCAAAACATTTGAATTGTTTCTCAGAATTTTGAAGGTTTGTATCCGGTTAAGAGATGGGGCTGGTACCCACTTTCACCTTGCCAAATGTGGATAGATTCGACGTTCTTGTGAAAATATCGTGACAGTTTTTTGCTCTATTCTCAGCAAGTAGACACTGTATTCAGCTGAAACTGTCACATGTGACTTTTATTGTATCTTTCTTGATAACTGTGCCTATAAATCAGCATGACATTGACATATCGATGACCCTTCCTTTGTTGTTGTTGAAATAGATCTGGAACATAAAAACTGAACTTTTTTTTCCCTCTTTTCGATTGCAGCTACTTGACATGGGATTTTCTCGTAACCACGCGAGGGAAGCGTTGCAGCACACTGCATCCCTGGAGCAGGCAGCAGAGTGGGCTCTGACCCATCCACCATCAATGTCAGCAGTAAGTATCCCGCCAAAACATAGTCAGAAAATGTCCTAGGTTGGATCGAGGAAGCTGTTTTGTTGCGGTGCTGAATGACATATTAGGGTCTTCAAGGTCAAATTCAGTTCTGTCATTCACTCATTTTCCAATAGATTAGAGTCCATTTGAAAATATGGAAAAATTACAAGTCTCTATAAACCTCACCTTAAAATGGTGTGAAATGCCACTGTGTTTGATACCCTTTAACCCTTTCAATACCGCATTGTTTATACCGCATTTTTTCACACACTGTGGAAAAAAGCAACGTGCAGTGTTCACTTTTTTCAATCGTGATTTTTTTGTGTGAAGACATATTTTTGTGGAAAAACTTTGTGCATACAATTTGTAGCTTATGAAATTACCTTTCATATGATGTCAAAGTTGTATACATTATGAGTGGGTCAAGGACCGCCGAGCCCACGCCCCCCAAACAAGGCGTTCAACTACCGGTGTATCGTCAGGATCACCGTAATCATCGGACATGTCTGGCGACGAATCATCACAAATTTCATCCGAATCTTCACTGGGTTCTTATTCAGATCTTTCCAAGTCCAATTCGGCAAATATTTCAACCTGATATTTTCCTGAACAGTGCAACTTTCTTTTCGGAGCTTCATTTTTTTTTTTTTTTAGAGGAACATAAAGATACTTACTATATGTAAATACACTTAGAAGAAACAGAAACAATAATATACGTACGAAACTCAATTAATTAATTATTGTTTTTTTTCTATTAATTGATGTTAATGTTACATGTATATTGTATAATGTTGGACGTATTTATATGTATTGTTGTTATTGTGTGCTATTATTACTCCCATGAAAGATGTTATTGTCACTGATAAGCGAGCACCACAAATTTTCTTATTGGACAATAAAATATAATAATAATAATAAGTTGATGAAGTTTAAATGTAGATTGTCAGTTGTTTGTTTTCATAGTCTACTGTTTTCAAATGTCTATTTCGCAGTTTGGTCATGATTTCTTCTTCATTTGCAGGGTTTTGGTACGGGTCTATCTGAAGAAGAAGAGATGATGCGAGCTATTGCTATGTCTCTAGGAGAATCCGTTCAGATGCCAACTGATCAGGAGGTGAGACCTCATACCGATATATAAAGACCCTCTAAGTCTTGGCTTACTATTGCGCTTTGTAAAAATTAAGCAGGACGCACCGGATCGTGCGAGTCTCTTCGATATTTGAACATTGTTGGTTTCCGAGTACAATGTTTAGCCTCTCCACATTGAAAAAAAATAAAAATACCGGTGAGAATACCGTTGTCACAAAAAGCTATGGCTAAACCAATTAAAGACAAAAAGTGCCTGACCTCAATTATAGGGCATCTTTTCAATGCAAGAGGTGGTCTTTTAATGGTATGTTCACATTTGATTTTTTACAAATAATAATAAATAACAATATGTAGTTCTTATATAGGGCGTCTCAAAGTGCTCAGTATTTTTTCTGCAAGTGTGCAAGGTATGTCGAGCTACGTTTTGAAGTATGAGACCTTTTTTCTTTTACATAGCACCCTGTAATGGTTTACAGGGTGCTCTGGCGCAATATGCAGCCAATCAAACCAGGAACACCGGGCCAGACCCCTTCTCTTTACAATAAGTGCACTGGGTTCTTTTACGTGCATTACACAACACACAGGACCTACGACGCATCAATAATGGTTAAGTGTCTTGCTTTATGGACACAAGTGTCACGACCGGGACTCGAAACCACACTCTGCTGATCAGAAACACCAGAGCTTGAGTCTGGTGGTCTTATTCGCTTGGCCACGACACGCCACAAATCTATTTCAGTGAGTGAACATTGTACAATTTCTTGAATTTTCTAGGAGGAAGAGAGAAAGAAGAAAGAAGACGAAGAGAAGACCAAGAAAGAGCAAGAGGCTAAGGAGAAGGAGCAAGCGGTGAGTGACCGCATCCCCGACGAACCTCCTCTAGAGAAACACCTCCTGGACGAGTTTGTCAACAACATGCTGCCTGGCTGCTTCAAGCTCCTGGATGAACTCTCCGATACTGTATACAGGTAGGTGATTTTTGTGTTGTAGGGAATCGAGGGCCAGGTAGCCCATATGCACAAGCGACATCTTAAAAAATGCATCTTGGAAAACAGAATACAGATGAGCAATAAATCTCACTGCCAAGATGGACACCAGGGTTGCTTGGACTCGGATTTCACCCCAAATCCTTTGGGCGCCGATCAATCACATTCGGACATGCATGTGGGCCTATACCATCTTTTTGACTGCATGAGGCCGCTTTCAAAGGCTACAATTTTAAGTGTTGTTAGCTGTGAATTCAATCAAATTTATCCTCGCCCAGTACCAATGTATGATGAGCACTCTACACTTCCTGTTCTTCGGTAATTAAATCTGCATTTGTAAAAGTGTTTTTGCTTCATTTGATTTATCAGAATATGTGATTTATTAGTTGTTGCTAATAACCGTGATGGTGAGCCATGGAGGAAACGAATGCTGAGTTCCCTCGTCAGTGAGGTAAGAACAGCAAGGCTGTATTGTACTTATAAATTTCATGATTATACAAAAGTTTGAAAACAGTTAACAATTTTATTACACAATTTACTTTTCCAATTGAACACGTATTGTAATTTAATAGCTTCTTCAAAATACAAATCCAGTTAAATCATAAAGAGCAAATTGTAATAAAAATTTAAAAAAACATTCAAAATATTCAAAATTAACTGAAGTTTAATAATCCCTTTCTTCAGATTGCAGACAACGGCAAATTGCTCCTGGAGATAGCGCGCCCCTCCCAGCCCTCGGCGTTCGCTATGGATGGCACGCCCACAGCTACAGTGACGGCGGCAGAGCATGCTAACAAACTCGCGACAAGTGTACAGGCATCTAGACTTGCACCCAGACTCCATCTGTTGTGCCTCCTGTTTGAGGTGAGTTGGCCGACCATAACAGTCATGTTTTCTCCCTTCAAAAGATTTTTTCGTTGGGTCAGACTGTTTTGAACCTTTACTGCTTTAGTTGAGCACCCTGATTCGGGGGATGATGCGGGTGCTCAAGCACCCCCCATCGTTTTGGATGGGGGGTGCTGAAATATGCTACAGCACCCGCTACTCTTTGAGCGTATCATTGCACATTTTATCATGAGAACAATTCTCACCTGTAAATGGAAAGAAATCCCTGATACAAATTATTTAAAGTTTAATTCCCGCTATTTATGACGTTCATGACTAACTTTCATGACGTTGGCACAAGCCGGCGTGCATGCAACCCAGCACCTGCTGGCAACAAAAAGGGTGTTCTCTCTGGCCTGTCGGGAGTTGTTGATCAGTAACCTTGATGTTCATTATCGTTGAACAGTAACCTTGATGTTCATTATCGTTGAACAGTAACCTTGATGTTCATTATCGTTGATCAGTAACCTTGATGTTCATTATCGTTGATCAGTAACCTTGATGTCCGTTATCTTTCTCTTTGTAACAGGAGATGAAGGGAGTGTGTGCCAATGCCGTGGATGAATCCGGGGTGCTTCAAGTTCTCGTCCAACTCCTCGAGGAGTCTCAGAAGTGCATGTGTAGCGTTAAGGACACTGCCACACCAAAGTAATGATTGCTATGCTCTCTCCCCTACCCCCCTCCCTCAACCCTTCACCACTAATTAGAATTCCAATTTGGCGTCATCTGTGGGATGTTGTTTGTATGGCAACAAATCGGCTATACAAAATGGAGCTCCCACAAATTGCGTCACATGAGTGATGACGTCATCGGGCTTTTCGAGAATCTTTCTGAAAAACACCAGAGGAGGGTACTCAAAATAAATTTGTTCACTATTGAAACTCTCATGTGAACTCAATTTCCTTATTGATTGAGCACATTTGAAATGAATTTCAGCAGAGATCACTTGTTGCTGATTGCGTTGAAGTTGGTCTTAAACTGTTTTTATACATCTTGTAATTCTGCATAATTTAGCTTAATAATAATAATAATAATAATAATAATATTAATAAAGACTTGTTATGCGCACATATCCACCCTGTTGGGTGTTCAATGCTGCCAGTTGGTTTTTTAAACAAAAATAGATGAATGAAAAAATACCAAGAAAGATTCAGATTGTACTAAATTTTTTGACGGTTACCAATGTCCACCGACTGAACGAGTTTTACGTATTTAACATTTACAGGTGGTTAGGCCCTCTGTTGCTGTTGATCGACCAGTTTGAAAAGGCGGCAGTAACGGCACGCAGGAAATTGGCTCAAAAGGTGCGTAGGAAACAAAAGATTTTTCATGTTTTACTGAACTCATATTACAGTCGATGTACTCTCCTGCCCAATTTGGCTATTTAAAAAAATACTGTGGAGACTAAGTCCACAGTGCACAAGCCATGGGCTTTCCACATAATACCAGCTGTACTAATGGAAGAAACCCATGTACCCAACGCTAGACTAGAAGGTATGGTACTTTGTGGCGGTCTGTGGTACCTGTGTTTATTAAAACTCTTACTCTAGAACATATGTTCGCGATTGTATTTTCTCCTGTCGTTTTATCTTTACGAAATATTCAAAACTAAGATCATTAGCTACAATAGTTTTACATTGTTTCCTTTGATCTTTGTGGGTTGGACTTAAATAAGTTGAGGTAACCCACAAGTCTTAAAGCATTAGTTATTAAAAAAGTTGCATCCCCTTGAGGTAATCCCTCTGCTGCCGCTTCCCAGGTTGTATCGTAAACTTGGGGTGAACCCTGGTTATACGGTAGTTACAGGTTGTATGGGTTCTGACTGGCACCCCCGAACAAAGATATTGACAAATAGGGAGACCACCAACATAGGGCTAGATAGCTGATTTGAGAGAGCGCCAGCACACTAGTCTGTTGGTCTCAGGTTCAAAGCCCGCTCTAGTCAAGTTTTGTTTGTTCAACTCCAAATTAAACATTAATAATTGATGCTTTTTCAGGGGGCCACTCACATCTGGAAATGGTTCGATGACTCGACGGGGCGCTGGTGCACCTACAGCAGCGCTAATAACAAGACGATTGATGACGCATACTGGGCGGGTAAACCCAGCGTACGCTTTACTGCAGCAAGGAGGAGGTACATGGTGCACTTCAGTACCATGGTACAGGTGAGTTTGATCCGACGCCTGCAGGCAGGTATTCCCAATGTGTACAGAAGTGGGTGTACACGTCATCCCATTCCCATTTCTAATTTCCCAGTCTACTTTGTTTTTAGTGTTTGTTGTAGTGTTTCTTTGGTGGCTATTTTACCTTTAAATTATATTTTTACCTCTTTTTTTAAATATTGTAATTCAAATTCAATTTGGCCTCTGGTTTGTGACTTTTGAAATGCTTTTGATAAACCAATAAACTAAATTCAGACGTGTTCCTTATTTAAAAAAAAACATTAAAAAGTATTGTTGTACAATACATGTTTTTCTACATTTGCTGGTTCAGACAGTTTAAATTCTGTTCTTGTTGCAATGCCTCTAATACATCTCTCCTTTCTCTACCCCCCACCCTCTCCCCTTCATCATCCCCAGCTGAATGAAGAGACTTTGAATCGTCGACCCGTGATGCAGACCTTACCGAGCAAGGAGCCGCCCAAGGAGGCAGACAAGGAAACCAAAGAAGACAAGAGAAGAGACTCTGCCAAGAAGTTCAAGACCAACAGATCAACGGAAGGTAGGGTTTGGACCAGCTTAAGTCACGGAGTTATGGAAAGAAGATTGTGCTAACTTCAAAGTTGTAAAATGAAGAGCAACGTTAGACAAGGAACCGTGGGTTCTTGACTATCTGGTGGGAATTTGGCTGGTTAAGCGTTTAGTGACCAGACTGAAGTCGGATGTTTTTCAACAGAAGTAACAATTTTCCTCATATTTTCTTAATCAATGGCGTAAGAACTGCTTTGCACCGTGCTTCTCATGCGCTTCGTCAAAGTTAAAGGTATTGTACACTTTTGGTAACAGCTCAAAATCAGTGTCCACATTTTGTGTGATCCAACATATGCATGAACAAACAGACCTGTGAAAGTTTGAGCTCAATTGGTCATCGAGGTCACGAGAAAATAGTGAAAAGAGATCTTATGTGTTTTCTGTTTTTTCAAATTATCGCGCGCGATAATTACTATTGTTTTACTCGTTTCTCAGAAACGATAACATTTTAGGCAGAAATATTTTAAGGAACCCTTTCTACCATTACTTACTTTAAATCATGTAAGTTATGTGTGAATCTGTGAACATTGTGTTTTTCGATCTTACCAATAGTGTACAGGGCCTTTAAGAAATGAATCATGCCTAAGATAACCAGCGAAGCAACCAGGGTCAGAAGGCTGGTTCCGAATAGTTGACTAGAAAAGACTAACCACTAAGACTGGTGACTAGACAGCAATCGAATCAAGTTTAGTCCAACAGTAGTCAACGATTGTCCTTGTCCAAACTTGCTTCAAGTGGGTTATTCTTTCAAATTCAATATTTTGCAAATGAATATTGCTTTCTTTACAATTGTATGTAATGAATAATGTCTTCTGAGAATTTTTTAAAACCTGAGTCAAAGAGTGACCGTTTTGCTTTTGATGTTTCAGGTGCCAGTTCTGTTTCTGTTGGAGCTGAGGACAAACCGGTCACTGCCAAGGAGCCTGACATCGTTCCTATTCGAGGACTGGAAGCTGAGCGCATCACAACTGTCGTCAGGTAAAGGGAATATCACTGTGGGAACTTGACATGTTATTATAATATCTCTACTCAGTGTCGTCAGGTAAAGGGAATATCACTGTGGGAACTTGACTTATTATCGTAAAATCGCTACTCTGGTGCTGATCCCTTTCATCTTTACTGAGGCAGTGTGTAGTGGCTGCGGGGTTTTAGCACAAGAGACTTGACATTCTGATATCTTGAATCAGATCCAACTCATCATAGCAGTGATTTTCATGTATCGTTTCTTGGTTGTTTCATTAACACATTCTTAACGATGATTTACAGCTGATAATTTTGACACATGGAGAGTCATTTATGACAGACATGGTGCATTACAAATACATGATGCCGTTTTCCTTTTTTTTTGGTCAGATCCTGCGTCGGTTTGATCAGCCTACCAGTAGAGCCGGACACCCTCCACGCCGTCATGCGCGTCTGTCTACGCTTCACGCGCGACCACAAAATGGCTTTACTCTTTGCAGAGCTCGGCGGACCGCGCATGCTGCTCACACTCAACACGTCGTCGTCCTTCAACGGGTTCTCTTATTTAGCGACGATACTCATCAGACACGTGTTCGAGGAGACGCACGTGTTGCGTCATGCCATGGATAAGGTAAACAGAAACACTGGGCAAGCAATGGGATACAAAGTGTGAACACTTACTGAATAAACGATGTCCACACACTTCAGGAGCTTGAGGCATTCCAGGGCTTGTGTTTTTACAAGACCGCAGGGCTTGTTACTCGGACTTTGTACTGGATCAGAATTGTATTCACTTGACCAGATTTTAAAAAACATGTAAAGACCAGAATCAACATGCAATTACAGTTTTAACATATAAACTGTTTTGTTGTTGTTTTTGTTTTTTGTTTTTTCCTATGCAAGTTCGCCCCAAACAAGGCTAAAAGGCACTCTTAGTAAGGGGCTTCAAGAAGTAAAATATTAAAGATGAAAACAACTTGGCAAAATTATGTTGTTGTTGTTTTGTTGTTGTATGTTTGTTTTTTAAATTTTTTTATTGTTGATGTTGATGTTTTGGTTTATTTGAGAGGAAAAGATCGATCTCTTTTTTCTTTTGGCCAAGTAGACTTTGATACTCAAAAGACTTGAAAGATATTCATCAGAATCAAAGTCAACATTTAAACATCACCTTTATTAAAAACGAAGATACTGAGATGAAAAAAATTAGAAAGGGTTAAGGTGTTATCGTAAGCTTTCCCTTGATTTGATTTTGTTGTTATCTCCGTAGTTGATGTCGAGTATCGGTAACCGCGGTATCGGCTGCCCTGTATGTGGCGTCCTCTTGGGTAGCATTGGATCACGGGAGCTTCACTACGTCTTGAGGAAGCTCGGCCCGCTGGCTTGCAGGGAGGAAGTGGTCTTTGACGAGGCTGTAAGATCCATCCTGAGAATTGTCTTACCCATGACAAAAAGAGGTTGGTTTGATGTTTATTGATAGACATTTTCTCACAAGATTCTGTGATGTTCTTAAATGACTGTGATATCATCTTGGGTTGTTTTACTGTAAGGCCTAAAAAATTTAAAGTTCTGCTAGCGGTTACCTGACCAACCCTAATTTTACTACACGTCCCTACATGTTTTATTCAGATTAGAATACCAAGAAAACATAACAGTGCAAAGCTAAGCCAGCCAGGCAAAAAACAAATAAAACAACAACCATACAAATACTCCAAAACATGATCAATTGAGCAGTAATATCAACTTTTGGATTTCATAAATGAATTAGAATTACAGTTCATTGATTCTTTTCAAAAAAAGTTCTACTGGCCTTAGATTGGCCAGGATTTTTTTTCAGCAGATTTTAAGATTTTTAGGGGGTAGATGTTTGTGACAACTTTTTTGAAGATGTAAACTTGTGTCCAAGCCACTAGTTTTCCATTTGAAGTGATGTAGAGAGTTTATAAGTCTATTACTATAATAGATCCTGGAGGCTTGTTATTTGGTTTTACCCATACACACGATGTATGTAAAGCATTTTATAATAAGTACTTTCCACAAGTCCTATGAAAAAAACATCCACAGGCATTTTACTCGGGTGGGATTCGAACCCACCACTTTTGCAGATGCCTTATCACTGAACCACTGATGCAAACTCAACATCTATTAAAACCCTAGAGGTATCATCTCCAGACCAAGAGTAGACCTCTACCAATTTCCATTTTTCATATTTTGTTTCTACAATTACAACCCTGGATCTATTTTCAATTTTCTCTCAACAGGAGAAGAAGACGAGTCTCGTTACACCGGTCCCAATGCCCTGCAGCTACTCAAAGCATTACCCCTGAAGCCCTACAGTCCACCGAGTATAGCTGCCCTAATGAAACAGGTCCTCTGTGATCTGCTCAATGCGCTGGCCGCGCAGACTGAGCCGCCGCCGACTGAAGGTAAGAATGACATGAGTGGGTGTCTCCCCAACATCGGCATCGCCAGTCTGGGGTGCGTTAATAATGCCACATACCGTCTTTCAGAATCTACTGGTGGCACCTTATTGGTGTATACGTGCGCTACATAAGACTCCAATATTGTTATTATTAAAATTAGATGGCTTTGGTACAGTTCATTGGACAGCCTATTCAAATGGCTGATTTATCTCTGATAATAATTCACTCTGTGTTTCACTGGTGTGCCAGGTGCCACAGACGAGAGGAAGGCTGGTTCAGTTCATTGGACAACTCATTCAAATTGCTGATTTATTTCTGCTAATAATTCACTCTCTGTTTCACTGGTGTGCCAGGTGCCACAGACGAGAGGAAGGCTGGTTCAGTTCATTGGACAACTCATTCAAATTGCTTATTTATTCCTGCTAATAATTCACTCGCTGTTTCACTGGTGTGCCAGGTGCCACAGATGAAAGGAAGGCTAGTTCAGTTCATTGGACAACTCGTTCAAATTGCTTATTTATTCCTGCTAATAATTCACTCGCTGTTTCACTGGTGTGCCAGGTGCCACAAATGAAAGGAAGGCTAGTTCAGTTCATTGGACAACTCACTCAAATTGTTGATTTATTCCTGCCAATAATTCACTCTCTGTTTCGCTGGTGTGCCAGGTGCCACAGATGAGAGGAAGGCGTCTGCAACTGACCTGGCTCAGACGGTAGAGACGGGACTAGGGCTGAGAGAGATCGGAGACGAGCTGCTGCAGTTCTACAGCAGCAGCACCGGCAGCAGCAGCAGCAGCAGCAGTAGGAACCAGCAGGGCAACCGTTTCACCACACAGCGACTGGATAGCGGCACCGACGCAGCAACAACTGCAGATGAAGAGGTCAGGCTTTTGTGCTGGGTTTTTTTTTTTTTTTTTTGCTCCATAGAAAAACAAAAATGGAATACCAAGTCTTTAATCCCAACACTGCCTTGTGTTAATAATGCTTAAAGGAACATTACAGAATTGGTAAGAAAAAAACTTGTAAAATATACTTTTTGATCACCGATTTACATAAAACTTACACGGTCTAATGATGATGATAGTAGAAAACATCCCTTGAAATATTTCTGTCTGAAATGCCATATTTGATGAGAAATGAATAAACTAATTTTCCGACGCTCAGTGAGCGTTTTATTCATTTGTTGAATCTATATGATATCATGCAAATGTGTAATCGGTTTTTTACTATTTTCTCGTGACCCAGATGGCCGATCGATCTCAAACTTCTACAGGTTTGTCAGTTTATGTATACTGTGGATTACATAAAGTGCTTACACTGCCAGCAACTGTTTTGTAAACCAATTCTGTAATGTTCCTTTAATGCTATGGAATTTAAAGGTAGAGTCATAGATTGGTCAATACTCCAAAAAATAATGACCATAAAAATACTTCCTCGGTGAGAAGCTACTGCAGCTGTTGATAGTTTAAACTATTTTGAGAAAGGATTCCCTCTGAATTATTATGGTTTGGATTATTTTTCACCCCAAAACATTTGAATCTGAGAAGCGATTCATGCATGAATCGTTTTTCAGATTTCTGAGGGTTTGTGTCCGTTCGCAGATGCTGCAGCCATAGATGCGGTTGATACCCGCTTTCACCTCGCTAAATGTGGATGGATTCGTCGTCTGTTTGACGACAGTGACAGTTTTCTCCTGTTTTCTCAGCAAGTAGACACTGTATTAAGCTAAAACTTTCCCATGTCACTTTTATTGTATCTTTCTTGATAATTTTGCCTATAAATCAGCATTATGTTGACAAAATCCAATCTATGCCCGTACCTTTAAGCTGTAAACTACTACTTTTTATAGAAATTGTAATTTAAATTTCTGCAAACAATGTGTGCAATCATGGCAAGCAAAACTTGAAAGCTTACTTCCCAAACTTTATTTTGGTCACAAGTTGACCTTTCGGGAAGGTCATTTTAAAGTTGCATTGTGAGCATAGTTTTGTTGTGCTTAGCTACTTTGTGTGCTTCGAAGGAGCACTATGAAATGGGGTTCAGGTCTTACTGTTGTCCATTCATGATTAAAATTTCAATTAATTGCATCTTACATTTCCCAATTTCTACAGACCAACGTTTGCATATCAGGATTCATGTCTCCATACACTGATGTCATTTCCATTTTGTTGTTAAATGATCAACGCTAAAATCAGTTTGCTGGAATATGTCAAATATTCTTTTACCCCTTTCGATTGAAACACACTTTTTCCTCCCCCGATTTCATTCTTTCAGCTTTCGGAGTCGACTCCGTCAGGATCCTCCCAGTCTGATTCCTCGACCAAGAAGATCCCCAAGGCCGCAGGAGGCAAGGAAGACCCAGTCGTCGTCAAGAGCAAGCCCCTGATGCCCAAGTCGGCCATCTTACGACTCCTAGCTGAGCTGGTCCGATCCTACGCAGGTTTCGCTCTTGCAATTGCACAGTACCAGTACACCGGTGCCCACACTCCACTGGTCAAAGAGGTAATTCAAATCCATTGGCCCAGTTTCACAGAGCTTGTAAGGAGAAAAGTTTTCTGTCTGCTCGTTCAATATATTGCCCACAGTAGTTTTTATTGATAAGTATACTCTAATAGACTGCAATATGATATCGTATGTTGAATGCATACCCACTACACGCATGTACACAGTAAGTTATGTGTGCGGTTTTGCCACCGTACGCAACTCGGGCAGGAGAATGGTTTCAAATGGTTGGTCAAATCATTGGGAAAATAATACCAAGAGTAGGAGCGTTAACAAATAATTTACTAAAAAGAACGCAACATAAGTTGCTAAGGAGAACGTGGAGTGAACCAAGCGCCCAAATGGAGATTGCATAATCATATAATGGTAAGGGAGTAATGCAGAATTAAACAAGCGATATAAACAACCTCAGGAAAACCTCGGAACAACCTCTGGAAAAACCTCAAAACAACCTCTGGAAAAACCTCGAAACAACCTCGGGAAAACCTCAAAACAACCTTGAGGCTAACCTCGAGTTAAGGCCTATTTAATTTTGCTTTCATCATTAATATAATTCTATCTTCCTTCATCACACAGCATGGCTCTGTTCTAGCCTACATCCTGGACCATCTGCTCCCCCAGTGCCAGACTGCGGGCGACAAGGATTGCCCAGCCCTTGCCCAGGTACTTCTGGCCAGCATTGCGTCCAGCAACCACAGCCCAGAGGCCCAGTCCATCTTGGTCACTGAGACCAAGGCCGCTCTGAGTAGAGCGTTGGGCCTCCCCGAGAGCTCTGAGAAACACACACGGGTCCAGTCGCTCACATGTGAGTCAAAACAACGATTGTCTTGTCTTTAGGCTCTTCCACACGAGAATTTTTAACAAGAGAACTTGACTAAAATCACATCGATGTTAAAATATAGCAAATTCCAGCTGTGTGAAAGCTATCCTTGTTAAATAATAACCAAGGACCCCTGCTATTTTTAACATAGATCCAGAGCTAAAAAAAATAGCAACCATGTTATAATCACTATGATATAATATGGTGTGAAATGATTACTGTACCATAACCAAGGACCCTTGCTATGGCGGTATCATTGTTCTCATGAACAGAACATGGCATTAGTAGAAGAAAGTGTTCAGTGATTGAACAATCATGCCCTTGAACCCTCCCCCCCAACCCTGAAAAACAAGGAACAATGTCTGTGCTGTTCCCAAATTAAAGGCTTTAAAATGCATCTTGACATTTTGAATTAATAAAGGATGGGACGTAAAGCCGTAGGTCCCGTGTGTTGTGTAATGCACGTAAAAGAACCAAGTACACTTATCGTAAAGAGAAGGGGTTTGCCCCGGTGTTCCTGGTTTGATCGGCAGCATATTGCGCCACAGCACCATGTAAACCATTACATGGTGCTATAAATGAATAGGCCTCATACTTCAAAAGCGTAGCTCCACATACATGGCAGGTAAAAAATATATATCAGCGCCTTGTATCCTTTGGCAAAAGGCGCTTTATAAATACAGTTATTATTATTTATTATTATTAAAGAAACTAATTTGTTGTATATTTTTAGTTGATCTATTTTCTGTAAAACAATATTCATGCATCCTCTCTTGCCCCACTGGATCTGTACTAAAACCATGGCTGGATTAATTACAGTGCTGATCAGCGTCATGATCGAGGCGTGCCCCCCACCAGGCTCGGCCCAGCAGCAAACCAGCAACTCGTACAACAAGCACCATCCCAACACCATGAACAACGTCATCCGCATCCTGCTGCGCAAGGGGCTGGTCGTCGACCTGGCCCGCATCCCCCACAGCCTGGACCTGTCCAGTCCGAGCATGGCCGCTACGGTCAACTCGGCCCTCAAGCCGCTGGAGACCCTCTCGAGAGTGGTGAACCAGCCGAGCACCAGCGCCCTCGGTAAGACGGTCATCAAGCCGAGAGCTGGCGGGAGGACGGCGCTGCAGAGCTCTGGTTTGTCTAGAAACGTCGCCGGTAAGTCTCGCAGTTCAAGGGTCTTGCGATTTTTTTTTTTACCATTTCTTAATGGTACTCTGTAATCTCATGCCATTGGGGTCATTCCATGTCAAATCAATACTCCTCCAAGTCTCAATGTTAGAGATTGTCTCTCAATTTGCTTAAGTTATTTGGTCAATTGATAAGAATCAAATTTTAAGTGTTTTGGGGTCCTTAAAGGGTCCTTGATTTTTTCACCTTTTTCTTCACTATAACTTTGAACTTCTCTACCACTGTGTAGGCGTTGTGGAAATGCATGAAGATTGCCTAATAACGTGGTGGTTTTTAATAATAGTGTTTTTTTATGGATCTATACACATTACATGTACAGGCAGCACACTGCAAAGTGCGAGTAGTCTGGCTTCAATGAATGAACTCCTCGGTGGGGGTGCTCATGTGGATACAGGTGGGTCCATGCCAAGACCTGTGCCTGCTTGCCTCTACCTTGTAGTGTTTCTGTCTCCAGGCCTGATACGTCCCAGAAGAGGAGGCAACCGAGGGCAGTTGTCCCCTCCGGTTGTTTGCCTCGGTTCCTCTGGAAATGTTCCTGTCCAAAATGTCCAATCCTTTTTCCCTCATAGAGGTGTTCTTTAACCCTCTTGCTGTCTGACCATTCAATACCATTCACTGTGGTTTTGAATGATAGATAAACTATGCCAGCCTGAAATATGATACCATGAGGGAATGCATGTACACAGTACACAGTTATCTCTGTGCACAGTTGTGCCACCGTACACAACCTTGGCAGTCGAATGGTTTCAAATGGTTGGTCAACTCACTGGAAAATGTTGCCAAGAGTCACTGACAGTAGGAGGGTTAATGCCAAGGAAAAAAAAGTGGCATTCCCATACCAAGAGTATCAGGCCTGTTTCTATAGTGTAGTGTTTTGATGCATGACCTTCAACACCCAAGTCTCGATGGATTTCTTAAGCTACTGGCCTCATAACACTTTCCTTTGCCTTTAAAGAAACACTCCCGATGGAAATAGTTGTCCCTGCACAGGATTGACTCTTTAAACAAAAATCTGGAAATGTCCAGTTTAGTTGGCTTAGATTTCACTTTTAAGTCAGTTGATGTCATGGTAGCTTCACCCTAAACGTATCCCCTCTTCTCCCCTCCCCCTCCACCCTCTTCTTCCTCTCCCCCTCTTCTTCTCCCTCCTCTACCCTTTTGCACTTCATAAACACTGCAAGTCCACCTAACTCCAATACTTGCAATGGCACCTGTCAAAATACGTTAGAATTTGGCCGTAAAGTGAAAGTAGAATGTTCTTGGCTGTGTTTCACATCTTGCTGTCTTCACCAAAGCTGCTGAATCATTGCCTTAAAATTTGCTTAGCTTTCCCAAATCGTTTGTTTCGATTGATTGGTTTTCAAGAAAGATATTATGCTGCAAAATCTTGTGATGAAAAGGTGCTCGGATTTACAGTGGTGCATACCTCTGTCATTCTTTTTGCACATGTTTCTTGCATATTTAAAACTCCTTGATGAGCAGTTTGATTTTGGCTGGATTGAAAGTTAGTATTCTTGATAGTGAAAGCATTATTTGGTGGTTGCAGCTATGGCTGTGGCTGTGGCTGTGGTTGTGGCTGTGGTTGTGGCTGGCTGCGGCTGACTGCGGTTGTTACTAGCTGGCTGTGGCTGCAGTTTTGCTAATGGAGTACCAAGCCGCAGTCGCTAATTTGGAAAACAGCCCTTAAAAATCGGTGGTGCCATTTCTAGCTTTAGTGAGCTTTCAGAATTAGTAAATTAAAGACAGTCGCCCGTCAGCGATGAATATTAGTTATTCTGAAAATTTCAAAGGAGTTTTAGTCAATACCAGCAGCCATGTACAAACAATTTGTGTACTACAAGTATTTTGCACATCGACAATATTGAGAAGGAGGGCAACTAAATGCAGACAGCGAATGTATCAAAAGAGAACGCTTGTAGCTGACGAAAAAACACACTGTAAACACTTGAAACATTAGATCAGGGCCCACTTTCATGGAGCTGCTTAAGCACAGAATTATGCTGAGCAAAAGAAAGCACGATACCAGTCACATATTTTACTTGTGACATGGTACTTTGGCTGGTTAAATTTATTCTGGTGACCTTCATTTTGTTGTGCTTAGCTTCTTTTTGTGCTGAAACAGCTCTATGAAATTGGGCCCGGGTCAGGGACAAATCTAGGCTGCATAACGATACAGAATTATTGACCCCATGCAATGGTGTCTCAGGTGTTTCCTGTCTGACCATGTCAAATTGCATGTTTAAAGATATGGTCCAAATTTTATAGAACTTCTTAAGGAAAAACATTGCCTAAAAGATTTCTGCTGAGCAAAAATGTGCAGGATACCAGTCACAAATTTTACATGTCACATGGTATTTTGGCTGGTAACCTAAACCTGGTGAGCATATTTGTTTTGTGCTTAAGCGGCTCTATGAAATTGGGCCATGGTGAATGTGTGAATGTGTGCGTGTCGCCTAAATTGCGCCCTACGCAGTAACACATGGGGAAACTGACTCTCAAAATGACGCGGCCGAGATTTATCGTGGGATGACGTCCGATGAATTGGGTCGATAGACGTCTTGCATAGGCCGCTGTTGCTGAGGTCTAACAATGGTATTGTCCACATGTGTGCCCCACCCATAACTTATAAGCCAATGATGGGGGTCATCCTTGGATCTTGGGGGTGGTGCTTTTTGAGCTTGTGGCGTTGCATGCAAGGGGGTCTATAGACCTTCGTCATGGTGTGGCCCATCTTGATTTTCTCCAATCCGAAACGATGTGACCAAATCCACGGCTGGAAGAAAAAATAATCTGGTTCCTTTTTCAGTGCAATGAATACTAGCATTCATTTACTGTCATTGGATACAGGGAACATGACAAGATGGTGGCAGCATGATGATAAAGGTCTATTGTTTTACAGACTGATATCCATTGAGATGGTCCTCTATCTTGCCACGCTTCCTAAAAACCCCATCGCAACACTCGTAGAATAGCATTCTATTGCATGGCATTGCTTTTCATCCTCTTTTGATTTTGTGTACGCTCTGTTTGATACCCTTTTACATTATCGGCTAGACAGAAATCAGATATTATTTTGTTGGTTTAGTTGTGTATGAGTGAATGGAGTGTGACGCGCCATGCCAAAACCAGTCACTTCTTGGTAGGAGTTAGTGAAATGGCGATCAAAAGTTGAAGATAGCTCAAACGTCAGCCATGATATCAATGTGATGTCTTTAAGATAGGGTCATAGATGGGTTAATACTCGAAAAAATTAATGGCCCATACAAATTTTGATAAGAAGCACTGCAGGCGTCGAAACTATAAACTATTTTGAGAAAGGATTCTCTTTGAAGTAATATGTTTGGGACAATTTTCACCCCAAAACACTTGAATCTGAGAAACTAAATAAAGTTAATCAGATTCCTGAGGGTTGACGGTAAATTCAAATTTCCGTGGTGTCCATTCATAAATGCTGCGGCCGGAGATGTGGTTACCTGCTGTCACCTGGCTGAAAATGGGTAGATTCAACGTTCTTGATGAAAACACCATGACAGTTTTCTCAACGAGTAGACCCTGTAATCAGATGGAACTTTCAGTGGTGACTTTTGTTGTATCTTCCTTGATAATTTTGCCTGTAAAACAGCATTACGTTGACAAACACCGATCTATGACCCTAACCTTTAAACATTGTGTATGTTCAGAAATACTTGCCTTATGGGCTGGAATTAGGTGTTATTTAAAAGCTCTTTTTCTGTTCTACTAGACTAGAAAACAAACCCAGTTATGAGTTTTGGCAGGAAGTGCCTGAATGTGGCATGGTGCGTCAACAAAGTTTCCATCAACATGGAATGTTTGATTTGCGTTGTTTTGAAAAGAAATTGATCTATAGTTTCAATTGTTCTAAATGTTGTTGTATTATTGCTGTTGGCAGAAATTCTGGGACATTCTTCAGATGCACTTGCCAGTGAGGCGTCAGCTCGATCTGCTGCTGCCATGGAGGTAAGTATCATCTTGAGTCTACTCCCCAAACAAAATTATGAGCTAAAAACATTCATGCGGTCTGACCATTCAATGTTGTCCGCATGGTTTTGAAGGGTATATGCACTATGCCAGCCAGCAGTTTGATGTGGCATGTGGTGAATGCATCTACACATTACCCACATGTACACAGAATGCTCAATGCTCGGTTGTTCCACCAAACACAACCCATTCATTTGACTGGTTTTCGAATTGTGAGTCAACTTAGGGTGTTATGGGTGGTTAGTGTGTAAAGCGCTAAGGAAAAATTGACTAGAGCGGGATTTGAACCAACGACCTCCGGAAGCGTGCCGGCGTGCTACCAACTGAGCTATCTAGCCCTATGTTGGTAGTCTTTCTATTTTGTCAAAATCTTTGTTCGGGGGTGCCAGTCAGAAAGCCATCCAACTGTTAACTGCCCCGTAGCTAGGGATCACCCCCAAGTTTACGATACAACCTGGGTTAGCGGCGGCCATGGGATCACCTCAAGGGGATGCGACTTTTTTTCATTTTAATTATCAAGTAATAACTTGGTGACAGATCATAAGTTGTTAAACCGTCTTCGTTCTTGCATCTCATTTAGAGTCGTACGGAGCTGGATGACATCATGGATGAGCTGATGGAGAGAAGGAACAATGATTCTCACTCGCTCCTCGGGGAGACGCTCATAGCGACTGGCCCTGAGAGGCTCGGATCTCTTGGCTCTGGATTCCTGGACCAAGCGGGTAAAACTTCTTTTTGTTGTCTTCTGTAATAAAAACCATGCTCCAGAACTAGTGTGTTGATTATTTGTGATTTAGAAAGAAAACAAAATTGTGCAAGTTCACCCCAAACAAGACTAAAAGTCGATCTTGGTAAGGGGCTGCAAGAAGAAAATGTTCAAGATGGAAATAACTCGGGGGAGCTGAAAGTAGGAATTGATATTCCTCTTAAAACAGTCTAGATTGTAAGATGGAGGGAAACATGCACCAGGCAAGGAGTTCCAAAGAGATGCAGTACGTCGAATAAAGCTGTTGGAATGGCTCTTTGTTCTGCATCTCAGCAAAAAGCAAGAGTGTTTGGATGATGTAGAATCAGAAAGCCCGGTTTCAGGCTCAAACACCCTGATAGGAGGACACACTGGTGGCACATTTACCATCAAAATGATCCTCAGTGAAAAGAAGTGTTGATTTGCTGAAGAAAGCAACACCTCATCCTATAGACTGCTTCGTGAATACATCTTACGTGCATGTTAGCCGTGTGCAGGATGGTCTAGATAATGACAAAAGTTGACATTAAAGGCACTGGACACTATTGGTAATTACTCAAAATAATTGTTAGCATAAAAACTTACTTGGTAACGAGCAATGGAGAGCTGTTGATAGTATAAAACATTGTGAGAAAACGGCTCCCTCTGAAGTAACGTAGTTTTTGAGAAAGAAGTAATTTCCCAGTAAAATATTTGAATTGATTTTGAGACCTCACGCGTGAGGTCTCGATATCAACTTATCAAGCATCTGAAAGCACACAACTTCGTGAGACAAGGGTGTTTTTTCTTCCATTATTATCTCGCAACTTTGACGACCAATTGAGTTCAAATTTTCACAGGTTTGTTATTTTGTGCATATGTTGAGATACACCTGTGAGAAGACTGGTCTTTGACAATTACCAAAGGTGTCCAGTGTCTTTAACCAGACCAGCATGGACAATATTTTATGGCTAATACGTGCATACACTGTAATTGTAAAGTGTCCATTTTCCAGTTGATTTGGAGTTGGCATTCCTAAATCCATACAACTCTGAAACAAACAGGGGAAATGATTTTAGAAGATTTGGACTTTGTGCACAAACCCTAAAACCCCACCCACACCCCCACCTGTATATACAATAACAACCAGGGGTCGATTTCACAAAACTCTTCCAAACTTAGGACTAGTCCTAGGCAATGCTAAGAGATAGGACTAGTCCTAAGTACTGGACCTAACTTAGGACTAGTCCTATCTCTTACCATTGCCTAGGACTAGTCCTATAGAGCTCTTAGCATTGCCTAGGACTAGTCCTAAGTTAGGAAGAGTTTTGTGAAATCGACCCCTGGTGTTTAAAAGAAATATTAGTAAAAAGAAGGAGAGGTCCCGACTGCCTGATAATCAGTTTTTCTTGTTGTCTTTCTTGTCTGCTTGTAGGTGATGCCTCACAAGACGAGATGGTGATTACGATGACCGATGAAGGGGAGGAGATGGACCAAGCCATGGACGATGCCGACATGAATAATCACCATAGCAACCAAGAAGGCACAGCCGGTCAGTATCAACAAGAAATGCATTTTTCAGTTAATTATTTATTTTCAGTCTCTTTTAGGAACAGTATTTTTGTGTGCGTGCAATTCTGAAAGGAGTGACAAATAAGTCTGTTTGGACACCCAGTGTTTGATTTATTTCTCAAACTGTTATGTACATTGTCCCTACTAAGGTCTTTTTAGATTCTAAGGCCCTTTTCGAATCCACGGCTTCGGCTCTGGATTGGGCTTCAGGCCCAGTTTTCTTGTCTGAAGCCCTGACCGCAAAGCATGCGTTAGTTAAAATAATTGAGGGAGCCTAGCTAGCCTGAGCCGATTTTGGAGCCGGAAGCCGTGAATTCGAAAAGGGCCTAAAGTCTAGACAAAAGTTGCATTTTGTTTCTTTACGCTGTGTTGTACTTGTCTGCAGATATTGACGGGGATGATGATAGCGTCCACGATGGGGACTCGGCCGCTGAGAGCGACTCGGACGATGACAGTGAAGACCAACGGGTATGATGTCATACTGATATAATGAATATTCATGAAAATTAGTGCCTCTGTCAGATCAATCCCATTCTATCCCTACCCCACCACAGCAACTGCCTAGCTACAGCTCTCACACATGGGATATTAGACATTTATTTTGTTTGTGGCGTGTCGTGGCCGAGCGGTCCACTGCGACGGACTCAAGTGCTGATGGTTGAATCATCAGAGTGTGGGTTCAATTCCCAGTCATGACACTTGTGTTCTTGAGCAAGGCACTTAAACCAAAATTGCTTCTCTTAACTCGGGTGTAAAAATTGGAGCGTGAGAGGGCTGAGGCAGTATTGTGCTGGATTAACCTCCTTAGTGCTAATTAAAGCAGCTTGGGGTTGTATGCTCCCCAGGGAGTTGAGAAAGTTAGAGGTATTGTCTAAAGGTAATCCCCAATGAGCAGGGATGATAATGTTGTAAAGCGCATTGATCTAGCTACTAGGATATGTGCGCTATATAAGAACCAAATATTATGATGTTATTTTTGGGTTGTGGTTTTTAGGAAGGTGAAGATGATCTAGCCACAGGGGTATTTGCGCTATATAAGAACCAACTATTATTATGTTATTTGCGGGTTGTGGTTTCAGGAAGGTGAAGATGAAGATGAAGACTGCGAAGAGGAAGAAGAGGAAGAGGAGGAGGAAGAAGAAGAGGAACATGAAGGATCCGACATGGATATGGAGTACGATTACTACGACGACCTGGAGGAATCTTACTTTGGTGTTGCTGATCGAGATGAAGACCTCTTCATACAACTGGAGGATGTGTTCCCAGGTACGTTTTCACCCCTCCTCAAAAAGGAATCCCTTAGAGGAATCGATTTAGCCGCAATCTGTAAAGTATTGTCAACGATTTTTTAACTAGTGTTTACTTTTGTACATTTCCCGGTTCACTATTCACATATAAGGGTATGGTGAAAGTTATAAATAGTTAACCTTGGGGAGCAATGTGTTGACTGCATACTCACCCAGTAAATACACTGCGAAAGTCTTGGGCGTATGCCAGCGTGTTTTGGGGCATTTGGTTCCAACCTGCATTGTTAGAGCGTGTAATCAAAATGACATTGTGTACTTTAACGGGCCCTGCCAGGCATTAAGGCGTTGGGGTTGGGAGGGATTGGGCATTGGGGTTGGGAGGGACAGCTCCTGGCCGAGCAACTAAAGGCGTTGAATGACTTATCCAGAATGACTTAAGGAGTTAGGGCTGGGACAGCTTCTGCCAAGAACATCTTGGGTGCTATGTTTGGACAGCTCCTATCCAGAATGACTTAAGGAGTTAGGGCTGGGACAGCTTCTGCCAAGAACATCTTGGGTGCTATGTTTGGACAGCTCCTGTCCAGAATGACTTAAGGAGTTAGGGCTGGGACAGCTTCTGCCAAGAACATCTTGGGTGCTATGTTTGGACAGCTCCTGTCCAGAATGACTTAAGGAGTTAGGGCTGGGACAGCTTCTGCCAAGAACATCTTGGGTGCTATGTTTGGACAGCTCCTATCCAGAATGACTTAAGGAGTTAGGGCTGGGACAGCTTCTGCCAAGAACATCTTGGGTGCTATGTTTGGACAGCTCCTATCCAGAATGACTTAAGGAGTTAGGGCTGGGACAGCTTCTGCCAAGAACATCTTGGGTGCTATGTTTGGACAGCTCCTGGCCAGAATGACTTAAGGAGTTAGGGCTGGGACAGCTTCTGCCAAGAACATCTTGGGTGCTATGTTTGGACAGCTCCTATCCAGAATGACTTAAGGAGTTAGGGCTGGGACAGCTTCTGCCAAGAACATCTTGGGTGCTATGTTTGGACAGCTCCTATCCAGAATGACTTAAGGAGTTAGGGCTGGGACAGCTTCTGCCAAGAACATCTTGGGTGCTATGTTTGGACAGCTCCTGGCCAGAATGACTTAAGGAGTTAGGGCTGGGACAGCTTCTGCCAAGAACATCTTGGGTGCTATGTTTGGACAGCTCCTGTCCAGAATGACTTAAGGAGTTAGGCTGGGACAGCTTCTGCCAAGAACATCTTGGGTGCTATGTTTGGACAGCTCCTATCCAGAATGACTTAAGGAGTTAGGTTGGGACAGCTTCTGCCAAGAACATCTTGGGTGCTATGTTTGGACAGCTCCTGTCCAGAATGACTTAAGGAGTTAGGGTTTGGACAGCTCCCGGCCAGAACAGCTTTGGTGTTAGGTTTGGAACAGATCTTGCCAAGAATGACTTAAGGAATTGGGGCTGGGACAGCTTCTGCCAAGAACATCTTGGGTGCTATGTTTGGAGAGCTCCTGTCCAGAATGACTTAAGGAGTTAGGGTTGGGACAGCTCCCGGCCAGAACAGCTTTGGTGTTAGGTTTGGAACAGATCTTGCCAAGAATGACTTGAGGAGTTGGGGCTGGGACAGCTCCTGCCCAGAACATCTTAAAGAGTCAAGGTTCAGGAATTGTTCTATTGGCTTTTCATGTCCTCAAGTTTATATATGTTTGATCTAGGAAGAGATGTTATCGAGTAAGTTACCATATGTACCTAACATGCAACTTTTTTAACAGTTCCCTGTTGCACATGTGGAAGAATTGCACATGTGGAAGAATTGCACATGTGGAAGAATTGCACATGTGGAAGAATTGCACATGTGGAAGAATACATTTGGTTATATTGTATTTGGGTTTTCTGTCCATATATTTTCATATCAGGAGAGTCTTACCACCATGGGTCTATTCTAGGCGTTCCTGCATCCATCCGCACATACCAGCTACCTGTAGCCGTCCATGATGACAATGCAAACGGTTAGTTTCAGTTGGAGATCGTTGTTTAAATGAACCACAAAAGTCATCAGTTATTTCAAACAGCTCAAAATATCCGAGACAAAAGTAGAACAGATGATAGTGTCCTTTGTTTGTGTTCTTGATGGCCAGGGGCTTTTTGTAGATTCTTTGTACTATGTGATTTTATGCAGAAAACTGATTATCGCCATAAAGCAGTGAACTGGGCAGTGAAACTTCGGCTGGTACCCACTCGAAAGCGCTTCTAAAGGCCATGTCACACAGGGCAATTTTTCCGGGCAACTTGGAGGCAACCAGCTGCACTGCATGCATAAAGAACCATTCGGCAGGCCCAAGAAACATTCTTTTAGCTGTAACTCGCTATCCCCGAGAAAATAATCAGAAAACTGAAATGCGAATGAATTTTCTTTTTGGAGAAATTGCCTGGAACTTGTTGCCTGTAAATTGCATTGTGTGACATGGCCTTAAGTTTCCTTTTTCTTGTTTTTTAGAATAGTCTCTGTGTCTGTGAAGTATTTTTTTTTTGCTTTCTGATGGAAATTTCAAATTTTGTGGGACAGGTCCGAGCATACCGGCAGCCCCGAGTGCAGTGACCACCAACCACCCTCTGCTGATCCGTCATGCTGATCACACCAACCTGACCCACGGCTTCGGCAACACCACCAGTCGCAGTCATCGCCATAGAGGGCAGCGTATTCAACGGCACGGTACCAACCCGACCCAAACTGTGCACATCTACCACTCAGGCAATGCTAGGCCACCAAGTGTACCTACAATTCTTAGGTAAGCCATAAACTCTTCAACAACTATCAGTCGCTGGCTTTTCTATTTTATCCGGTTTCACCTCGTGAAATGGAATAGTCCAGATTTCACTTCATGATTTTGTTCTGTGACATTGCACTCTATACATTCAATATTTGTACAACAGTATCACTTTGACTAATCCCGAAATACAATAAAACAACACAAAAAAACAACTTGACAGAGAGGAAAGAATATTTTAAGAAATAGCTGCAGCAAAAAACACACAGTTTTCAAAAGGAGAGAGAGGGTGCCGTTGCTTCAAACAGTCAAGAGGAAACAATTGTTTTGACCATCAACCAACTTCACTGTCGGACAGAGATTTTGAGCGTGAATTCCAGTACCGTCCGTCCCTCTTTGTATGGGGGGAAACAAAGCGTTGCACTTTGACTGTGCATGCTACACAGCGGCTTACTGGAGTGTGAACGCTATGAGTTTACACAACGGCAAGATTGTTAAACCTCCGCTGTTCATTGCATAAGAGTTCTAATAATAGTGATAAAACTAATAATAACTAGCTCTTATATGGCACATTTTACAATAACGTATCAATGCGCTTTACATTAGTGCCCTGGTCATTAGGCCAGTAACATTCCTGTAATCTTTCTCAGCTCCCTGGGGAGTATACAGCCCCGAACTGCTGTGGCGCTCCGAAGGCTTTTTCAAACACAACATCAACCTCTACCCTCGCAAGTACCCATTTATACCCCTGGGTGAAGAGAAGCAATTATAGTAAAGCATCTTGCTCAAGGACACAAGTGTCATGACCGGGATTCGAACCCACATCCCGATGACTTAACCACCAGAACTTGAATCCGATGCTCTAAACGACTCGGCCATGACACCCAACAATGTTATCGGGTTGTCCGCAAGCAAACTTGTTAACATCGACATTTAGGACAAAAGGGCTTTGAGCACCAACTGGACTTTGTTAGATACCAATTGAAAAAAGATACCAATGTTTCTCCTATTTGTATCACACAGGCTGCTAGGTCTATCCTCAGCGGCTGATATCGTCCAGCTGACATCGGGGGCGACCACGTCCAACGCCAGCAACCAGACCAGAATATACCTCGCCGACTCGGCCGATGAGCAGATGATCGGTCACAACTACGACGGCATCTACGAAGACCTGTACCAGGATAACTACAATGATGGGTACTTGTCCAGCTCGGATCCCATCTCCAGCGTCCCTACCACCTACCAGAGGTGGGATGAAGAGGCCCGGCTATTGGATGGCGCCAGCATGCATGATTGTATACAAGGTGAGCTTTTTTGCTATTTTCTCAGCAAGCAGACACTGTATTCAGCCGAAACTTTCACATGTGACTTTTATTGTATCTATCTTTATAATTTTGCATATAAATCAGCCTTACGGGACTGTGAAGGGGGTTACCCTGTACCAGCCCCAGGAGTAGGTGGCAACGTGCCTCTGGTGACAGTTGATTTGGGTCTAAAGCCCAAATCAGTAAAGTGTAGCCTTCACCTTGAAGTGGCCGTCCAGCCTTGTGAGTTGGGCAATATCTCATAAAAACAAAAACCAATCTATGACCCTACCTGTAATCTTAAATTTCTGAATTGATTTTTTGGTGTGCGCCAGCCCTGAAGCCAAGCCTGATTGAGCTCCTTGAGAAACACCGCGACGAGGAGCTTGCTGAGAGGAGAGAGAAGCGACGCAAACAGGCAGAGGAGGAAGCCGCCAAGAAGGCGGAGGAAGACGCCAAGAAGAAAGCCGAGGCTGCCAAGAAGGCAGAGCTAGAAAAGAAGAAAGGAAACGGAGACGCCAAGGCGTCGACGGAAACGGACAAGGAGAAGGAAGAAAAAATGGAGGTATGTGAAACTCATTGTCCTCATAGTGGCTTCCCCTTCGCCTAGGAGTACAGTACCTTGAATTGAAGAGGTCATATTAATGTGATGATGTTCATAAAGTTAAGACAAAAAAAGTTTTTCCCCCGTCTTCAACTTTAACCAATCTCTCCAGAGTAGACTTAATTTCTAAGGTACACTCTGTTAAGAAAAACAACTTATATTTGAAATTTATTTTTTTTATAAAGAGGTAGAACAAAAGAAGATAAGTTGTGTGTTTTTTCCTGAAATGTTTCATCCAGTGTCTGCATGGTGTAATTTTTTGGAAATCTTTCTCTGTGTTTAGGTTACAGAGGGTGGAACAAGGAGTGAAGAAACAGCCTCGGGCAGGGCTGCTACATCAAGTACACCTATACCCGCCGAGTTGACAGGTATTTACATTGCATCCTGATTGATTGCATTTTACACTAAAACTGTCAATGGATTCAAAATGTTCTAGAACTACCGTTTGCCGAAAAACAAATTTGTGTTCGATAATTGTAGACGTTCAAAACTTGTTATTGATAATTGTTATTGACCATTTAATGGTATTTTACAGGATTTGTAAGGATAAAAAACATCATTGCTGTACATGTATTTTAATCTGAAAGCTTACTGATTATGAAGTTCATACCAGAACAATTTTTTCTGTAAAATATTTCCCTCTGAACTATTTCCCTCATATTTGAGAAAACTATCTGAAAACCCTTTTTTAAGCAGCTGATTTCCGTTTCAACCAAAATTAAGGACACTGTGTTTACATGCTGAAAATTGTGCATGGTTTTTCACTTTTAAGCCAAAATTTGCTTAGTTTTGTAATTTCATGTGTATGGTTGATCACACAAAACATGAACACTGTTTGCGACTATTTTGTCAGCTCTATCAATCCTATCTGATATCTCTAAAGGGTGTGCACAACACTAGTAAGAGTTAAAATATAAATGTTCACTGATATGCACTTAACTTACTGGGTTTAAAGATGGTCATGGTTAAAAAGCTTCCCTTGAAATATTTTTGCTTGAAATGCTACAGTTTTTGAGAAATTAGTAACACAATTTTTACCACTATTTTCTTGTGACTCTCTTGATTGATTGAGCTAAACTTTCAGTGGTTTGTTCTTTCATGTGTATGTTGCTCACACAGAGTGCAGATATTTTGTCTTTCACTTTCGAAGGCAGTAATTTGTATTTTCACTTGCCTCCCGTCTCCAGTCGGTATCAACGAGTTGGCCTCATCCATAGCAGCCGCCGCAGTCGGCCTCCGTTCGTATTCACTGGTATCCAACAGTCAGAGCCCCTCCACCTCGGCTCCCTTAGTGTCGGCTTTCCCGTCGGTCGCCGCGGCGTCGTTAAACTCGCCGGCGACACTCAATCCATCTCTGGGGGTCTTGGGAAATCTTCCGTCGGCACCAGTCGCTACGACAGACCGGTACGTTACCAACTTCCAACTAGGTTGTCATTTTTTTTCTCTTATCAAATAAAAGAGAACAATTGGGACCTTCACACTGCCTACCAGTAGAGTTGTGCGCTTCACGTTTATTTTTCTAAACGGTGAAACGGAACTTGTGACTTTCCATGTTCTGATGAACAAATCTGAAAATCTTCCTGATTATGGAAACTTTTTTCCTGTTATCAGGTGTGATATTCTTCCTATCTGACTCTGATTTCCGAATTTTTTGGCCCTCAGAAAAATTTGCAAAATTGTTATTTAATAGCCTGAAAAGTATATTAAAACTTTCCTAGGGCCAAATACTGTGCCTGTATTATGTTGTCTGGAATTTTTAAATATCTGCCTGATTGTTGTACGAAATCTCCCTGATTGCAAGATGCATCTCTGCACAGGTCTCATAAGACAAATTCACGTCAGCAGTTCACACTTGCTCCTGTTTGAGACAGATTGTAGAACTGTTGGACACACTCAAAGATGAAGTTCCGATTTCTATATCCCATTTTCTTTTCCAGGTCCACCGGTGAAGTGGTGACGTGCACCATCCCCTCCGTTGCCAACCCACAGTTGGTGACGGTCGTTGCCTCCACCACTCCCACCACGTCGGTGTCTACCTCCTCCAGTGTTCCAATCTCCAGCAGCAACTCTTCCCAGGACGAAGGCCCCACGCCCTCCACTATCCTATCCGCCGAGCCAACGTTTGCTTCCCTCTTGGCCCAGGATTATCCAGTGCCCGGAATCTCCACCACCCTAGCAGGTAAAAAGAACAAAAAATAACTTGTTGATAATTTGTTATGATATTATTTGGTGCTGCCCTTTAACCGTTGTGTGTGTACTCAGTACTTCCCCGAGTTCTGTGAAAAAAAGAAATCCACAGGCATATTACTCGGGTGGGATTCGAACCCACGATCTTTGCCATTCTAGAGCAGATGTCTTACCAACTAGACCATTGAGATTGCCCTGCAGCTAGAGGCAGTTCGAATCCTATAATTTAGCAGCTGGTGCCGCAACAATTCAAATAGGTGTTAAATTTGCACCCGGGATTTAAAAAACAAATAATATTCTTTATCCCCGGTGCAAATTTTAACATCTTTTTGAATTGTTCAATGATGCCGGGATTCATTCTGCCAGTGGCGTTGCATGTTCTAACTGCCATTTCTCTCTTTGTGGCCAAAAGGTTGTTTCGACACGATGGCTGTCAAAGTTCCCTTTCAGCTTTCAACCGTCGTCTTACTCATTTGTTTCGTATTAAACTGCATCATTTATGATTTCCCGTTTTCTTGATGTACGTGTCCACAACTTCCCCTGGTTTGTTATCCTTTTTTGTAAATACTCCCTCATTTGTTGTGTCTTTGCTGTTGCATATTCTCCTCTATGCCTATAAACTTCCTAATTTATTTTTCCCATTATGCCCATAAACTCCTCATTTGTTTCCCTCTACGCCCATTAATTTCTCAATTTTGTGTGTCCCCCCCCCCCCCCTCTGTGCTCATAACCGATAATTTGACTTGTAATTTTCACAGGCTCTCCAACCACACCGAACCCAGTTTTGTCTTCAGCCATTTCAACACTTGTGCAGAGCACCACCAGTGCGAGGTCAGTAAACGTCCGTTCTTTCAATGGCACTGGGATAATAATAGTTATACTTGTGTCTGTGGTCTCAAGACTTTTCTGGTCTTATGTTTGAAACCCGTTTCTTTTCCCAAATACTTTTTACAGCTCATTGAGGCCCAAGAAAGTCCCTAGTTGATAAAGGAGTCATTGGGAAATAAATTGAAATGGTTTATTAGTAAAAGATATCATTTAGCCAGTGGCCAAATTAAGACATGTATATAAAATTTGTACATATACAGATATAAATTAGACACGAAAAACACAATGGAAAGAAAAAACAATGTATGCATTGTGTTTGACCCTTACACTGATGTGTGGTATGCACTGAATATTCATTGGTTTCCGAGTCATGCAGGAAAAGAAATCCACAGGCATACTACTCTGGTGGGATTCGAAGCCATAACCCCTTCGTTCTAGAGCAGTTGTCTTAACCACTAGACCACGCAGCATGCCCGGTGACCAACGGCCAGTTCGAATTTGATAGATGAAACAATAACGGTCTCCCCTCCATTGAAGATTTTCAGTGAATTCGGATTTATCAAGAAGTATGAAGTCTTTGATAAACTTCTTGTTCTAATCTTTCTCTTTTTTTTTGCAGTGCTTCAAGTGAGCCCCCTGGTCCATCAGGAACCGGTGTCACTCTCGGTGGTAAGTAGTGCTAATATTGACAAGAACTTGTTTATCCTAAATATTGAACTGAAATCATAGGTAACATTCCAATGGGTAAATCTTACCAGTGTCCGCACTTGGATTATTTGACGCTTAAAGAAAACTAACAGAGACGATGTTGAAACAAACCGACTGACTATGAATAAACACATGAGGGCGCTACGCCAGTGACCTTAAACCGGAAGTGACAAAATACATGACCTAGCTTGTAAACAATGGTTGAAGAGAAGCACAGCCAATAAAAGTAAGAAAAACAACGCAAGCAAAGGGACGCACTTTCTGAGTTCTCTATACCGCCATGACAATACATGAGTACATCACCAGTACATGCATGTCATAGTTGACTTCCATGTGTCATGTGATCATGGCGTGCAATGAACCGGATGTGATATTTTACTGGCCGGTTTAACCGGGACGTTTGCGTCCACACTGGACCGTTTGGCTTGGTTAGTTTGACCAGGTTAGTTTACCTGGGCAGAAGGTGGCCGGTTAAACTACCCATCGGACTCGGTTTAAATTACCTGGGTGAAATTTTCCTGGGCTGTTCGCACTGGACTTAAAATGTTACCCATTTTACACAAGTTCCGCATTTGCTCGGATAAAAAAATTCAATGCAAACACGGCTTTAGTTTCCCAACCCCAACTCAAACCCCAACACAAACCCAAAACCCCAACCCCAACCCCAACCCCAACCCAATGAGAAGCTACTGATCTAACCACTTCTTACATATTCTCACGCTCAGGTATTCAACTTCCTGAAGGAGTGGATCCTTCCTTCTTAGCTGCTCTTCCTGAAGGCATCAGACAAGAAGTCCTGAGGGAGCATCTTGGTATCCGACACTCTCGACACCCTCCTCCCTCTGTGGGAAACACCGCCGGACCGTCTGCCCCAGTAACAGCAGCCCCCCCGGTGGTTGGGAACAGCACACCCTCCACCAGCGCCCTGGATCCTAACAGCTCCATCAGCCAGGTTAACCCAGAGTTCCTGGCTGCCCTACCACTTCATATACAGGATGAGGTTAGTGTGTGTGCAGATTAAGAGTTGCCTCCTGGTATCCTCTACTACTGCCTTGTACCCTCTTTACCTCCTCGTGGTACCTGCCGTTACCCTCTTGCACCTCATAGTACCTCGTGGTACCCTTTCGCACTTTATAATGATGCCTCCAGCTACTGTCTGATACCTCCCCGGTACCTCATGTGTACCTCCTGGTATCCTCCTGTTTCTCTTGGTACCCTCCTGTTTTTCCTGGTACCCTGATGGTTCTTTCTTTGTACTCTCTTGAACCTCTTGGTATCTTGTGTTAGCTCTTGGTGCCTCCTGGTCCCCCACTGATACCCTTTGGTAAATCTTGGTACCCTATTGTACCTCCTTTTTACTCTGGGTGTTTGAAACATTCACTGGAGATTATGAACAAACCCCCCCCCCATTCATGACCACGTTAAACAACGATAAATTCTTCTATGTCCTTTCTTATTGACCTCATTATTTCTCTAGGTCCTAGCGCAAGAGCGAGCGAGCAGCAGCGTCTCTTAGTCAGCCAGCAGCCGACGGCCACCACATCAGATCCCGTTGACCCGGCCGCCTTCATCCAGAACCTCCCGCCGGGGCTCCGCCAGACCGTCCTGGCCGACATGGACGACTCGGTGCTGGCCCTCCTGCCCAACGAGATCGCAGCGGAGGCCCAGGCGCTGCGGATCGATCGGGTGCTCCGGCATCGGCAGCTGATGCAGGAACGCTTGCTGAGGGAGACGGGTATGCTGGGTGCTATACTTCAAAATTCAGGTGCATTCTAAGAAGGGATGTCTCCACAGTTATCCGTGGCTGCCAAGAGAAAAAAAAAAAGAAAAAAAAAGGAAAAAAGAGGGGGAAAAAGTCCTCAGAATCCATGACAAAATGATATTCAAAGATTTCTGAAAAACATAACACGAGGCCAGAGAAAATAACAGTTCAGAGCCAAAAACAGCGACAAGTAGTTAAGGTTGCTGAAAGTGCCTTAACTACTCACTGTGGGTATGAAAATATCTTGATGTTACTGTTGAGTGCAGCCCTGAAATAGTGCAGTAGACTCTTCTAAACTTCTATTTTCTTCTTTACTTTTCTACTTCTGTTTTTTTTTTTTTTTTTTTTTTTAACCCTTCCCCTGGAGTTGCTTTGAGCTTTTCCTTTTTTCCGGGAGGGGACAAGAATTTCGAGAACTGTTTGACACTCTTCTTAGACTAAACCTATTCCCCTCGGAATTTCTCAAGATCCTCTTCTGCATTGATCAAACTTTTAGTCGGCTCATAAACTCTTTTTTGTGGTTGACCCTCCTGGATTTGTTTTGGCTATGGTGTGCTGTGATTTGTCAAGCTTTTGGAATAAATAATAATAACAATAATAAAAATAATAATAATAATTATAATGATGTCTTGTATAGCGCCTGTATCTGTCAACATGGGCACTCGTGGCACTTGCTCAAAAAAAGATTCACAGTTGCACCCTGAGGGCGCTGCTCGTGTCCACTATAAAAACAATATCAAAAAAGTGAAGCTGCTCTCGGTTTATGATTCATTGATAGTTAATTCACATCTCAAAAAGACGTCTAGTTTGGCCCTCAAAATTGTGTTAAAATCTCTGGATTGATATTTGTGGTGATCCATGTAGAGTTTGTAAAATTTGGGTTGAACGAAGAAAAATTGACTGAAGCAAGACTTGATCCTGCGACCTCCGGATTAACGTGTTGGTGCTCTACCAACTGAGCTATCTAGCCCTGTGTTGGTGATCTCCCTATTTTGTCAATGTCTTTGTTTGGGGGTGCCAGACAGAAGCCATTCAACCTGTAACTGCCGTATATAGCCAGGGATCACACCCAAGTTTACGATACATCCTGGGTGGGAAGCAGAAGCAGAGGGATCATCTGAAGGGGATGCACCTTTTTTCAGTTCAAATGTCAAGTAAAAAACCACAAGGGAAACTGACTGGGTAAATTGTAAACACAGATTCTAAAAAAGGAGAACGAAATATTTAGCAGCGTCATCCCTCTGACTATTAGAGAGAGTGTCCAAGAGGACATCAATCCTCAGACCAAGTGAGTGATCTTAGAGGTTCAGTTGGGGATTTTATCTTCAAGACCAAGGGGAGGTTCGGGAAGTCTGATGGGGCTCTATCCATAGGAAGGTTTAGAGGGCATCAGGGGGGGCTCATGCATAAAGCGCTCGCTTTTCACCACTGTGGCCCTGGTTCGATTCCCGGCTAAGGCCATTTGTGAGTGGAGTTGTGCGTGGTTCTCTCCTATGACGGGAGGAGTTTCTGCAGGCCGTCCACTTTTTCCTCCCTCTGGAGGAAGCAAACACTCTGAAGCCCTGGCTGTGGTTTGTGGTTAAAGGGGTTGATGTGGCTGGCTGCCAAAGGCACCCTTGTATGCCTGTGGCTCGAACACGTTGTAGCGGCGTCCTTTGCATTTCAAGGGGAAACCCAGGTTGCTCATGGGCTTCGTCTCTTGGATCAAGGAAGGTCCAAGTCTGTTTCCCTATTTTTCTGGAATATTTCATTTTGGACAAATCACACCCATCGCTGCTTTGAATTAAAGCAGTTTAAAAGAAGAAGAAGAAAAAAGATTTTGATGGACGGTTTGAGTCAATAAAGGAGGTTTTCTAAAACTGTATTTCATGCAATATCCTTTTTACCCTTGGCACCTTTTTGCAAGCTTTCTGATAAATCTTCTTTCATTGTTCTTTGAACAGATTGAAATTTTTCCTCAGTAGTGTTTAATATCTCCTCAAGCTCGATCATAAGATTGTTTTTTTTTCTCTGAGAATATCTAACAGCCTATAGACCTTTTCACGAAATGGTAGGGTATCCTATTTTTGAAATAGCAATGATAATTCAAAATGTTCTCATTTTAAAAAGGGACCAGTCTATTTTTTTTTACAAGCCTCCCTGTGGCTTTGTTGAATTGAATGGAAGAACGCATAGATGGTTGCACCGTGGTAAAGGTCTATTGAGAAGATTGTAGTGTTTTTCCCGCCATTTTATTTTGACCCAATCGACCAGCGTCAAATAATGTACCGTTTTGGAATCTGTCTTCCTCCCGTCATCCAGGTCTTTCAAGCAGGCTCGGCCAAGGGGTAAACTACTATCGGCTCTCCGTGCCGCGGTCAACCAGCGGGTATTCTTGGAGCTGGGGTGGAGGCTCGCGCGGCCTGAACACGGCGAGAGCGGCCACCACCACGACCACCAGCGCACTGACCCAGTTCCAGGGTAGGCAACTGGTGGACCTGGAAGCCCTGACGTGTCTCCTGGTGCTATTGTTTGTCAACGAGCCGAAGCTGAACACAGCGAGGCTACACCGTGTGCTACGCAACCTGAGCTACCACCCGTCCACCCGGCAGTGGATCCTCCAGGCGCTGTTGAGCATCTTGGAGAGGACCAGTGGGCTGGTCAAGGGTGCTTCGAGTGCCGCGCACGACAGTAAAAGCGGCGGCGGCCTGAACTCTCAGTGCAGTGAGATGGAGACGGTGACTGTGGTACAGAGCAGTAAAAGCAGCCAGCAGCCGTCGTGGCTGTCTATCAGTATGGACGCTGCCTTAGGGTGCAGAGCGAGTGTCTTCCAGGTACAACGAAGTGGGACCAAGAAGAGCAGCGATCGGCAAGGTGCTCTGGTCTGCATCCACCCTCAGGCTGCACCCCTTGTGTGTAGACACGTTTTAGAAACACTAGTCTCCCTAGCCAAGGTGTTCCCCCATCAGTTTGTCCCACAGAGACCCAAAGACCCTGCTAAAATTACTGCCGACAGCAGCAGCAGTAGTAGTAGTTTAAAACTCATGGACGGGGGAACCCTTACCTCATCGGAGAGCATGACGTCAAACCTCAGTCAGGGCTCCACGGGAAGCGGCAAGCCCTCCACTGCCTCCAAGCAGGACGCAGAGTTCTGGGACCTGCTGGTGAGGCTGGACAATACAACGCTAGGCAGGAAGGGTAAGATGATTTCCAAATCGTCCAGTTCGTCGCTGGACAGAGACGGGAAGAGGTCCGATTCGGCACCGTCCCCGATGGCCCTGCTGATGGGCATGTTGGCCCACCCCGTGATCCGGCGCAGCACGGCGCTAACAGACAAGATGCTCCACCTGCTCTCCCTGGTGTCCGCCTCTTTACCGGAGACGGACAAGAAAGACAAGCATGACCTGGCAACTGTCAAGAGCTTAGCGAGATTGGGAAGAAGAATGGCCGAACCAGCTCAGGTGAGAAACAGCCCTATCAATTCAAAATGATCCGTCCCTATTTTCATGAAGTTATATATCGCCAGTAAAATGGGGGCATAACAAGATTAAAACAGGTCTCACATTAACAATTGTAACTGAGAACTGAAACTTCCTTCTTTTTCTTCTCTCCATGGGGTTCTTGGCTAGTGTTGTGATTAAGTTTGCTTTTCTGAGAGTCCACAACCAGAATAAACAAACGAAATGGAAATGGAAATGGAAATGGAAATCGAATGAAACTGTTGTATCATATTTACCAGTATTAATATTGCCTCTCGATACCCATTGACTTAAAGGCAGGGTAATACCTTTGGTAATTACTCCAAAAATTTGCAATCATAAAAATTTACTTGGTAAAGAGCACTGGAGAGCTGTTGATATTAAAAGACATTGTCAGGAAAGACACCCTTTGAAGTAATGCAGCTTATCTGAAAGCACACAATTCCATGCAACAAGGGTGTTTTTTTTTCTTTCGTTTGTTTTCTTGCATCTTTGATGACCAATTGAGCCCCAATTTTCACAGGTTTGCTATTTGATGCATATGTTGGGATACACCGAGTGAGGATACCAGACTAGAACAATTACCAAAAGCATACCCTGCCTTTGAAACACATTTTCTGTGCTGATTTAGTTTGACTTTATACCAATATGGAAATAAATGTCTCATTAAATTGAATGAACCATCTCGATAAAGCAAAAGTTATAGAGCTTGCAAGTAATTTCAAGAGGAATAATTGATGCAGCTCCCAGAGCTACCACTTGTCAATGCATTTAAGGTTTAAAGGTATTATACAGCATTGGTAGAGCTGACAAAATAGTCGCAGACAGTGTTTTTGTGTGATCAATATAAACCTGCGAAAATTTGGGCTTTATTTACCCCTTGTGTGAGTCAGGAGAAAATAGTGAAAAACCATGTGCAATTTTCAGCATGTAAACACATTGTATTTTTTTTGTAACGACCCGAAATCAGCTGTTGCAATTTCAGAGGTTTTCAGATACAGTTTTCTTGAATATGACTTCATTTCAGAGGGAAATATTTCGCAGAAAAAAATGGTTCTGATATGCACTTCTTAATCAGTAAGCTTTCAGAATAAAATTTTTAAACAATTATTTTGTTTATCCTTACCAATCCTATGTAGACCTTTCCAATGCAATGATGTTACAGCCTGAAAGGTTTGAAAGCTATGGAGAGCCATAAATGCAAAACAAAAACAGATAGCCACAGTTTGTACAAATAAAAAAAAAATACTGTCAAATTTGTTGGAAATAAAGCAACCGTTCATGGGATGTATTCTTTTTAATTGAAAGTTTGCAAAGAACGTTGAATTTGGTCATAACATCAGTCTGTTGACTGTTTTGCTAATATTCGGCCGTCCATGCCAACCAGCGCGGTTTGTTTATCATCAATGGAAAGGTCTATAAAGTCTTCAAACGGACACGTTACGTTTTCCCTTTCTGCAGTCATGCACTCCAACTCAACCGAGCCGGGATCTTCCTGGTGAAATGACATCAACCCCAGGGACAACAGACTCGGCATCGGGAGAAAGACAACATACGCTCTCCGCAGCTAGTAGTGCTGGTAGTCCAATGGAGACTGCATCTATACCTGGTTAGTTTGAACCCTTTCCTGACAATAGGGGACTTTAGTCAACTGCACTATACCCCCTCTTCCTTGCCATTGGCCACTTTAGTCAACTGCACTCATACCCCCTCTTCCTTACCATAGGCCACTTTAGTCGACTGCACTCATACCCCCTCTTCCTTACCATTGGTGACTTTAGTCAACTGCACTCTAACCCCTTCTTCCTTACCATTGGTGACTTTAGTCAACTGCACTCATACCCCCTCTTCCTTACCATTGGCCACTTTAGTCAACTGCATTCATACCCCCTCTTCCTTACCACTTGGCCACTTTTGTCAACTGCACTCATACCCCCTCTTCCTTACCATTGGCCACTTTAGTCAACTGCACTCATACCCCCTCTTCCTTACCATTGGCCACTTTAGTCAACTGCACTCTAACCCCTTCTTCCTTACCATTGGTGACTTTAGTCAACTGCACTCATACCCCCTCTTCCTTACCATTGGCCACTTTAGTCAACTGCACTCATACCCCCTCTTCCTTACCATTGGCCACTTTAGTCAACTGCACTCTAACCCCCTCTTCCTTACCATAGGTGACTTTAGTCAACTGCACTCATACCCCCTCTTCCTTACCATTGGCCACTTTAGCCAACTGCACTCATACCCCCTCTTCCTTACCATTGGTGACTTTAGTCAACTGCACTCTACCCCTCTTCCTTACCATTGACTTAGTCAACTGCACTCATACCCTCTTCCTACCATTGGCCACTTTAGCCAACTGCACTCATACCCCCTCTTCCTTACCATTGGCCACTTTAGTCAACTGCACTCATACCCCCTCTTCCTTACCATTGGCCACTTTAGTCAACTGCACTCATAACCCCCTCTTCCTTACCATTGGCCACTTTAGTCAACTGCACTCATACCCCCTCTTCCTTACCATTGGCCACTTTAGTCAACTGCACTCATAACCCCCTCTTCCTTACCATTGGCCACTTTAGTCAACTGCACTCATACCCCCTCTTCCTTACCATTGGCCACTTTAGTCAACTGCACTCATAACCCCTCTTCCTTACCATTGGCCACTTTAGTCAACTCACCAACCCCTCTACCTTTACCATTGGCCACTTTGTTATAAACCCTTAATTTGCCTGTTCACCTTCACAAATAGCCTCAAGCCCGTGACAAGGCCATTTGTAAAAGCTGTAATTTGTCCGTGTTCTCTCCATACCAGTTTTTTGCATCTTGAAAAGTTGTTATTTCCATGGTTTTTTTATTTGTCATTTATTTTTTTTGTTTTTTGTCAACGTAATGCTGATTTATAGGCAAAACTATAAAAAAGACACCTGGAAACTTGTTTGTTATACACTAAGCGTCCTACAAGCGCCATACAAGCGCTCAGAGTCTTTTTACAAGCGTGCACGCAAAGTAGTCACGTTTGGGAGCCAGTCAGCGTTGTTGTTCAGTACATCCCTACCAGGGGTTAGTGCCGAGAGGTGTCGATACGGCGCGCTGCCCATGGTAGCGAGGCTGGTGACTGACCTCTCGAGGTTTCTAAATCTTTGAATGCAGTGTGTGTATCAACCCTCTTGCTGTCTGACCATTCAATACCATTCACTGTGGTTTTGCATGATGGATAAACTATGCCAGCCTGTAATATGATACCATGAGGGAATGCATATGTACACAGTACACAGTTAGTTCTGTGCACAGTTGTGCCACCGTACACAACCTTGGCAGTCGAATGGTTTCAAATGGTTGGTCAACTCACTGGAAGATGTTGCCAAGAGTCACTGACAGTAGGAGGGTTAAGAGACTTTATTGATTGTCCTTGACAGACGTGAATGAGACTCAAGAGTCGGAGGGAGACAAGGCGTCTGAAGACAAGCAAGCCGAGACACGTTCAGAGAAGACCATCGTTGAGGAACGCTTACTCAAACTAGCTGTTGAGGTAAAGGAGACAACTTCCTCTAAACTCTAATCAAGATATTGTCGTACCAAACTCAATTAAATTATTTGTCTCTATAAATAAATTTCAGAAATGTGTTTGTATGAAGAATTTGACGTTTTGAAAGAAAAACCTGCAAATTTCAGTGCTGAATAGCTCATTTGGTAGCAGGTTCAAATTCCGCTCTAGTCAATTTTTCTTTGTTCAGCCCAAAATTATTTCGAAAAACATGCATTATGACTTTTTAGATATAATATCATCAAGTCAAGGTTTGATTGTGGCAGCGATATTTTCAAAGGAAAACGTTACTCGAGAAGCTCCAAAATATTTCCGAAAAATAATACCACGGGTGGGCACGAATTTTTTTTCTTCAGAATACCGTTGTGAGGTGGTGAACAATTTACCCTTAACCAATGTTAACCATTTTTTCCTTCAGGTTTTAACGGCTCACAGTTGTTCGGAAGATGGTCTAGAAGACGCCACGACATTACTTATGCAGCTATCAAGAGGTCATGCCTTTACTAGGCAGACCGTCTTAGCACTATTATTAGATGGAGCCAAGGAGATAGGCCTTGCACTATGCAGGTATTAAACATCGTCTTTACTGTCGGGCCAGGAAACCTTGCCCTCTGGTGTGCAGTGGCCCTGCGCTGAAGAGCACTGGGCCCAATTTCATAGAGCTGCTTAAGCAGAAAATATTGCTTAACAATTGTCTGCTAAGCAGAAATAAGAAGGATACCAGTCAAAAATTGTACATGCGACATGGTATTTTGGCTGGTAAGCATACTTTTATTGTGCTTAGTACTTTTTGTGCTTTAACAGCTCTATGAAATTGGGCCCTGTACTCAAGCTGTGGTGTTTCTGATCCCGGCGGTGGCACTTGTGTACTTGAGCAAGATAATTTACCATAGTTGCTTTGTCCTTTGGATGGGACATTAAGCCGTAGGTCCTGTGCCAAGTCCACAATTCATATTAAGTATGGATGTTTGTCAAGACAGAACTAGTGAGCTGGACCACTTGGAGATAATTTTGTCTGGTCCACAGGTGTTTTAATGAGCATTTGCGGAGCACTTTTAAAGGAGAACACTGAATTCATATTGCGTAATCTGTTAAAACCGAAAAAGCTCGTACACAATCGAAACGGAACATGTGGTTTTCCAGCCTTGTACTCGGCATTTAAGAACTGTACATAAATGTTACACTCCTGGTAGTTTTGCCAACATTCTTCTTTTTTTACTGACAATCTTTACGTTTGGTATGTTCTTATATTGCAGTGATATTCAGAAACTTTTGTCAGAAGTCAGACAATACAAAGAGATGGCGGACTACTTACCGGAAGACGACCCCTCTTCATCAACGGCGTCAGTGGCCGGTCCGTCCGGTATCGGAGGGACCATCCGAGACCGCTTCAACATGGGCCTCAACGTGGTGGTCAACGCCCGCTCCAACAACACCAAGCGCAGCGGATTCGAGCTGCGGCTGCCGTCGATGGCGCTGTTCACCAGCAAGATGTCCAATCAGAATCTGTTCCTCAGGATGCTGAAGGTGTGGTCCAGCTGAAGGAGGCGGCCAAGAAGGCGGCGAAGAAAGCTTCCACTCTCAGCAGGAACTGTGAGTTTGTCTCTCTGACTTATTCCTCTTCCAATGTGTTGTAGTAACAATGAATAACAGACGATGTGATGCCCATTGGGTACTGTTACTCGAAAGCGCCTACCTTGGGTTACTTTATCGAAAGCGCCTACCTTGGGTACTGTTACTCGAAAGGCCTACCTTGGGTATGTTACTCGAAAGCGCCTACCTTGGGTACTGTTACTCGAAAGCGCCTACCTTGGGTACTGTTACTCAAAGCGCCTACCTTGGGTACTGTTACTCGAAAGCGCCTACCTTGGGTACTGTTACTCGAAAGCGCCTACCTTTGGGTACTGTTACTAGGCCTTTCGAGTAACAGTACCAAGGTAGGCGCTTTCAAGTAACATACCAAAGGTAGGCGCTTTCGAGTACAGTACCCAAGGTAGGCGCAAGTATTTCTCAACATAGAAAGCGCCTATTGTTGTTTTGATGCTAAGCGCTTGTGTCCTTTAGCAAGATGCTTTACCATAATTGCTTTGTCCTTCGGATAGGACATTAAGCTGTAGGTCCCATGTACTAGGAGTGGTAGTGCCCAGAAGAAGAGTAGGGATTAACCCCTGTGTTTTTGGTTCACATAGCAAGCCCCATTTAAAAGAATTTTTTTTTTTTGATGTAGCATAAATTTATTTCTAATGGTTTGGCCTCTAAAGCAAGCCTAGGTTGAACACTTACATATTGGCTTTGCATTAAGCATTAAGCTTATAAATCATAGATGTCATAATTTTCCTCTTTTTTACGGTTGGTGAGTTGCATGCCTGGTTATATAATCTGCCCTCGAATTTCAGTGCTCATTGGTGTACTCTTTTTCTGAACTCAATTTTGGCATTTCTAGGTATTTTTGTTTATAAAGAATTTAAGAAGATTTTATTTATTAGAAAAATATAGTCTTTGATGATTTGATTTGTTTCGATATGCCCAAGTCTTGCACAGTCTATTATAGATAATCAAAAGATGGTCACAGTATTTTTTTTAAAATTTAAATGTATGGCCTCGTAATTTTCTCTCTTCGTTGCTCTTCTCTCAGCCAACTTGGCGGCAGCTGTAGCAGCTCTGGAAGCGGATGCAAGTGAACTCATGGAAATCATGCACAGAAGAGGGCAGCCTTCGTCAATGGATGCGCACAGGGCGCTAACAGGCAGAGGGGTAAGTATTCGTGTGATGTAACTGGGTCTTGAAGCTGACTGGAATTTCAATTCAAGTTTACAGGAATGAGGAATTTCTGACTTTTATCTGAGTTCATAGTGTAGAACAAACTCTTCATTCAAATTCACAAAAGTTACTTGGGTCCGTACATTGTTTTGGGTTGGTTTTTTTTAGCGTTTGCTATGGAAACAATGTCTTTACTGCGATACGATGAAGGAAACTACAATTTGTTGTCGCTATTCTACCCCACTTTCCTCCAGACCTCAGTGGGTGCTCCCAGCTCCTCAACGACCCCGCCACAACCCCGGCAACACCCCCAGTCACGGCCACTACCACCCCCAGCACCGAGCACCCTACCCAACCGGAGGTGCCGGCCAGCCACACGGCCAGGTCTAGTTCCACCACCAGCACCACGGTGACTCCGAGCAGCGGATCGTCGTCCGAGACCCCCATGGAGGTGGATCTACCCGCCGGCCAGGGAGCGGCGCTGCTCAAGCAGGCCTCTCTGGATGCCCAAGGGGCTAGCACCAGCAAGGCTGACGAGGTCAGAAAAAAAAACACATTCACACGGGCTCAAATAGACCTTTATCATGCTTCGCCATCTTGGTCATGTTCCCTGTATCCAATAACAGTCATGAATGCTAATATTCATTGTACAAACAGGCACCATACTATTTCCCTTTTCCAGCCTCAGATGGCATTCGAACCCACGACCTTTGCCATTCTAGAAGAGATTTCTTACCACAGGACCACTGAGCTAGCCTTGTGGCTAGAGGCAGTTCAAATCCTTTATTTGATGAGTAAAGTGTGGAGTATACAGTGCTTTTTCACATCGGTGTAAGGGCAAGACCAAATAATATTGTTTGTCCCAGATGCAAAATTAACATTTGATGTTGTTTGTGCTTTACAATTTCTGGTTTGAATGTTGTTTTTTTGCGTTACTATTGTCTGGTTTGAATGTTGTATTTGCAGGTGGAGGACGACGAGCCTCGTCTTAGCCTCAAACTCTGTCTAGAACAGCTCTGGGATACCTGAGCGGTGTGCCTGACGGACTCTCCCAGACCCGGATCACCACTCGGTCTGTCTACAGCCCGCCGTGGAGGCCTTCTTCCTGGTCCACGCATCGGAGAAGGAAGTCACCAAAGCGACGGAGGCCAAGCCCTCGCTGACGCGAGACAGCAGCATCTCTCACGTGCCGGAGATGGCGCCGTTGTCGCCGATCCCGTGACGGCCACTGGTGTAACATCTCTGGAGCGTTCTTCGCCAGGGAGAGCTCCGTCACGTCCATCGTTACCGCCGCCATGCCTCTCGACACGCAGAAATTCCTCAGTTTTGCAGGTGGGAAACATGTTCAAGTAGAAGATATACCATGCCTGATATGTGGCAGAGGGTGTCCCCCCTTCCCCAAATGTTCCCATACTTGAACACACTCTTTTCGTCTTATACATAAGTTTTCCCCCCTCCTAAAATCCTCTAAGATTTCCTGAGATTCCAGAACATAATGAAGACACAATAGGAGGGTGGGTACACCATGCCACATATCGAGCACCAAATGGCAGAAGACGGTGCAAAACAATTATTTTGATACAATGTTTGTACAGCTAGATAACTTATAACTTCTTCTATGGACAAACAACCACTATGTCAACAAGTATTTGCGGCAGCTGCACCAGCAGTCTGGGAAAGGTCCTGCTTATCTGTGACTCTCTCTCCATCCACTCATTCATGCGATAAAGGACCGAGCCGAAGTCAAGGTCCTTTATTGCACAGCACGACCCTGCAAAGTTCATAAATGCCTTTATGTTAAAAAGTGTAATGAAAAGTGGAAAAGCTGTAAAACTTTCTGTAAATTTTCAATTCCTGCCTCGTCCTCCAGCTCCATTCGCGAAGGGTTAAGTTGAACTGACGCTCAACGGTGTGTGTATGCGCGCATACTAATAGATCTTACATTGAGTACTGGTATGTATTAATTGAGTTATGCGTAAACTAGTGCCATACGTAAGCTTGTGCGCCACTCATATGTTTAAACACTTTTCACCGTTTTTACATCACACATGGCCACGTGATCTCCTGTCACCAATCGGAATGAATCAACTGTCCGGTTATTTGTGAATGTTTAATAGCTGTTGTTCAATAACTTGAATCACTTCGTTCCTCCAGAGATGCATCGCAACGTGCTGAACCAGATCCTTCGCCAGTCCACGGTCCACCTCTCCGAGGGCCCTTCTCCGTCTTGGTCAACCACGTCCGCATCCTGGACTTTGACGTCAAGCGTCGCTACTTCCGCCAGGAGCTGGAGCGAATGGACGAGGGGACCCGGCGCGAGGACATGGCCATCCACGTCAGGCGGGAGCACGTCTTCGAGGACTCTTACAGGGAGCTCCATCGGAGGTCACCGGAGGAGTGGAAGAATCGCTTCTATGTGGTGTTTGAAGGAGAGGAAGGGCAAGATGCGGGAGGTCTTCTAAGAGAATGGTATCTCATCATCTCAAAGTAAGTAAAGACGTCTTCTGTCAAGGAAGAGCTTTAATAGAATAGTTGGGTTTCTGATTAAAAAGGCTCTGTTCAAGGAGAATTGTTGAGTAAAAGTCAGGCACCAGACTATTTAACATAATTCAGTTATGCTTAATCTGATACACCCGGTTCCCAAGCGAAGCTTTGAGTTTCTCACCATCTAATTTGCCTGATCAAAATGGTTGCCAAATTGCCAATTGTTGACCTTTCTTGAACCTTTTTCTGCAATGACTCTGTAACCAGGCGAGCAAAGATGACAAGTGAGGTGTCTGTACTTATGTTTTGTAGGGCAGAGAAAAGTATTAAGACATTTCTGAAGTAGTTAGTGGTAAACAATATTCATAAATATGCAAATTTGTGGGCGCCATTACAGACAAATAATTTTTCTCAAATATCTCTGTAAATAGGCAAGCAAACATGACAAATGAAGTGGTTTGAGGTTCAAACCCATGCCCAGACATACCCGATAGTAGAACTTGAAACACTACTACAGTGTGTCTGTATAATTTTGCTGTACCTCTTGCGGTTGACTTTCAGGGAGATTTTCAATCCCATGTACGCCCTCTTCAAGGTGTCCCCCGGGGACCGTGTGACCTACCTCCCTAACCCCGCCTCCCACTGCAACTCCAACCATCTCAGCTACTTCAAGTTTGTGGGTCGGATCATCGCCAAGGCCATCTACGACAACAAGCTCCTGGACTGTTACTTCTCTCGTTCCTACTACAAGCACATCCTGGGCAAGCCTGTCAAGTAAGTCGCATGTTGGATTGACTTCCTCTGCCTTTGTCCGAGAAGATTTACTTTATATATACTAATTCATTCAGGCTTTGACTAAAAACATTAGAATGCATACAGAAGACTTGGAATAACAATCGGACCAAATCAAAGTGAAAACAAAAAAACATTTATTGTCGGCTCATTAGGACTATAAGGTCTTTAGTGCAGTTTTTATGGATTTCATAAAACTGCTTCTGCATATTTTGAAGCTCCTTGTATTGAATCGAGAGTTGTCACCAAAGTAAGTGTTTGGCAAAATGAAACATTCGCTTTTTCCAAGAAAAATATTGTGGACTTAGTCTTCACAGTCTCCTGTGGTATTTTGTGCCAAGAGCCAGTTGGTTAGGAAAGTGCATCGATAGAATAGGGTTAAAGACACTGGACACCTTTGGTAATTGCCAAAGACCAGTCTTCTCACTTGGTGTATCTCAACATATGCACAAAATAACAAACCTGTGAAAATTTGAACTCAATTGGTCGTCGAAGTTGCGAGATAATAATGGAAGAAAAAACACCCTTGTCCATGTTGTCACACAAAGTTGTGTGCTTTCAGATGCTTGATTTTGATTTTGAGACCTCACGCGCAAAATCAATTCAAATATTTTTACTGAAAAATTACTTCTTTCTCAAAAACTACCTTACTTCAGAGGGAGCTGTTTCTCACAATGTTTTATACTATCAACAGCTCTCCATTGCTCGTTACCAAGTAAGTTTTTATGCTAACAATTATTTTGAATAATTACCAATAGTGTCCAGTGCCTTTAATGACCAAAGCCAGTAGCGATAGACAGCACTGTTGGACACTCCCCCACCTTTGTTATCACAGTAAGCGGCGTCCATACTTTCATTTCATCTTGTGTTGTGCAATGTTTTTTTTCTTCAGGTACACCGACATGGAGAGTGAGGACTATTCATTCTACCAAGGTCTGGTCTTCTTGTTGGAGCATGCCGTCTCAGAGTTGGGCTATGAGCTCATGTTCAGCACAGAGGTAAATTTCTTCCAGTGTTCTCAACTCTGAAGTGCCCCCAATTATCTACTAGGATCCTTTCTCACTCTACAGGGATGAGAAATTTCAGACTTTTGTCTAAATTCCTTCCTTTTTTGTCTGCCTGGTGACGAAAGAAAAAAAAAAGAGCTGTTATTTTCTTCAGATGTAATGAAATCCCGCTCTTTGATCTACTTCTCTGGTGCTGAGGATACTGTTCCCAGAAGCTCCTTGAATTCTATGAAATGTGGAAAATGCCATCATTTTAACAAACCTCCTCACATTGGGATCCTAGTGTCAGACCTCTTTGTCAGCAATGGCTCTCACGCCTGGGCCCTTTTTTATAGAGCTGCTTATGTAGACATTAGTGCTTCTCAATTTCCTGCGAACCAAAAGTGAGCAGGAAACCAGTCACAGATGTTACGTGACATGTTATTTTGGCTGGTAATCTTGTTCTGGTAAGCAAAATTATTTTGAGCTTCAGTTATTTTTTTTGTGCTTGAAGCAGCTCTATGAAATTTGGCCCCCTGACTCTAACGAAGTACAATGCCGCGATCAAGATCCCTAACTTGTTTGTGTGGTTGTTTAGATCGAGGAGTTTGGCGTGACAGAAGTACGGGACCTAAAACCCAACGGTCGCAACATCCCGGTCACCGCGGAGAACAAGTTGGAGTACGTCCACCTGGTGTGCCAGATGAAGATGACGGGGGCCATCCGCAAGCAGCTGGACAGCTTCCTGGAAGGCTTCTACGACATCATCCCCAAGAGGCTGATCTCCATCTTCAACGAGCAGGAGCTGGAGTTGCTCATCTCTGGGTTGCCGACCATCGATGTGGACGACCTCAAGGCCAACACGGAGTACCATAAATACCAGGCCAACTCACTACAGGTAAAGAATTCCGCGGAACCTCCCCCTCCCCCCCCCTCCCTCCCCCTCCCCCTCCCCCTTCCCTCCCCCTTCACCAACAATGAACAAATCCTTTGGCATTGCCTTGGAGCTTTAAGTTGTGCGTAAAGAATGTTATTATTAATTTTCTTTTTACCATTATACCAATGTGTCTGAGACTTGCAGAAAAAAAAGTATACAGAGCTTATCATACATCAGTGGGAGGAAAAACAAACCAAAATTTTATGAGTGACGCATAGTTTGGAATGAGCATCAAGATATTTTCGTTTAAAGATTTTTCAATATGGGGGGGGGGGATTTAGCCCCTACCCTCAGTAATATAAAGGAGTGTCTTCATAATAAAGTAACGTTGGGTTGAACAGCCCCAAATTATTAAAAATAATTACCCAGTCAGTTCCTCTTTTGGTTTATTACTCGATCTTTGCAAATGTATGAGCTTTAACCATTTTTGGAAACTTAAAAGCACATGCAATTATTTTAATTCACTATCAATTTTTGTTTGGGCTTTTATGATCATGTCACAGTCTATGGCTTGTATCCCGTTTCCAATAGCAATCAGTATGGATTAATTGGTATGTAAGAAAGCAAAATAAGGGCTTCACTTTAACAAAATTTATACAATGAGCTTTGCATTGTAATCCTCCGATGCACCGGTACCACAGACTGCCACAATGTACGATACCTTTTTAGGCTAGCATTGGGTGCGTGGGTTTCATCTGTTTGTACAGCTGATGTTATGTGGAAACCCACGGCTTGTGTGCTTAGTCTCCACAGTCTCCTGTGGTATTTTGTGTCAAGAAGCCAGTTGGGCGGGAGAGTACACTGATAGTAAAAGGAGTGTTTTTTAATTCGGTTGTTCATACTCCACTGTATAGATCCAGTGGTTTTGGCGTGGTCTGCGTTCCTTTGACCAGGCCATCCGAGCCAAGTTCTTGCAGTTTGTGACGGGCACATCTAAGGTTCCCCTCCAGGGCTTTGCCTCGTTAGAGGGGATGAACGGACCCCAGAAGTTCCAGATCCACCGAGATGATCGCTCCACGGACAGACTTCCAACGGCTCATACTTGGTAAGTCCCTTTATGGTTCACCCTTTTGTAATCAGTGTGTCACTGTGTAAATGTTCTGTCCAAACTTAAGAATCGCCTCGACTACAGTTAGGATTGGTCTCGACTTGAGTTTTACATTCGGGACGGCCCAACTATAGCTTGGATCCAGAGATCTTTAACTGTGTAAGGGAACCACCGGAACCAATCCCTGTTGGGTACATTACACATGATGGTCACAACAGTCTGCTAGCTGGTGGAGCGGCTGCATGATGGAGCATGGAGTATTGAATTCTTCCTTTTTTCCTTTGAGTTTTCGGCTGATATTAATAGAACATCACATACGAGGCCTGTTCCAATAACTGACGGAGCCTTAGTTAGAGCCCAAGCCAAAGCCGTGGTTTCAAAAATGGGGACAGCAGTTAGCAAGCCATTCATTTATAGACCTTTCCATTGTTGATAAACAAACCGCGCTGGTTGGCATGGAAGGCCGAATGTTAGCAAAACACTCAATCGTGTTAATAGATGTTTCAACAAAATTTTAACATTTTCTGCAAACTTTCAACTAAGTAAAGTACCTCTCATGATTGGTTGCTTTGTTTCCAACAAATTCAACACTATTTTGAAAATTCTGTGTCACATTGTTACAAACTGTGGCGATCTGTTTTTGTTTAGCATTTATGGCTTTCCATAGTTTTCCGACCTCGGTTGGCAAAAACTCGGGCTGTGACATTGCAATAGAAAGGTCTATATCAATTTGTGTACAAGATGGCTAGTATTAGGGAGCAGGATGCACGTTATTCTACACACTGTGCTTTTACAGCCACGCCCATAAATAATTATTTTTTCTTCTTCATTGTTTCAGCTTCAATCAGTTGGATTTACCGGCGTATGAGACGTACGACAAGCTGCGAAAGATGCTACTACTGGCCATCGAAGAATGCACCGAAGGATTCGGCCTAGCTTGATCTAGCCAACAATCTGAGCCCACTTTCATAGAGCTGCTGAAGCAGAAAGTATTGCTTTAAAAAGGTTCTGCTAAGCAAAAAATTATGCAGGATACCAGTCACAGATGCTACACGTGACAATGTATTTTTTTGGCTTGTAACTTTATTTTGGTAAGCATAATTTTGTTGTGCTTTGCGGCTACGTTTTCCGCTTGAGCAGCTCTATGAAAGTGTGCCCGGTGTTTGCAGCACACCAAAGACACTCATCGACAACCCTGTATGACCACAATGTTTGATTACAAAGTAATGACAAATAGAAAGAGAACGGTGACTGTCCCCCATTCATGGGTAGAGGGTCAGAGTGTCATGGCAGGACATGAGTAGGATACCTCAGGGCCTTGGGCTAACGTGGTTAGAACATGAGTGAAACATTGGAGTGATTTGTTTCACGGCCAGGTGTGTCTGTTCCTGATGGGTCATGTCAACAGCTATGGCTGCATCACCAATATAGCATTACATTATTTCTAGCAAGTTGCGACAGCCGCTAAAAAATACATTTCCTGGTCGGCTACAGCCGTAGGGCTTGGCTGGATAGGCGGCTTGTGGCTGTGGCTGTTAACTCTTTTCGCTTTTAACAACGCTGGCACTGGAGATGGTCACAGTCGCAGCCGTTTCTGCCTTGAGCAGCAGATGGGGCAAGAGCGCCCTCACTTGGCAAATAGTGTTAACCAGACCTTGTAGTCAAGTTTCATCATAGACCTTTTTACATCACTCAAAGAACCATCTTCGTCAGATACCCTGTGCGCGTAGACGATTTAAAGCTCTGACGCCTACAAGAGACCAGACTATTTTTTCGGCTTCCAGTCTCAGTATGATGTACAAGGCCCCGTGTCCAAATTGGCAGCTTTGGCTGGTGTTGCCCTTAGCAGCAGCCATAGCCGCCAATTTGGAACCCAAATTATATGGCCGTGGTGTGGTGAAGTTCTTTTAAAGCTTTACACCTTCATTAAAATCATTATACGATTTTGTTCAATGTTGGTGGATGTTGGAAGAAATACTGATGGTGGGAGAGTCTTTTAGGTTTATCACATTAAGTGTATATTCAAAAGTAAGTTTCGTTCTGTCTTGAAATCTTTGGAGACACACAGGAGAAATGAGGAGACACACATTCTATGGGGGTTGAGTCAATCAACATTTGCAAGCATCTTTGAAACAAAGAATCAGGGTCGAGACCGGACGGTAGTTCTTTACGTCATCATGGTTTCTTCTCCAGTGGCATTTTTATAAACAGGGCCCAATTTCATGGCTCTGCTTACCGCCGAATTCTGCGCTTGCGGTGACCATTCTCCGCTTACTGTTCAAGCGCCGAATTTCTGCGCTAGCTGTGTAAGCGTAGAATGCCTAGTAGCGTGGAGTGCGCACGCGCACAAGCCGAAATTCCCCGCTAACCCGTGAAATACGCTTGACGTAAGCGCGGAATTCCCTGCTTCCGCAAGCGCCGATTCTTTGCTTACGGTAAGCAGAGCCATGAAATTGGGCCCTGGTTGGGAAGATGGCTGTGTGAGGGAGAGGGGTTGGTCATGTTTGTGAGCATAGGAACATTCATGGTATAGGGTCCAGAACACAAGACTCAAGATGGAGACGGTTGAGATCAATTAAGACACTTCATCACGTGAAGCTGGAGAGAGCTCGCCAGGGTTCCAACTCGATCTAATTGTACTGTTTTGTTTCGTGCGTTTATTTCTTTATTTGAAACTAGTCCATAGTGGGTGATCAGGCTGGGCAGATTTTCGGACCTGTATACCAGCCAAAAAGGTGGAAAGTAAATACCAAAAATGTTTACTACGTTTACGATTTTATATATTTTTGTTTTTTGTTTTTGTTTTAAAGAGGGAATAGATAACCTCTTTAGTGTTTTCTATAAATATTCATATTGATCTGCTTCAAAAACAACGGATTGTTCAACAAAAAACTCCTTTCTGTATTCGGAAATGAAGTCATTGTGGTCTTGTACCGTTAAAATTCTGAGAAGCGTAAAAGAAACAAAACGTCTTTATAATGATTTTTCTATCTCTACCAAATAACATTGGATGCCTTAAAGTGATAGAGTAGTTTTACTGTAGGAGATGTTTCATTTTGGAAGAGGAGGCTAAAGTTTGCATGTATGAGAAACTCAAGTATTTTACGTTCCATGAAGTTTTGCTAGTTGCAAATATTTGTTTTATACTTCCCTGTGAAATTTACATAAAGGGAAAACGATTAAAAATTTAAAAGAAGAAGGTGCATCTTTAAAAAAAAAAAAAAAATTATGTTACTTGTTGAAAGTAAAGAAAATATTGTACCATGCATTTATTGTTTGTTTGAATCAGAGTTCGGGTAAAAAAAAGTTAGGTCACTTGTCTCGGAGTGTCGTAGAGTATTGTATTACAAATGTAGAAATTATATTGTTACATGTTAAGATGGGATGCTTATAAATAGCACTTTGTGATAAAGCAACTTTGTGAATTACAACTTGTTCTTTGTAAAATACTTTATGCTTTTCTTCAACACGTTGATCCTGCCCTGCAAGGAAAACAAAAACTAAATTAAGTAAACAGGGTTATTGTTATTTGCTTCAAACCTTAAACAACGACAAAATTGTTAGTTTCTCGATGCTTGAAATGAGCAGCTGTGAATTGTGTGTAACCAATTATTGTAGCAATTGGAGGCAAGTCTTCAAATTTAACGATGCAGGGAAGCGGAGTGTGAGAGTTTTCGGGGGGGGGGGGGGGACTGGAAGTGGCAAGAATTTGCGAATGGATGATTTTTGTCAGAATGGGAACTTGGGTGCAACTTCGCTTCATTGTTTTTTATCTCTTTTGAAAAATTGGGCTTTGTGAGCTATGACTGTGTTTTTGTTATCGCTATGGTTACAAGAAACTTTGCTTATTCAATGTGTTAAAAAATCATAAAATTGTCATCCCAGGCACACAAGCAACAACAACAAAATGAAAAAAATTCAGTCAAATTTTCAGAGTATTGTGTTTACCTCTCTGGAGTCGTATACGACTACAGAGGGAGAAATTGACTTTGAAACCAACTGAATCGATAACTGCTGGAAAGTGTAAATTGTACGTTCCATTAAGTTCCTTGAATTTGTTTGAATTTAAACAAAATCCTTATCTGTATTAACACTTATGGAACCTGTGAATAAAAAAAAAACAAGTTCTGGAAGTTCATTTGTCTTGTTTGTTTATTTGCCTTTAAATGTGATTCATATGCCCTTTTCAAGATTACTGGGGGGGGGGAGATGTACTGTAACACTGGTACCCAAGGGTGGTGGATGTCATTCGTAATTATTATCAAAAATTAATCACCAACCTCAAGGTTTTGAAAAACTAGCTATACTATAAACTGCCAATTACAAGACTTTTAACGTCATTTGTGGGATGTTGTTTGCTCTACGTCAATGTTGCAGCAAAGCGGCTATACAAAACGGAGCTCCCACAATAGTAGACCAGCCTACTTTGAAAGAGTCCTCTAGAAAAAAAATCCACGGCATAGTTTGTTAATGGTTGGCATCCATGCTAGATCTATGGTTAATAGCAAGGGGCATCCACCCTCATCGGTCTTCCCCTTGCTGTTAAAGGAACATTACAGAATTGGTAAGAACAAAACTTGTAAAATATACTTTTGATCACAGATTTACATAAAACTTACACGGTCTAATGATGATGATAGTAAAAAACATCCCTTGAAATATTTCTGTCTGAAATGCCATATTTGATGAGAAATGACTAAACTAATTTTCCGATTGGAGTTTATCGCTCAGTGAGCGTTTTATTCGTTTGTTGAATCTATATGATTTCATGCAAATGTGTAATCGGTTTTTCACTATTTTCTCGTGACCCAGATGGCCGATCGATCTCAAACTTCTACAGGTTTGTCAGTTTATGTATATGGTGGATTACATAAAGTGCTCTCACTGCCAGCAACTGTTTTGTTAGCAAAACCAATTCTGTAATGTTCCTTAAACAATAGATCTAGCATGGATGTAATTTTACACTTTGGCTGGCCTACTACAAATCATAACGTAACATGGGTGATGATGTAAGCAAATCTTTCTGAAAAGCACCAGCGAAAGGTATTCAAAATGATTGCTTTGTACACAATTTAAATCTGTTAAATCTCATGTGAACTCGATTTCCTTATTGATTGAAAACATGTGAAATGAATTTTAGCAAAGATCACTTGTTCTGTTCTCGCCCAATTATGGAGGGAGTGGGGCATATGTAATAACTATATACATTTAAAGGAACATTACAGAATTGGTTTTTGCTAACAAAACAGTTGCTGGCAGTGTAAACACTTTATGTAATCCACCATATACATAAACTGACAAACCTGTAGAAGTTTGAGATCGATCGGCCATCTGGGTCACGAGAAAATAGTGAAAAACCGATTACACATTTGCATGCAATCATATACATGTACATGTAGACTCAACAAGTCAATAAAACGCTCACTGAGCGATAAACTCCAATCGGAAAATTAGTTTATTAATTTCTCATCAAATATGGCATTTCAGACAGAAATACTTTAAGGGGTGTTTTCTATTAGCATCATCATTAGACCGTGTAAGTTTTATGTAAATCTGTGGTAAAAAATTATCTTTTACAAGTTTTTTTCTTACCAATTCTGTAATGTTCCTTTAATATTATAAGTGTTTTATTTATTTAGAATGTAACTTGAGATAACTAAGCAAAAAATTAATACAATTGTCAGTTTAACACCCTGTGGTTTAACCACAGTTTAACAGATTTTGATGAAGTGTCAAGGCGGTGGTCAACCTTCTCAAGAGGCAATGTGGAGGAAACGTTTGGATAAAATTATTGTGTTCTTTCACATCACAAGAGGGCGCTGTTTAAATGTAGTGCACAGAGCGAGCTGTGTGTAAGTGCACAGTGCATAATGGATTTATGTGGGCATGAACAAAAGAAACTTGTGTGGACCCGAAATAATTTAATGACGTAGACATGTATGACGTAGACATGCCCCCCTTAAACACTGTGTAACACAATAATTTAAAAAACAATTTTTTTTTGCCCTTTCTGTGTAAAAGAAATGAATAGTTTTGAAACTTTTTAAAATAAAAAAAACGTAATAAAACAAAAAAACACACACACACACACACAACAAAATTAATTTTCTTCTTTTTCCTTTTTCTGCTTTCCTTCTTTTCAATGAAAATTCCGGAACGAAAACAATAATTAAATCAATAAATATAATAATAGCACTGATGAGGATGCCGACCGGCTTGGAAACTTGAAAAGGTTCATCTCGCAGACTGCCCAACCCACGGGTGAAAATTGTTTTGCCATATATAGGCTTCAACAGACTCTATTTATTAAAGAAACATTTTGGGGCAGCTTAAATACTTGAGCGACGTACAAACAAAAAACTCAACCAGCCCTACTGCACCAACCATACACTAAGCACAAGCATTACCGGTTTAAGTTGATTGAGATAAACTGTTATAGTATTTGTCAAGGAGGCAGATGGATCGAACTTCGATATTTAAATGTACACCATCCATGTGATAAACTTGTTGTAGTAAACCAGAAATTATATATATATATATATATATATATATATATATATATATGTATATATATATATATATGTATATATTTTTGTATATGGAAATTGTGGTTTATCTTCCCTTCCCCCTCCTCCCGTCTCTGGAAGTTTTGGGAAAAAAGTCTTTCTCCGTAGGGAGGGCGGCCTCCTAAACCAGTCATACAACTCTGTCTCTGAATTTATTAGGAGAAAAGACACTCGCTTTCCTTGAATTGTGTGCAGGGGTCTGCTGGATTGTGCTTGCGTGTCATCTTTTATGCAAAGCCCGGTGTTTTATTATTTGTTGTCGCCGCAAGGGAAGGGGGAACTAACTATAGAATAGACTGTAATTTATTGTCTCTTCTCTGATCTCTCCCATCTTCTTCATAATGGTGATAGTTTTTTGCGCATCCGGGTTTCTTACCACAATGCAACGCGAAAATATATGACTGGTGCTCCGCAGACACGCGACACAATAAACAGTTTATTACTGAAGCTTGAAAGAGTACCAGCGTATTCATTTTTTGTGCAAGTGCGAGCCCCATCCTTATGATATGTGCCGATATTCTGTTGTTCCGTTGGGGTGTGGTGCCTAGATTCAACGCGAAAATTCTGCAATTTTCCACTGGAAATTTTTAACCAAACCAAGGACACCTCTTTTATTAGACTCTTGGACATATCTCAGGGCACAGGATACGAGACAGACTGGAAGGAGTGATTATATTTCCACGTTGATATTTTTTCTGAGGACTGGCCGTACATAAAGCGGCTACGGGTTGAGGCCGAAACGAACGGTTTTACCATTTCAAAATGGGGTGCGCAACGAGCGCAGAAGATAAAGCAGCCGCTGAGCGGTCAAAACAAATCGACAGAAATCTCCGGTTGGATGGGGAAAAAGCTGCAAGAGAAGTCAAATTGCTACTTTTAGGTGAGTTATTATAATTTAACTGTTTATTATGCGACAGTGGTGGCCGTTCTGAATAATGTTAATAGCGGAACCCCCATGCGGAAGTGGGGTGCCCCATTTTCATGCTGGCTTGTCGGTTTCATGTATGTTTGGATTAAGTAGTCATTTTCCAGTACTACACTAGGCAGTAGATTATCGTACACGACAAATAAGTATCCATTTCGTGGTCTTGTGCTTGCTATGTACGGCACTACACTAAACGGGATTAAATTTAATGAAGAAAATTATATTATTTGATTTTGTAATTTGTCTAACTGTGGACGTAAGAAACATTGTCATTGTTGTAAGTTTAAACCCTTTTGTCAGTTGTAAAAAAAAACCAACAAAACAATTTCATCATCACCAGTTTGCAAACACATTTTTAATAAATTATTATAATTTTTATGGAAGCATTGCATGTTTTGTTCAGAAAATAACTTAAATGACAGTAAGCATGGTATGAACATGTTGTAGGTTTAACTAATGGAAAGAAACCTTGACAATCCAAGGGAGTAACACTATTCCACCCATGATATTTATCGGAATACAATTGTTATGAATTGAAAGTATGGTTTTCTAGCCCCATAAATAGGGCCAATCCACTTCGTATCCTTGGCCCTACGCCTACGTACCTGAGACAATTTGTCGAATAGAAACCCACGTTTATATGATTGTTATGACGTTTATATGACGTCGGTTTCTGTTCGACAAACTGTCTCTGAATTTGGAGGTACGTAGGCGTGGGGCCAAGGATACGAAGTGGATTGGCCCTATTTATGGGGCTAGGTTTTCACTAGCTGGTTGGACGCCAGTTTCCGTTGCTCTGCACTGGCATCTTGGGTATAAAGCATCTCCACAATGCGGAGAAAAAAAAAATCAACTAATATTTGTTCATATTTTTACCTGATTTAAGAAGCTGAAAGTTTGTTCATATGAAAATAAATTGTAGATATCCATGCTACCGACGATGGATGTGTACAGCATGTGCAAAAATGCATAGCAACTTCGATTGACTTTCTTATGTCATCTGAAGCAAAACATCTGATAAGCTTTAGTATGGTATCAATACTACATTATTTTGTAATGTAAAGTGATGGTGTCGGTCCTGTATCGCGTTAATCCTGTAAGTGTAAATAATCAATACCAATGCAGTAGTTATTTAGTGAGCTACACAACCACGTACTCATAAATACATCGCTCTTGCCGCAGTACTTTTTCCAGACTGCATGCCTGGCAGTTCCGCATGCAACAATCGATCGTCATTCGTGTTTGTGTACGGATATTAGCAGCAATTTTGGGGCTCTGGATAAACTGATCTTTTCAAACTAGCTAACTAGGTAGAAACAGTAAGTTTCGGATTAAAATACGCAATTTTCATAGCGGCCTATGTTTTTTTGGTGATATTCTTGTGCTGGTCGGTAAGGCTGTAAAATTTGGCTTAGTGCCGGCCGGCAGGAGTCTGTGCCGGCTACCCCCGACTGCCGCCGAACGCCATATATACACGGAGTGGCTTATACACAGGAAAATGTGGTACATGTACGACTACATTTTAAACTAATTTTTCGTGTTTTATCAACTTTGTCCAAAGTGAAGCATACTTTTGGTTGTCACCCTGCCTAACTTTTCCTTAACACACATCAATTTTGATTAATGCAGTCGGGAATTTAAAACCTGATTTTCACCACCTTAAAAAATCAAAACACCCATAAAATGATCTCCATTGAAATATCAATCAACCTAGACAACTCAAAATGTCATGAAAGGAGCATCATTTTGTCACAGTCTTCAAAGAAAATGGACTACAACTAACAATACTATCTAATTTAGCCATTTGTATCCTAGGGTTTCCTTCAAACATTGTCATTTGTACAGTTTGTTTAGCACTGGATGCAGGTCACTTGTAGAGCTGGACTTTGAAAGGTTCTTACATAAAGGAAAAGTGCCCAGAAAGGTAATGCTGGAGGCACAAAGAATTACATATGTCCATATAGAAACGGTAATAATAAAACAAAACTTATAATGCGCACATATTTACCCTAAAGGCACCTGAAATTCGTATACAAAAACATACAAATACATACTTGGAAAATGACAATGAAAATGCAAGCGATGAGTGAGAAAAGGCTAGTGACAAAATGCGTTTAGAGTTGAGATTTAATAGTACTAGGAACCTTAGTAATACACTTGAGAGGTTTGGAAAATGTATTGCAGTCTAAAAAAAACATGAAGCCGATGTGGTAATGTTTTCGTTAACTGTTTAGAAAGGATTTGTGTGGTGATTCCGATCCTTATAACTTCCTGGAAAGAGTTGAAATGATTGCAACTTGAGTGGTGCACAGTATGACTTTGCATTCTTTCTCGTCCCGCCACAGACTACATGATATGTTAATCATCGTTATCTTCGAGCAGGCTTGATTATTCGATTCTAATTGGTCAATCCATAGCAACAAGGAGTGTGATATAAACCATTGCACGGCTCATATCACACTCTGCGTATTGCGCTGGGCTAACTCTGCGTATTGCGCTACTGTTGAAAATACGGATACATCATGTACGTTGAATTTGAAAATGATAGACTTGTTTTTAAATTTTAAAAAGTTGAAAATGTCGGTCCTTGGTGCACTGTCTTGTTATTGGCGACAGCGTCCCATTGCGAACGCACCAGCCGCGTACCCGGCGTTGTGCATATTTTTTACAACAAAAACACCACACAGGGTCCATCATGATGCAAGGAATTTGAAACCCTGTGATGGCCGATGATCTATATTTTGAGTAATTTTATTGTCTTATTTTGTTAGGTTTTGTAAAAAATTTACATAAATTTTGCTGAAATATATAAGCCTACATTTACAATCCTGGGGAGCTTTAAGCCCAAAATTAAGTTTGTTCTGTCTCTTGCCATGTGTCTGGAATGATACAAGTTCCTGAGAGTTATGTTTTGATTGTACAGGTTTTATTAGACAAATTTAGGAAGATCAGTTAGGTGGTTTCTCTGCTGCCATGAAGTGGCCTTCGATGGGACAATGGGTGAAGTATTTCTGAGTAATAATTTTACATTAAAATAATATTTTCATTCACCAAATGAAAAATATTGCTAAGATTTTTTTTTAAAGTGGCTTTAAATGGGACAATAGATGAAGTATTTCTGAGAAATATTTGTACATCAAAATAATGTTTTTCATTCACCAAATGAAAAATAATGCTAAGAGAAAAAAAAGGGAAAAAGTGAAAAGCCACCAAAGTTCAGATTTCAAATAGATAGAAAAAAACTTCTCAATTGGTGTTCAAATAACGAAGTTACATATTTTTATCAGTCTGATTTTGATTAACAAAAACAAATTTGTTAACTAATAAATTGATACTACATGTAGGTCGGCCCATGGTCGGGCCAGACTCGCCTTGAATTATTCCATTTTGCTGTGATTTTTTTTAAAGACATGAGCAATCATTAAGATTTTCATGACATGATAAATAATTAATTATGACAAATACGTGCGTGAGTGTAAAAATTCATAGAGAAAAAGCAAGTAATGAAATGTTTAAAACCAACCTAGAGTACAATGATCGGCACGGTTTGAGTTAGTACCCTGCAGATGAACGGTTACGAATACGATCGTCCATCACAACGTAGTGAAGACTGAGACCTAAGTTTTTGTAAATATCAATCTTTTGTGCTGAAGAACCCCCCCCCCCCCCCCGATTTCTTACTTGATCAAGTTTGTGTTCACATATCCAGACCACAGGGCCTTCTTACTTTGCAAGCCGGAGACATCGGTTAGTTTCTGTAAATACACTGTCTGTCAGCCAGATCAAAACATTATACACGTGCGATGTACACGTATGCTGCTGTTAAATTGTCTGGTTGCTGACCAGTTCTCTTTGGCTACGCAAGAAGTATGCATAGCAATACTGCAGAGTGAACAGACAATTTGTTTGTTGAGGTGAAAACCAGACATTGGCAACCTCCTTCCGAAAGAATTGGCTGATGTAGTTAGTTGTGTGCTTGAGGTTGAGATAGTTTCTTCTGATAAAACATGCTCTCTCGAAATGGAGCAAGCTACATAGGTGCGCGTTGTTTTGTCTTCCTGATCCAGAACTAAGTTTCACTCTCGCACACAATTTGTTTCATCAAATAATCATTAATAATAACAAAAATAATGTACTTTTATTTTCGAGAGCACGGCTTGCAATAAAAAGTGGAAGCAGTGGCTCTGAAAATAGGCCAAGATTGATTTCATTTGGCTGCAGTGTGCTAATCACGGCCTTCACCCTCGTTGGATATGGGACGCAGAAGCGTTATATTTTTCCGTACTCCACTTGCGCTTGTGTGATAACTTATACTATATGTTTTTTGACTTTGTTTTGCAGGTTAAGTTGCATTCTGTGTTGGCAAATTTACATAGCACATTTCTTTTCTATTTGAACTGTTCAGTGATATGGACAGGTTAACAGTAATAATATAATTTGGGGGGTTTTACGTCTACCAGTAACTCTGTTCTCGTACACAATACACAAAGGTATATGATACTGTAAAATTTATGCAATTATGGCCTGCAGAATCTCATAGGTAATTTTGTGCTCAATGCTTTTTTTCTTGCAGAAATTGTTTTCAGTTTTACAAAGTTGCTGGTACTAGACTAGTAATTGTATTGAGCGTTAATGAACTGCACAGTATTTGTGTACAAATTAGTGATGTAAGGGTTTTTTTAATAAAGAAAACTTATTGTTACTGTCGCTTCTTTGAAGACTTTATCTGAACTACTTACCCCTTTAATTGAAATTATGTAAGCTGCTTTATTGAAACAAAGGGAAACATTTAGTCAAAGTTTAATCAACAAAATTGGATTGCAAACTAAGCCAGGCACTCCCTGCATGCTTGTTAAGACTCTTTCGTGATGTCTGGTTGCAGCTTCTTGAAAGGTTTTACATCATTAGTAGAGCTGACAAAATAGTCGCCGACAGTGTTTATGTTTTTTTTGGATCAATCATATACATGAAATAATAAAATGGTGAAAATTTGGGCTTAATCCGAGGTGTGAGTCAGGAGAAAATAGTGAAAAAACGTACACATTTTTCAGCATGTAAACACAAAGTCCTGAATTATGGTTTTAACAAACGAAACCAGCTGTTGCGTTTTTAAAAAAGTTTTCAGACACAGTTTTTCTTGAATTTGATTTCATTTTAGAAGGAAATATTTCACAGAAAAAATGGTTCTAGTATGAATTTCATAATCAGTAAGCTTTCAGACCAATCCTGTATAATACTTTAATTTCAAGTTGAAAAAAAAAACCTAATAACTTTTAGAATAGGAATAGTTGTTGTTGCTGACAATTTGACATGCTCCATTGCAAAACTCCAAAGTAATTGTTTTGAGCCCAAGCGTCATAATTCATGTCAAGCTTTGTAGATACTGATACTAGTGGTGGTAGTCTATACCAGCACTAATAACAGATATTGGTATTTATGCGCAGTAGTAAGATAAGACAGTGAGTCTTACACCTCCCGAACATGCCCACTGGTAGGTGTCAGTTATAATGCATACTTTGTATGCACGCCCCTCCATGCCATCACCTCCGCTCATGTTCTCTAAAGGCTTGACTCTCCATGGTGTCTATTAATAGACGGTATGACGCTGTCAGGACCAATTATTGAGCCATGTAAATGCCTGCAGACAGATGGGGGCCCATATTTTGCCTGAGGTTTATTGGCATAAACACACCTTCGTGTACACTGGACTGTAGGTATTGGCTCCCGTAAAGTGGGTCTATTGTTGTAAAGATTTCTTGTGTCTGTATTCGGGGTGTGAACCAAAATATGGAGAGAGCAATCCAATTTATTAAAGTTTTGCATGCACGCGTTATACACGATGTAGCTTGTTTTTAATTAAAAAGAGTTCTATACAGTAGCCAGGCATTGTTGAACTATACTCAGTTCTCACTTCATTTAATAATCAGTAATTAAAAATTTTAGTCCAGAAGACTCCAGATGCAAAATAGAAAAATTTATACAATCTTCAGTTAAAGGAATTATACAAGATTAGTAAGGATAAAAAACATCATCGTTTAATTTAAGTCCAAAAGCTTTATTGATTCAGAAGTTCATACTAGAACCATTTTTTTCTGTGAAATATTTCCCTCTGAAATGAAGACATACTTGAGAAAACCTGCAAACCTTAAATACATTGTACATGTGTGTAGCACAAAAGCTGGTTTCAGTTGTTGCAACCAAAATTAAGGACCATGTGTTTACATGCTGAAATTTGTGCATGTTTTTTCACTACATGTGTATGTTCTCCTGACTGACACATTGGATTAAGCCCAAAGTTTCACACGTTTGTTATTGCATGTGTGGTTGATCACACAAAACATGAACATTGTCTGTGACTATTTTGTCAGCTGTTCCAATCCTGTATAATACCTTTAAGGAAAGGTTGTAGTGAAGTGACTTGCTTGGTGACCCCAAATGGCAAACTTTGTGGTGTCACAAAGGTTTATAAGGGTGTAATGGACCCTTGGTTTGTGGTTTAATGTGCGGTATCTTGGTTCATCACCTGCTGAATGAACAGATACAGTAACTATTGCAGGTTGCTGGAATCTGTCCAAAGATTTGGCATTTATCGGTAGCTTCATACAGTGCGACAGATAATAAGTAGAAGTGCTGTTTTGCGCATCACGCGCAAAATGTTAGTACATCACTTGCAAAACGTTTTAACATTATGTTTGATTCAATGTGGTTTGGTCTTGAAATAGACCGTTTGTATTTAAAGGCAAAATTTAATTGATGCTGTCAAATGTACATTTGTTTATGATTAATTAAATTTGAAAACTTGTTTGCAGCAGCTTGATCTTAACCACTTCCAAAACTGTTTCCTTGCCCGCCTACAGTAATATCAATAAAACAAGCATTTATAAAGCGCATTTTTCCAATGGTTGCAATGTGCTGAGGGCAGTAGTTCCAGAGAGGAACATTGTATAGAGCAGGAGCATCAAGATGAAAAATAGGTATGAATTGAGTTTACGTTTGAATTGATGAATAGAGTTGCAAGTACGAATGTTGAGAGGTAGCGAGTTCCAGCATCCGGGTCCAGCTACTGAGAAGGCCTTGCCACCTGCATTTTTGAATGTGCGATGTTTTTTTTTTAGTAACGCTCCGAGCGGAGGCCTTTTCGGTTGGGCTTGCCGAGGTCAAGGGTGTCTGTTAGCTATTTTGGGTGCTTTGTGCATATCCACAGCTGTTCTGAGAAAAAAAGTGTTTTTGAATGGGTAACCAATGTAGTTGTTGAAGAAGTGGTGATGCGTGCAAGTATTTTGGTTGCATGTGTATGATATGAGCGATATTGTTTGGAAGCATTTGAAGGCGAGTGACGTCAGACTGTTTCATTCCATTGGAGAGAGAATTACAGTAGTCTAGCAATGATAGGACAAGAGATCTCTAAGCAGCGTGACTTGTGTCTTTGTCTATGTATTTGCGGATCTTGGATTGATTCCTTTAGTGGTACAGGGCTAGAATTTGGGGGGGAAACCCACAAGACTGCAGGGCTTGTAGCTCAAAATATTTACTGGACCGGAATTTTGAGTACAAGACCAGAATTAAAGTGAGAAGAAAAAAATGCCTACACAGATTAATAATTGAACTATTTGAATTTGAAAAAGCAAAAAGAGAAGATTTATCCCATTTGTATATTATGGGTAAGTAGTCTTCGATAATCAACAGAATTGTATTTATCAGACTGAAAGTCAACATTTGAACACAAACACAAGACCGCCGGACTTGTCTGGACATGAGTTTACAGGCCCGATGCTGAAATCACTGGCCTCGGGCCAGCGGTCCAGTGTAAAATTCGAGCCCTGTGGTAGTGTACTGCTTTGCATGTGTTGTTCACATGGAGAGTCCAGGCCTGGAATTACACGTTCGTTGCCCTGGTCTTGGCCTTGGTGCCCCTTCAAAGGTTTCCCATAGACTTTAAGATTTTCAAATGGAAGTGCCCTTAGCAAATTGAAGTTGGCCTTGCCCTCTTAAAGATGAAACTCCAGGGCTGAGAGTCATTGACATAGTGCTGTCGAACCAAATTTCTCACTGTTGGGGATGGGTTGAGTGTGTGGTTGTGGACAGCAAGGGTAAGGTGGTTTAGCCGTTTCTGATGGTGAGATGAAAAAGGGAGATGAAAAATCTCATCTCGATTTAGTTGAAGCTTGTTCACAATCACCCAGGAATGGATCTGCAATACAATTTGACAACCTCAAAGCACACGCTGCGTCATTTGGAACGGCAGGGTCAAACTCCAGGTAACTTTTCATGGAGCTTCTGGAGCAATCGTTTTTCCTTTGAAAATATCGTCGCCAAAATAAAACCCTGACTCGACAAAGGTTCCCTCATAATAAGTTTTTCCGGCTGTAATAAACCGTCCAACGTAGGCCGGTCCTGCAAAACTTGGCGGAGATGCACATCATCTGATGTGAAGTGTTCAAGGAATTGCCAGTTTGACTTTGAATGACTGTCACATGAACCGCATACGTGTCGCCCATCATAAAAGACCTTGCAGTTGATGTCAGTGATAATCTTGATTAAAGTCATGAATAATGCATACTTTGCGAGCATAGATCTGATCTCTCTTTAGTGCATTTTAACATCTGTAAAAATTGTAATCCAGATGTAATTATCTCTCTTATGCTGACAACATTCCTCCTGACTTGTCTCATTGTACAGCCAAGGTTTCCATGTGGGCTTTACTCTAATCCGCTGCCTGGCAACTGCCTCATGTTAATTGGATTGCATAGACAAGTGCCTGTACTGTGTAAGTGGAAAAGCCCTGTCTAAGGCGCAGTGCGATCCGCACACCAGACTTGACACTTGACTATTCGCAGGAGTTAGAAAAATCCAGCTAAGACTACTCAAAATAAGTGGTTTTTTTTTTATCTCAGAAAATGTTGGCACCATGGTGTACATTTCAAGAGTGGACTCTGATTAGAGACCCCCATCCTGTTAGATTGATAAAGCCTTAAAAAGGTTATACCTACATGTTTGTATTATAGATAAAACTGTATTATCCCGTAATGGGAAGACTTAAAAGTGGCTTTTAAAATAGTCTTTGAAACTGCACAATTGCAATAGATTACACACTTTATTGCAAACAAGTATTTACAAGGTTTTTCACATACAGTGTACATACATTGACCTTTCATAAAAATGAATACATAGAGTTTCTGTCCGATTTGAACTAATACATTTTGTTTTAGTCAAACGTTTATGCAAGGAGGAACAATTTTACCGACAAGTTAAAACATTTTACTAAGTATGACATTTTGCTTTAAAAAAGAAGAAACGAAGTGGTTTTTAGAAAGGGCTTTTTAAGAAAGGCTCATGTTCACCAGTGGTTTAGGAAGTATGTATTCCTTTGTTTTTAAAACCTTAGAACAATTTTACAAATTTCAACTGAATTTGTGGTTGAATTGATGCTTTTTAGAAAACTCCCAAATGGATTTATGTTTCTAACATTGCCTTAAAAAAGAATAACAAGTTTGGTCATACTTTTACCCACACATATTTTGTGTACATATCTGGCTTGAAATAATCCTTAGAAATTGTAAGTATAAAAGTTTGGTATACTTTACTGGCTAGCATAAAAAAACCAACACATTGTCAACCAGTTACAAAGCTCCCACAGCCCCCCCCCCCCGATCCCCACCCAGAGTGAACGTGCATTGTGTATGTTCAAAATGCATGCCTCGTTAATGACGTCAGAATCACATGCAGGGATCGATTCTTGGCTACATGTAAACCTTCCAATTCATTAAATTATGTGAACCCTTTCGCAAAATTTTTCCGGGTGGAATTTTTCTCTGCCTTTTACAATTAGTGCAGCGGAAACATTTTATAATTTGGTTGGTGCTAATTTCATGATAAATTTCACAGATGGTTCCCACCAAGCTGTGCCACCTGCTAGGTTACGCCAAATTATGATAAGTTTTCTGAAAGTGCATAATCACTGATGAGATTAAAACCTTGCAAAAAAATCACCCACCTTGGTGAATCAGGCATCAGGGATTGTGCATAAAATGTGCATTATTCAACATATTTAATGAGCTAATTCTTGTGCAACTCTATTTTCCCATCACTTTTAAACGCTTTTGAAATTTACATTGTTTTCAGGCACATTACATCATAATAAGGTTCTTCAAATTACAAAGACGTCGTGAGAGTTGTCGTTCACAAAGCAAACAAAACAAGAAACAGGGGGAAAAAGTTCTCATGAAATGAATTGTTTGAAAGTCACCAAATCCTCTGTGCCCCCATTTATATTATGATATCGCAAATAATGTACTTTGAACGTTTTATCAAACAATCCCATGACTAGCACAGATGTAGATTATGAAACTATTAATCATTAAGCTGTTTTAAACACACATAATTTAAAGGTATTGTACACTTTTGGTAACAGCTCAAAATCAGTGTCCACATTTTGTGTGATTAAACATTATGCATGAACAAACAAACCTGTGAAAGTTTGAGCTCAATTGGTCATAGAGGTCACGAGAAAATAGTGAAAAGAGATCTTATGTGTTTTCTGTTTTTTCAAATTATCGCGCGCGATAATTACTATTGTTTTACTCGTTTCTCAGAAACGCATTTTAGGCAGAAATAATTTAAGGAACCCTTTCTACCATTACTTACTTTAAATCATGTAAGTTATGTGTGAATCTGTGAACATTGTGCTTTTCGATCTTACCAATAGTGTACAGGGCCTTTAAAGTGAATGTGTGGCACTGACAAGAAAGGAAGCGGTTTCTACATAACTTATTACATGTAGTTTATTATTTGTGGAGTGTCGTGGCCGAGCGGTCTAGTCCACCAAATTCATGTTCAGTCATTCTCAGAGTGTGGTTCGAATCCCGGCCTGGCTGGTCATGATGCTTGCTTGTTTCTTTGAAAAAGATACTTTTACCATGATTGTTTTGTCCTTGGAATGGGACGTAAAGCGGTATGTTGTGTGTACTTGGTACATGTACATGTACTAGGATAAGGAGTGCATGTAAAAGAACATTATCTACAGGTTTCTTTCGGCTTCTGAGTCACATTTGACTTGGTTCGCTTTTGAGGCATCCTTGTTTTCATTACCATTAACTGATAATAATAAATAATTAGCTAGAATCAGGGCACGATTTCAAAGAGTTGCTTAAACACAATAACACTGTATGGTTAACTGAATAAGTAAGAGAGGTTTGCGGTAACACCATGTTAAAATCTCTTTTGAGTAACTGTTGGTTCTGAAAAGAACCGGTTGTTAACGACTCAACGTTTTGATCAGTATGCTCTGATCGTCTTCAAGCTCCTGAAGACGATCAGAGCATACTCATCGAAACGTTGAGTCGTTAACAACCGGTTCTTTTCAGAACCAACAGTTACTCCAAAAAGATGTTAACATGGTGTTACCGCAAACCTCTCTTAGTTATACTCCCACCATGCAAAGCTTCAAATCCTAACTGATTAACCCTAACAGACTAGACCCTTGGGTAAACATACTGCCCAAATCCTTCAATATCCTTCGGATTAAAGTGGTAATAAACCTAAAGTGCCCAAATCCTTTAATATCCTTCAACTTATTGTAAGTATACATATTAGCCCAATCCTTCAAAATCCTTTTGAGACAGAAGTTAGGGAGTCAAAAAATGTCAAAAAAGCCCAAAACCTTCAGAATCCTATTTTGGCTAAGCTGCATAATACATAAAACCTTCAAAATCCTCCTATGTAAAAACAGCCCGGTAGCGCAAGTCCTGCGAAATCCTACCCTAACAAAAACTCATTTTAGCCCAAAGCCTTCGAAATCCTCCTGTGTTGCAGATCCCTAATAGCCCAAATCCTTCACAATCCCTGCACTTTGGCAATGAGGATATTGTAGGACTTGGGTTCTTTAGGGTTAAGGTTACTAGTCTGTGATGTACCGTCTGTGACTGTTATCCCACTCACCTTTTTGCTCGGCAGAAAATTTTTATACTGATTTTATAATATCGGCTCTATGAATTCAGGCCCAGATGTCAATGAACTCTTTCTGGTGTGAACAAATTATATAATTATCCAAAGACAAATTTACATGCGAGTGGAGATACTGTTCAGGCTGATTATTTACATGTAAACTTGTTGTCTGTTTGGGAATAGTCGCCTTTCGATACCCATATGGCCAAAACTGTTTAATTTGCAAACCCATTACATGTACACAACGAACAGGCTGACCATGTCACTTTTAAAAAGAATCTGAAACTGAAAGTAAAAGGAAAAGACCTACATGTACATGTACGTGCATAATTTATATGTGGCTGTGTAGACCATAGAGGAGACACTGTACCACAAGCAAGTAGAAAATTGTGGATTGATTAGTTTGCACATTATATCTTGAAAGAGGAAAGAGGAAGTTTGAAATCATAGTTTGACTTACATTCAGGCCAAACAAACAAAAGTTGTGTTTCCTGTGATCCCACCCAACCTAGAAAATCACGCCGAACCTATACGTATATATTTTTATTTGAAAAAAAAGAAGAGAACTTATGAAGCCGACCCTGAGCTTAAAGGTCGGGCCACAGATTAGTAAATACTCCATAAATTACTAGCCATGGAAACTTACTTTGTAAGAAACACTGCTGCTGTTGATAGTATGAACTATTTTGAGAAAGGATTCCCTTCGAAGTAATACGATTTTGGATCACTTTTCACCCCAAAACATGTGAGTCTGAAAAACGATTCGTGCATGAATCATTTCTCAGGTTTGTGAGTGGTGACTGAAAATTCAAATTTCCGTGGTGTCCGTTCGCGAATGCTGCGGCCGGAGATGCGGTCGTTGTCACCTCGTTAAGCGTTGATGGATTTGACGTTCTTGATGACAGTTTTTTTGCTGTTTTCTCAGCAAGTAGAAACTATTCAGCTGAAACTTTAACATATGACTTTTATTGTATCTTTCTTGATAATTTTGCCTATAGATATATCAGCATTATGTTGACAAAAACTAATCTATGACCCTACCTTCAAATTTTGTGTACATAATTTTGTATTATTTGTTTTGAGTTGGCAGACACTGCGGTCTTTAACCACCCAACCACTATACAGTGGTTACATAGTATTGACAACTACAATATTAAATCCGACAGTCACTAGTTAACCATTACAAATGAGTGTGCAAATAAAATGTTTAAAATTACCATCAGCCCATCCAAATAATTTTGGCTAAACCAATTTTAAGCAGAAATGACAACAATTTGCCCACCTACCCCCACCCTATGTTTTTTCCCCAGTTTAATGGGAAACTCATTATTTGTTATTAGGCTGAATGTACACATGTGTATACACACAAGTGTACAGTTGATGAAAAACTGTGTACCTGTACAAAATCATGTTCGAATTATTAGTTTCGATTGATAATTTTTAGATGTAAGTTACAATGTACAGCTGTATGTGCAATTACATCAAAGTGATCGCAGTAAATTTGTTTTCTCGGAATGTACATGTAATGTACATCTAATGTGAAACAACCTCCTCTTACTGTATTAATTAATGAACAAACAATGTAATGAAAGTGATGAGATGTTTGTCCTTGACAATATTATAATCTGTACAGAGGTCCAAGCTCGATAACAGTTGTTTCAGTGTCATGTACCGTCATTTTTAGTTCTGCAAATATCCGAGAGGAAAATGAGGTGAATCAATGGTCCATAATGAGAATGCCATTCAATACTGGCTCTTTGTGGAACAGGTCTGCGTCTATCATTGCAGCCTGAACATCCATTGAAAATCAATAGCAAGCTCAAAAATTGACATTTACTATGCCTGAGTGAGTGCAATATATTTTCAGCACAACTTCAATGGCCAAATATCTTGGTAACGAGACGGTCGCCTAGCGACGGGAGACCTTTTTTTGCATCTTTTGTTGGCGTTGTGTGCAACAGATCAAGAGCGTTGTTGACGACAAAAGAATCGATTTACATGCGCTTCATGTTAATGTATGTAATCGAGGCACTCTTGAGTTTCTACTTGACTGTGTGAGTGTGCATCATGTACATGTACATGTACATGTGTGTAATAAACATGTGCTGTTGGATTGTGCAATGTGCTCTCTTACATAGGTGTGACAGTTGGGTGGAACTAGAAGGTAAAAGGAAATGCATCGGCAACCACGCGGGGTTGAGTTCAAGTTCAATTTAAAGGTATTATACAGCATCGGTAGAGCTGACAAAATAGTCGCAGACAGTGTTCGTGTTTGGTGTGATCAACCACTATGAAATAACAAACGTGCGGAAATTTGGGCTTAATCCATTGTGTGAGTCAGGATAAAATAGTGGACAAAAACACGTACATTTTTCAGCATGTAAACACAACAACCGAAATAAGCTGTTGCGTTTTGGTAGGTTTTCTGATACAGTTTTCTTGGGTAGGACTTCATTTTCAGAGGGAAATTGTGAACAGAAAAAATGGTTGTAGTATGAACTTCATAATCAGTAAGCTTTCAGAGTAAAATTAAACAATGGTTTTTATCCTTACCAATCCTGTATAATACCTTTAAAAACAACTTTAAAAAATGCATTACCAACAAGGGTATTTCACCCAGAAATAAGAAGACAGTATTTAAACACGTGTTCAATAAGTGAAAAATATCAACACAAAGAGAATAAATAAGACACTAGAAAACAAAACTACATGCACATCGGGATAAAAGAGTTCTTATACTAGGAGGGAACAATTGATGCATATTATCTTAAATTACATGAGCCCCCAAGTATTTGCCCAGTTCCAGTTCCAGGAGTGAAGCATTGGGCCTGTTGAATGCAAAAGTTTATTCACCAATGGTGGCCAAGTTGTAATTTTGTTGTTATCTAGATATGGTTTGACTGAACTTTGAGCAGATACAAAATTATATATTTTGAGTGTTTGTTCATCAATGGCTTACCATTGCCCTTAAAAATTTCCATGGCACCCAAAATATTGACACAAAAATTGTTACTGATATTCACCCAAAGACTTGGCTTGGTGTTAAATGTCACGCTAGTTTATATAAATAAATAAATAAATAAATAAATAAATTATCTTACGCATTCATTTGAACTTTAACACTGTGATATTCTTTTTACTTGCAATTTTTGTTTAGTAATAAGTAATAATTCAATGAAAAGGATTGTACCAGGCCTTGAATTAATGGAGGCCATGGAAGCCATGGCCTCTGTCGATCTTGGCCTTGGTGCCAGTGGAATTGCCTGAGTTGTTAAATGAAAATGACATTGCCCTCTCTATGATAAAATTGTGGCTCTTTGGTAAGCATGTCATGTCACAGGTTACATGGTCTTTACTACTATTTTTGTCTTAAAATTTAGGGTATACAGTATTGTTTTTATGCACCTTACTTTGTATCATTCATTTAACAATCATTTTTTGTTTTCTTTCCTTTGTGTGTAGGGGCTGGAGAGTCAGGAAAAAGCACAATTGTCAAACAGATGAAGTAAGTATGGCTCCAGCATGAGTAGTACTATTGATTAGGTTTTTTCCATACTGTCACTGATGGGTTTTAACTTGGATCGATTGTGTGTTGTTAGTTTTAAACTGCGAGGAGATTAATTAATTTAATTTGTACTGTGCGACCCCATAAAGTGTATAATGTATTCATTAAAATTGACTGCGGATTAACAAGTACAAACAGGCACAGAATTTAAAAGAACAGGAGACCAAAGCTAGATTCTAAAACTTTGTACATTGATAAGGGTTTTTTTTTTTCAATGAGTTTTAAATATGGACATGTTTGATAAAGCGCTTAAAAAAACAAGACTTGACAAGCGACATTTCTAGTGAAAATACAGAAAAGTGACAAGTAAAGGGTTGAAGTGTCAGATATTGACTGGATTCTATCGGACAAGATCTTGGAAACATGGACTAATCATGGAAAGCTGCTCAGCCCCCATTAGAATTGAAGACAATTGTATCCCTCAAATTGTGATCTAAAGGACTCAACCGAATTGAGCTTCGCTGGTTGTGGTTGTAGTGATATCAGTTAGAGAAAAGATGGGGAATTTGTAGCGCGAGGTCAAGGGCCGGCTACGTGTGGTGTGTGAGGCGTAAATTCCATTGATGAAAGGGTGGTGACAGAAACATCAGGAAGTTGCGGAGTGATTGCGAAATGTTTCTAAAGAGCTACGACTAAATGTGATGATGGAATTTTAGGATAACTGGTGACACAAAAACAGTTGTAGCTGGTTCAGCTTTTGTACACTTTTGTACATTGTACTGCATTCATGATCGAAACCTAGAAAAAGAGGTTTTTATGATAGTTTTTATTATTCAGAAATCGGAAATCCATTCCCCTCGGAATAAATGAAAGCTATCAACTGGAATGATAATGACATAAACAGTATAAAAACTTCAGGCCCTTTATGGCCCTTTTTGAAACCATGGCTCTGGCTTTGGCTTCAGCAGCTTTCTCCCTTAACAGTGGTCCGCTGGCCAAATGCTCATTTAAAAATTCTTGAGGACCAGTCCAACTTAACTCCAAGTGGTCCGGCTGGTTAGTTTAGTGTTGAAAAGCATCCCCTATTTGGTATGAATTACGGACAAGTGCAAAAGCTGACGGACTAGTAAAAAATGAAAAGTTAACTAGTCCTGCTGGCCAGTCACTGAAAACGTTAAGTGCAAACCCTGTCCGGCTCTGGCTCCATCAGTAACTTTGAAAATGTACACTTTCGGAATGATCCTAAGTCAAAGACGAAGCCTAACCTGTAGTTTTGAAAACGGCCTATACCACAGAAAAAGGACACACCCGTATAAAATGACTAAATTATGTAACAATGAAAAATAACCATAAAAAATCAAATGCATGAAATCCGTGGATGACAGGAAATTGCAGGCTCGTGTTCTCCACATCTTAACCTCCCTGTTTGCTCATGATGAACCCCGTTTCTGACTTTAGAACGCCCACGTCATTCTGCAGGTCTGTGACATTTAACCATGAATAGCATCGCACAGATTTCTTTTTTAGCGAACCAACTGCATTGTTCAGTGGCTTCATTGCACAATTAACATTTGATTGAAGCCTGACATTTCAGGTATTATGTGTAATCATATGCAGTGAACGTTGAAACACAACCAGGTTCTTTGCTCTTCCCGGATTACAGTGAAAACTCTGTGGGATCTTGAAATTTAGAGCTTTAACATTCAACCAAAGCACATATGACACCTTGCAGGGTTCTCCTCTGGATTTTTTTCAAAACTGGGGGACATTCTGGACCCAAATTTTGTTTGCGTATCGGCTTAAATATCGCCACTCAATTTGCGCATTTCGGCAAATTTATATCTGGGCTACTAAAACTTCCTGGGGGCAAGTAAAATGTACAGTTTACTGGCCCGGCGGGCTACTTCACAAAAAGCTTAAGCGCAAGGCCTGGATGTTCTTGTATGATTCAAGACAAGATGTTCTTTTTTTCAATGAGATAACTTCAGGCCTGACCCTTCTTGACGGTATCGGAAGCAACTGCCTCCATGCCCCCTGGTCATTGCCTTGGTGCCTCTTGAAATGTTCTAGGTACAAATTTCAATACCCCTTATGGAGGTGCCCTTTACAAGAACGAGGGCCTGCCTTGTAACAAGCTTATTCGCTGTGATGAGATAATATGAAAGGGAGGTCGCAACCTGGCTGCGATATAAAACAACAAAGTAGATGAGATAGTCTGATACTGCAAGCCTGGAATTACACGGAGGCCACAGAGGCCATGGCCTCGGTTACCTCTTGTCTTTCCCTTGGTGCCCATTCAAAAGTTTCCCATAGACTGTTCAGGCCATGTCACACAGGGCAGCTTTTTCCAGGCAACTTGGTGGCAACCAACTGCTCTGTTTGCATAAGAAACACTTCAGCAGCACAAGAGGCAATCTTCCAGCTGTAACTCACTATCCCCAAGAAAATGATGATGAGGAAAAAAGAGCACCTTTGTGAGTTTTTGCCTTGTAATTTTGCCCCTCCCCCACTTTTGTCAGGTCTCTCTATCTTACACATGTATATTGGAAAATGAGTGCATCACACAACTGAATTTCCCTCATTGAGGGGCTCTCTCCTAAGAAAGAACTGCCTTGTGTGTTATAAATATTGTTTGGATGATTTCATTAATTTGGAAGAAAATAAGTCCTTCAAATTTACATTCATTGCGCCACTTCTATAGGTTAGTCTGTGGAAGATTCCGTCAAGTATCACTGAAAGATGATAATTTACTCAACAGTCTTTTTTTCATTCTTTTCTAGGTAGCTTTTTTTGAAACTTTAATTTAATAGCTCCCCGTTTTACAAATGGCTCTGCCTAGATTTGTTCTAATTTCTGGATTAAAAAGGACAATTTGGAGAACCAATTTTAGAACTAATTTGATACCCTTTGTAAAAAAAAATGGTTTTGCTCGTACAATTGGGCATTACAAAGATTTATTGTTTTCGTTCAACGAGATTTAAAAAAAATGTAATGGATGCAGAATGGGACGGAAATGAAAACCAATTTCAGTGAAAAAACATACGACGTAGTCTTTTTTTGTTACACCACGCACGCCGTGATTCAGGGAAGCTACTGTATAACTGCAGATTAATATGGCAATTGTTGTGTCTGTCTATTGTGAGAGTCGGAGTCCTAGAGTATTATCGGAGCCCAAAGCTGTAACTCCAACGTAGTTGTCATGGCAACATAATGGTCTTGAATCAATAGAAAGGCACGTTTGTGCGTGCGGAGTCAATGCTAAAATGGAGATGCTTTCTGACCAACTACCCGAATCATGGGCCTTTCGGAACACAATTTAGTCAGCGGTCATCGATGAAATTGCTGTAAGCATTGTTTACAGATGGATCCGAGCACGAACTCGCAGCTCTTTTTGAAATGCTAAACGTTTTTTAAAAGGGGTTTTCAATTATTTTTCTATCACGGTAACAAGAGACTATTTTATCATCATACATATAAAAATTATACCAGGACTTAGTTAGCTATCGAAATCTAAATAAAGATATTTTGAACACTCATTTAGTCCACTTGTCGAGTTTACAACAAATGCATCGAACAAACAATCAAAATCAATTTGAGAGCTTCATCACATTGAACGGTCATGTTTTGTTTAAAGATTTTTTAAAATAAGCAACAAAAACAGCAAAGCAGTTGGTTATTCGGATTTCATTTTACAAACGTTTTTGATAAACTTCGTTCAAGTTTAAGCAGGAAGTGTTTCTAGTCTTTAAAAAAAGCAATACTTTTGGATCCGATTTTGATACTTTGTGCGCAGTAATCCAAAGCAGTCTAGTCACTGTCCCTATTGACTTTTGGTATTTAAAAATGGAATGTACATGTAACTTGACCCCATTCAGCCTTGATTTTTTAAATAGTTTTTATTTTTACTTTTCTGGACAGCGCAGCTTGGAAAACAAAGCCTGAGAATTAGGTGGTTTTTTTTCATGTTGTTTTGCTGCCTCAAGGAAAAGAATTTCGCAATACAGACAGGTGCTTCCGCTAAAGGTATTATACACGATTAGTAAGGATAAAAAGCATCATTGTTTAATTTTAGTCTGAAAGCTTACTGATTATGAAGTTCATACTAGAACCATTTTTTCTGTGAAATTTATCCCTTTGAAATTAAGTCATACTCAAGAAAACTGTATCTGAAAAACCATTTAAAAAACGCATCAGCTGGTTTAGGTTGTTTCAACAAAAATTAAGGACAATGTGTTTATATGCTGAAAATTGTGCACGGTTTTTCACTATTTTCTCCTGACTCACAACGGATTAAGACCAACTTTTCATAAGTTTGTTATTGCATGGTTGATCACACAAAACATGAAAACTGTCTGCGACTATTTTGTCAGCTGTACCAATCCTGTATAATGCCTTTTACGCAGCAGTAGATTAAATTATTATAATAAAACTATTTTGGGATATTAAGGATCTATTCCATTCCGCTTCACAGCACCGTGTACATACACGTGCGCGCATCGCATTGAATTGTGGGTATTTTTCGCTCATCGTCGAGTCGTAGGACATCGCAGGGTCAAATCACGGAGATATTTGTAAAGTTTGCTTGATATGTATTTTCTGGTTTTTATTTCAATGTTGCCTAAAACATGTTAAACTGGTGAAAGTCAGACATTTTCTTTGATGTAAAATAGTTTTTTTTTCAATTCGTTTTCCCACCGTTTTTTAAAGCCGAATAAAAAGTTTGGGGTCGCGGTGTTACACTAGGGTCGGTCGTGTAACCGGAAACAGACCCCCCCTTTTTTTGCCTAATTTATAAAACATGTGTTTTTTCCAATATTGCCTTGGTGCCCTTTGCAACTTTTTACGATTGCCTTGATGCCCTTTGAAATTTCTGAAAATTGCCTTGGTGCCCTACATTTGTACAAAAAGTCAAGGCAAAACTGCCTTAATTGCCCCTTCAGAGCCGAAGTATCAGGGCTGGAATGGTTTCTCAAAGTGTTAACACATTGTCAACAGCTGCATTGCTTCTTACCAAGTAAGTTATTATGGTCATTAGTTTTTGGAGATAATTACCAAAGGTTGGTGTATCGGCCGATACCCGTCCCTTTAAGATCCTACTTTCAGACCTTTTTGTCAGCAATGACTCTCCACCCCTGGATGGAAGTGCTGAGGTGATGCGGTGGCATAGTGACAGGTTTCTTCTTCAGAGACTGGCCATTAGAAGAAGGGAAACGAGTCGGGATAATTTACACAAGTCATAAAATGATGACAGTTTACTGCTGAGCTTTAGGCTCGATAATCGTTGATTGTTCTCACTGTATTCTCGAGTGTCATTGATTTGTTATACTACTTGTGATTGAGAGGAATGTAGTGTTGTTTTTGTTTTTGCATTTTTTTATTTTTTTTTTAGTTTGTTGCATAGTACGGTCAGTATCCATCTTATATGCATCATGTAACTGTCTGAAGAAACATCCCTCGTATAAACCTGAAGTTAAAGTGTTCAAGAAAAGAAATCATTTAAAAAAAAAAAGATAAAAACAAAACTTCAGCTGATTAGGGGCCATTCAGAATGATCAAAATTTAAAAGTTGCAATCTTTTTTCGAAACTGTTTTGACCCACCCACTCACCCCAAGTTTCTATTTTTACATATATATGTTTTATACACCCTGTAAACTGAAGAACAAAGTAATGCCTCAAATAAAGCAGATGTTTTATATCAATGCTCTCCCAGCTCAGGAGTTTTCAATGGCTTTTGCTGGCTTCCAGCACGCACATTTTTCAGTTGAAACAAGAGAAATTCCTTGCCGTCTCCCCATCGGGCGCAGAGGTCAGCTGTCGAAACAAGGTTGACCATTAGAAATGAAACTGCACCGACAGTTCCTATATTAATTGAATTAAAAACTGAAATTCAATTTGAATTTTTTTTTTTTTTACCCAACCACCCAAAATTTTAAAAAGAAGATCAACATTTTTAGATATTGGTTATTCTGAATGGCCCCTTAGCTTTAAAAGGCTGTGCACAACATCAATAAGATTGACAAAATAAATGTCCACAGATTTGCACATAACATACATGGTGTAAAGATGGTCATGGTGGAAAACTTCCCTTGAAATAGTTTTGCCTGAAATGCTATAGTTTTTTTTTCGAGAAATGAGTAAAACAAACTGTTTCAAACTGTTTGAAAACTAAAACAAAAATTAAGCTTTTTTCCCTCCACTATTTTTGTGTGACTGCGTTGATCGATTGAGCTTAAATTTTCACAGCTTTTTGTTGTTTCATTGGTATGTTGGGTCACATTAAGTGCAGATACTGGTCTTTGACCGTTACCATCATTAAAACCCTCTTGCTGTTTGACCATTCAATACCATTCACTGTGGTTTTGAATGATAGATAAACTATGCCAGCCTGCAATATGATACCACGAGGGAATGCATGTACACAGTACACAGTTAGTTCTGTGCACAGGTTGTGCCACAGTACACAACCTTGGCAGTCGAATGGTTTCAAAATGGTTGGTCAACTCACTGGAAAATGTTGCCAAGAGTCACCGAGAGTAGGAGGGTTATTGTCCATGTGCTTCAACTTGGCAAGAGAGAGGAGACCTGATCATACAGACAAATCTGCAGTGGGACAGCATTTCCAGGTGGAATCATTTTTTAACAACTAGTGACACAAAGCTTTCAGACTACCCATCAGAAAAATTCTTCGCTAAAAGTGCGTTTGTTTTTTTAGTACGGTACACAAATTCATACTATATTTTGTCTGGTACTTCGCTTAAATGCAGCCCACACAGTAAGCTGATCAGTGTCATCAAATCCATGTCTCACCCATTACTTATAGCTTTTACAGTAGAGGGTTAAATTTCACAGATGTCTGCGGCTTTGATTTTTGTATCCATGTACATGTACTTGTCTGGTCTATTTTTAAGCTGACTTTCTTTATTACGGCTATTTTTTCCCCAATATTTTGCTTCTTCTATTTTGGTCATAGTTTTATGATTTTTGTATGTATACACCAACAATATATCATTTTTCTGGGGTGGGGGAATAATTTATTTGACATTTGATGTAGTCATATATTAATTGACTTATTTTCCTTCAGCAGTCTCTTTTTGTGTGTTCTCTCTTTGTATCTGTGTGTTTTATTTTATGAGGTTTTTCATTTGCAGTTTACTTTTTCTCTCATTTCTTTTCTTCATTTCTTATGCTGATTGGTGATAAGCAATTACAAAAAAATAGTCTATGGCGGACTTTTCGAACCAAGCAGAGCCCTTAAAAGCTAAATGATAACGCAATTACAACTGACTTTGAAGCATGTTTGCACGAGACCTAGTAATGCCAACAAACTATTGAATAGTTTCAAATTTACATCAACGAAAATCAAATTAACTTGACATGTTGTTAAGAAAGGGAATAGTTTCAAGGATTTTCATTTAAATGTGCCGATGGACAGTGATGCATTCCAACAAATGGTGAAGAAAAAGAGAAAGACAACAAACAAATGGAATGTGAGGATTTTATTCTCTAAATTAGAAAACAACATTTTGTCTCCCCACTGATTGGCTTTCTGTTCACGTCAGTATCTCTCCATGACGCACATACATGTGTATTGCTTTTTCTGCTTTTACTTTCAATTAGGCTGGCTTCACACATATCCATCCCGAATGAACAGTAGCCGCGTACAGCACAATGCAATGCTGTTTCACCATACCGGACTCTCCTGTAATAAATTGATGTTGATTTGACAACCAATGAGATACGTGCACCTACACACATTCATTATAAACGGCCAGCGTCCACTTCAATCAACGTGAAGTGTCTATCCCTAATGCGCCATGTAACCCCCTTCACACGATGAAATCATAAAAAAATTGCTACAGATTAAATGAAATTGATGGGCATGAACTTGGGAGACTGGGAACCATTTAAAATTATAATTTAACCCCCTTACTCATCGTAGGGAGTGGGGGGGGGGTTCCTCTGAGGTTCATGCAGTACTCACCGAACAACAGCCTAGGTTAGGATTAAATTAAGCACGAGAGCTGTCGCCTTTGGTTACACCACTGTCGGCCACCTCCCTGTGCTTTCAATTCCCTATCTTTCTGGACCAACACCGAGGCCATTGATTGCTACAAGGCTCGGCAGCCGTCAAGTATGCTAATCAAGGATCCCCCTTTGGTGTGGGCCCACAACGCATTTTGGCGTGTACCTTGTGCATATCGAAAGTAATACTGATATTGATAATATTTTTAGCTGCGACAGAAGGCGAGGCACTGCTCATAATTTGGGCCGGGTCACACCGACGTGGCAGTCAGTAGATAGAGGCGGGGGTGTGCACATCGTGGTTACTCGATCGATGTCTCCGCGTCTGTTCTAGAGAAACCTTTCAGATTACAAAACCGGATGCAATTTCATTAAAAGCATAGAGAAGTCTTGCTCAGCTGAAACAGGTTACCAGCCAAAATACCATAAAGTATATTGCTTGTGACTGGTTCCCTGCTCATTTTTGCATAAGCAGATAACTTTGCTAAGCATTGTTTTCTGCTTAAAAGCTTTACAAAATTGTGCCCTGGGCACAGTATCATGGAGTTGCCTAAGCAGAAAACATGGTTTGACAAAATTCTGCTGTGGAAATGTCAGCAGGGGACATGAAATGGTAGTTTGTCTGGTAATCGTGTTCTTGCAAGCAGAATTGTTCCATGCTCAGCTAATCTTTGTGCTTATAAGCAGCTCCGTGAAATTCGGACCACGGCTCTTGATTAGTAGGAACTTAGCCATGCGCACTGAGTGGACCTTGAGTTGAGCTGACACTTAGAGCGTACATCTAGTACACATGATGGATATATTTGTGGATATATTGCACTGTCATGTTTGGACTTCTCATGAGTTGCATTCGTCGCCATTGGCCAGATGTGCTAAAAATGGGTGCAAATTCAAACAAATTTTATCAGCAGATGCTGTTACTGTGATGACATTATTCTATTCATGGTCATGTTGTTTGAACCTTGTGCGCATGTATGCTGAGACTCTACTAGGCCCTAGATAATTGTTTTCGGGGGTTGGGGGATTTTCACATTGTTATGCCTCATTAATTTTACATTTTGATGTTACATGTACATTTAAACATGCTGAGGGTTTCACCCTAGAAATGTGGTGTGGAAAACGACAATAGAGTTTTCGAATTTTTGGGGGTTGAATAAAGACATTTTTTTTTACTAGAGCGGGATTTGAACTTGCAGCCTCTGGATTAATGTGCCGTCGCTCTACCAACTGAGCTATCTAGTCTTAATGTCAGCGTTCCCTCTGTTTGTCAGTATCTTCGTTCAGGGGTGCCAGTCAAAAGCTAGTCAACCATTTACCCAGTCAGTTTCCCTTGTGGTTTGTTACTAAATATAATTGATTTTTTAAAGAAAAAAAAATATTTTATTTAGTTACTGTTTAGAGTATATGTAATCTTTGACAATTTGATTCGATCTCTGTTGCATTATAATGGATTCAATTGAAAAAAGAAGAAAAGAAAAACACACAAAACCATCGGTCTAATTTAAGGTGAATAAAAGTTTGGGCGATTTCTGCTAGGGTGCAAAAATGACGACATTAACAATTTTTTGCCTATCACACATGTACATGCAGGTCATTTTGGTTGGTAAACAGTTTTTTCTTGTTAAAATAATTTATATGAGCTCCCGTTTTAAATTTCACATCATGTTGAGTTAAAAATTCTGAATAGATAGTTCCCAGTAGACGCCATCTTTACGGGCAAAGGCATTTTGGCTTGCAGTTGCGTCAAGCCCTCAACTTATTAACGCAGCCGCGTTGTTCACTAACCAATCCTGCAGTGAGTTTTGTAAATGTGCGCGTGCTGTGGGCCGTTCTCACACGAAACGCATGACTGTTTGTTCCAAACTGCCCGTAAAGACGGCCGATTTACGTCATACTACAACCTATCTATATATTCTCCCGATTTTGTCTGAGTAGCAGCATACATAAAACACTGAAATTATTACACTGAAATTAATACACAACGGGGTTCTCCCCAGGATTTTTTTAAAACTGGGGGAATACTAGACCCAAAGTTTGGCCAAAGCACGCTGAATTGAAACAGGGTTTTTGGAATGATTTCTACTTGGTGTTTATCTTGGTTTTAAAGGCCCTTATGTGCATTCTGGAGAATTATTAGTATTTTGTTGTGTGTGTATCGATCGAGATTTTGGCATAGAATTGATATGCAATTGGCGCGTATTGGCCTGATACACAACATGTAGCTTGTGCATTGGAGAACCCTGCACACAAAAAAGGGAAACTATTGAAAGAGTGAACAGTAAATTTACTTCTTAGAGATGTATTGATTCTAAAACGCATCAGCAAATTTGCCAACATATAGCTACCAGATGGTGTACTTTTGTCTTTCACTACCAAGACAGAAAAAGAGTACCGATTCCGACCGATTGATATTCTGAAAGGTAGTGTTAACAACCTTTTTGAATTTCAATTAGGTACTTATACATGTAGATCGGCCGTAGCCAAGCTGCAAAGGTCACCATGAGCTCCAATTAACTGTTAACAATTCATTAGTATCAGGGCCCGAAGTAGTTGCTAGGCGATCAAAATATTGATTGAAAATTACATTCTAAAAAACAATGGGGAGAAAAACCAAATATAAACCCAAGGAAAATAAAAAATAAAAATAAATCAACAATACTTTTAAGGACTTGAAAGTGTTTAAAAAAAATTGTTTTAACAAATTTTAAAATAATTGTATTTGTGTTTTACTTATTAGATTTGTTATTTTAGTATTCTTATTGTTTTGGGGTAACAACGAAAAATTGACTAGAACAAGATTTTTTATTTATCATTGTAAACCACTTGGGAAACTGACTGAGTAAAGTTAAAATTGTTTTGGTTTGAACAGAGATAAAAAAGATTTGCTATTTGTATATTATATATTATTTATTATAACTGCTTAAATTTATTTACTTATATTTTTACTTATCAGTGTATTTTTTTTTAATAATTATAATTTTTTTATTTAATCCTTTTTTTGTTGGGGTTGCAAATAATATGGAGAAAAATACACAATTGTAGGCACATGAGCAGTGTAAACATGAGTAGTGAGACATCTTTTTGACTCCTTCCCCCCCTTTTTTTTTTATATCCATGCAAATTCCATGACAATATGTGTTTGGGAACGCAGAAGCCTGTTTCTATATGAACAGTAACACTTGATAATATGGCGCTGTTTCCGGGCGGTTCGTCACCGCCACTCGTTATCATCGTTTGTACGGCTTGACTGCACCCTGCCATACCCCCGGCATGCCGTACACGAAGCCATAATGCAGTGGGGTGGAGGGATGTTTGTGCAAATAGAAAACCTGCAGAGACATTGCCACACCGCGGTTCTGTATTCCACCTGCACACGCTGACTGGGGGAATATTTAATGCCTTAATTTGCATGTAATAAGCGACGCGTGTTTGTGTGTGTGTGTGTATTGGGGGGGGGGAGGGAGGTTGAGATTCAGCAGTTTCTGTGGCGGGCTCGGAGCTTGAAGCTCTCTCGTAGCCCTGGATAATGTATATCAATAGCATGGAGAGAAGGGGAGACATGGCGGATGGGTCATCATTATTATTATTATTATTAGTGATTGCTGTGCCATGATCGTGCAAGCAAACGTAACAACTATGAGGAAGGTGCACTGTTTGTGTGTGTGTGTGGATAAATGGCCGGCTCGTGTGGATGGAGTTTGGCATGATGCTGTCTGTATGTTCATGAGTGTTACGTGTCGGTGTCTAGTTGAAATGGGGATTAAATCATCACACCCTCTTTTTTTTCATGGCAGCTTATACATTTTTGTTGTCGCTAAACAGGGTTCTCTGCTGGATTTTTTCAGAACTGTTGGGCATTCTGGATCAAAATTTGGGAGGTTTGGGCCAAAGCACGCTGAATTGAAACGAGGTCCTTGGAGAGGGGTCTTCTACTGTACTCGGTGTTTGTCTTTGGTTTTAAAAGCCCTACTGTGCATTCTGGAACATTCTAAATAGTTTTGTCGTGATGATTTTTGTCAATTTGATCAGGCGTGAAAAACAAACAAAATTATTATTATCATTTTTTTTTTTTAGCATAACAGCTTCAATCTGCGTGTATTGACACGCAATTCGCACGTACATGTATCGTCTGATAGGCTAGCTTGTGCATGGGGAGAGCCCTGCAGTAAATGTGCAGGAGAAAATCAAATTCATGTTTTGCATACAATATGAGAAAGGAAGTTCATATCATCATATAATGCCACCAATATAGAGTTTTAAGGGGTCTGGTAACCCCCACATTTTGTGGCTAGCATCATCACGAGTTCCCTGAAAATTGATTTAATGCTCAAAACCAACCTGTCTTGATGCAATTTGCCTGCATCATTTCCAAGAAATGGAATTGCCGGCCTATTTAATTTTAAAATTTGAGAACATAACCTACTTAAAATTTTAATTACCAAGAAACTCTTATGGAAATTCTGTCTGACTACACTGACCTTCCCCCCCTTTTTTGGGGGGGGGGGGGCGTAGGATAATTTTGTTGTATATGCAGCTGCTATTTTTTATGCTCCATGTACTTTTAGTATTTATATTCATTATAAGTTCTGGGTTGAAAAAATTTTTGACTAGAGTTGGCTTTGAACCTGTGACCTCTAGATTATTGTGCTGGCACTCTACCAACTGAGCTATCTAGCCCTAATGCTAGAGCTGTATCTTTGTTCGGTGGTGCCAGTCAGAAGCCATTCAACCTGTAACTGTCGTAAAAAAAAAAAAGGGATCACGCCCAAGTTTACAATACAACTTTGGAAGTTGGCAGGAGAGGGATCACCTTAAGGAGATGCAAACTTTTTATTTCAAACATCAGGCACTATACCCACAAGGGAAACTGACTGGGTAAATACACAAACAAATTGGGTTGAATAAAGAAAAAGAAGTTACTTTCATACTCTTTCAGAGTTTCTGTCCGTATTGGAGTCAGCAGTGGGTCCTTCCACAAAGTTGCCTGATACTTCATTGTTTTTTTTTTAGTAAGGGCACCTCTATGACGGCAAATTATTGCAACTGTAAGATTTTGAGGGGCACCAAGGCAATGACCAGAAACATTGACAGTGCCTCTTTTGGCATTAAACAGGCCTGGAATTTCAGCTTGGACAGGGCAAGGCTATTTTTATTTTGCAAAAGGGCACTTCGATTGCTATTAAAAGACTATGGGAACTTTTAAAGGGGCACCAAGGCCAAGACCAGGGCATTTGGAGGCCATGCCTTCCGTGGCCTCTGTTTTTTATTCCAGGCCTGCATTACGTTACGAGCCTGTGTATGTGATATTTACAGGCCTGATACTTCATGGAGGTGACTGAATGCCCCTGGGCCCAATTTCATAGAGCTGCTTAAGCACAAAAAGCAGCTAAGCACAAAAATGTCATGCTTACCAGAATATGGTTATCAGCCAAACCACCATGTCGCATGTACAGTTTGTGACTGGTATCATGCTCCTTTCTGCTTAGCAGACATTTGTGAAGCAATATTTTCTGCTTAAGCAGCTCTATGAAATTGGGCCCAGGTCATTGCCTTGGTGCCCCTTAAAGTGCCCATCAAAAAATTTGACTTCTCCCCATGGAGGTGTCCTTTACCATGGGAGAGCTGCCTTGCCCTACTGAGAACGAACCATCAATCCTGTTCTCATAAGATGTTTGTAAGTCTCCAATCTGATAACCCACAAAACCAACAACCACCGAATCCTAAAAATAGAAACACTTTCAAGTTCACTGAGATCAATATCTCACGAGTGGGGATGCGGAAAGTGTTTAATGCAACGAATAAACATGCACACATGCACAGTTAATGGCTGCGTGTTTGCGGAGGAGAAAGTCCAGTTCTGCTTGAAGAACACGCTGTTTATCACGGTTTAAAGTGTCGTTTATTTTTTTTTTTTGTGATCCGGGCCTGGGAATTCATCTTTGAGGGGCGCAAGGGCTTTTTCATTTTACAAGGGGCACTTCCATTTGAAAATCTTAGAAGTCTATGGGAAACTTTTGAAGGGGCACCAGGGGCCAAGACCAGGGCAACAGAGGCCGTGGACTCAGTGTATTTTCAGGCCTAGCGATCATGGAAAATTAGTAACATTTCGCAGAATTGGCACTTTTAGATAACACAAAAATTATGTATGAATTTTATGCAGAAGTAGAGGGAACCTGTCTGGTGAGAACTAGCAAAGTGATTAGTTTTTAATTCTCCAATATTCGGATTAAAATGGTTATTTCAGAGAGTGATGAGCCAGATCAGCAGTATGTTATCTTGCATTTAGGATTTTATTGAGGGAGTGTTGTATTTCTGCACGGTGTTGGGTGCCGTCAACATCAAGGTTTTTTTGTTTCGTTTTAGCCTTTGCCCTTTAACAGCCGACTGGGGAAATGTCTGCTTTTATCACTGCGAATAATCTGTGAATCTTTTACCACTGAAAAACACGAAGCTGAAGCGAAAAACAGTCTTAAAGGGAATGAGGTATTCTTGGGATAGAAATGTTTGCTAAATGTGCACTTTTAGAAAAAAAAGAGAAAAAAAAGGAGGAAAGTGATCGGCTCTAACAAACAAATCAACTTCTCCAGATTCATATCAACAGGATGTGTCTCTGTTTACCGAAATACTGGTATTTGCTGAGGGTCCCTTTTTTTTGTGTGCACCAGGTGGATATAATCAGAGCTGTCTTTTTCATCAATATTTGTCCGTGTTGTCATTGCAAGGTGAAAATGCATCATTCTAGAACAAGAGCAAACACCTTTCCCCTATGGTGTTTATATGTACATGTTGCAGGAAGTGCAAGTTATTGTATTATGCTTTGGAATTTGTGCTCAGTTGGCTAAAGAGAGAAGGGAAAACAATGTTGTTTGTAATTGCATTCATTTCACCCCTTGAACAAAAAATATTGACAAAATAGGGAGACCCGCCAACATTGGGGCTACATTGTAGTTGGTCAGTTAGTAGAGCACTGGAGGTCGCAGGTTCAAGTCAGCTTTTAGTATTTTTTGTCTTTGTTCAACTACAAATGATTGCATTCGTTTCATTCCTCTTATCTCACCAGGCAGCATATTGTGCCAAAGCACCTTGTAAACCCATTACATGGTGCCATGTAAAGGAACAGGTCTCATACTTCAAAATGTAGCTCCGCATTTCTCTTATCTTACCAGGCCTATGATTTGTCAGGCTTTGTCACTGATCTCCCTGTGCCTTCAGATTTTCTTGAAAGAAGAATACCTGCTATCTCTGAGATGGAAAGACTTAGCCCTTGTTTTTATGACCAGACCTTCAGATATCTACTTGAAATGAACCTTTAAAAAAATGGGGCGACTTTGTAGGGATGACTTTGCTGGGGGCGAGATGACTGGCATCATCCTCTAATCCATAAATAGCAGTGTTTTGTTTCGGCCTGTGGTGCTCCATCTCTTGAATGTTCACACTTCACAGGTTGGCTCTCGATACTAATTGACTGTGTAGTCATGCGTCTCACTCCTTTACTGGAGGTACACTCTTTATGGAAATTGCACTGCGTAGCAGAGGGTAATTGCATAGATCAATATTAAGTACACATATTTCGCTTAGCATATCAACGGGTTGCCAGCTAAAATGGAATGTGATTGGGTGTGGTTTGTGTCTGGTTCCCCGACGAATGCTTGACCATGGAGCTCCATGGTTTTACTAATAATGAAATTTGTCAAGCTGCTATCCTTCTCCCTTATAGTAATATAATAATAATAATAATAATAATAATAATAAAACTGAGTTCTTATATAGTGCTTTATCGCACCAATTGGCGTCTCAAAGCGCTCAGTATTTTTTCTTACAAGGCATGCGGAGCTACATTCTGAAGTATAGACCTGTTCCTTTACATGGCACCATGTAATGGTTTACAAGGTGCTTTGGCGCAATATGCTGCCGATCAAACCAGGAACACCGGGGCAAACCCCTTCTCTTTACGATAAGTGTAACTGGGTTCTTCTGTTAAGCAGACCCATGTGGGCCAAATTTCACGGCACTGCTTAACCGCAGAATTCTACACTTACTGCACAGAGAATCATGCACTTTACAGGACACCTTAAAGTGTATAATTCATTGGTAAGCACAAAAATCGACTGAGCACGTACTAGCAAATTTTTTTTTCCCTCATCAGATAATTTAATTTGTAATTTTGTTCCCCGGCTAAACATGAAAATGTAGTCAAGTCAAATAAAATTGTGCTCACCAGAATACATTACCAGCCAAAATACCATTCGCATGTACTAGCTTTGACTGGTATCCGGCTCAATTTTTGGAAATTTGTTAAGCAGTATTTTCGGCTTAAGCAGCTCTTATGGGCCCAGATCCCCTCAACTTGGAACATTTCCTGTACAATCCTCAGTTGAACACGGACTACTCCCCTCCGAATCCTAGGTATACAGTTCAAACAGTATTGACCCTAAGCTACACAGGAAGTAGACGTTTTAGTAATCGGGGACAAATTCTGGCCTAGGTTTTTTTTTTCTCTCTCTCTTTTTTTTCACACTTTGATTTCGTGCAGATGAAATGAGCTCTCTGTAGCATAGTGGGACTGATTGGATGGGTATACTCATGACCTTGCTTGGTTGTTATGCAGGTGTTTGCAAGTTTCTATCAAGCGTATAAGGATTTTTTTATTTATTTATTTTTTCGTGGAGAGAGTAAGCTGTACGTTTTATGTGAAACAGCTCTGGCTTTTGACGGATTATCGTTGTTGGTACAACTGCCAATGAAACATTTTCGGGTACGGAAAAAAATTGCAAAAGTTTACAATGTGCATCTTGCGGCGTGGGAAGAAGGGACTTTCAAGCAGGGATAAACAGAAATAACCACAAAATTGTCAAATTTTTACCTGCTGACAGTTTGTAGGCGTGTACATGTAGGACAAGTCACAAACATGTAAATGGGAATAGAAGATTTCTGTGTATCATTTACAAATGCCCGTCAGTAAAGTGTTGATGTGAATAACTGGCTCGCTGCCAAACAAGAAAGACTAGGTGCGAGACCCTTGTGTTGTGAATCTGGCAATCGGGTTATATGTCCTTTTGAACCGAATATATTGAATGGGAATAGAAGCGGAAGTATAGAAAGTTTTTGAAACGTAACATGAATTGTTTGTAAACCACTAGGGAAACAGTTCGAAAACCCCCCCCCCCAAAAAAAAAACCTGTTTTGGGTTGAACAAAGAAGAATTGACTATCGAGAGGAAGATGAACCCTCTGGCGCTCTACCAACTGAGCTATCTAGGCCTGTATTTGCGCTGTCCCATTTTTTGGTTAATATCTTTGTTATGGGTTGCCAGTCAGAAGCCTACCAACCTGTAACTGCCGTATATAGCCAGGGATCACTCCCAAGTTTGCAACACAGCGTGATATTTGAAATAGAAAGTCGCAAACTTTTAAGGTGATCCCTCTGCTGCCGTTTCCCAGGTTGTATTAAGGTTCATGTTCCTGTAGTAAAATCTTCGTTGTTCAACCCCCAAAGTGTTTGGTTTGGTTTTGTTTTGAGGAAAGCGTTAAAAAAAAACAAAAAACTTTCACAAGTTTGTTATTTCATGCATATGTTGGGTCACATAAAGTGCAGATACTGGTCTTGGCAATTACCAATGTACGTGTGCTTTAATGTAAATGTACTGCCTGTGGCACACAACACCTTAATCCTGTCTTAAACCAGTCAAGAATATTAATGTTGCATGACTAGATGAGACAGAAATGATTTATTATTGCTTAGTTTATTTTATCAGGGGGGGGGGTGTTTGGGTGTCATTTCAACACTGTGATGTAGTTTGAGTTTGGTCACCCTCCTTTTTTTATGTACAGCTCTTTGGTCCTGTTCCCTATTGTTAGCTGCATCATACCCGATGCCTCGTGCCCCTTAATCCTAATTTTCCCTCTTTTTTCTGGATACCATCCCATTGTTCTTTGCCCTCTTTTTTGCTATAAATGGATATGTTTTTCGTTTGTGCTTGTTTATGCCTCTGACGAAGGTCCGGTTTGGATCGAAAGCTAAGGCCATCTACCCTATAAATTTTATATATCTCTTTGGAGATATTTACTGGGCAATATGGTGTCCTGTTTCAGAAGAGCTTTAAAAAAAAAAAATTAAAAAGGGAAAAAAAAGCAACAGGCTTTGGTGGCAGCCAGGCATCAGTCTGAACACCATTTGTCTTAGATCCTCGACTGGCTTCAGACACTGATGTGATTTCATCTCATCTCTTCTGACATTTACCACTGTCAGTAACTCCCAAGTCTGCCCCTGTGATGTTTTTTTTCCTCCTTCTTCTTCTTTCTCCTAATGGTTGGAATGCAATTACAAAGTGATTGATTACGGACGGCCATTTTTATCCCTTCCTGTTATTTTTTTGAGAGGGTCGTGTAGTGTAGAGAGGGATGAGCATGAATGATTTGTGTAGAATCGAGACATTCTTATCATAAGATATGACAGATCACGGAGCTGAATCAACTTGAACTTGAAGCAGTCGCCGCATGGGACACGGCAGACACCAGGAATTGTTCACGGTGTGATTTGAAATTTTCCTCTATTTCAAAAGAGGAGTTCTATGTTCTCGGGTTTTCCCTGGATTTGTTTGCCTTGATTTTGTAATCCCAATTTTTAATCCAACATCACACTGAACAATATTCAAAATGAAACTTTTTTTTTCATGAATTGTAAATTGTAATGTCCCTTTTAAAGGGCTCACACAACTGATGTTTGAAAGTGTACTGGTGTGTCAAAGTAAAACGTCTTCCACAAACCGCCCATAATTTGTCACATGTGCATCATTGTCTTTTCTCAGATGGAAGTAACAAATTTATGTCCAACTGTTCCCAAATACATGTAGCTCAACCGAGATGTACTGTCATGTACATTTACTTCTGTTGAATTGAGTACTTGTGGTTTTTTCTCCATCGTGCCGTGAAATTTATACTTTTCCGCCTTTTAATCTGAACAATTGAATGTTCCCCGCGATGAGACGGACAATTTGGAATTCTGAAGTGGCCACAAGGTCTACTATCACAATCAAAATGAGCAAGCCTTTGTCATGAACGCCCCAGAACCCATTGTCGCGGATTGAATACGAAACTGGATTTAGAAAGATCTGTCAAATTATAATTAACCTTTTAAAAACAGCGAGGACGGGAACTAATTGTAAAAAGAGTGTTTTTTTTAACCTTGTGTATTTGGAGGGCATCTGTATGCATATATAATTTGCTGTGCCTCCTCAACCTTGCACTAACGAGCAATGATAACAGTTCTTGGCATTAAACATAGCGGCTCATTCCGCCTGAACTGTCGCCACTTTTTAGGACAGAATATTAATTGGTTCTACATGAAAACGAAATCACCAGATGCTGAACTAGCACATGAAAGTGATGAACACAGTGTGCATTTGAACTCGTATCCTGTTTTCTTCTTACAAAATTGGTGAAGATTAACAAAATAAATTGTAGTTTTATGAATGATGATATCAGAGAGAAAGAAAAAAATTGAAGAAAATTTAAAGTTTGTGTCCTATTTTAAAATGATTTGGGTTGAACAAAGACAAATTGACAAAAGTGGGATTTGAACCTATGGGCTCCGGATTAATGTCCTATTTTGTCAGTATCTTTGTTTGGGCGACAGACAGAAGCCATTCAACCTGTAACTGCTGTGTAGCCAGGGATTATACATATCGGCTCATTCCGCCTGAACTGTCGGCACTTTTTAGGACAGAATATTAATTGGTTCTACATGAAAACAAAATCACCAGATGCTGAACTAGCACCTAAAAGTGATGAACACAAAGTTTACGATACAACCTGGGAAGCGGCAGCAGAGGGATCATCCACCTTAAGGGGATGTGGCATTTTATTTTAAATAATCAGTAACATACCACAAGGGGAAACTGACAGGGTAAATTTTTAATAATTTGGGGTTGAACAAAGAATTTTTTTTTTTTTTTTTTAAAGTTGGTGCTATATATGGATCATCGTAACAAACATTCATGTTTTTGTTGTTTCTGATTAGACACATGTAGTTGTCTAACGTATAATTTGAATTTAGAAATTTAGAAATTTAGTTTCACACAGGGCAATTATTTCCAGGCAACTTGGTGGCAACCAACTGCTCTATATGCACAAGAAACACTTCAGCTGCACAAGAGACAATCTTCCAGCTGTAGCTCTCTATCCCCAAGAAAACGATGAGAAAACTGAAATGTGAATTAATTTCCTAATTGGAGATTGCCAGGAACTTTACCCCATTATAACGTGAGGTTAGAGACTTTAGATTTTTTCCCCCACTTTTATCAGGACTCTATCTATTGGCAAATGAGTGCGTCACAAAACTTCATTTGACCTTTGATCCCCTCTTTGAAAGTATTACAATACACATTGCAAATGGTGAACGTTATTGTATTGAGCCTATGACATTTTCTTGCGAAGTTACATGTGGTTTAAAAAAAAATTCAGATTGCGTGATCTTGAAGAAATGACTCTTTCAGAAACTGATGGTGTACAGTACCGTCCTTTAAAGATGAGACTTAATTCAATAAATCACTTTCTTAAAGTAATTGGTGGATTAAAAAAAACAAATTTATGAAACAAGATTCTCAAGTGATGCTGCGAGCCGACTTCTTTTTTGGATAATATATGAGACTGCAAATATTACAGAATCTTGTACTTAAGTTTTTGCCCCCCCTTGATGGAAACGGATTCGCCCAAAACGTCTTTGAAGTTGACCTTTCGTGTCGTAGCCTAAAAATCGATGACATTTCCGTAGATTTAGTGCCTTAATAACTAGAGTACATGCATGTCATGCCCACGCACATACCCACACTCCGCGTAGTGAAGCAAAAAAAAAGGGTGTGTTTTTCGCTGAAACATCTGCATAAAGTGTCGGGCTTAGGTTACCGAGCACGGGGGTAATGCCGTGCCCTCCCCCCCCCCCCCCATTGTAGACGTGTACAGCGTCCAGGGACACTAAGACTGAAGATAATCTGCTGTCGTAGACTCGCTGTTGGGTTCTCTGGGCCGTGGCTGAGGTTTCCAATCACAGTTTTTCCACATGGTTATTGTTTTGCTGATGTTGAATATTGTGCCTTGACATGAATGTGTTCTAGTCACATTGTATGTTGTAGCAGAGACATGAATGATTCATGATGGCGGAATGAATCATCCCGATCACATTGCTGTGTCCTGTTGGACGGGATACCTGGCATCTTTGGATTGGACGGGATCGCCGCCACCCCTCACCGAAAAAAAAAAAATGATGTATAAATAAATTAATAAATAAATAAATGAATAAATGTCAAGAGTATCGCATAGTCTGTCCTCGGGAGGAGATTTTGTCACGAAGAAATGAGCACTAGGTATTAGAGAGTGTGGCCTTATCCAAATTAGTGGCTGTGGCTGTGGGTGTGGCTACGGCTGTTGCTAAGGGCAGTGTATGCTCCAACACAAGTTGACTTGGTGTGGTCTAGCTGTAGCCATAGCCAGACACGGACTGTGTAATCAATTTTTCCTGAAGATTCCTTTTGCACACTTTTTTTGTAACATTCTGAGGAAGTGATAAAGGCTGGATATTATGTCAATTTGGGCATGCACAAAATGCCAATGTGTACTACCTATGGAGGTTTCCTTGAATTATATAAATATTTATTTGTTTTTAAATGATACATGTACCTGTAAATGGTGGATATACGCTGTTGGATATCGAATATATAAACAAAAAAATTAAAATAATAAAACGTGTTACCGCGAACCAGTAGTGGATTACTACAAGGCCAAAGTTTAATGGTCATCGGCCACATTGCCAGATATGTTTGTTGTGTTACTGCCCAAGTGGCTGGCAAATTGTGGCCAGCTGCAGCAGTTTTTCAAAAGTGAATGTCCAAAATAACATGGTCAAAAGTGGCTGATAATGATGACCTAGTGGTTGACGAAATATGGCCCGCAACATTTCTCTGTGGCTGTTGAAAAGTGAGAGGCTACAATAACAGGCCAAAAATGTCAGTCCTTACTGTTTAAATGTGGTAGGGTTTTTCCCAGAATATTAACCACTTGCACGCATGTCATCATTTTGGGAGTCAAAAGGTACACGTGTACAACGTCTCACCGCCTAAAATCACACTACTCTGTATAACACACAGGGACATTGACTCCCAAAATGGCGCAAACCCAGGCATGTGAGTGCTCAGGATCTTTCCTGACTTCAGGATTTTCTCAAAACCTCTTGAGCTTTCTAATTTTCATAGAAGTAAAGCAATTACCGAAGGAAAAGAGAAATGGTTCACATTGTGTCCAAAAAAGTTGAGGTCCTGTTTATTGTGTAATGCACATAAAGAACCCAGTTACGCCTTAAAGGTGCTGCGGTGCACCCGGCAGCCACTGCCAGAAACTCTGAGGCAAACCTGGAAATACATAATAATAAGCGCTCTGAGATGCCCGTAAACAAAGCGCTATATAATAACTAGTTATTACTATTACATGTAGTTTTGTCTTTCTGGTGATGCACAGAGTCTGTCTATAAGCCTCCTGAATTGTAACATCTGAGAGATTCCGAGTCTAGAATCAGGAAATTTCACATTCATCCAATCTCATCCCGGAGTAAATTATACATGTTTTTTTCTCTCTCCTCTCCACCCTGATAGGATCATCCATGAAGAAGGTTACTCTGAAGAGGACTGTAAGCAGTACAAGCCAGTCGTATACAGTAACACCATACAGAGTATGATCGCTATCATCAGAGCTATGGGATCCCTCAAAGTGGACTTTGGAGAGGGCGAGAGAACGGTAGGTCGACCCTTCCTTCCTCCCGTAGTCACTGGTCAACATTATCCTTGAGGGAATCCGGTCCTCCAGTCCGGCAGAGGTTGTCCTCTTTCCAACGATGCATAACCATTTTTATTATTATTTTTTTATTAGTAAAATAAAAGTGGAGTTGCACAAGGGCTTGAGCCAGAATTTATAAATATGTTGTCCAAATTTGCTTCAAAAAATGTAGGTTATAATTAAAGGTAGGGTCATTGTTTGTTATTGTCAATGTAATGCTGATTTATAGGCAAAATTATCAAGAAAGATCAATAAAAGTCACCTGTGGAAGTGAATGCAGTGCCCACGTATTGAGAAAATAGCAAAAAACTGTCACAGTTTTTTCATCAAGTGCAAAGAATTCATCCACGTTTAACAAGGTGGCAGCGGGTACCAACCGCATCTTTGGCCATTTTGGGGACAGCATTCAAATGGACACCCCTACATTTCCAAATGTCCCATGCAGGCGATCTTTGGAGATTCAAATTTGTTGACATACTTTTTCTTGATTTCTAATCAACTGGGGCACTGATTCTAATCAACGAAGGCACTAATTTTTCTAATAATTCATTGGGGGCACTTCAGATGAAATAATTTTGGCAAGATACTTTCTATCATTACCATCTTTATAACAAGTAGGCTTCCGGATAAATATTACACAATTTCTTTACGTATGACCCTACATAAAAACAAAAAAGAGAATGAAAAAATTGTTCACTTCCACCACCTTGTACATGAAAGTAAGAGATGAAGTACCTGTAGGGCATCCAGATTATAAAGTCGAAGACACCAAGAATTTGCTCTGGGTTAATAATGCGTTGTGGCAAGCCAACCATTTTGTGGCATTAGCTGAAGATGTTTTTTCCATTTGCGGCTTGATACTGTTTCTCATCAAACTGTCAGGTAGTCTTTTGAACCCGATCGGACACTTTCAGTTTGTGTATAATTTGCACCCTGGACGTTTATTCAAACCGTGGATTAAACAAACAGTGATAGTTTTACACTAAGATGGTTTTGTAATAAGTCGAAATAAATTTGGTATACAATCCACAACATGTCATGTGCACACATTGAGGGACACCTACTATCCGACGGTGAGTTACATAAGTGAATTTTAATTGATACCCGGAGCAGATGTTCAAACCATCGCAATGTTGCTTTTAAAAAAAGACGCCGGTAGACAATGTCGTTGGTCGGGAGAGAAAACACTTGTTTATTTGCTTGTGTTCCAAGGTTGCTGGTCGTGTCTAATGGCCTGTAATTAATGCAGGACTTTTTTATAGCTGTAGCTTGGCATCTCTTACACCCTGGTTAGTCGAAATTAACAATCCACGTTTTATTCCTGACGGCCCAAAAAAAAGTGGCCTTGCACAGCAGCCTCTGCATAATGCCTCTTCTTCAGTTGGGGATAGTAACATCCCCTTATTACGCACTAGACTGTACAGTTTATCACACTAAACGGGAAACGCTTGTGTAACATATTTGAAAAATTACGAATCTACGAATAGAATTTCAGATGAGGTAGAGCTTAACAAATTGTAGTGTAAAATCATTTAACAAGTTTTGAAGGTTTAAGCTCTTGCATCCAACCATTTGTGATGCAATCAAGCTAAATGAGTCTTTTGTCGACCCTTGCCATTTTTTTTTTAATCTATTTGAAAGAAGTACAATCTCAGCTTTAAGGATATGAAAACCCTGTGTTGATACCACCTTTGGTTAAAATGTTATGGAAGTCAAAACACCAAGAGATGTATAGAAATGTAGACCCCTGTCGACCTATTTTGGCCTGTTATTTAATAATGCATTTACCGACAAAGGACTCATTTAGCTTGATTGCATCACATTTGTGTATTGAGCTATATATGTGTGCAGACACCGCAGCCATGAAGACTGACATTCTTTGAAAAGGTCCACAGCCAAGTTGTGCTATCGCTCAGCTCCAATAGACCATTATCATGCTGCCATCATCTTGGTCATGTTCCTTGTATCCAATAACAACAATGAACAATAATATTCAATGTACAAAAAGGAACCAGACTATCTCCCCTTCAAGCCTCGGTTTGGTCACATTGATTTGAATGGGAGAAAATCAAGATGGCTGCACCGAGTTGGATCTATGAAAGACATAGGCAGAAACCCCTCCTCCCCCAGTATATATCAGTGTGAAATTCATCAATATTTCACTTTTTTAATCATAACTTTATTAGGATGACGCCCGACAGTTGTTCGCCCTGGCTGGCCAGGCAGAGGAAGGTGAACTGAGCCCAGAGCTGGCTTCGGTCATGAAGCGGTTATGGGCCGATGGAGGAGTCCAAGGATGCTTCAGCAGGTCCAGGGAGTACCAGCTGAACGACTCTGCCTCATAGTGAGTTTATTTTATCCAAATCGGAAGGGGATTGGGAGGGGGCAGTGCAGGTAAAGAGGGGTTCAGCAGAGTACCGGTTTGAATGACTCTGCCTCATAGTGAGTTTATTTAAAATTGGGAAGGGGTGGATTTGGGAGGAACGGGGAGGGTGTTCATTAGGTCTGGGGAGTAGAAGCTGAACGACTCTGCCCCAATTTGAGTTTACCTTAAAATGGTAAGTGGAGTGAATTGGGAGATGGGGGAAGGGTCTGCAAGTCTGGGGAGTTCTACGGTACTAATCGACTCTGCTTCATCCTGAGTAAGAGTTCATCTCGATACATGGAGGAGAGGGGGGATGATGGGTGTGGCAATGGTGCTTCGGCAGGTCCAGTCGGGACCGGTTAAACAAATCTCCCTCTAAGTCCACCCAGCGAACTCACCATTAAATAGGAGGAGAGTGATGTGGGGCGGGGCAAGGGGGTGCTCTTTTTAGCGGAGTACCAGCTAAATGTTTCTTACCTCTTGGTGAGCTGTTGAGTGCAGGGAGTACTGGCTACACATTTCATCAGTGCAGTAATGAAAATCACAACCCATACGATAAAACATACTGAAAAGTGAAAGCATGAGAAAGGAAATCGTTTATAGAGATGAATGTGGGCCTTGGCCACTAATAGAAGGAAAGTGGAATGAAAACCAGGAAGAGACCCATTCTATACTAGTGGGAGTTGGTTGACACGGATTCCAATCTTGAATATTGAAACAGGAAATGGCACCCTAGATTACTGGAAACACAGTGGAGTTTTGTCAACTCTGGACGAGGTTGGTGTACACATGTGTCCTAATTGTGTTTCTCACTTTGTACATCCGAAACGGAAGATTGCCTTGTGTGCCTAATATGCGATACATGTCCCTTTTGTTGCCTGGTAACGGACCGAGCGGATTATGTGGTCATCACGAACCATTAGCTGTGCTGTGCGTCATGGACTCCCAGCAGAATGGTCCCCTGTAGTATAAGCGTTCATTCGTGTTGCACCTTTCTGTGTAGACACTGCAAAGAAATTTTGTTTTGTCAGCCAAAAATCCTACTTTTTAAAATGGGTGAAATAATTGAGGTAACCTTTTTCATGGTGTAGAGGGATCCCCCTAAAATATCCTATTTTGATGTAACCTTTAAAAAAAAAATGATGTATTGTAGAGATCTCCTTAAAAAAAAATCAAACCAATAAGTTAAAAAAGGTTTACTACATGCCAACAATAATTCTATAATTTGGGGTTCGCCCTTTTACCGGTTTGTACTGGCATATTCAGTGCTTCCCGAGTTCTGCGGGGGGAAACAAAATTTATAACAAAATTCCAGGGCTACTCGGATGGGATTGAACCCACACAACCCCTGCACTCTAGAGCCGATATCTTAACTAGTTCAAATCGCCAGGACTCGGGTAAGCACTGAGTGTACTGTTGGTAAGTCAGTACGTCACATGTACATACGCGCGTCTTCTGTGTGCGCATCTGCTGTACGCGCAATTGTTTGGCTACTCCCGGCTTTAAAGCTGGCAGACATTGTGTGTAATTTAACCAAAATCCACTCATTTCATTCTTCAAAGACACTTCTCATGAAGTATAAGAATTCTTGCGAGATCTTGAGATTTTGCAAAACAAATAAACAAACCCTGAACAATTTTTTTTCATACATAAATTCTCCAAGAAACTCTTTGCTCAATGCATTTCCTGGCCATAGCCACTGCTGAGGCCATCAGTCCGGACCTGGCCAAACTTAACATAAGGTTTCACTCCTTCGATACCCAGGGCCCAATTACATTAAAGCCTGTAAGCAATAAAAATAGCTTAGCACGAAAAAAGTACTGCTTAGCTGAAATAGGTTACCAGTCAGATACCATACAATTTACATAGCTGCGACTGGCACCCCACTCTTTTCTTGCTTAGCAATTATTTTCGTTGAACACTTGTTGTGTAATACCCGAATAAGTACCACAAATGACCTCAACCCACCCCTGTGTTTTTGCGCTGGGATACCCTGGGCATGTTAGTCATGGTTATGAGTGATTGAAGTAACAAACAAGGCCTGATGACATGTACAGACATGATATTCTTCCTGTTTTAATTTGATTTCTTAGTCTCTCCCCCCCCCCCCTAAAAAACAAAAATCAGTAAGATTGTTATTAAACAGCCGTTAAAAAATGTTTCGTGAAAGCATACATTTGTAATCATATTAAGTTGCAATAGTCGTAACCCTCAGTCTTCTCAACTGTAGTGTAGACCAGAGCAATAGGACAGATACAAACTGGGATTTTAAATTTGGAAAATTGTTTTGACCCTCCCCCCCCCAAGCATTTTAAATGTACACACCTGGAGCTTGTAAAAAGTTGAAGAAAAAACATCTATATAAATTTTGCAAATTTTAACACATATGGTCTATCGTAGCTCTTTTGTCTAAGGAACATGACCAAGTGCTAGGATTATCGCAGCTCATACCATTATGTAGGCCAGTCCTTCTGCTCAAAAAAAATGTCCCTCTTTTTTATTTTTCAAGGGTCAAACATCTTGCATGTTGTAATTTCTGATGCAAATTGGAATTAATTTCCAAAAAGCCAACCATGTTGTGAGTCGATGCAAGGCCACAAGCTAATTCCCCCGGCTGAAATGCAAAAAAGGTGCAAACAAGTTTATGGCAAGGTTGCTCTAATCCTTAGTAATCAGCCTTGACAGCCGTTGAGTAAACACGTCGGTCTTCCTCTTCAGGTGAAGTTTGAAAGCAAAATGAATCAAATGTGAACTAGAGCTAGAGGTGTGAGGGCATGAAGACACATTCATGGCCACAAGGTGTGTCTCTTCCTCCAGATGCACACGGTGACTTGTGTTGTTTGGATTTCATTGTGCTGTGTGCACGTAGTTTGAGCACATTCTCTCTCAAAGTTACTTTGTTGATGGTCATTTTGTGAAGCTTGCTTTATTTCATGCCCTAACAGGAGGTCACCTTTTTGGGAGGGTTATTATAAAGCAGAGCTGCCAACTCTCCCTGATTCTGCAGAAAGCTCCCTGAAAAATAAACCAATCTTTCCATGTTCTGGTGGAACAAGTTTGAAAATCTCCCTGGATGTGGAACCTTTTGTCCCTGTCATGTTGAATGTATATTCTAAATATCTCCCTGATTGTTGTATAAAATCTCTTGGATTGCAAGAGATGCAGATGTTGGCTGGGTCTGAGAAAGGAGGAAGACAAATTTAAATATAGGAAGGGGAAAATCAAGTGAGAACTTTCATGGGCTTGGATTTGTACATGTACACACAAGCTGACCCTAGTTACACGTCTTGTCTAGTCGTTTGTCTGATTGATAAGTGCAAATGTACATGTCAACAAATGGAATCGATTGGGAAAAGCCAGCAGCAAAAGGGTTTAAAGGATGGATAAAAAAAATGTGAAGCACAAACAACCAAAGACTAAAAAGACCACAGTGTATGTATATTGAAACGGTCAATCGGATGAGGTGGGAGGGGATGTACATTTACATGATTGAGTGTATGATTATCTAACCTGTACATTGTGCATGTCCATGTAGAATGTACATCCTGTGAAATCAGTGACATGTAGTTTTGCGGCTATCACTTTTGTTCTGCGCTAAGCACCGTTAAACTTTATCAGCCACAGTCTGTAAAGCTGTATGAAATTTTGGCTGCTAACCAATGAAACCTGTTAGCACTTCATGCTTTCATGTACAGGTACATGTACATGTACAACATGTATTTACATGTACAGGTACATGTACAACATGTACTTAATGTACAGGTACATGTACAACATGTATTTACATGTACAGGTACATGTACAGGTACATGTACAACATGTACTTAATGTACAGGTACATGTACAACATGTATTTACATGTACAGGTACATGTATATTTACATGTACCTGTACATGTACTTGACCTGTATTTACATGTACAGGTACATGTACACCATTTGCATATGTACAAATGTACATCTACTTATGACACTTTTCAGAAGGCCCAATTTCACAGAGCTAGTTATGAAAAGAAATTTGATTGTGGCTCTCTATGGAACGAACACTGGTTTGGGGAGGGATTGTTGTTAAATTCTGGTCTTACTCGAGTATAAATTTACAAGGTGTGACTGCTGAGTGACCCAAACTGGCTTATGTCATCTGAGCCAAGGACTTCCTTCCTGTTAAGGTCAGGGGTCAATGATATCCTCTCAGGGTTATCGATGAATTGTCATCCTGTCACCTTCTATTTTAACGCTACCGCTTTTTGATTCTTCTCTTTTATAGTTACCTTAATGCGCTTGATCGATTGGCCGCACCCGGCTACATCCCGACACAACAAGATGTGCTCCGAACAAGAGTCAAGACCACTGGTATCGTGGAAACTCACTTCACTTTTAAAGATCTTCACTTTAAGTAAGTCTGGGTTTTTTTCTTCATGGGACAGCCATTTTTGCCCTACAGCCGATATCGGTCAATCGAACCAGACCGAGGCTTGAAATGAAAGTAGTCTGGTGCCATGTCTACACTAAGAACAAGACCTAGATGTAGGGGACTTCCCCATCGTCATTTTAAAGGAAGTTTTACCATCCTGTCTAGGACAGTCCAGGGTATAAAGTGAAGTTAAAAAAAAAGGATTTTTTTGTGTGTTTTAAAATTATTTAAGAAAATAAACTTAAACCCTACACATTTGTGTTTGTTTGTCTGTGGAGTCTGACGGATGGACAGACGTTTTCTCAAAGTTGACAGGTTATACTCTTTAAATTTGCTGACAGAATAACTTCAAATCACAGGCAAAATTTTGAGTGGTACAAACAATTCACGATCTGTGCTTGATTTGTATAATCGTCTCGATGCTACACAAGTTGTACACTTTTGCGGCCCCTGACCCACATAGCTGTTGCTGTTTCTTGTTGTACATTTTTTTCGTCCATAGTAATTTATTGTACATTTTGTGTTGTTTTGGTCAAATAAATAATAAAAGTAATAATACTAGTAACTAACTAGATACACTACTTGTGGGTTGCTTTGTGTACAGAATGTTTGATGTAGGAGGCCAGCGCTCTGAGAGGAAGAAGTGGATCCATTGCTTCGAAGGTGTGACGGCAATCATCTTCTGTGTGGCCCTGAGCGCATATGACTTGGACTACTGAGTAAACATGTATAGAATGGGATGGGACACAATTGGTGAGTGAGGGACAAGGGGTGAAATGGGAAACCATGTGGGAGGACGGGGGACAAGGGGTGAGTGGGAACAGTGGTGGTGGGGACAAGGGGTGAAATGGGAAACCAGTTGGGGGGACAAGGGGAAACAAGGGGTGAGTGGGGGACAAAGGGTGAGTGTGGGGGACAAAGGGAGGGTGAGGGGACAAGGGTGAGGAGTGGGAAACAAGGGTGAGGGACGGGGGACAAGGGGTGAGTGTGGGGACAAGAGGTGAGGTGAGGGGGACAAGGGTGAGGGTTAGTGGGTAAACAAGGTGAGGACAAGGTGAAAGGTAAGGGACAATTGGGTGAGTGGGACAAGGGGTGTGAGTGGGTAAAAATCTTATGAAAGGGACACCACTCTACAGGTGTGTTGTGTGAACCAATTTGAATGACCCAGTCTAACAAGATTATTGTGACCCTTATTTCGTGACTGTCATGTTTTCCACTGTTCCCAACTTGTGATCCGTCATTTTTCAGAACCGCAATGCACGATCGATGAAGCATTACGACTCCATCTGCAACAACAAGTGGTTCATCAGAGACCTCCATCATCCTTTTCTGACAGAAAGATCCTCCTTGGAGAAGATCACCAAGTCACCACTCACCATCTGTTTCCAGAGTACATGTAATCACCACTCCCCCCCCCCCTCCTCCCCGGTTTCGAGTCCCGATCTCTCCTGTCAGGTCCCTTTCTTTATCAGCTTTCTTGTTCACCAAAAACTTGATTAACCTTGTACCCGGTCAGTTTTCAGGCCTGTAATTTCATCTTTGAGAGGCAAGGCCAATTTTTTATTTTGCAGAGGGCACTTCCATTGTTAAAGTCTAGTGGAAACTTTTGAAGGGGCACCATGGGCAAGACTAGGGGGAAACAGAGGCCATGGCCTTCGTGGCCTCCGTGTAATTCCAGGCCTGCAGTTTTCATTACAATAAGACCCCTTGCATATGACGTCACAAGCTCCAACAGTGCCCTGACTGAGGTCAAAGGAAGGCCTCTCATTGGCTGAGAGTAGTGCCCATTGTTTGACCTCGGCTATGGCGGCCTATGCAAGGGGTCTATAATGTTATTCATTTATTTATGTATGGAACCATTTGCATACTGTATATATATATACTAAGAGTAAAAATGAGTTTTAATGAAGTGGTGAAATGTGCATTTGTGCAAATGAGTTGCCCCTTGAGTGATGTATTCCTCACTTAACGGCACTTGACTACAAGACTTGATCTATCGGGATGGTGCCACCACAGAATTGCCATTTGCATAATTTTCTACTGTACTGACAATGAGATGTACTATTTGATGAATTGGATGAAATAATTTGATATGCGATATTCAAAACTACCCGTCCCTTGACATTTGTATATATGTATCGTTAACACCCTTCTTTTCAGATCCGGGGATAATCTGACTGCAACGTTCTGTATTCATGCACTGTGTCTTGTGTCTTTTTTTTAATTTGTTGAGTTTGGTCTGACTGTTATCCACGATTACTAGGGTTTCTGTTAAAATGCATTATTCTGTTTAGGGTGATTTTAGTATCATTTATTTGTACGTTGTAATTATGTATCTTGTATGTTACAACTACAAATTTTGAACTATTTATTGTTAATGGTTTGTTTGTAAAGTGTAATTATTTATTGGTTTCCTTTATTTACCCAGGGTGAGCCAAACAAGTTAAACTGGTTTCCTTTTGGGCCCTGCGTCCTTAAAATTTTATAAACAAAAACATAAATTAAGTACGTTAATGAGATAAATTTTAAAAAAAAATAATAGTAATTCTTTCTATTTGTTAATAGCTTTGTACAAGGCTCCAGGGCTCGGTTTCACAAAGAGCTAAGATCAATCTTAAGTGCTAAGCAGAGTTTGGTGACTAATACAAATCGCTATGGTGATGTTGACAAATCACCTTAAGATGAGTGTTTTGTGAAATCGAGCCTGGTTATCATTTCTAGTACTGTATGTTAGTGGTTTATTTGTAAAGCACATTTTTTTTCCATTTGTGTATAGCCCTGTATAACACTCCAGGGCTTGATTTCTAATATAAGAACAGGTGTGTCTGATCAATCCATTAACTCTTTCTTTCTGTCGTCCTCTCCCACAACCCTCCCCCTCCCCCCTCCCCCAACCAGGCTCCAATACATACGAGGAGGCAGCGGCCTACATCCAGATGCAGTTTGAGGATCTGAACAAACGCAAGGATCAGAAGGAGATCTACACCCACTTCACATGTGCCACCGACACCAACAACATCCAGTTTGTGTTTGACGCTGTCACTGATGTCATCATCAAGAACAACCTCAAGGATTGCGGTCTCTTCTAAAGTACAAACCAAACTCAACTTGGAATTATGAAAGCTTGTGAGTAGCATCTTTTCCCGGTTTTTTTCCTTCATTTTTTTTATATCAGAAATGAAAATGGGACACGATTCTTTCAACAGGCAACTTGGAGGTAACTAACTGCACTGTATGCAAAGAGAACACTTTGGCAGCACAAGAGATAATCTTTTAGCTGCAACTTGCTATCCCCAAGAAAATAATGAGAACATTGAAATGTGAATGAATTTTCTGATTGGGGATTGTCTGCAACTTGTTGCCAGTAAATTGTCTTGTGTGACAAGGCCTAAAGAGCCATGTCACACTAGGCTGTCTACAGGCAACCTGTTCTTGGCGATCTCCAAGAAGAAAAATATTCACTTGTTAGTTTTCACAAAATTTCTCTCAGTCCTGAAGTTTTATCTTTGAAAGGGCAAGGCTATTTTTGTAGATGGCCTACTTTCATACTTTCATGGTAGACAACACTAAAAAAATAGCGGTGTTAGTCTGATAGATAAAACAGGGAATTTAGTGGTAGCACTTAAAGACTACATAAAAGCTCTTGCAGTTTTTTCTGTAATTAGTTAGTCTTTAGGTGCTAGCTCTACCTTCCTTGTTTTATACTTTCATGGGAAAATCTTGAAGTCTATGGCAGGGTTTGCTCATAACTTTTTTCAGTGACTGTCCAGCAGGACCAGTTAGCTTGTCATTTCACTGGTCCCCCAGCTGGGAGAGAATTTTAACCGGTTCTCGGGTGTTTCAACTAGCTTTTGGCCAGCGGAACCACTACTATTAAGGGAGAACGCTGGTCTATGGGAAACTTCTGAAGGGGAACCGAAGCCCCAAACCAGGGCAGCAGAGACCGTGGGCCTCCGTGTAATTCCAGGTCTGGGACTGTAAGACATTGTCCTGTGATACTGAAGTGTTCTTATTGCACGCAGTGTAGTAGACGAAGGCTAAAAACTTACAGCAGCGGAAATAACTTAATCAGCACTTAATTTCTAACTTTTTCGTGGTTTAGCGTCCTCTGAACTGCATGTACTTTCAGCAGCTGAGTGGTTTACTTTAATCTCGTTGAAAGCATATATAAAAGAATTATTAGTAAATTAAAGAATATCCAAATATTATTATTTAAAACGGTGGGTGAGGAGACTTAAAGAAAATGTTATGACACCCCCCCCCCCTTCCCTTCCTTGGTTACTGCCATAGTAATACGGTATATTCTGCCCTTTTCGTAGATTTAGTAGTCAGTTGGACGTCAGCCATGAATATATAATAGGCAAGCTAAGTCAAACAAGCTTACAACATGCTCATTAAGGGCCTGGGAGATCTGAACGAGGTGGATTTGGAAGTGGTTAAGTCCCTAGCTGAACAATAGATGGCCCTGAGATCAATTGTCAATGGAAATCGTGGAGACAATGGTCCGACTGTGACCTCTGGGAATTCGCTTGTGAAGATTGCAAGCAAGGCTGAATTAATTATGCAGGTGTAGACTACGTAGGCAGTTGAGGTGTGAATAATTGAAAGTGGCTCGGTTATGTACACCATTAAGCAGGGATCGAAATGTGGGCAAACGAGTTCCACAAGATCGCAGGGCTTGTGTAGCTCAAAATGTTTGCTGGACCAGAATTTGTTTTTTGCGCAAGACTAAAATCAAAATGAGAAAGAACCTTTCTGAGTCCTGGCAAGGGGCCATTCAGATAGTTTCAAGTCCCGCTCTAGTCAACTTTTCTTTGTTCGACCCCAAAATAGTTAAAGTTTATCCAGTCAGTTTCCTTGTGGTTTATTACTTGACAAGTGAAATGGTGTTGTTTTAACTCCAGCTCTTTTCAGAACAGTTTTATAGCAGCAGTGGTTTTTGGAAGGGAGTCTCTTTTAATTTTTTCCGAGCAGTCTTGTTAATCATTATCGTGATTTCTTTCATTATTTTCATCTCCAGATTGAAACTCATTTTGGGGCGGCTTGCCAGAGAAAGATACTATTTGGATAGCAGGAAAAATAACGCCGGGGTTAAAGGTCAGTGGAGTTGGTCAAGCATCGGCCACTGATGGATGCCGTAGCCAAACATGCCACCTTGGTTTATGCCAAACTCACTGCAGGATATCCACGCGGAACCGGTCTAATTGTTGTGCGTATAACCATGCGTTGGTTGTTGACTCGTACATGAGCAACCATGTATTTGAGCGGTTATTGACTGGCAGGTTTTGTATCTCAAAAAAAATAATTAAAAAGGGAAGGAAACCAAAGGTGAAATCTTTCAGTAAATTAAAAAGGGGTTAATGAATGGTAACAAACAACTGCACAATCTTAGTTTTGTAAGTGGATAATGTAAATGTGGACTTTTATTTCCGTTTTACTGCATTTAAAGTGGTGTTACCTTCTCTCACTCATTGCTATTGTATTGCACGAATTATGTACAAAATCATAACGGTGAGTTTTTTTTTTCGTTTTTTTTTTCCATTCCTGAAGTCTGATGCCATCTTGAAAAATAGAAGGAAAAAAAAGAAAAAAAAAAGAAATTGCATTTCTACTCTTGTATATTGTAAAAGAAAGTGACTCATGTGATGAAGACATCTTAGTTTGGTTGAAAATGTTTAGCCTATTAACAAAAAACTACAAAACAAAAAAAAAACACACAAAAAAATATCGTCGTAGAAGCAGAGTATATTAAGCATTTTTAAGTCAGCTGGTATTAAAACAAAAAATTTAAGAAGGTTGTTTATGAATTGTTCAAAAATTGTTGGTTCGTTGGCAGAATCTTTTGAGTGCGAGAGAGAAAGTGTGAGTTATTAGAGGCCGATAAAGAGCCGATAATTGGTTCTAGTTTATTCAATTGACAACAAATTCAGTTGTTACCAGCTTCAAGAGATTGTACACTGTTCATACTTATAAATTCTTGTTGCCTTTTTTCCCCCCATTCCGTCTTGAGATGCAGTTTGTGAGAGTGAAATTTGAAAACAGTCTTGAGCAATTTTTTTTTTCAGGAAGTTGAATGTCGGATAGGGTGAACGGCATTAACTTGTACAAACTCTAGAATGCCGGGTTTACAAACTGAATCTCAAGTGTACAAGAAAATTTTAACAAGAATTTGTCCAAAATACTAAAAGAATTTGTCTTGAATGTTTGTTACATGTGTCATTAAAGTTGCAGCAGAACAAGGCAAGGAATATGTGGAAAATGATATGGGTTTTTGGGGTTTTTTTTTGCTTAGAAAATATACAAAATTATGTTACTTATAAAAAATTACCTTCTAAATTAAAAAAAGAAGAAGAAAACAAAACCCACTCGAAAGAGATGAAGTGTTGTTACTAAAAAACGGAACTGAAGGCTAATTGTTACCCAAGAAAAAACGTTTAACCTGTTTTGCAATTTCTTGCTTTAAATAAATTTCAGTGTATAGTGGATCAACGTTAACAAAATCACCCGATGTATATCTGGTGGACACGCAAACACCCATGGTGTTTTTTTTTTTGATGAATAATTATGTTTAATATTATTATGATATATATTTTTTTTCTGAACAGTGCATGCTTTGTATAGACATGTGTTAGGATGATGCTTTGTCCGACCAGCTTAATCGTGACGCCTGTGTTTTAGAAAACTCCCCTTCTCACTAGTCTTTTTTACTGACTGCCACAATGTGTGTGTGCATATCGTGAACAAAAAAGGGTAATCATACATATTTCTTGGACTAAAAAAAAAAAAGGAAAAAAATATATATATTAAAAATAATTTGCACTGTGTACGAAAAAAAAAAGAAAAAAAGAAGAAAAAAAAAATCCTGAAATTTGTGTATTATTACGATTAAATATTAAATGTTAAGAAGTATGAGTGCCTATTGTCTCCCCCTACTGGTACCCATGTAAATGTATCGAAAAGTGAACATCAAATTCCTCCCCACCCCCCACAAATGAAACAAAATAAACTATTTTGAGATAGTAGATATATATATATATATACTATATGTATATCCACATGGAAACAGAAACCCAACTCAAGAGGCAATTTCTCAGTAGATGATGTCTATATTTAAAAAAGGACAACAAATAAATAAAGAAAGAAAGACAAAATTAATAACTTGGAACTTCACTTTCAACGTCTTGTATGTAACTGCTACAGTAGTTCAGGTTGGAAAATCTTGCTGAAATTTCATCTACATAATTATTGTATATTATTATTATTTGTTTTGGTTTTTTTCTTCATAAATCTGCCAAGTCATGTTGACAGTGTACAGCCAAAAAGAAAAGAAAGTGGAATCAATTTGTTTAAAACAATTACTCATTTAAAAAAAAAAACATTATTTGACATATTATGTGTGGATAGCTTGTAACCCCATCTTGATTTGTGTGCGGTAACCATTGTATTAAAAAAACTGTGTGTGTATCGTTTTCTCTGAATTCTCTGAGCACACCCCCCCCCCCCCGAACTGTCTGGTTAAAAAGATGACAGTTTGCAAACAATTTTTTTAAAATAGATAATACAAAATTAATATGTACATTCAAAAATATCCCACACACATATGTAAATGTTTTGTCATTTATATTGATAATTGAAGACAGTTCTCTTTATGTCTTAGCGTTGTAATTATTCTATCACCCATTATGTATGTGCAAGAATTGTAGATTAAAAAATATTAAAAAAACAGTAGCACGGATCTCTTATTGCTAGCAGGATTACACCGTTTAAATAACATTCTATTGATGTGAAATATCAAATATGAATTTTAAATAAATGTGGTCTCAATTTACTCTTTTATAGGATAAGAATTCAGGACTTGTAATATTATTATTAAGCAAAAGACTATTAAAAAAAAAGAGGACAAATTCATGCTTAAAAAAAGTGTTATGCAAGGTATCGTGTAAAAAAAAACAACCACATTTGACATGGCTAGAGAGAACACTGCGTAGATTGTAAATCGTATATTTCTTTGTTCTTAGCACTGGTTGTTGTGTGTAAGAACTCAAAATTTAATCTCTGGTTCTTAGGCAGCTGATGTTGTCACAAAATGTCAGCTAAACGGATTACATTTCGGAGTTTGGTTCTGTTGATGCCAACTCGCATGTGAAGATGAAGATGAAGAAGAAGAAGAAAAAATAAGCGCCTAGGAGTAGAACCTTGCTGCTCTGCTTGTATGTTTTCGCTATTTTACTCCTAAGCACCAATGTCTGGCTACGCTGTTGGGTTTCCGCCCCATACCTGGCTCTGCGTACATCACTGGCCAACGAGAAGATGGTCCTTACGAATTACATCCCTTGTTTGTTTTGTTTTTTTAAAGAAGGAATTTGAAACCCTCTTGAAAAAGGAATCTGCACACTCCAGTGATGTACTGATTGTCATTGTATTGGAGAGGATGTGTGTGGTTTTGTTCAACATGCATCAAGGGCGCCCCCAACAGTTGACCATGATAAAGAGCTTTTTAGAGCTTGGGCGGTGACCTCTCACCATTTCTTGAATCATCACACAGATTTGTGTTTTGGATTCTTGGTTTTAATGCAAACTTTGAACACGCAAAATGTTAGTGCAAATTTAGAATTTCACCAAAAATGAAAAGAAAAAAAAAAGAGAAGATATAATTATAGCTAATTAAACATTTTATTTGAGATGTTTTTAAGTGTAAGGCGATAACAGTGATCTGACTTTAAATGTAAAGTGCTTCAGTACATTAAAAAAGTAAAATAGATTTGTGGTAATTAATTTAATTTTAACAGTTTGTAAAAGCCGGGAAGAAGTTTGTGAGAGTTTTTTCCTTGTTCCCACACGTAGGTCGTTGACTATAAAGAGGTCAAGACCAAACCCCACCCACTAAAAGAAGAGACAGCTGTGGTGCTTCGTTTAGCATTAAGTTGGGCATTGCTTATTAGGAAACATGTTGGTATAAAAATCAATCTAGTAACTCAATCTACTGAGTAATTCGTCCAATTGGAGTACTCCAGTGAGCACTGTATGAAATTGATCTATAGGTATTTGTGTTTAAGACGTACACATTTTATCTTGAACTGTTCAACCCTCCTACTAACCGCACAACTGTGGTTTGCCGGCCGTCCACAGAACTGTTCAAGTGTTACATACGAAGTGTGGACCTGAGAACAAAAGAAGTCCACATAATTTAGGGACTTGAAACACTAAGTGGACTTACACACGTCCACACAGTGTGTTTTACAGGGCTGAAGAATGTGTTCTGCACAGAATAAAAGAATGTTCACAGAGTGTATGTAACACAGAGCTGTGCCCTCACACATGCCAACTTACGGGGTATTTTACACAATGGAACAATGGTACCCCACAGAAGACTTCTTCAAAAAAGGGGAATAATATAGAACAACAATGGAAGTATCCTGTAACTGCCATATGTAAGGGCTGTGTACCTGTGTGTGTTTTGTGTAGATGCATTCCCCACATGGTATCATATATTTATCATTCAAAACTGCAGTAGGTGATATTGATGGTCAGACAGTAGGATTGACATGATCGATGCATTCACCACATGATATCATATATCAGGCCGACAGTTTTCATTCAAAACCAGTGGATAATATTGAATGGTCATACAGTAGGAGGGTTAACAGTGCATCACCTATCCCTAATCTTGTTACCAAAAAGACATGATTTCAATCGGATGAATCAGCTGTTGTGAAGGAATAAAAGACAAGCAGTACATGATCAATTTTTTACAGTGGCTCCCGTTTTTAATAAAAAAGACCTCTTTATATAAAAAAAACTCTCTTTATAAAGATTGTCACTGTATAAAGAAACCCTTACCTTAAAATAGTAAACGATGATGATTATACAATGTCCGTTTTATAGTCTGTTTAGGGAGTGTACTTGTTGTCAATTTTGTGAACAAACCAGTGTAGCCGTAGTACAATTTCAAAATACAATGGTACCACATACAACTATTTGCTCTCTTTGTGTGCCTTTTATTACCTTGGTGTGTATATGTTGTCTTTATGGTTTGTTTCGTTTAAAACTAAAAAGTTCTGGTATAGCGCACATATCCTAGTAGCTAGATGAAGGTGCTCTGCAACATTTTATCCCTGTTCAATCAGGAATACTTGTAGACCATTCCTCCAAATTTCTTAACTTCTCGGGGAGCATACAACTCCAAGCTGCTTAAATTTGCGCTAAGGCGTTTATCCAACACAAAACTGTTTCAGCCCTCTCAGGTTCCCAGCTATGGTTCAGAGAAGCAATTATGGTTAGGTAAATTGCTCAAGGACACAAGTGTCATGACTGGGACAAACCACCATTTAGAGTTTGGTACCAAAATGGAACAGCCCCCCACCCCTCATATCCGGACCAAGGCCCAATTTCATATAGCTGCTTAAGCGCAAAAAGTAGCAAAGCAAAACAAAGTTACGCTTACCAGAATAAGGCCACCAGCCAAAGTATCATGTCACATGTACAATTTGTGCCTGGTAACCTGCTCATTTCAGCTAAGCAGAAAATTGTTCAGCAATGTTTTCTGCTTAATAAGCAACTCCATGAAAATGGGCCTACAATCCCGGCCAAAATGCTTGGGCCACCCGTTCCTAAAACGTTACAATAACCATACAATAACCATTCCCTGTCTCACAATAAACATTCTCTCCCCCGTCCCCCGTCCCCCCGCTCAATGTTGTCTGGAACGCAGAAGACCGTGCAACAATGTGATTCAATGTTGTCTGGAACGCAGAAGACCGTGCAACAATGTGATTCAATGTTGTCTGGAACGCAGAAGACCGTGCAACAATGTGATTCAATGTTGTCTGGAACGCAGAAGACCGTGCAACAATGTGATTCAACATTGGAAGGGGGCAGGGGGGCCCAACGAGATATGGCCGGGATTGTAGGCCTCGATTTTACAAAGCACCGAGATTCATCTCAATATGAGTTGCCGATATGGGCATAGCGAATTGTACTGTGAAATCGACATCAGACTGTGCTTAGCAATTACAATTGATACACATCTTAGGATCAATCTTGGTGAAATCGAGCCAAGGGCCCAATTTCATAGAGCAGCTTAAGCAAACACACCAAGTGGGACACAAGATGCTCTACATTTTCCGTATTCTACAAGCGTGCATGTAAAAACTAATTAATCTTCAAGCAGACTTGTTGCAAAGCTTGAAATAGCGCAATACGCTGAGTTAGAACAGCACGTTATAGAACAGGGTTTGATATGGGCCGTGCAGTATAGGTTTTATATCACACTCGTTACTATGGATTGACCAATCGGAATCAAGGATTCAAGTTTGCTTGAAGAAAGATAGCTATAATGGCAGCTTGCAGGAATTGCCTCAGATGCAGATATGCATGGATGATTACACATAGCAATCTCTGAGTTGTTTGTATGACTGCTACGTACAGCGCATGGGACGGGCCAGCGAATAGCTTTCTTTTGAGCTTTATGCGAGGGCGCCCTACTCCTGAGAGGTCATGTTCAAGGTCTATTTGCTATGGTCGCCGGAATACACCCAGCATCATTATTACATGGAATCATTGCTATGCATTTTCAACTAATTTGACAACCAAATACTCTGACATTATTATCAAGACTATTGTTGTTCATGATTTGCAGAATTCACAAGTCATTGAGTGACATGAAATTAGCAATCACCATGTCATTCCTTGAAGGAAAATTAGTCTTACAAGATTATTAGTTTCAGATTCAACATTATATTGAACTGTTCTGTGAAAAAAAAAAACCCACCAAGACCAACTTTCTGAATGTAATAACTTTAGAAGAAATACAGGTCCTCTCAAATTGCAACAAACGGGAAAACTAGATGTTTCAGCATGAGAGGGCTACGTCATTCATCCCCTGATTGCAAGTTCACACCTTCAAGGCAAAAGGTGATCTCTTAAAAGAAATCCTTCAGTCCGGAAACAATACAATCATGACAAATCAGAGGCCAGAGTTGAAGTTGTTTTCCTTTGTTTCGTTCGATGTGAGGTATCGACCTCTGCCCTCCACTGTATGGTTGCACAAGTCCAGACGTTGTAAAGCTTCCAGGAAATAAGGCGGGAGTGGAGCAGTAATGATCAAGTCTTTCGTTTGATTCCACTTCGGAAAGGTTGCCTGGTACCAGTGGAGAAACAATGGTAACCGTGACGTGTGCCACGTTCTCAAGTTAAGCACAGTCTTGATAGGGTCGGGTATGTCCTGCAAACAGTTAAAATTGTATCTTACTTTAGAAAAACATAAAGCCAAATAGAAAAACTAGTTTTAAAATCAAACAAGCACACATAAAAATGAAACTGAACCGACATAAAGGCAATATGAGACTAAATCTATGAGTGAATAAATGTCTCTTTATTTTAGGGCTCTGCTTACTGCGAAATTCAGCGCTTACGGTCACCATTCTTCTGACAGTAATGTAGGGAACCCAAGTGGGCCCTCGGTGTTCAAGCTTTTGCGATTTACATATTTTTTCCCTAAGAAAGTTAAGTTGGGTTTTGCGACCTCAGGGCCCAATTTCATAGAGCTGCTTAAGCACAACAATTAGCTAAGCACAAACAAATTATGCTTACCAGAATAAGTTTACCAGCCAAAATACCATCTCACCTGTACAATTTGTGACTGGTATCCTGCTCATTTCTGCTTAGCAGAAAATTGTTAAGCAATATTTTCTGCTTAAGCAGCTCTATGAAATTGGGCCCTGAACTCGCTGTCTTTTTCTGTTTCGCTCTGACCGTGAGGGAACACGACTTTCTTAACTGAGTATTTCTTTCTAATTTCAAGGGAGCATGGCTCTATTTTATAATTTATATTTTAGACATCCTCTGGCGGATTTATTTTATTTTACTTGGTGGGTGCCCCTACACTAATAAAGTATCACGTCAGTATAACCTTCCTCGACTCGACTCGAGCAAATCAACTTTCATTAGAATCGAAATGGAATCTCTAATAAGATTCATTAATCGGAATTCTTTTAGCAAGCAACCACACACAGGTTTCAAGGGGAGAAAAAGTCAAATATAGAGAGGCAATGACGGAAGAAATCAAGATGCAAATAATGTGCAATAGGAAGGTGAATCATTAATAAATTTAATTAAGTCGGATTGATGAGAAGAGAGCTGATTGATAACATTCAACAAATTTGTTTCTAGTTTTGGTGAAATACACCCGCCTGATTCCAGGCCTATGTCCTTTTGTTGTGAAAAGAGGATTTTGTGGTGTCAAAAGTTTTTGGTGCAAGTGAAAAAATGACAGATCCCCGGCTTTAACTGGTTAAGCAGGGCCCAGTTTCAAAGAGCTGCTTAACACTTTGTGCTTTCACTGCTTACTGTGCAATTTCCATTTCATAGCACTGCTAACCGTAAGCACAGGAAAAGGCATGCTAACCTTCCAGCGCTTACTGTAAGCAAACAAATGTTTAACAAAGCAAATCCACGGTGAATGTGCAAGCTGGATGCCCACTTATCCTGCTAACCTTTGAAATACGCTTGCGCCTTAATAAGCAACTCTGTCAAGTTAGCCCGTGGATGTTGACATCAACTCACCTGCGTTCCCATGGTAACATGGTGGGGATCGACGAGCAGACGTACGCCAAGGATGTGTTGAATGCGATTGGAATAGGTCCGATCACCAAGGATGCTGCACAGTTTGCTAATGAGGTGGACTTGTAGCTGGTGTTTCTGCACTAAACTCAGTGAAACATAAACCCAGAAGGAATGGTTTTGTTGAACGGTTCTTAAGTAACAACAAATAACATTTACATAGCAGTGAACAATTTCCCTTGCATAGCACATCAAAATGCCACACAGAGTGTATCAGTTGAAATAAAATAAAACATCATTTGCTACTCAATATTAGCATTCATGTGCACAAAACAGACAGTTTTGGTTTTGCATCTCATGAGTCCGAAATCTGATGTTTGAAAAGAGTTAAAACAGTGGTGGGTTTTTTCCACTATTTTCTTGCGACTCTGATGCGTGCCGATTGAACCTAAACTTTCACAGGTTTGTTATTTGTCAAGTAATAAACCACAAGGGAAACTGACTGGGTAAATTTTCAAACAATTTGGGCTACTCGATAGTTAACAGTTGTACGGCTTCAGACTGGCACCCCTGAATATAGGGCTAGATAGTTCAGTTGGTAGAGCACCGGCATGCTCATCCGGAGGTTGTTGGTTCAAATACCGCTCTAGTCAAATTTTTTTCTTCGTTCAACCCCAAATTATAGGTTTGTTATTTCACGTATATGTTGGGTCACATAAAGTGCAAATACTGGTCCATGACAGTTACCAATGTTGTTTGTGTGCTCTAAGAACAAAGAACTCACATTTAAGAGGCTGAAGTTCCAGCAGGGCACAGTTGAGTTGGTGATTGGCTGACAGCACCTTATAGTCCGTCCTACATCGAAACGTCTCCTTGCGCTCGAAGCTACCCTTGGTTGGGTCCATTTTGGGCACCATCTGAGAAAGGAACGATTTCTCTCAAGATTAAGTTGGTTACTTGGTGAAAAACTTCATTGGGACTGAACATCTGACGTCACACTTTGAGGCTTGTGAATAACACCAGATTCCAGCCTTAGAATCTGGCAGCATCCTACCAGATTCACCTTTGACCTTGCATGGCTCAATTCTGTGTGAGTACGCACGCACACACTACTGTTTTTAATGTTCGCTACCTTATGGAGACCGGAGATAAAACAAAAAGGAGAAAACAAAAGGTCTCCATAAGGGAATTCTAATGAACTGCTACACAAGGAATTTTGTGTTGGAGGATGTGAAGTACAGAGACAAAGGAAAGAACCCAAAATGTCTCCACAGGGATGTAAAAATCAGAGTGTGTATATGTGGGTAGGTATACACATTCAAACCGGGGACCTTGAACTAAAGGGACAATAGGGTACCCGGTTGGGTGTAGGTCCACAGTTGAAATGTGTGTACAGAACCAATGGGAGCTGTTGCCAAAAAGTACAAACAAAAGAGGGACAATTGGTGGTCCTCGATTGCAGGTGTTTACACACTTAATTAGAAATGTATACATAAAAAAGGATGAATCATTCAATACTTTATCCTGATTGTTAGTGTGATGTAGTTCCACTGTAAGCTACGCCCACTTCACACAAACTGGCTCCACTGATTACCAGATCTAGGAGTTGAATTAAGCTAGTTTTCATTGATGCAAGGAAAGTTTAGTCATCGAACTTGGCTTTCACATACATTCTTTAAAGTAATAATAATAATGTAATTTTTTTTTAAGTGCCGATTTCCGCTGCCAAGTTTCCCATAATTAAAGGTTTCTAGCATAAGAAATGCTTTAGAACTATGAAACGTGTGATTTTGGGTAAGTTTACACACAAAGTGAGCCAGCTTTGGAGCCGGAAGTAACAAAAAACTCAGGGAGCGTGCAGCAATGTGCATGTGTGACGTAATGACTCACTAACAGGATGGACTTCGACCCGGAATAAGATCAACCAAAAGTTCACACTCACCAATGTCTGATCGCCAATTTGCTCGGGACCAATTGGAATATTGATAGTTCCTATGGCGAGGAAAAAGAAAAGAAAAAAAAGTAGAAGGTGATGGTACAACAGGTCTCCTACCTCAAAAACCTTCACTCGACAAACAATATTTTTATCACACATAACTTTGAGACACTCATAATGTGACTATGTTTTTGGTTGTTATGTATGAAATTGAGGCTGTTGAATGCGGTATATTTTCCAATTCAGAAAGGGTAGGCCTAAAGGCAGGAATTAAAACTCCTCCTGCGACGGGATCTAGGGCAGAGAATGAAACAACAACTATTATTAATAGTATTATTATTATATATTTCTGGTAATGAAACCAAGGATGCCTCATAAGCGAACTTAGTCACTGTAGCTCGCAAGCCTGAGGAAACCTGTAAACAAGGGTGCTTGCCGTGTGAACCAGAAACACCAGGGTTAACCCCTACTTTTCCACGATAAGTGTTCTGGGTTCTTTTACGAGCACTACCAATCATAGTACTACTGCTTAATGTCAAATCCGAAGAACAAAGCAACTATGGTAAAGTATCTTGCTCAAGGACACAAGCGCCATGACCGGGACTCGAACCCACACTCTGCTGATCAGAAACACCAGAGCTTGCTTCCGATGCTCTTAACCGCTCGGCCACGAATCGCCACTTAGTGGACAATAAAGAGCTCACATACCTTCTGCAGGTGTTGGTATACCAATGGTCAGAGCCCTGAGGGGGAAACGAAAAAGGAGAAAAATCCTTCAATTATTACGTACACACATCTTGTTGATTCTGGTTGGTTAGTCATCAGGTGCCTGTGCAAACTTTGTTTTCATATTAATATAATAAAAATAAACAATAACTAGTTCTTACTGTATATAGCGCATTTCCCAATAACGTATCAGTGCGCTTTACTTTAGTGCCCTGGTCATTGGGCAAATAGCATTCCTGTAATTTTTCCTAGCTCCCTGGGGAGTATACAGCCCGAGTTGTCGTGGTGCCCGAAGGCTTTTTCAAACACAATATCAACCTCTACCCTCGCTGGTACCTTATTTATACCCCTGGGTGAAGAGAAGCAATTATAGTAAACCCTCCTACTGTCAGGCCATTCAATATCATGCACTGTGGGGAATGCACAGTACACAGATAGTTCTGTGCACAGTTGTGCCACCGTACATAACCCATGCAGTTGAATAGCTTCAAATGGTTTGTCAACTTGCTGAAAAATGTTACCAAGAGTAGGAGGGTTAGAATTGATACTTCCTCGCCTCGATTCTACTCACCAATATTTTCTAACCATCTGGTTTCTCTTCCTCGCATTGATGAATGCATCGTTGATTTTTCTTGTAACTTCCTTAGTCTCACCAAGCAGAATCAAACCTGAAGAATCTCTGCAGAGTTGAGAAAAATAACAAAAGAAGCTTTAGTGTCAAGAAACGTTTGTGAAATCAACAATTAATCCCAACTTAATAATGATAATATGGACATTTGTAGCACGCCATATCTGTCAAAAGACACTCCTGGCGCATAGGAATAGAACTCTGCTAATGACGGCACTGTTAAAGCCTAAACTGAACAAGTGAGTTTTCAATTTAGTTTTGAAGCTGGAGAGAGTGTCTACTAGTGCTGCGTCCTTCGGATGGGACAGAAAGCCGTAGGTCTCGGTGTTGTGCAATGCAGGTAAAAGAACCAGTGCACTTATCGAAAGAGAGGGCTTGCCCGATCTCCTGTTTGATGGCTGCATATTGCACCACAGCACCGTGTAAACCATTACATGGTGCTATGTAACTAAAGGAATAGGTCTCATACTTCAAAACGTAGCTCCGCATACCTTCCACGATAAATACTGTAGCGCTCAAATATAGTGTCAAGCGCTGTATAAATAAATGTAAGTATTATTATGTGATGTTTACAGTACTAGTGATGAGGAGGCCGCAGCAAGACCCCAATATGCACCAAGTGAAGTGATCATCTACTTCAATTGGGCATCAACTATAATTCTGACAGCCCAAACTTTAAAGGCAATGCCCAACTAATGTTGGCAAAGTTGGATTGGAACTTGATAGACTAGAGAAACCAGTAGCTGCGAACCTCAACAATATTGATTTCACAGAGTTAAGTACCGGTAACTCTACAACTGAGGTTGCTGCTACTGGACCCTCTATGAGTCTACCATGAGACACCTATATATAGCGTATGGAGCTAACTTGATTATATTTAGGTCCGAAATGATTTAGGACCCAAATGATTTAGGACTAAATGATTATAGGACCTAAAAAACATTTTTGTGTGTACTACCTGTCCGCTGCTTTGGCAATCTCCCCTGCTGGTTTCCCAACAGCTTCCATGACCTCAGGAATGACCTCTACAACGTTCATTTGATTCTCACTGGTTCCAGTCACATGGATACCAGCTGGTTTGTTCAATCCGATGACCCCATCTAGGTGTAAATCAGGGAAAAAACATTAAACATTGATGATATAAATATGTCACTTTTGTTTTGCGAGTAAACATAAAATTGGGCAAAGGGAACTAGTTAAGTTTGACACATTTGTCTGAGATCCTGGTACTTAGCTTCTATTTTTAACATTAGTGCGGTGTGCTATTAATATCGATAGCGATACTGGTACTGGCTGGATGGAGGACCAGAGAACATGCCAAGAATTTAAAATATGAATCTACTAGTAACTAGGTAGTAGTATGCATGATGTAAAGAAAAACTTGCACATATATATAATTTTTGCTTTTGATAACATTAAGAACTTAAAGGCCATTTTTTAAATTACTTCTGTAGGTATAAACAATAAAAATATGGTTTTAATAACCATGGAGGCAAAATATAGACTTTTCCTCCATGGTTTAACTGCACCCCCCCCCCCCTCCGCTTATCCATCACCCTGACCACGCCCATTCTCAGGAAAATTAAATCACTTTAATAAATATTAAAGTCTTTGACTTGAGTTTTTTTTACCTTGATTGTACACTTGGCTGTCGGCAATGTGTTTTGCAAATTCATCTTTAGTCATGTTCTCAAACTGCGGAAAACCATGAGGGGCGAAGATGCTTTCATCAGGCCGCTGCAGTAGCCTGTTTCTTCGCCCTTTCTTCTTCTTCTTGTTTGCCTCCTCCTCCGCCGCCAAAGAACGTTCAACAATAGTTTCCTGCACGGAGGTGGAGCTCAACTGCCGTATGCTATTCGTCGAAACTGGCGAGGAGGCACACAGTTGACAAACAAAGCGTCGTAAAGTTTGCATTTTCGACTATTTGGACTCATCAAATTGCAAAACCTTAAAGAATGTATTTTCTTTTGATAATCAATTGTATTTTTTGAAGACACTAGGCCTACACCCGCATCAGCATGCATTCCTTGGCGTGCATTTAACTACTGAACTTTAGTCTGGCACCACATATGTAATCGCACTATTCCTGATACTGTTTCCCTATCACGACACAAGGTACCAGAGAAAGACAAGCGATCATCGGTGCACGTGTAAAATTTTCCAGGAATAAAATCTGTAAGTTTTTTTCAACTTTTACCGTAGTTTTCTGTGAAACATTTTCTATATTTTGACAATTCTATGCTTTTAGTGTTATTATAAAAAAATTTTGTATTTAATTTATGGTATTACTGCTTCAACATGTAAAAAGGTTTACCTTGGGTTTGTTTGTCCAATTTCCGGACAAGGAGTTTGTATTGCAACATCACTGACACTGTGTTTTGTGTGTGTTTTATAAATTGCTCTTTATTTATATGTTTATTATTTTAAGTATGTATTTGAAATATAATTCATTTTGTTTATTGATGTGATGTCTTTTATTTAAGTTTAGACCGCAAACTAAAGTATCAATTGTAGCCCAATTGTAAATTGCCGGTTCCCCAGCTGGCTAACGAGTAACGTAAACACTAAGCCAGTTTGCAGTATTGGCCCCTCTTTGAAATATGTACACGAATTGCTGAAATTTTGTATAAGGATTTAACTGCCTTATTGTATAAAATTGACTCCTACATTTAAATGGATAGTATTATCTTTTCTTTTTTCTAATTTGTAACTCCAGAAGAATTTTTTAGAGGGAAATTAAGTTTGAAAATGCTGTACGGCAAAATAGGAATTCAGATTATTTTATCGTTACGATGTCACCTGTAAAATTTCCACGGCCACTTTTAAAAGCCCTAATTGTTTACAAATTTAAATAACTATAGCCATTAAATAATGTAGGCCTATTTTCTGTAATTTTTTAGTAAGGCCATACTTAATAGTATACAGACATATCATGTGACGCGCTCTTAACCAATCAAAAGGCAGAATATTTGTAAGGGGTGTTATAATAAAGAATAGTTAATAAGCATCCCTGCTCGACAAGCAAAAAAACATTTTTGTACTTAGCGGGTCAGACACAGTCAAAAATGTTGCGCTTTAGTTTTCATGTTAATTTTCTTACAAAAGCTTGTGTGAGAGTCAAATTATCTTATTAATTATTTTATTATTTTGAAAGATCGCAGTAAAAATCAAACCAAGAACCAGAGCAAGATGGCGAAGAGTATCCGCAGCAAACGCATGAAGAAGCTCCGGGCCATCAAGAGGGCCAGGAACGGACCGAGGGAAACAAAACGCTTAAAGAAGATTCTTGGTCTGTTAAGACCAGAGGAAGAAGACCAAATTAAGAAAGTCTATAAATGTAAGTTATTGATATGATCTGGAGACCTCAAGTTGTCTTCCCGGTTTTTTTTTGTGTGTATTTTTTTTGCAAAATACATGTGTTAATGATATTAAGTAATAAACAATGAGGGGAACAAAACAAATTGACTAGAGCGAGACCTTAACCTGCGACCTCCGGATAATGTGCAGGCATTCTACCAACTGAGCTATCTAGCCCATTGTTTGCGGTCTTCCTATATTGACAAAATAGGGAGACCTCCAACATTAGGGCTAAATAGCTCAGTTGGTAGAACCCCTGCACATTATCCGGACATTGCATGTTCAAGTCCCGCTGTAGGCATTTTTGATTTGTTCAACCCAAAATTATGATAATATTAACAATAATTTGGTAGGCTATTCGGCTACTCATCCTTACTTGCAGCTGAGAATCGGAATTGCGAAGAACACGGCAATGGGGTTGACGCGCAGGCATGTAAAGGTGCCTTTGTCGGCCATTCACCTTGACTCAAATATGATCACGGAGCACAGCCAATGATCGAAAGAGTTATATTTTTTTCAGGAGTGAGGAAAACCAGAAAGCACAAAGAAAAAACCCTCAGAGAGAATCAAGGCACAACTCTACTCACATATGGCCCTAGCTGGGAATCGAACCAGGGCCACAGCAGTGAGTGGTCGAGCGCTTTGATGCTCTAGCCACCCATGTGACCATGTAGGTGTGTCACAACAAACGTTCCTTTTGCAATGCAGTCGTTTATTTTTTCCACAAGCATGAAAACTTTCTGTCTGTTATTTTCATTGTAGTTGATGACATTAGAGAGCTGATCATCAAACCAGGTGTCAATCAAGCATCGGGAACAAAATACGACATGAGATTCATCCCGGATAGGGACAAGACCAAGGGGGCCAGCGAAGCAGCCGAGGATGCTATGGTCGATGAGAACGAAGAAGAAAACAAATTGGGTAAATTCAACTTTGAGCTTTGCCAAATTCAGGAAAATGTTGGTTGAAATTTGTTGTGTGTATTATAATAGTTCAGTCGCTGTTTGCCAACATTGCTCCTTCACACCAAAACAACAATCCACTCCAGGCCTGAAATTAAACGGAGGCCGCAGATGCCATGGCCTACATTGCCCTGGTTTGGCCTTGGTGCCCCTTCAAAACTTTCCCATAGACTTAAAGATTTTCCAAAGGAAGTGCCCTTTACAAAAATGAAAAATGGCCGTGCCCTCTCAAAGATAAAACTCCAGGCCTGCCACTCTGTTTGACGACAAAAGTTAATGTCATTTGACCTGAATGTTTATTCTCGATATATGCTTTTAGTTTCTACTGAAATGTTCAAAACTCACAGTCTCATGACCCCATTTGTAAATCTTTGTTGTTTTAAATTGATGAGAAAATAGAGTTGCGAACTGATTACCCACTTGTTTTCAAATGATGTTAAATTTGTATCAGGGATAAACAATATTATTTGTGTTTCACCCATGCACCGATGTGTCAAGCACTGTATACTTGGTGCTTTTCCAGAGTCCTGTGAAAAAAAATCCACAGGAATATGACTCGGGTGGGATTCAAACCCACTACCTTTGCTATTCTGTAGCAGATGTCTTACCACTAGATCATTCAACCAGAGATTCCATCAACCCTCTACATCCTCTCACCTTATGCCTGGTCCTCGTATGAAAATAAGCTACGGGGATAGAGCTCAGTCGCCGTTCCCAAAATATGGAACACTCTCCCTCCCCACATTCAAAATGCTTCCTCCTCACAAACATTTAAAACTACGTTGAAAACTCACTTATTCAAATCTCTGTAATAACTCCAATCTGCAGCTTGTACCAATCTGCAGCTTATCTATTTTGTTTACCTTTCTCATGTTATGATGTCTGCTTCTGTTATTGTAATTCTTTTTCTAATTTTGTATCTTTGTATTTTGGTGCTGATGCCCTAGTTGTACTGAATAGTCTGCAAGGACAACAGCACCTTAGCGCTTAGAAAAGTAGTATTAAGTGCAGTAAAATATATATTGTTATTAATTATTATTAAGGTTATTAGGCCAGTGAGCTTGCCTGGTAGCTAGAGGCAGTTTAAATCCTAAATGTTAGTGGCGGGTTTGAATTTTTTTGCTGATGTACTCTCTCCGTCTGTTTTGACGACAGATTCTGAACAGCTAGAATCCGAGCAGCTAGAATCCATGGAGACGGACGGTGAGGCCAAGAAGAAGGGAAAGGGTCTGAAGAACGAGCACGGCAACTACCCCATCTGGATGAGCCATCGGAGAATCAAGAAGATCAAACGGAAAGGAAGAATGAACACGCACAAACTCAAACGGGCCGGCTCTGGCAAAACATTTTGAGTTTTTATGGTTTTTTAAATTTTTATTTAAAGTTTTTTGGTTGAGTTTTTTCTTTTAAATTGATTGAGTTCCAGTGGCTCATCTCATTTGTGACTCGTCGTTGATAAATGATGAAACCCAGGAATCCTTCAGAGTGGCTCATAGTTTGAAGATGCTGTGAAGGGAATGTGCAGACGAATGTTTCAGATTAGGAATAAAACAAAAATGTAAATTTTTTCCCTGAGTGGAACTCATCTTCACTCATGATCCACTTTAAAACTTGGAAACTGTTGCGCAACTAAGTAACTGGAAATTTCATGCATTATAATTGTACAGCTTTTAGTGGAAAAAAAGTTTTTAAAAAATTAAAAGTTGACCAAGTTCCCTAAAGGCGTACAAAATTGTCAGAAATACTGTGGACTGAATGAGTTAATGGTCTGAGCTCTCATTGATTGTCTGGTGTAGTCTTGATGTTGGTTTTTGTTAACGTTGTCGGCGATATCACACCGCAAATTACTGGAGAAGAGCTATCTGTATCAAACAAACATCTGGATCAAAGTGAACCGGATTCGTAGACTTGCCCAGTCTGTCCGAGCCAGTCGAGGTTGTGCCCTCTAGTACAAGAATTAGCGTCGCCCAATCAGCACTAGGTGTGGGGGGTCAATGTGATGATGTCATTCTTGTTTATCTTTATTGTACAGATAATTGATTGTTTATGCTCTGTATAGGCAAAATAAACTACCCTGGACGGAAAGTATGCGTTACTTGTATTTTGATTTCATTTGTCTCATCTTCTTAGCCCAATGAATTTTGTCAAAGAACTGAAATAAACAGAGCAACTCCATGGTTAGTAGTGTAACACTGACGATAAGTGGGGATGGGGGGGGGGGCGTCCAGTTGATGAACAAGTCCCCCGCTGGTCTCCCCCCCTTTTGAAATCTGGACCTGCTAAAATTGAACATTTCTTCTTGTTTCCTAATCGTCGTCATGGTGTTGGTGCTTGCACTGTTTGATGTGTAATGAATTAAGTCAAACAAATAAATAAATCAAGTAAGTTTTGTTTGAAGCTTTGCATGGTGTGGAAAATAGAAGGAACTATAAATGAATAGTAAACTTGCGGGTACAACCATGTGTAAAATCTCTTGTGTGTGAGTGTTGGCTCTGAAAAGCTGGTGTGATCTCGACGTTTCAAACAGTATACTCTGCTCCTCTTCAGATCACCAGAATAAAATGTTGTAAGCCATTGTGTAGTATTACTCGATATTTAAAACTATTTTTTTTATTTACACATGGAGATATTGCATGGGTTTTACCACGTCTGATTACCCTAGTTTCACTGTGGAACACCACCTTGGAGTAACCCAGCAGCTGTTTTTTCCTCCTTTCTATTCTCAGATTAACAGATGAATGATAATAAACAAATACAACACTTGAGGAAAGACAAGTCACACAGGCTCTAGGCAAATTGTTCTTTATTCATTGTATAAAACACTTTAAAAACATAAGTTTATATATAATGTTTAATGCCGGGCAGAAAATAAGAAAAGGTAAATCACTCTCTTCTTGTAAAAATGATCAACAATGAAAATTGATCTTTTCAGTAGGTTAGAATTGATTTATACTAAAAATCCCTTAAGTTCATGAAACATTTTTGCCTGAAACCGAAGTGGCAAAACTTCATTGTGCTACTTCCCATGGAATTTTCCGCTTGAAACAGTATGACAATCTGTAATGTGCGTAACTCTATGGGAGGTAAGGGCAGAAGGCCAAGCTACAAGCCAGGCACTTCATGTATGACGCAAGATCTTTCACACTGCCCGTTTATGGATTCCCAATTGGTCAAGGAAACGCACAATTCTGACATTATACCATTATAAATGTTGGAGTTGAGGGGGTAGTTTTCACGCAAGGAGTCGCGATATTTGTTCCGAGTGGAAATTGTAGCCCTGATGGGTTATTAAAACTAACTAGTTGTCAAATTGTACGCGTTCAGCAAATAGTAGCGTCGTGCATGGAGAGCCTTGGTTCTTGCGGTTCTGGCTAAGGCTGTATCCGAATTGACAGCTACGGCTACGACTGTTGCTAAGAGTGTTACTAAGGACGTCCTATACTTCAATCATGATGACATGGCAATCAAACCATACTCGTTGCTTTAGCCGCCCATTCGGGCACGGCCTTGATTAATGGTTAATGTATTGGAACTGCAGCAGCCATCTTGGGGTTTTGGAAGGAGGATTTTGTTTTCTTTCTTTTTTTCAGATCAATGTCACCAAACCAGGGCTGGAAGGGGGGAGGGGAGGCATCAAAACAGTCTGATCACACTTTACACTAAATACTTATTATTGTAATCACTTGTTAGACACGGGTACTAGACCAAGAGGGTCGGACAGAATGAAAAAGGCATACAACCCTCTGTACTGTGTTTTGGGCGTAATTTGTGGCTTTGTCATGTTTGTGTAGTGGGGTTTTCCAATCACCATCTTGAACCTAAGATTAGTTTGCATAACCATTTTAATAAAACAGTGTATCACAATACATTCATTGTGATTGAAAGGAGAAACTAATCATAGGCTTATTACCCAGGGGCTGGGGGAAACTGCCCCCCCCCTTAAATTCGGGTGAAAATTCGCAAGAAACAAATTGGAAAAAGTCTAACAACAATTTTTTTTACCAGGTATTAGAATTTGATACTTGTGTTTTTATCAACCCCCCTTGACCAAAGAGTGCCCATATACCCATGAGAATAGCACTAAATTATCCTAACTAATGGGGCATGTTTTGGCGACCCCCACCATAACAAAATATTTCTGACGTAAAATTCATTGACCGAAAAATTTCTGAGAGCTATGGTCAGTAACCAGAAAAAGATAGTGACGTAGGTACATCTCTAGAAAAGTGATGTTCTCAATATATACATTTTATTTTCAAGTAATGGAACATGGTAATTATAATTTCATCAACATTATTGGATTGTATGCTTAATTTTTGCATAAATTAGTTCAGTGGAAATTCTTTTGTTAGTTTGTAGAATCCACCGATTTGAAACCAAGGCTCACCAAGAACCAACACCAGAAGTAACTATGAATAAATAGTAAACTTGCGGGTACAACCATATATTAAATCTCTTTTGTGTGAGTGATGGCTATCAAAAGAGCCAGTGTGACCACATCGGCTCTTTTCAGAGCCATCACTCCCACAAAAGAGATTTAATATATGGTTGACCCGCCATGCAAAGCTTCAAACACCACTTAACTCGGTCACCGCTAAAGTGCTTAACCAGTGATGCTTATCCAGCCCAAATATGTTTCTGGCCAAAATGCACACCTGTACTCTCATGCGGGGACAAAATTTCATAACGCCGAGAAGTACAACATGTAAAAACTGGCCTCTTTTTACCGGGCATGCCCAATGGTCTTGTGGTTATAAGACATCGGGCCCAATTTTATGGCTCTGCTTACCTCCAAATTCTGCGCTTGCGATCACTTTTCTGCGCTTACAGGGCAAGCGCCGAATTTCTACGCTAGCTGTGTTTGCGAAGAATGCCTAGTAACGTGGAGTACGCATGCCCACAAGCAAAAATTCCCTGCTAGCCTGTGAAATACGGTTAACGTAAAGTGCGGATTTCCTTGCTTTCGTAAAGCGCAGGTTCTTTGCTTACGGTAAGCAGAGCCATGAAATTGGGCCCAGCTCTAGAATGTTGGGGCTCAGTAGCCTGTGGATTACTTCGTATACAACACTTATCACACATCTGTGTTAGGGTAAAAACATTGTAAAAATTTAAAAAACTATTAGTCTACAACTGTTGCTTAACAAACTTATTTACTCAGCTGAACTGTTCAGCGAACGGTATTTTGGCTGGTAACCCACATTCAAAGTTTTGGCTAGTAACCCATTTTCAAAGCTTGTGTTGTCAGCTCCATGAAACTGGGCCCAGATTTGATGTAACAATTATCCAAGACAATAAAAAATGGTTTGGAGCCCAGAAAATATTTGACGACAACAATTAACGTTTTTGTTCATATATCCACTTCCCTTTCTACGTAAAGCACACTCTGTACACTTTCTTCATTTATACAAATATAATATGCGAATCATTTACAATAAAAATAATATTGCTCACTGTTTAGTATCCTGCTCGTAAGTTTGAAGTAATTCCACTGTTAGCCACGCCCGATTCACACAAACTAGCCAGGAATGGACCTTTACCTTGAAATATGCTAATAACATTCACACATGTGTAAAGACACTATTGGTTGGCAAACGCCATAGAGTTGTTCACACAGCAGACGCACAAACGCATATGTGTCACACCACCATCAGTCCCATACAAAAAAGCATGGTGTTACCTCTTTTTGCCAACCAGCGGTAGGGGTAGTGTGCACGCGTGATGTGCAATTTACATATTTCATGGGAAGGGTCTATTGCATTGAGCTGGTTTTTATTGAGGATTTATGCAAGAAAAGTTCTAAGAACTGGACTTGGCTTTTACACTCGGTGTTCCTGGTTTGATTGGCTGCATATTGCGCCACAGCACCGTCTAAACCATTACATGGTGCTATGTATAGGGACAAAGTTTTCATACTTCAAAACATAGCTCTACATAACTTTCAGAATAAATTACACAATAATGTTCGAGCGCCATGAGCGTCTCTGAGTGACAGATTTGAGCACTGTGTAAGAAGCCACCATTATTATTAAATATATGCCAGCTTTGAAGTAGCGAAAACTTTGGGCACGCAGCGAATGCGCACGTGTGTGACACAATGACTTGTCAACAGGATTGAGTATGTCCAAGAAAAAGGTCCCCTGGTGGTCCCGTACATAATTGACACCATGTTTTTTTTTAATTACATAACCATCCTAACACCAGGACTAGCACAACACCATATAAATTCTTTTGGGTATTCTTCTTGCAGATGCCCAACATGAGTCTAAAAAATTACTGAATCTGTTCAGAGGGTTGAGCTTTCTGGATGTCCCACTGGGCGTAAGTGAATTCTTGGGCTTACTCTATTGATGAATTCCATAACGAGGGTCCCATATAAATAAATTGAACAACATGGCATCAGTGAGTTGGAAAAAAATGCCTCAGATAAAAATTTTAAAAATCCGTTGTTAAATTCATAACCACCTTGCTGTCTAATTGCAACTCTTGAACCACAAATGTCTGCAAAAATTCTTTTTAAAAAAGCACACCTCCAAATCAACCCAGCTTTTTGGGGCCTATTTCAAAGAGCTGCTAAGCACACCATTTTTTTTTTACCAACAAAAACAAATTTTGCTTAGTATTACAAGGCCTTATTTCTAGGCAACGCTTATCGCAAAACTTTCCACTAAGGGGTCTGTAGATTCATGCAATTTACAGGGTACCATCAGCGCAGGATTTCTGTGATAAGCAGTGTCAGGTAATTAGGCCCAGGTTACCAGCCAAAATGCCCTGATGAATATTGTATTCGTTTCCCACAAAAAATATTGTGGAAAGAGATTTAACAAGTAATAATTCCACGAATAAGCAGCAGCATCAAATTGATCCATTGCATACAAATTATATACACATTATATCATAGTATTATTTTGAAAAAGGGAAAGTTCGGAAAACGTACAGTTACAAACACTCATTATCGAAAGACTTTATAAAAAATTGCAATTTTAAATTTCAATTAGCTTCCTGAATCAGTATACAAAGATTGGCTCTGTCAGCAAGCCTGATATTTCACTGATTAATAATGGGCTATAAAAAACATTGTTATGAAATGAATCTGGTTGGAAAGATGTTCTAAAAGTAGAATAGAATGATTCACACTAAATATCCCTCGAAATTGTGTGGTGTCCCTTTTACTTTGTGAACTTAAACACGGTCAGTAATTTTGTGGAGTCCCAAACTGGTTCTACAAAATGGCGGACCGTGTGAGTTCATGAAGTAAAAGAAAAACCACCCATTTCGAGGGATATTTGTGTGAATCATTATATCCTACTTATAAAACATCTTTCCAATCGTATTCATTTCATAATAAACACTTTTATAGCTCAAAGCGCCCAATCTGAAGGCAGCGTGTCCCTTTAACACATAAAAAAGACAATATTTGTCATTCCTCCCACATCCAAAAGCCTTCCTCAAAATCGTTTATGTTTTGTAACAGATGTTGGCTTGCTCGTATACATTGCTTATTTTTGATTGCGGCAATCAAAATAAGCATTGGTAATTTGGGGGGGGGGGTTTTATAAATGCTATTATCTTAACTTTGATAGTATGTGTACTTCAGACAGGATTCTGGAGTGTTGGTACTGATGAGAACTTAATAATTTGTGAGCTTTCGCACTGTGACCAATTCATTTTATTTTTAAACTTATCAATCCTGTACTTAAAAAAACTGTATATTAGTTAGGCATGGTACAACATCTATGCATATGTTAGCACGTACAGAAAAAAAGGGCACCATTTTTGTTTGGGTTTTACTTACGTGCTATAAAATTGTCATGGACGATACCGTAAAAAAAGCCTTTACAATTATTTTTTTCAAATTACTATCGAAGAGAGTAGAAAATGCCAAGTATTATAAGAGAAAAGTGACAACTGCGAGTAGGATACAGGTGAAGACGGCTGTGAGCATCGGAGACAGCCTGACGGATGGAACGTTAGATGAAGAGCATGGTGAAAACACCCCACAACATGCCACATCCTGAGGGTATCCAAAAAAACATTGAAAAACTTAAGAGCACTTTCATTTCATTTCTTTGGGGCTCAAGCAGGGTATAGTGCACAGTTGTCTAAACTGACATTGGGGGCTCGAGCAGGGCTTAGTGCACAGTCAACTAAAGTCATCATTGGGGCTCAAGCAGGGTATAGTGCACAGTTGACTAAAGTCGCCATTAGGGCTCAAGCAGGGTATAGTGCACAGTTGACTAAAGTCATCATTAGGGCTCAAGCAGGGTATAGTGCACAGTCGACTAAAGTCATCATTGGGGCTCAAGCAGGGTATAGTGCACAGTCGACTAAAGTCATCATTGGGGCTCAAGCAGGTATAGTGCACAGTCAACTAAAGTCGCTATTGGGGCTCAAGCAGGGTATAGTGCACAGTCGACTAAAGTCACCATTAGGGCTCAAGCAGGGTATAGTGTACAGTCGACTAAAGTCGCCATTGGGGCTCATGCAGGGTATAGTGCACAGTTGACTAAAGTCGCCATTAGGGCTCAAGCAGGGTATAGTGCACAGTCGACTAAAGTAGCCATTGGGGCTCAAACAGGGTATAGTGCACAGTCAACTAAAGTCGCCATTAGGGCTCAAGCAGGGTATAGTGCACAGTCGACTAAAGTCGCCATTAGGGCTCAAGCAGGGTATAGTGCACAGTCGACTAAAGTTGCCATTGGGGCTCAAGCAGGGTATAGTGCACAGTCGACTAAAGTCGCCATTAGGGCTCAAGCAGGGTATAGTGCACAGTTGACTAAAGTAGCCATTGGGGCTCAAACAGGGTATAGTGCACAGTCAACTAAAGTCATCATTGGGCTCAAGCAGGGTATAGTGCACAGTTGACTAAAGTCGCCATTAGGGCTCAAGCAGGGTATAGTGCACAGTCGACTAAAGTAGCCATTGGGGCTCAAGCAGGGTATAGTGCACAGTTGACTAAAGTCGCCATTAGGGCTCAAGCAGGGTATAGTGCACAGTCGACTAAAGTTGCCATTGGGGCTCAAGCAGGGTATAGTGCACAGTCGACTAAAGTCGCCATTAGGGCTCAAGCAGGGTATAGTGCACAGTTGACTAAAGTAGCCATTGGGGCTCAAACAGGGTATAGTGCACAGTCAACTAAAGTCATCATTGGGGCTCAAGCAGGGTATAGTGCACAGTTGACTAAAGTCGCCATTAGGGCTCAAGCAGGGTATAGTGCACAGTCGACTAAAGTAGCCATTGGGGCTCAAGCAGGGTATAGTGCACAGTTGACTAAAGTCGCCATTAGGGCTCAAGCAGGGTATAGTGCACAGTCGACTAAAGTTGCCATTGGGGCTCAAGCAGGGTATAGTGCACAGTCGACTAAAGTCGCCATTAGGGCTCAAGCAGGGTATAGTGCACAGTTGACTAAAGTAGCCATTGGGGCTCAAACAGGGTATAGTGCACAGTCAACTAAAGTCATCATTGGGGCTCAAGCAGGGTATAGTGCACAGTTGACTAAAGTCGCCATTAGGGCTCAAGCAGGGTATAGTGCACAGTCGACTAAAGTAGCCATTGGGGCTCAAGCAGGGTATAGTGCACAGTTGACTAAAGTCGCCATTGGGGCTCAAGCAGGGTATAGTGCACAGTTGACTAAAGTCGCCATTGGGGCTCAAGCAGGGTATAGTGCACAGTTGTCTAAACTGACATTGGGGCTCGAGCAGGGCTTAGTGCACAGTTGACTTAAGTCGCCATTGGGGCTTAAGCAGGCTACAGCGCACAGTCAACTAAAGTCATCATTGGGGCTCAAGCAGGGTATAGTGCAGTTGACTAAAGTCGCCATTAGGGCTCAAGCAGGGTATAGTGCACAGTCAACTAAAGTCATCATTGGGGCTCAAGCAGGGTATAGTGCACAGTCGACTAAAGTCATCATTGGGGCTCAAGCAGGGTATAGTGCACAGTCGACTAAAGTCATCATTGGGGCTCAAGCAGGGTATAGTGCACAGTTGACTAAAGTCGCCATTGGGGCTCAAGCAGGGTATAGTGCACAGTCGACTAAAGTCATCATTGGGGCTCAAGCAGGGTATAGTGCACAGTCAACTAAAGTCGCCATTGGGGCTCAAACAGGGTATAGTACACAGTCAACTAAAGTCGCCATTGGGGCTCAAGCAGGGTATAGTACACAGTTGACTAAAGTCCCCATTGGGGCTCAAGCAGGGTATAGTGCACATTCAAGTGAAGTCGCCACTGGGGCTGAAAGGGTTAAGCAGCCCTGTGAAATTAGGCCCTGGCCCTAAATTGTTACAATACTTACTTGATAATCCTGAGCGGCAGTACTATGAGCTGTACATTGCTCATATTGGAATGTTCTATTCGGACACGATTCCTCACTTGGCAGCGGGCACATCTGATAAAACAAAAATGCAACATCAGGTAGAGCTAAATGAATAAGGTCTGTGTGTGTCCTTTGCCAAACTTGACCATGTTGACCCTCCCAAAATCCTTCTATATCCTCTTTGCTGAAATGAAGGATTCAGACGAATACTGAGTTTAAAAATAAGACCGTGTCCTGCTGTTTACCTACTACCATGGAGTATATTGGGAATCAGGAGACTACTGCGTTTAAAAATCAGAACTTGTCCTGCGGTCTATCTACTGCCGCGGAGTAGATTGGGAATCGGAAAATATCACTCACTGAACTCTGATTGCAGATCTTCGTGGGATCACTTTGATAGTTGATGGCGCCGTTGGCGTAAATTTTCTGTCGCAACACCTCCAGTTCACACTGAGAGTACACGGCGATTTCCGGGCAGAAGTCTTGATGTCTCCGTAACTCATCTCTCACAGTTGCCTTGTCACTCTCCAACTGCGGAATGAAAAGACAACACATTTCAGGGCACTGTTGTACAGGACTCGGGAAAGTACTGAGTATACAGTGCCTTAAAGGCCATGTCACACGAGGCAATTTACAGGCAACCAGCTCCAGGCAATAAGGAAATTTATTCGCATTTCATTTTTCTCATTATTTTCTTGGGGATAGAGAGCTACAGCTGGAAGAGTGTCTCTTGTGCTGCTGAAGTGTTCCTTTTGCATACGGTTATAGTGGTTACTTCCAAATTGCCTGAAAAAAATTGCCTGTGTGACAAGGCCTTTATTCTCATCGGTGTATGGGTAAAATCAATAATATTCTTTACCCCTGATGCAAATATCTCTTCTTCCTTTTTTAAGGATAAATTTTAACAGTCTTTGCTGAAATTTTTTTTTTTAAATAAATAAAATCATATTTTTAGACTTTAGTATACACACAAAAAAAACCCAGAAAAATAGCCCGGCCGATTGTTTTTAAAATTGTGTTGGCGACCTTTAAGAAAAAAAAGAAGAAAAAAAAAGAAGGCAGGCACTAAACATGTTTTAAAAATAATTTTGCCAAATACCTGTTGTATATACTCAAAAGAGATATCGATGGACACCACAGCCACCAGCTTGCTGTGACTGGTATTAGAGTTATCATAAACTGCCTGGGCTGCCGTCACCACCATGTCAGCACCAAAGGCATCCAGGTATGGTTCAGTCCATATGGTACTGCTCGCTCCCTTATGAAGGGTGCTGTAAAACTCAAAGTACTGGCTGATCTGCTCCTGCAGGCTGGCCGCCGAGTCTGTCTCCACCTGCGACCAGATGCCGTTAGCGCTGGAAAACAATTTAGACAGGGAGATCAGTGGAGTGTCGTGGCCGTGTGGTCTAGTACCCCAGGCCTTGCGCTTAAGCTTTTTGTAAGGTAGTCCACCGAGCTAGTGAATTGTGCATTACTTTCGTAGCAATGGTAGCGATTTCAACCAGTTGAATGGTCAAATGAAGTTACATTCACACACTCAAAAATATTTCAACACATTTTTAAAGTTTACTATTCACATCTGAAAAGAAAGAAATATGAGCATTGTAAACAAGTAGGTTGCACAGTTTTTAGTAGCCCACAGGGCAAGTTGAGAAGTGGTGTTTGCTAGCCCACAGCAGTTGTTACTAGACATTGTAACCCGGGCTAGTATTAAGGGCGACGCCTGAGTGCACCGGACTCAAGTTCTTGTGTTGTTAGAGTGTAATATCGGGCTCTGTTCATGGTTTTTGGCCCTTGAGCAAGACACTTAACCATAATTGCTTCGTCCTTTGGATGTGATGTAGAGCCATAGAACCAAAGTATTTCTACTTATGGTGATCTAAGTTTTCAAAGCTCATAGTCTGGCTCTTGTATTAGGCATATAGTTAAATATGTGTAAGATATTATGTCCTATGAAAAAAAGTTAAACAGCCTAAAGAATGGCCCTAGAACATGAATAGAACAATTCTAAAAATTTTGACGGAAGAAAAATCACAAAATTCTGATGATTTTTACAGATTGTTTTCGTAAAGGTAATTTATTTATGGCAATAACAGTGTGAGGATTCGGTCTTTACTGTGTTGTAATGACCTTGGTTGGTGACTGTTAATCGGCTCGGTCCATTAACAGCAGCCAGCTACCAACCCGGCATTACCCTCGCATATTGCATAATTAAACAGAAACTGAAAAAAAGAGAGAGTGTCTTGTGTACTTACCTGCATGCGATGTGTTTGGATATTTCAGTTTCTGCAATATCGCTGATAGAGTAAGTAAAGATACTAGCTATCTTACTCCCATCTTGCCTGCCAAAAATCAAACAATAATTACAAAATATTATTTTTGGTTCTACCTTAACACCAAGATGTGATTAAAGCACTGTGTACTTTGCGTTTTCCAAGTCAACAGGCAACTCATGAAACCTTTTCTTACCATTGGCGACTTCAGTCGACCAAGCTTACACACTAAAAAGCACTCAAGCCTGAGCACAAAGGCCATTTGAAAATAAAGCTGTAGTTTTCTCCATGTTTACCCTTCATACCCAAGCTTACCATCATTGGAAGGAGAAAGATTAGATCTTTCCAATGATGATAAGATAAAATAAAATAAGGTTGCCATTATGCAATACCTTCAAATTGGAGTTGAAAGATCCGAAATGTCATACACCTACGAAGTGTCATATAGTTGTGTACAAAAAAGTGTATGAGTTTACAGATCACATTGAGGAAATAAAGACAAGAACTTTGGACATTTATTGGCCAATCTCACTGATTTTTAGGTTAAACGGAAGGGAATTCAATAATTAAGTCAGACATTTTTTATTTCTTATTTTGCTGTGAAACATTTTCAAGGTGATAATAGAGTTTGTAAAAATGGTCTTTGATTGAAAGCTTTTTTGTTGTGTATGAATGTGGGCTTCACGCTTGAGTGGTCAAACTATTCAGTCAGCAGCAGTCAAAACAATTTGGTAATGGGATGTTAATGATTATTGACTTCTACATGAACAAATTTCTAAAAGATCTGCCATCTCTCCAGGACAGGTTGTTAAACCGTCTTGGTAGGAGTCCTTGTTGCCGTGATCAGAAGAAAAAAAAACTTGAAAATGTTACCTTTTGTTTAGATCGCCAACAATCTGGGCCAGGCTGGTTGGATCAAGCTCCCCTCTCGTTGGGGACCCATCGGTCATAAACAGGATGGCCTTACTGCAGCCAGTTGTACGGCCGATACTTGACGACCGGTCAAGAATAGTGAAGGCTTGCCTGAAAGCCTGCTCAAAGTTGGTGTGGCCACTGGGTCGAATTTTCTTCACCTCCGTCTGAAAAAACCCCCAAAACCCACCAATTCAATAACAGAACAAAAACGTAAAACAACCAAAGACCAGATTCCTGAGCATACCTATCAGGGCTCAAACTTGACACTGGACCACAGGCTCGAGGCCAGTGATTTTAGCGTCCGGCCAGTAAACTCAGGACCGGACAAGTCCAGTGGTCTTGTGTTTTTCAATTGAATAAATATCTTGAAAAAAAAAACTCATATTTGAGTTTTGACTTTGAGTCCGATAAATATCTTTCAATTCTGTATCGAAGTATACTTTTACTAGCCAGAAGAATGAGATCAATCTTCTCTAGTGCTTATACAAATCAAAACAGTTTATACGTTACTGCGCAGATATTTTGCCTCTCACTTTGATTCTATACTGGTCATGTAAAAACATTGTTGGTCCAGTAAAAACGTTGAGCTACAAGCCCTACGGTCTTGGGACCAAGATACAACCTTTGGACTTTCTAAACGTAGCATATCACGTCAACATTTTTGTTTGGAGATATGGCCTTGTTGCAGCGACACATTGATATCATATTATAAATGACTTGAGGGTGACTAAATGATTGGAGGGTGACTCACGGTGAGAGCCGAGATATTTTCCCTTGTTGCCTGAATCAGCGTGAACACCTCATTGACTGTGACTTGCTCTGACTCTGTTGAAAACTTGGTGACTGCAACATAATCTATCCAAAAATCATACCAAAAGCTAATGTTATTTTACCCCTGAAAAAGTGTGTACACTTTTAAGTAATTATCAGAACAATGACAATAGAAAGTTCCTACTTGACATCAGTGAAAAGTCAGCCATGTTTGCCGGCAATAATAATCCCTTATTTGTATGAACAACCACTGTAATGCGTTATGACCAAATACCAAGTTTTAGGAGCTTCCTTGCATGATTGGTAGGTGAACCACTTCACCGCGTAGAAAAATTAGAATACTTGACAAAGCCGCAATTCAAGCTGCCTGTGCCATGGCGTACCAGGAACTATAAGTTTTTAATAGATGTTAAATTTGCATCGTTACATTTACCCTTTCACCGATGTTTGTAAAGCACTGTATACTCAGTACTTCCCCCCAAGTTCTGTGAAGAAAAATCCTGTGGGTTTCGGACAGGCATCCTACAGGTGGAAAGTGAGGAAAGATACCACTACGCCAACCCGACCGACCAATGTTCTGCACAGTTTGGTTAACAGCAAAACACAAAATTTAATTTGATACTGATTTTCCACAGAGTTTGTTGTTGTTATTGTTGTTGTTGTTGTATTTGTTGTTGTTTTTGTTGCTGTTGTTGTTGTTGTTGTTGTTGTTTACACTCACCCATAAATGTAAGAGTACTGAGTACATGAGTCACTGCCTGGATGGCCAGCTGCATGAGGGACATATTCTTAGTACTACTCTGAGGCACTAGATCCATCGACGCGCTAGAATCAATAACGATGACCACGTCTTTAGGTCCGGTAGAAGCAGCGACAAACCATGAACGCAGTCGGGGGTCGTAGCTGTAGCACGTCTCCTGCGCTATGCCTGGATAAAGCCTTGCATTTCACATATAAAAATAACATGGGGGTTGAACAAAGAAAAATTGACTAGAGCTGGTATTTGAACCAACGACCTCCGGATTAACGTACCGGCGCTCTACCAAACTGAGCTATCTAGCCCTATTTGGCGGTCTCCCTATTTTGTCAATATCTTTGTTGGAGGTGCCAGTCAGAAAGCCATACAACCGTTAAGCTGCCGTTGTAGCCAGGGATCACACCCAAGTTTACGATACAACCTGGGAAGCAGCAGCCACGGATCACCTTGAGGGGATGCGACTTTCAATTTAAATGTCAAGTAATAAACCACAAGGAAACTGACTGGGTAAATTTCAAATAGTATGGGGGTTGAACAAAGAAAAATTGACTAGAGCGGGATTTGAACCAACGACCTCCGGATTAACGTACCGGCGCTCTACCAACTGAGCTATCTAGCCCTATATTGGCGGTCTCCCTATTTTGTCAATATCTTTGTTCGGGGGGCCAGTCAGAAGCCATACAAAATGAAGTATCAAATCAGCTCTGAGGACATTGCTAGGAAATTTATTTCCATTGAGACCAATCAACCATAATTTAACACCTTGGTAGGGGTACAAGGTCAGGTGGCACCATATAATGGGTAAATTGCATACAAATGTCCACTTGGAAAATGTTTGCTGTGTAAACTGATGAGTGACCAGTGTAATACAAAAACAAATCATTATTTGATATGGAAGTTGCCCATCACAAAGCACAAGGTGCAGGCTACAAAATAGCCTTGATTGCAAGGCTGTGTAATAGTTTGCTTACTATAAAGCTAAAAATGTGCATAACCACAGCCGCACGAATGCGATGCCCGAATGCAATGCAACTCTTGTTCCGGTCCCCCGACTGTCTTTAAACAGCACACCATGCTCTCACCCAAGGAAGCACACAAACGCTCGTTTCCAAAGTCCCACACACACCGCTATTCCACACACCGCTACCGCCCACAATCCTAGCCCGTGAGCCGTCAGGCTCACAGCCTTGACGATCTTGTACACTTCCGGGTCTTGCGGTTATGGTAATGAGTGCGCTCTTTGCATATCCACTCACCCCCCCATTTTCCACGGATTTGCGAAGAAAAACAATGAAACACATAAGACACTCGGTTTAAAAGATCGTCAAGGCTGTGAGCCTGACGGCTCACGGGCTAGGATTGTGGGCGATAGCGGTGTGTGGAATAGCGGTGTGTGTCGGGCTGCGTACATTACATCATAGAGGCGCTGTGTGTGTGTGCATGGTGAGAGTGCGGTGTGCTATTTTTTTTAGAGTCAGTCCGGGGGACTGGGGTTGTATCGCATTTGGGCGGCTGAGGTTTTAGTATCCTTGCTCTATGGTTTTAGCTAGAGTACTTGTCTACACAGCCTTGATATCAAGGCTAGCTACAAAAGGGATAGAAAAAGAAACCGTAGAGAATGAAATTAAAAGCAAGCCATCAACATTATGCTTGAAATACTGGGACAGACTATAGGATAATAAAGGATTATAGGTGATAGGCCTAATGATGGCTCAGTACCATTCTATCAATGAACAAAAATGGGTAATATCAGGTCGTGTCGCATGGTTTTGTACGCCCTCTATAGTTCATAACTCTACGGGTGGCACCTTCACGTATTTCTGCCAAACCATACCAGAAACAGATTAAGAGTGAGAGTTTTGTTTTGACATCCAAATTTTATTTTTAAACAAGAGGAGACATTTTGGTTTTCATCAAATCAAGAAGATTTCTTGTGACATTTTGGTTTTCATTAAATCCATAAACTTTTCCTTTACCTTGTGAATCCATTTGTTGTTGAGATTTGTTGCCAAAGCAGACCAGGCAACGATGTTCTCCTCAAATCATCTTCAATGCCTATTAAACAAATACCAAAGGAAGAACAAAAGAAAATCAGTTTAAAGAAAACACTTGGAGCTGGAAACAAATCATTCAAGGATTTTGTACACTCAATTGTTATTTAAACAGGGGTCAATTTCATAGAGCTGCTTAAGCAGAATACTGCTTAAACCTTTTCTCAATCAAGTGAGGTTTGCGGAGACACCATGTACATAATAGAGAGGTTTCGCAAGCGTACGGATACGGATACAGATACAGATACGATAACCGTATCCGTTCACGTTAGATGCGCCTCAGATTTTGTTTCGCAATCATAGAGTTATGTGTCAGGCCTGGGCCAAACTATAGACATACGTTGGCATGGGTTTTGCGAGCAAAATTAATCCAAAAACATTGTGTGTGTGTTCTTGTTACATTGGAGAATTTGATTGAGTAGTATTTTTATTCAAATTATCGTTTTCGGACCCCCACGTTAAACGCGTGTAAAGAAAGTTTCCGGTAAGCACGGCAAAATAGAGACTCTTGTTTATACTGTATTTTCCCCATATTTTGCTTACAAATGATGAAAACATTTCCATCTATGTCATAAATGACACCTTTAAAAGCAATACCAGGGGAAATGTTTTTAATCTAGGGCAAAAATACAACTAAAATCAGCAAAACGGTATCCGTTTTTAACGTACGTGAATGAGCTCCCGTATCCGTTGTCAACGCACATGCAGAACACGGAAGCCACGGTTACGCGTCACCTGAACACACAAAGTGTTGACGTATCCGTATCCGTATCTGTATCCGTAGCCTTGCGAAACCTCTCTATTATCTTTTTATGAGTTGTGGTTATCAGAACCACCACAACTCATAACTCATAAAGAGAGTCTTATGCACCACGCAAAGTGCTATAGCTGCTCCTTTGTTACCACTGAATATTCAAACATCTAGTTCCTTAAGTACTTTTCAATCTCAGCTTTAAAACGCATGTGTTGTCTCAGGCCTTTTCCCGCTCATTGTAATTGCATCATCATTGTAATTTTCCATGTATGTAATTATAAGTTTCTGTAAGTTATTGTATCGTATTCTTGTAGGCGCCTTTTTGTGCTAAAGCAACTCTACAAAATTGATCCCCCTCTTAGATATGTGGAATGGTCCTGTCTAGGATATCAAGGATTTTGACTCCCCCAGGTCATTGCACTTTGGAGAACACAGTGAATCTAGTGGTGTAGTGGTCTAGAGCATCTAACTCAAGTTCTGAAGTCCGAGTCATCAGAGTGGGAGTTTGAATCCTTTGGCCTCGGGCAAGACACTTTAACTATAATTGCTACTCATCACCCAGTAAATGGGTACATTGTGTACATGCGAGGGTAGAGATTGGTGATGTGACTGATTTGCAACCTGAGCGCCCATTTGGCTGCCGGTGCTACATACTCCAAAGGAGCTGAGATGGTTTCCAATAAACAGAGCTAGTAATAGTGTATAAGGCACTTTGATGCAATGTTTAAAAGCGCATAATAAATGCATATAGATCGTTATTATTTATATATTTACATGACTTGGATAGCACTGAGTACAGGTGTAGGACAAAATGAAACAATACACCAACCTTTACACATAACAACTTATCAGTGTCTAAACATTTGGTTGTTGACCTACAGTAGGTTGAAGACATGGCATATTTTGGACAAGTTCCTAGCCAGAAACGACAGTGATTTGAGAGTTAATGTGAGATTCAGGCACACAAAGAAGGTGCGCTATAAAGGCTGTCGTGTGACACACTGAGGCAAACTCTTTCTGACCTTTTGTCCAGCAGATGTCTGCGTTGAGTAAATCCTTGCAAGTGCAGTGACTACTAGCTGTCCGTACTAAAGAGAATTCTTCATTCAACCGCCTTCAAACAGAAAAAAAGAACAAAATTAGACCGATTCTAACTTGGTAATGTCGTGTCTCTAGTTTAAAGGCACTGGACACGTTTGGTAATTACTCAAAACAAATATTAGCTTAAAAAACTTACTTGGTTAAAAGCAACGGAGAGCTGATGATAATATAAAACATTGTGGGAAACGACTCCCTCTGAAGTAACATAGTTTTTGAGAAAGAGGTAATTTCTCACTAAAATATTAAAAAACTTCTGGCCAGAAGTCTTTTATTATGCACCTAAAAGCACACAATTTTGTGCAACGAAGGGTGTTTTTTCTTTCATTATTTTCTTGCAACTGCGATGACCAAATGAGTCCAAATTTTCACAGATTTGTTATTTTATGCATATGATTGGATACACCAAGTGAGAATACTGGTTTTTGACAATTAACAAAGGTGTCCAGTGCCTTTAATCCATAGCTTTCAAAGAAACTGCACTATGCTTTTTTACCTTTGGAACTCTTTGTAAAATGAGAAACCTAAGTATTTTTTTTTTATTAAAGGTGGGGGTCATAGGTACTCCAAAATTTAATGAACATAAAAACTTGATTGGTGAGAAGCTTTGCAGTTGTTGATATTAAGAAAGGGTTTCCTTCAAAGTAATATGGTTTGGATAATTTTCACCCCCAAATATTTTAATCTGAGAAATGATTCTCGCATGAATCGTTTCTCAGATTTCTGAGGGTTGGTGTACGTTCGCGAATGCTGCCGCCAGAGATGCGGTACCCGCTGTCACCTCGCTAAACTTGGACGGATTCAACTTTTGTGTAAAAAAACTGAACAGTTTTTGCTGTTTTCTCAGCAAGTAGACGCCGCTATATTCAGGTGAAACTTTCACATGTGCCTTTTACTGTATCTTTCTTGATAATTATGCCTATATTTCAGCATTACGTTGACAAAAAACAATCTATGACCGTACCTTTAACTGGGGAAAATTGACATCCACTTTTAAAAAGGCCTAAAAAATCATTTCATAAGTGAAAGTTCAAGTTGTGACCAAAGTAAAGTTTGGGATTAAGCTTTGAACTATCTGTATCATCCCATGACTGCAGTCCTTGTTTCTCGAACTTTATTTGCAATTTCTAAAACAAAGAAGTAATTTACAGCTTAAATGCATGGCATTACACTTATTGAATAGGGCATTATCATGCTGCTACCATTTTTGTCATAATCCTTGTATCCAGTAACAGTCATGAATGCTAATATTCATTGTACAAAAAGGAACCAGACTATTTTGGCTACAGCGATTTGAATGGGAGAAAATCAAGATGGTTGCAACATGAGAAACGTCTTAATACAGGGCACTGCTGGGATTAATCTTGCATTTTTTAAGGGACTCAAACTATTTTTGCCTTCCGGCCTCAGTTTGGTCCTGAATTGACTTGAATTGAGGAAGTTTATAATGGTGTGTCATGGCCGAGCAGTTTACTACATCAGACTCAAATTCTGGTGGTTAAGTCATCAGGGTGTGGGTTCGAATCCCGGTCATGACACTCGTGCCCTTGAGCAAGACACTTAACTATGTATAATTGCTTCTCTTCACCCAGAGGAAAAAAGGGTACCTGTGAGGGCAGAGATGGTTCTTGTGATTGATTTAGCTTGGTGCCCTACATACTTGGCAGCACTGGCTGTCTCCCAAGGGAGCTGAGATGGTTTAAGGAATGAAATAAATGGCCCAGTGACCAGGGGTAACAATCTTAAAATGCCATGTGTGTCACTTAGTGACGGTCTTCAGCTCAATAAGAAGCCGCTATTAATTATTGTTATTAACACCATCCACCACCAGCGCTGTCCTCCACCAACCTGTTTGTGCACTGAGAGCAGCCAGGCTGTGCCGTGGAGAAGGCTGTCCCATGATCTGTTGTGCATAATGAGACCTCTCCTTGAATGTCACTTGTGCTGCAGGCAAAACCATTCCTGCGGGTAAACAACAACAACAACAAAATTAGACCGATTCTAACTTGGTAATGTCGTGTCTCTAGTTTAAAGGCACTGGACAAGTTTGGTAATTACTCAAAACAAATATTAGCTTAAAAAACTTACTTGGTCAAAAGCAACGGAGAGCTGATGATAATATAAAACATTGTGGGAAACCGCAAACCGAATATATAACAACAACAACAACAACCAGTAAATATTTCCAGTCTATAGACCAATCACACAGCCTGTTGTAAAGAACTACTGATCAGGCACCCATGTTAATTACTGGTAGTAAACTGTTAGTTTGATAATTAGTAAACAAAAAATAAGGAAACTAGTTTCACAAACACTAGTTGGGATAAACCACAGCCCTCCATCCTCCCGATGCTTAATACAGGGAGGATAAGGACGGAGGGTTAAAATTATTGCAACTAGACAATTACTGTATTAATGCACAGAGGTTAAGTTTCATGATCAGGAACAAAGCAGAGACCACATTGGGCACAAAGATTGGATTGCATTAGTGCTAGGGCCAAGGATATGAAGTGGATTGGCACTAAAATAGAGATACAGGGCTAGTATATTCCCTACTGCTAGAATTTGTTGGGAAGAAATCACAAATTTTGGGGGAAAATCAAAATACTTTTTGAGAGTGAATTTTTGTACACACAACGTGATTTTCAGCTTGCTATTTGAGAAGTTGTACACACGCTCTCATAATTAGATTAAAAAAGAATTGCTTTTCACCGTATTATGAATTGGATTGGCCATTGTCATTGACACTATTCTCTATGGGGCTAAACAATAGACCCTTCCCATGAAATATGCAAATTGAACATCGCGCGTGCGCACTCTCCCTACTGGTTGGCAAAATGAGTGAACATCGCGCCTTTTTGTATGGGACTGATGGTGGCGTGACGCACACGCGTTTGTGCGTCTGCCTTGTGCACAACTCTATGGCGTATGCCAACCAGCAGCGTCTGTACGCATGCCTGAACGTAGTTTACATATTTCATGGGAAGGGTCTATTACGCTGCACATGATTAGTGGCACTAAGATGCTAAGTAAAAAAAAGTAAACGACTATACTCTGGTTTACAATTAATGTTACTTAATTTAGTGCACCAACAGACCAAGACTCAAATTGGTATCTGAAGCTAAAAATATGGAAAAGTGCATTTGCAGCGATTGGAAAAAAAAACAACATAAATTTTAACTTACTTTTCGAATGCGGAAGAGCATTCGAGAGAGTCACTGCATCTTTTCCTGTACAACTGCAATGTTTTGGATGTCAACTTATTAATTTCAATTTCTACATCATCTAGAAAACTTGACAGTTTCCCGTCGCAGTGTTTTGATATGAGTAACGTGAGAAACACGTAGAAGTAGACATTCATAAAGCTGACTTTATAAAACAAGCATTTCGTCGCAAGTTTTCGGCTTGTTTTGATCATCCGGAATGCATCCATTTTATCATTTTTACCACTGGACTGATGTATGCCGACACTTGCACTGCACTATTTATTACTACACCTACCGACACTGTTTCGGCATAGCGCCCTCTGTTGACACCTTTAAACATGCTATTTCTCATCAGCGACATGCGGATCGGACATGACTGAGCTTTGCTCCATGATGTCATGCGATGTGAACCTTAAATATCTCTGTCTAAGTGAACTAAAAGTGGAGAAGGCTTCGATTCTAGTGTTTCGACATCTTATGTGTGCAAATTCTACTAAAAATTGGGCAGAACAAATAAACCAAACGTGTGTGTACAGAGTATGTGTTGTATTTTTACCAGGAAGTAAGAAGTATTGACTTGTGTATATAAATGTATTTTGCATTATTAGTTGTTTAGCGCAAAGTTGACACTTGCGCAAACTTTAACTTGTGCACAAGTTAAACTTAAACATTTCTTCATGCACTGGCAAGTCCCAACCTTGCGCAGGCAAGTTTGAAACGTGCGCAGGTTACCGAGTGCAAATGTTGCCACTCCCATTCATTCAACTACTACTAGGAATGGATGTATGTATAATTATAGCTCCATGGTATAATGTAGTGTTTGTCCATTGTCCCTTGGACCTCCATGCTTGGAACATGCTTGGAAGAAAACCTTTAGATTAGTAATATATGGTAAGCGTTTTAAGCTTAGTTTTGGGAAAATGTGTATCTGCCTGCCACTGCAGTCTGAGTCTGCTGCAGACTGCACTGCAGTGCCACTTAATTTGTCAATCATCCCAATGTGTGTTGCAGTTGCACTGTTTTGATAGAATCATGAATGAACAAGGTGAATGCAAATTCTGAAGTAACAAAACGCTAAGCCTTCTTAAGGCTAAAAGAGGCCGCCCCTTTTTTTTAGGCAGGACGCTAAATTTTGTGTTCTTTTTGGCCTTTAGGGTCATTAGTACACAATTAGGACATGATACACAATAGATGGATTGCAATACGCATTATTGACCGCCATCTTTGATGTAAATCGATGGAATAGTGCACGCACCCGCTACGCACAACTCTCAGCCAATGATAGCTCTTCACGCGTGCACAACTCATCAAAGATGGTGGTCAATGACGCGAATTGCAATCCATCTATAGCCACTAGTGCACAATTAAGACAGTCGATTGACCTAGAAATTTATTTTGGCCTGGAACAAGGAAAAGCTGATTAGAGCCTGTGACCTCCAGATTATTGTACCAACCGAGCTATAGATGGCTCGTCCGAGGGTGCAATCAGTTCAGTTCATTTTTTTTTTCACTCTGAGGAAGCTGTCTTAGGCCAATGAAAGTTGATGATTAGTTTTTTCTCAGTACCCGAATTGAAATATTTGAAAAAAGGAGGATACATCTATAACAACATTTCAGAACAAGTCCCCAATAGTCGGACACATTTGTTGTCGGCCATGATGTCCTTGTTTTCCAGCAAATACGTCCATAAGTGAACTACCTTGTAGTCATTTATAGTCGATGTAGTGCCACTTTTGACTACAACTGGAACATAATCACTTGCCGTGTGAAACATAGTGGAAGGGTAAAAAATTACCTTACTAAATGAAAAATTAAACTAACGATCAATTTTTCATTGGCCTCATTTGACACTGCTGGAGAATCTGAAAGACTTTGAAGATAAATGTACTGCAATCACTTGGACTCCAAAGGTAAAGATGGCTTTCAACAAGATGAACGTTGCTCTCGTCTCCCTCGTTTCATCCGCAGTGTCTGATGGAGACACCAAGAAGGAGATGATGCATCATTCAAAGACAAAAAGGGTGGAGACGCTAAAAGATTCTTGTTGCAGGTAAAAATAGTTTTTTAAAATTCTGAATCCATCAAAATTCAATAGTGGGTATTACTTTCTGTGGACAGTGGATAAATTCTGTACTGCAAACCCTTAACCCTAGCCACCCCTAACCACTCCTAACCCATCGAATTCTATCAGCATGATTTGTTTTAATTCTGTTGGACTGAGGACTGCACCAGTAAACTTTACATGGGATCAGGCATGCCACCATTATATCGGAGTCCAGCAGTTTGGGTGCTGACTTACAATATGGTGTTTGATTTTGTTAAGACTGAGGAAGAATCTTGGTAAATCATCCTCGTTCTAATGGTTTGTTCTGTGTCTGTTTCCGTTCAAATAGTGATACCAAACAATTGCAATTGTCCAGAACACCTGCATAATGTGGGACAGTTGAGTCCTTTTTTTAAATGTGATAGATTTATCAGGACGGCTTATTAACCAGTTAAGGCCTGACATACACCGGAGGGTCCCTGCTCCTTGGTCATTGCCTTGGTGCCTCTTGAAATTTTCCAGTAGAAATTGATATTTCAGGCCTGGAATTACATCATGGCGGCCATGGCCTCCGTTGCCCCCTGGTCTTGGCCTTGGTGCCCCTTCAAAAGTTTCCCATCGAATTTAAGATTTTCCAATGGAAGTGCCCTTTCCAAAATCAAAATGGCCTTGCCCTCTCAGAGATGTAATTCCAGGCCTGATATTTTCCTCATAGAGGTGCCTTTTACAAAGGAATTAACCGCCTTGCCCATACAAGAATGAAGCATCAGCCCTTTGATAAAGACTTCATCTCTTTTCTAAATGAAATTACAAGGATGAATACGTGAGTAGTTTGTTGCAAAAAACTGCTTGTGAGGAGTAGTTTATCTTCTGTTGAACTAAGCACAATTAATTTCAAAAAATTCCCTTGCAGTAAATTGGATGGAGAACATCTTATCCAAATCTTCGTGAACAACTGTCTGATGGCACCCATTTGTCTTCAGCAACATCCCTCGACCACCATCTTCACCTTGAAAGGAATACTCCAAGATAAACTGGGAATCCAACCAGAGAAACAGCAACTTTCCACCTTGAAGGGTATAGTGGTATGTAGCCCCATTAACCAGTTACCGTTGGGGATCTTCCATTTTTCCCTTCCAGCCTGACAGGATTATTTTAGCGGAATTGCCAGAATCATTTTTGGGGGGAGAGTACTGCCGGCACAAACAAACCATGACTCAATAAAGCTAAGAGAACAAAGATTATGTTGAGAGCACCAAGATTTGTTTTTTTCAATTTTGATAATACATGTATACCATAATTATTCATTTACTCTGAATTGCAAAACCTCGGCAGTGAGACACGGCCGCCAATACCGGAACCCAGACTGGAATCTCGGTCTGGCTCCGATTTGCCTCCATCGAGTGTAAATGCAATTCAACACAACTGTGGAAGCCTCTCGATGCCATGTAATCCTCTTCTTCTTGCATCTAAAGGACAAAGTCCTGGAATCGAGGATTACATAATAACCCCGCACAAAGGCGGAATTTTGCTTTCTTTTTTTCACCACCAACTGACCTCTTTGTCTGGGTGAAACGTTTTCGGTCTAAAATCACAGGTACGGACAAATTTCCAGTGTTGTGATCGAAAGTTTAACATAAATTGTATCAAATTACCAACACAGATAAATTTTTATGCTAACTTTTTGTTTTGTTGTTTCTTGAACAGTTGTGTGATGACTTGTCTTTGGAAGACCAGAACATCAGGCAAGACGCCAACCTTGAGCTCAACACAGGCCCAGGATTGTTGGGCGGTACCAGGAAACGCAGAAGTAGAGGTAGGAAAAGTGCATTATAAAAGGATATTATACATTGAGTTTTGAAGAATTTGGGGGACAAATTTGCTTTTCAGGAAAATGCAAATATTTACATTTTTCATCATTTCTAACTACCTGGATAGTAAAGTAGATTCACAAGTTATGTTGTTTAATATATTTGTATTTTTGCCAGAGCTTTAAAGGAATTATGAGGCAAATTTGTCATACTCTCCCTGAATGTTTGTTCAGTATATCAACCCATTCTTCATAAATACGGAACCCTACACCGGGTTTGTTGATTGTTTCTTCACTAAAGAGACGTGTGCGCTTTTTGCCAAAAGTTGGTACAATGTTTTGAGTCCCATCAGGGTCAGGTGCACTACACACTGTGTACACCTCACATATTCAAACACAGTTTCGTTTCTTTCATATGTTTGTTAAAGAGGAACTCCAAGGTCAAACTCCGTTTTGTGACCCACTCATTTCCCAATAGACCGTGCAAGTCTCGCGCGCATTCGAACATTGGGAACCGTTAAAATGCGCGAGTTTGTTTCCTTCACGCGTTGAAGCAATGTACGTAAGACCAAAGTGGTCCCGAAACTGTTCGATTACGCGCCAGACTTGCACGGTCTATAGAAAGAGTCCTTATGAAAACAGGGGGGGGGGTGTATTTCAAGTCTCTATCACCTTGCGTTAAATGGTGTGAAATGCCACTATGTTTGAAACCCTTCAAGGGCTCTCAGCAAGTAAAAAAAAACTGATTTAGGGGGGGGGGGGGTTGAGCATTCTTGACAAAAATTTCTGAAGTTTTGCCACAGTATGCTGAATTGCAACGAGGTCCCCAGAATATTTTTTACTTGGCGTTTATCTTTTATTTGCAATCTGTAGCATTTTAAATGGTTTAATCTTGGTGATTGTTGTCATTTTGATCTGAATACAATAAAAAAGAAACCAATATTTGGTTTGTGTGTGATGTAAAATTCCAGTTATTTATATCCAGCTGGTTGTGCAATATTTTATGATGTTCACGACCCTGGTAGTATTTCCTGCTGCATATTGTGTTTGTTCATCACATTTAATATATTATTTTAAAGGTGCGTACCAAGGTATTGCATCAAAAACACCTATTCAAGTTATTTCCGGCCAAGGTGTCTGATGGTTGACCTGAATTTCTCTCACATAAAACTTGCCAAACTTTACATTTTGTTAAATTGAGGTTTTTGACCTAAGTGTTTGTCATTGAGATGACTGAAATAATAAGATGACTGGGTTCTTATAAACCGCTTTATCGCACCCCTAGGGGTGTATCAAAGTGTCATCATTTGTTTTTCAACAGGATAAGCAGAAATTTGTTTGGAATGATGGGACCTATTTATGTGAAACCGTAAAATGGTTTACAAGATGCTGCGGCGCATCCAGCAGCTACTGCCACAAACATTGGGGCAAACCCCTTCTCTATGCAATTAGTGTAACTGGGTTCTTTTTATTACACAACACACGGGACCTTCGGCTTTACGTTATAAATCTATCCGAAGGACGACGCAAAAAATGGTTAAGTGTCTTGCTTTAAGGACAGTGTCAATACTGGGACTGGAACCCACACTCTGCTGATCAGGGTGCACCCCACACTCTGCTGATCAGGGTGCACCCCACTAAATAAACTCCCATAGTGTACAATGCAAAATGCTAAATATTCAAAAATACACGGAAAATACTTAGAAATCTCACAGCTTTTTACAGTAAAGGGAAAATTATTAATCGACTCTTGAACTTTTATTCTCTGCTCAATTTGATATGGGGAGTCCATGGGCCCGTCGAGTTATTCTCCCTCCAAATAAAAACAGCCCTACACAGGTGTAATTTTTAAATCGTCCGAGCATCAATCTTGAAAAATGTCCCTACACCTCTCAGCAAATGAGACCATTTATTTCAGGGCCTATGTCATCCAAGATACCTCAAGTTGGAAGTCAACAACCCCCAGGAAACACTTTCTGGGGGGCTCTCAAATCTGTCTAATATAGAATATTTTGAGGGCCTACAAAAAACTAATGAGGTCGCCGCTCTGTTTTCTCCTTATTTGGTGGGGTGCACCCATGAGAGACACCAGAGCTTGAGTCCAGTGCGCTTGACCACTCGGCCACGACACGCCACACAAATACTTGTAGTGTCTTTGTGAACATGGTGAAAAGTTACTGAACAGTGTCAAGGCTGTTGTATCACTACGTGTACTGTAAATTTCGAACTTTCATCTGAAATCAGATTTGATTGGTGAAAAGAGGAGCCGTTATTTTCTTCAGATATAAGGAGTTTGAAGCTGCTATTTCCATCTACCACTCTAGCATTGATGATGAGAGCCCCTCGACAGAAACTTGTTTCTTTTGGGTAATCCTGCGGGAGCTATTAGAGGTTGTTTTCTGTTTACTACTCAGTATTATTTGTACATGTAATTGTTTTGTTTGTAGTTCACTGTTTGTACTATCCCGGAAAATTAAATAAATATAAAATATAATATAATATGCTAAATCCTTGAAGGCTATTGTCATTGGTTTTCTTTGAATGACTGTTAGCATGGAATCAGTTGTACGATCCAACAGTGAACAATTACTTTATTACTGGTAGTATTTATACAGTCGTCCTGGACGGTGCCTGACAATCAACCGTCGTTACATTCCATCTGTCAGGTATTCTGAAATTATATAAACAAATAGAATGTAACTGCACTTAGTAGTACTAATGCTTCTGTTTAATAACAATTTAGCGTGCAACTTGTCAACGGAGGGCGCTAGCGTGGAAGGTGCAGGTGTGCGATGTAAACACAACATTCTTTTCATCATGCACCACGTATCATATATCACATAGCCTATCGTTCCATACCTAATGCAATTAGTTATGATCAACAGCTAATAAATCTGTAAGCAATTCCTATTGAATTATGTTGTCAGACCTTTTTTTGATTGTCAGCAGTGAGTCTCACCCTTGAAATTTGTAAATTTTGTTTCTGATTACAGGGACACTGAACAGGAATCGTCAAGTGGCTCCATCCAGGGAAACAACACCACAAGTGAACCAGTCAGAGAGGAAACAAAGTAATGCTGCTGCAAGTATTGCTTACATTTATTTGTAATCTAAGGAGGGTGGAGAGATTGTAGTGGGGAGACTTTTGGAACTACTTGTGTGATGATTTGACTGCTGGGTTAAAATGGTTTCAGGAAAGCCTTTAGCATGTTAAACTGGGGTCGTTGGGTTCAACAAGTGTTTAACAGATGCCCTTTATTATAATATAATTTTTTACCTTTAGCTCCACAGAGTTATTGGCTCCTTATTGCCATTAATAAATACCTTTAAAAAAAAACAAAATCAGAATTTGTGGTTTTTCTTTCACTATAAATCTTTGTAGAATTATTCCATTCATGTTCAAGGGCCATTCTTTAGGATTTGACAAATTTTTCCATGGGACCTAATCTCTTACACATATTTAGCTATTAGTGCATATTTCCAAGAACCAGACTTTGAGCTTTGAAAATTAACATAACAACAAATAGAAATACTTTTGTTGGTGTCAGCGTTATACTTTGCATTTATATGTTGGTTTCATGCACTACCAGCTACCTTAAATTGATACAATGTCTGCGCGTTCACATTTACCTGTAGTATGCATGTGCATGCAGCACCATCTGTCCATGCCACAAAACACAGCAGTATGCACAAAGAAAATATGATTTGATAGTTCATAAACAAACTGTGCATACAGAACTTTTACACAACAATGTGCTTTTTCAGGGGCCATTTATTCACTAGTTCACAAAACTGGTCTTAATGTCACATGTTAGTATACCTCCATGTGACCAGTCTTCAACCAATCAGAGTGCTTAAACTCTCCAAGGTGTTTATTAATGTGTGATGAAAAGCATGGTGATAAGATAGTAACAAAATGTTGTGTTTCCTGTGTGTGAAAATCACTTACTTATAATAATGTTCTTTTGTTTCTAGGGTTTTTCCTTGTTGTGTGGATCCTTGCTCTGTGGACTTCCATCCGTAATTGGATCGTTACTCGGAATCAACATGTCATGAATATCAATGCATCTAGAGGTCCTGTGTTTACTGGGCCAGCTAACAATATCACTATTAATTACAATGCACCTAGAACAAACAGTAAGGAAATCTTGTGTTTTTAAAAACTTTTAAATCTCAGTTATAAACGATTATGTATTTAGTCATAAAAAGAAACCTTTTTTAAAACAAATTCAGTATAGCCGGAGTATAGTGTATCTAGGGTCAAATTTTGCGGAACTGCTAATAAAAGTGAAAAATTCCTTGAATACTGTCATAATTAACGGTTCTACTAACTGCTGAGAAGTTCTGACAAGATAAAAACAAAACTACCGACAAGTTGCTCCAACCTCACAGGGGATAAAGAATACTTTTGGTTTTTGCCAAACACCGATGTGTATTAAGCACTGTATGCTCAGTACTTTCCCGAGCTCTGTAAATAAAATCCACAGGTGTATCACTAAGGTTGGATTCAAACCCACAACCTTTGCCATGCTAGAGCAGATGTCTTACCACTACACCACAGAGCGAGCCCAGTGGTTGAGGTAGTACGAGTATACAGTGCTTAGTACACATCGGTGTAAGGGCAAAAACCAATAATATTCTTTATCCCGGTGCAAAACTAACATCTATTAAATCATTGCAGGTACCGCAACAATTAAATAGATGTTAACTTTTGCTAAAATCTGCTAAAATATAGGATTCGAACTGCCTCTAGCCACTAGGCTAGTTTGATGGTCTAGTGGTAAGACATCTACTCTAGCATGGCAAAGGCCGTGGGTTCGAGGGCCACCTGAGTGATATGCCTGTGTTTTTATGCCCAGCCGGCGAAGCAAGCCGAAGGGATATATATAGGGTTTTCCTTGTCCTTCCGTGTGTGAGTGTGTGTGTGGGTGGGTGTCCACATTTAAACCGTGGAACTATTACAAAAGGGACAAAAGGTCCAGGGTTGCTTTCACAAAGAGTTAAACAAAGGAGGTTTCATGATCGAAGGCATTTACACACATGGGTGTGTGTGTGTGCGCAATCATTGTCTGAGCGATTACTCAAGAAGGACTTGGTATATCAACTCCAAAGTTGATGTATAGATTGGTCATGGGATCCCCCAGAAGCCTATTGATTTTAAGCCCCTTACGTCAAATGTCTCGTTCATTATGGCTAAAACAAAGGAAATGTTAGTCAAGCAATAACTCAAGAATGAGATTAATCTCAGCAGGGCATTTGTGTTTGTCAACACACCATTCTTGTTATGTGCTTTTTTCACAGAACTCGGGAAAGTATTGAGTGCTTAATATAGATTGATGCAAAAACCAATAATATTCTTTATCCCTGATGCAAAATTAACATCTATTAAATCGTTGCGGTACCCTGCTGCTAAAATATAGGATTCAATTTCGAACTGTCTCTAGCAGCCGGGATAGCTCGGTGTAAGAGCAAAAACCAATCATACTTACCAGCAAAATTCATTCATTCATGAATTTTTATTAACATGACATTTTTTGTCCAGCAGTACAAATAAGCTGAATTGACCGCCATGTTGCTTTTCTACGCTATTGTGTTGATTTATAGTGCAATAGTTTTCTTGAAAAACAAATTCTTCTAGCAAAAGTGCATGACCACACAGTCAGAAAGCTTGAATGGATATCCATGAGTGATCATATTTTTGTTCTCCTCTTCTTTGAACAGGAGAAAATGATGAAACTGATACGACAACTAATCCACAAAGACAATCTGATGCGGCTGATAAGTGTGAAGAAGAATTGAAAGCAAGGTATACAAGCAAAGATAGCAAAGTACAGATGAATCCATTGTTAAAAAAGATGCATATTCTAGACATTTATACAGACCTGGTGTTGGAAAGTCATGATGAAGAAGGTGGCCCACAGGAAGGAAGAAAAAACTTAAAGTCTTATGAGGAAGTATTCACCATAGAGACCAGAGAGGGTAATCTTATCAATCGAACCGTCTTTGAAGGAAAGGCCGGTCTAGGAAAATCAACCCTTATCAGCAAAATTGTATATGACTGGGCAAATGAACTAAGCAAAGTACTACAAAAGTACAAACTTGTGTTTTCTTTAAAGATGCATGCGCTAGAAGAAACATCAGATTTTATCAAGGCAATTTTTAACCAACTCTTGGCAGAAGATACTAGTGTAGATGAGACTGATTTGCAGTCTTATATCAAAGCTAACCCAGAGAATGTGCTGATTCTCTTGGACGGCTTTGACGAGTTCATGACCACCATCCTAGATCAAGCCAAATTTGGTTCTGTGCTCAAAATTGTAAGTCAAAAAATGCTTGGTAAATGCTGTGTTGTTGTAACAACCCGCCCCTCTCAGTATCACACACTCCGCACTGAACTCATGCAAGAAACAATGAACCGTGTTAAGGTTTTGGGATTCCGAAAAGAAGACATAGAGAAGTATGTGAAACAAGTATATTCAAAGGAGATAGAGAAGGCAAAGGAGCTCTTGCAGAAGATTCAATCTTCCAATGTGTTGTCAGAGTTGGTGAAGAGCCCGATGCTACTTCTCATGGTATGTGCTCTGTGGCAAGAATCATCTTCACTCCCGGAGACCTTGTCTCTTCTTTACAAAGATGCATTGAACTATCTCTTTAGAAGAAGAAAGGGGAAAAAGGTAATCACAGTAAAGGAAATATCTCTACTGTAAATGAAATTGGAAAGAGTGCTTTGGATGGTCTCCTGTCCAAAATCCAGAAACTCTCATTCGCAGAGAAATTGTTTGAGACGGGGGCACTCGTCTCGGCTTTAGCAGCAGGTATTCTCACCAGTCAGAAGGTTTTAGAGGGATTAGAGTTGCAGAACAGTATACAGTTTCTTCACAAAACTATGCAAGAATTTTGTGCAGGTCTCTTCTTGCAAAACTTGCAGAAGGAGAACTTTGATGAGTTTCAAAAGATTCTTGGTCAAATTAAAGGAATGAGAAATCTGTCAAACTTAGACTATCTGCTGCGTTTCTGTTGTGGTGGCAATGATGAATGCACCAATGCAGTCCTAGCAATCTTGAAGGAAAAGTGCCCAGATGATCACAGATTGGCCCTCAACTGTTACTTTGAGAATCAGTCAAAAGAACCGCCAACCGAGGACTTCATAAATTTGGTTGTCACTGAGGAAGTGTGCATTAAGCAGTATGATGAAGACAGCCTTAATTCATTTGCATACTTTCTTAATTGTGTAGTAGGTACAAAGAGAAATAAAGGGGCAGTTTTTCTAGGGAAGGTAAATGAAGTTGTTCTACAAAGTTGCAACTTGCAGAAGTCTTTTCACAAGTTATTGCATCTCATGTGTAACATGCATAATCTGTCCGTCTTGAACTTTCAATACTGCCAAGGTTTGGGCGGCTCAGGCAGTCTTTGGGCTCCCTTGATGGGAAAAATGCAAAAACTAGGCAAACTGAGCTTGCAGTATTGTCAATTGAATGATAATGATGTGCAGCACGTTGCAGCCATTGTTACCCTTGTCAGCTTGGACCTTTCTCACAATAGACATTTGGGTGGCAAGGCTGAATTGTGGGCCCCATGTTTGGAGAAGATGGATAACCTTAAGAAGCTGAAATTGAGGGACTGCTCACTAGTAGGTAAAGATGTCAAGTTCCTTGCTTGCATGGTCAGGTTGATCACCTTGCAGCTATCTGGTAATGTAGAACTTAGGCATTCTATAAGCGAGTGGTCAAAGTGTTTATATTGTCTAAAGAATCTGACAAAATTACGCATGAACGATTGCAATATCGCCACAGAAGATCTGAAATTTATCGCTCAATCATGTATTGATCTGTCAAGTCTGGTAAACTGCTCAGTTGATAATAATGTCCATCCCGAAATGAACTACCAGTTGAAGATATCTGATGGAACCACGCTACTCATCAGAGGTTGCTCAGTATCGAATGCAAACCTAGAAGATATCCTGAAAGTGATGAGTAAAAGGACCGAACTGAAAGAGTTGAGTCTCTCAGAATTTGAAAAGTTTGTCCATTCAGACATTGCCTGGTGTGCACAGTTGCAGCAGTTCAAGCTCGAGCGATTGGTGTTTTCTAACTTTGGCCTGAAAGGTACAACAATCCAATGCCTTGTTAAGCAACTGGAGGGTATGCCTGACCTTGCAGAGTTGTATCTCAATGGTAACACTGATCTGAAGGGATCAGCAGAAATATGGTTCCCGTTTTTGTCGAGGCTGGTACCCCTTAAAAAGCTGGTGTTGCAAGACTGCAAGTTAACCAAGGACGATTGGGAATATATCAAAACATACAGTAATTGTGAGGTTGACAACTGCATTGTATGTTTCGAGTGAAGGTTTGTCTTGTAGAATCTGTAATCTGCGGCATCTACAACCCATTACAACAATACAAGATAGTGCAGGGAAGAGGGAAGAGGCTGGTACTTAGTTAGGGAAAACCATAGTACAAGAATTGAATGCAACAGAAGATTATGGGGAGGTCTATTTCAGCATGTAGTAAAATGGGCTAAATAACATGAGAATAAATATAACAACATCACAAAATGTATGGCCATTTATCTACAGCATTCCTGTGAAATCAATGCTTGTCCTGTCGGTACACTTCACAGCCATAATTATAGACTTTACAAAGATCACTTGATAAACATCAGGGACCTAATTTGCACATTGATTATGTGCCTGACGGGTCTTTCAAAAGTTTGCCTGCCCTGGTTGAAAAATGGCATCGCAATCACTGTCTTTGTTTTCTAACTAGTAGAAGCTAGATTTCAAGCTGTATGAACTGCTTCAGTTGTGACATAGGGTCTCATCTGTTCCATCGGTAGTCTGTAGAAAAATAATAATTTTGGTATTAGTCCCGGCCGATTTTCTACCCTCTGCCCAGGTAAGAGTTAATGAGCTAGGCAGTTTTTTGCAGAACTAAGTAGTCTTCCGAATCCTGAAATCTTCTCCGCAGCAGTAGGATAAATAACAATACTGTTCTCAAAAGAACAAAAATCTATACAGCAAAGTAGGTATGCACACATGGTGTTACCTTAAACTAATATGCATTGATACCTGACCATGCAATGCCTCAAAACTCATACATAATTCAGGTTTTTTACTCATTTGCTTTACTTGAGTATGTTTTATGTGGTTCAGTTGTGCATGTGGTGCTAATTGTAAGTGTTGTATTGTCATTTGCTTCCACTATCTTACATTTTGCTTAGTAGTTTGGTAGACTTGGTTTGTCACCAATTGATTATCAAGCCATGTAATCGTATGTCCCCATTCGTTAATGCTAGGCCATGATATAGTGGTCAATTAGCCTGAAGTAACAATGTGATGTCATGCTTAGCCTGTGATTCCTTTGATGTTTACACAAGCCCAGAGCCATACCCCATTCAGTTGATTAACCCATTCAGGGATTTGCTGTAACTTTTCAGTGACAGTCAGAGGGACCAGTTAGTTTGCCGTTTCACTAGTCTGCCAACTATTTCACTGATCCATATTTCAAAGTTTCTGTACCCACCCCAGGGAGTGGATGCTCAAGAGCTTGTGGAGGAAGTGGTTAACATAGCTTGGTGAATCCATGAGCTGGCCAGCCATTTGGACAGTGAGCCAGAATTGTAACTTGTTCTTTAAAGGCAAAGTATACCTTTGGTTTTTGGAACCGTTTGATTGTTTTAATCATTTATAAATGTAGATACATGTATACACAATAAAACTAACCTGTCAAAATTTCAACTCAAAAGGTGGTAGTGTTTTCAAGATTTTGACGAAAAATCTGGAGCAGTTACGATGTCCACGCAGGAAGAAAAATCTGTATTTGGAATACACAATCACGCATGATACATTTCTCAGATTGAAATTGTTTGGAATCCCTTTCTCTAATAGCACATTTCTTTCAAGGGATTTGTTTCTGAAAATGTTATTCGTTATCAACAGCTGCAGTGCTTTTTACTAAGTAAGTTCTTTGGTCAATAATTTTTGGAGAAATTACCAAAGGTTATACCCTGCCTTTAACTTTGTTTATAGGAACATTACAGAATTGGTAAGAAAAAAACTTGTAAAATATACTTTTTGATCACAGATTTACATAAAACTTACACGGTCTAATGATGATGATAGTAGAAAACATCCCTTGAAGTATTTCTTTCTGAAATGCCATATTTGATGAGAAATGACTAAACTAATTTTCCGATTGGAGTTTATCGCTCAGTGAGCGTTTTATTCATTTGTTGAATCTATATGATTTCATGCAAATGTGTAATCGGTTTTTCACTATTTTCTCGTGACCCAGATGGCCGATCGATCTCAAACTTCTATAGGTTTGTCAGTTTATGTATATGGTGGATTACATAAAGTGCTTACACTGCCAGCAACTGTTTTGTTAGCAAAAACCAATTCTGCATTGTTCCTTTAAGGGAGAATGCTGCCATTTCACTGAAAGTAGATTTTAACTTTTATTAAATTATATGAGAAAACTTAGCTGTTTGGCTTCATTTGTAATTTTTCTAACGTAACTTGCCTACAACAATATGAATGAACAGTTGAATTTTCAATTTTTGTAAGCTGGCAACTTTAACTTTCTATTTTTGTAAATATTGCCAAATAGGAAAACTTGTTCAAAACAGTTTTACGTAGGTTGTGTAGATCTTTTATTAAAGTACTTACAAACTTTTTTGTGAAAAAAATGCCAAACAGAAAAGCTATTGTAAACAGTGATACTTTGATTGTTTAATTTTTTTTTAACTAGTAGTACATGTACTTATAAACTTTGATTTGAAAAGAACCCCAACACGCTTTCACAGAGTTTTACCAAGGGGTGGTAAATTGTTGTTTGTTTGAAAATCAAATATAATGGTTAGTTTATGTATGACTGGCATGTGTTTTATGCACATATTATAGAACCTGTGTACTTATCATGAAATAGAGAACGGGATTCTCCCCGATGTGTTTGCTGCGACTTGGCAACAAATTACCCCCAAGCACTTAACTTAACAAGGCAAACTAACTCATTCAATGAGTCAGAGTTCAAACTATTTAATGTATGTATTTGTGGCGTGTCGTGGCTGAGCAGATACGAACACTGGACTCAAGCTCAAGCTCTGGTGTTTTTCATCAGCAGAGTGTGGGTTCGAGTCCCGGTCGTGACACTTGTGTCCTTAAGCAAGACACTTAACCATTATTGCTGCGTCCTTCGGATGGGACAATGTGTGTTGTGTAATGCACGTAAAAGAACCCAGTTACACTTATCGTAAAGAAAAGGGGTTTGCCCCGGTGTTCCTGGTTTGAATGGCAGCATATTGCGCCAAAGCACCATGTAAACCATTACATGGTGCTATGTAAAGGAACAGGTCTCATACTTCAAAGCGTAGCTCCACATGCCTTGCAGGAAACAATACTGAGCGCTTTGAGACGCCATTTGGTGTGATAAAGCGCTATATAAAAACTCAGTACGGTATAATTATTTTTATTATTATTTGTGTGTTTTATCTCTTTATCCAGACTATGCCCAAAGTCTCAAAACTGGTTTCCATTGGGCCCTGCATACATTAGGGCCCTGCTAGTACTACATATTAATGTACTATTTGCTACTCATTTCAAATTTACTATTAATCACTGTTGGTAAACCTCACTTTCAGCTCAGTCCATTAACAATGGTTAGCCACCAACACAGGTCCTCAAAATAGTACAATTAAAAGGGTTAGCCACAGATCCTCAAACTATTATTGCCTAACTAAAACAAATCATAGACCGTATTTGTTTTATGTTCATTATCTTTACTCAAAGTTTATAAAAATGCCATTTGTACAGTAAATTTTGCCAATAGTGCTTGTAACAATATCATTAACGTTTTTGACTATACCAAACAAAATAGTTATGTTATCTGCTCATAACAGAACAGTTTAAGATAAAAGAAGCAGCTGAATTTTTTTTTCCAAATGAAGTATCTGTTTTTTTGTCAACCAACAAAACACTGACATTTTCATAGTTGTAACTGCTTTAAAGGTACTTTAAATATAAAATGCAAAAGCCTTGCTTTGGCACCTGAAATAATTAAGCTGGAATTTCTAATTTTGTTAACTTATAAATTACAAACTGGGAATTATTTTGGAAATAAAAGAATACAGTACAAGATTTTTGTAGCATTTTATCGTTTGTTGTGTAGGTCAGTTTAATTCATATCACATTCTTTGAAACATTTGTGTAGAAGTCATTACACACCTCCCTGCTCATCTGAATTTATTAGGAATCAGTCACACACAGAAATACAACTTTTTTGAAATTAGTCAACATCATCATGTATTGTGCAGTGATAGGCATTGTGCATAATCTGTGATTGTAGGACCTTGGAGGAAGGAAATCCAAGTTTATTACCAATTTTCATCCACTCTATGCTCTGTAAGTTTTTTTAAACTTAAACCATGACCAGGCACAGACATGCTTTGCCCCCCCCACATACACCCTTACATATGTCAGTTACAGGGTACTTCCATTGTTGTTCTATTATTCCCTTTTCTAAATAAATCCATTGTGGGGTACCACTATAACAAAGAAAACCTTGTGGGGTAGTATTGTTCTATCATCAAAAGTACCCAGTAAGTTGGCATGTGTAAGGGCACTGTATTTTATCTTCATCAAGGTTAACAATAACATGAGGGGCATTTTTAAAGGCAGTTTATGACCATAAAAACCTATTTGGTGAAGAGCACTGGATGCATGGAGAGTTGTTGATATTACAAAACTTTGTTGGAAACGACCCCCTCAAGTTAAGTAATGTAGTTTTAGGAAAAGTGGTAATTTTTCACCAAAAAAATTTGAGTCTGATAATTCACAATTCTATGGAACACCTGGTTGTTCTTTCATTATTTTCTTGCAACTTTGATGACCAATTGAATTGAGCCCAAAATTTCCCAGGTTTGTTATTTTAAGCACATGATGAGAAACACCGAGTGAGGAGTGGTCTTTGACAACTACCCAGTGTACCCTGCCCGTTAACAATATTATACATTCATGATGAAAGTCAATTCCATTCCAATTTGTTACCGCTATTAAACTTATAAGGTTCTTTTTTTTTTATCTAACTCGGTGGTTCGCACGATAAAAAGTTATTTTCATCGCCGTCTTCCTAATTATTTGACCTGAAACATAATACATTTTAGAATTGGCATTACAATTGGAAAACACCGAGCCTTCGATGCAAGCGTTAGACCATGGAGTTAGAATTATGGACAGACATTAGTACCGTATATAGTATGCTTAAAGGAACATCACAGAATTGATAAGAAAAAACTTGTAAAATATACTTTTTGATCACAGATTTACACTAAAATTACACGGTCCAATGATGATGATAGTAGAAAACATCCCTTGAAATATTTCTGTCTGAAATGCCATATTTGATGAGGAATGAATAAACTAACTTTCCGATTGGAGTTTTGCTCAGTGAGCGTTTTATTAATTTTTTGAATCTGTATGATTTCATGCAAATATGTAATCGGGTTTTCACTATTTTCTCATGACCCAGATGGCCGATCGATCTCAAACTTCTATAGGTTTGTCAGTTTATGTATATGGTGGATTACATAAAGTGCTTACTGCCAGCAACTGTTTTTTTAGCAAAAACCAATTCTGTAATGTTCCTTTAATATGGGCTGCGTCGCGACGCGCGCGTCGTCTTGATCGCAGCGCGTCTGTGGCAGACACCACCACCACCACCCCATAGATATATCTATGCACCACCCATACTGCTTGCATGCAACACGCGCGCGCAATGATAATGACTGCGTCCTTTACAGTTTACGTTTGTGATGTGACAGTCAAAGCCTTTGTTTCTTCTACTGTATTCGTTCGGTCGGGCTTTCTTTCGGTTGTCTTCATCGGATTCTTATTGGCTTTGCGCTCGAGGTAAGGAGAAAATATTTAACATACATACAGTCCCTCTGTCATGTCTGTTCACATTTTCAAACATGCAATTTCTTATCAGGACAGCAGCGACATGCATATAATCATGGAATTCTACCTCCATGATATAATCGACAGAATCTCTGAGTCTATGATTTCATGCGTTGCCGGTGTGACAAGTGAAATGAAAGTGGAGAAGTCTTCGATTCCAGTGTTTCAACATGTTATGCGTGCCAATTCTTCTGAAAATTGGGCAGGAAAAATAAACAAAAAGTGTGTGTACAGTATGTGTTGTCATAGAGCAAGGAATTGTATTTTTACCAGGAAGTAAAGCTAAAACCAACTGTGTAATGTATTTTGCATTGTCAGTTGTTTAGCGCAAAGTTGACACTTGCGCAAACTTGAACTTGTGCACAAGTTTTACACTTGCCCCGAGCGCGATTTTTTTCATAACCACATGCTGGCTTTTGTATACGCACATAAGCTATGGGTGCCTCCCCGGATCCCTTCACTGTAGACCCTGTAGTAACTGTGTGGTACAAACAAAAGTGCCGCCCCAGCAGGCAAGTATTGCATATTCCAACCTTGCGCAGGCAATTTTGAAACATGAGCGCAGGTTACTGAGTGCAAAGTTTGCCACTCCCATTCAGCTAGGAATGGATGTTGTGTTTGTCCCTTGGAACATGCTTGGAAGAAAACTGTTCAGATTAGTAATAATAGCCTAGAGCAAGGACAAAGATAGTAATTGTGCTTTTTTAAAGTGTATTTTCTGGAAAAGTTTATGTATCTGACCGCCACTTGTCAATTATCGATTTATCCCAATATGTGTCGATAGAATGCAAACTCTAAACTAACAAAACACTATGATTTGGATTTGATTCGTAGAAATCCACGAAGATGTTTGCTCTGGAAAGTAGATAAAACAATGAACATTTTTATGTTGCCCCATCATCACAAGTGTGAATATGCGTACACAATGAAAACCGAGAACTTTAACAAAATAAATCCGGATGGTTTTACGTACTCGGTTGTAAAACCAAGAGGGGCATCTCAACAATGGGAGAACAAAGAGAAGTGCTCGATTTACTGGGTCCTCACAGGTGTGTGTGTGTGTAGGGGGCGAAGGAAGGAGGTGGCAAATATCAAATTAATGCTTAGTTATTTTCATGGAATTTCAAATTGTATTTTTTTTTTTTCACCAAGAAGACGCACAACGAGAAAAAAACCACCAGACACTGTTCCAAATTCTTGAAATCTACCCAAAAGTGTGTAGCTTCAGTGATTAAAGGCATGTGTGAGTATTTTCATGCCTCATTTTGAGATATGCATCCAAGATGATTGGGAAGTCGAAAAATATTGCTCTGTATGAATTGACAATTTACCCTTTTCCCATTCAAATATCAATGATGACGTCGTCAAATTACACACTGCCCTCTGGTGGCAATAAATTATTGTTTCATAAAATCGTAACTCTTGAAATAAACATTAACTCTTCCACTAGTTTTGTCTTCAGAAAGATTTTAATGTTTTTAAACAGTCATACCTAGCAGGGGCCATACCTAGCAGGGGCCATCTGGTATCTTGAGTCATGAAGAAGAATAATGAACATAATTGACACGAACACCTTGTTTTTGTGATGTCACAAAAACTGAATTTCTTGGTGTGTTTTTATGCCCAGCGGTTGGCAAAGCCCATGTGCGTGAGGACTCGTCATGACAAGTTTCAATAGAGACTCAGTATATGTGGCAATGAGGATTGTCTCCTCAGTGATTTGGTTTACAGTTCAAGGGTTAGTTTATACACGCCCATTATCGCATTCGTCATGGGGGAAATACGCACGCGGCTGCTTTACCACTCCAGTCAGAAACCACTAGACTGGTCCCTTGTTTTTATCACGTGCCTCGAAGTGTGACGTCAGATGTTCGGGCTAAAGCCACACTTGCACGATCAGCATGCTGTGGGATCGATGCAGTTTTGCATATAAAGAGTACACAAGTCATGTAAAAATTGCTGTACTACCCTCCTGAAAGTCCAGGCCCCGAATCCTTTCTCCCTCATACATCCATCCCCCAGTCCAGGCTTTTAGCCAGGACTTGAAAAAAATAAGTTGTCCAAATTTGACTGGGTTGGAAAACAGGGTGTCCAAATTTTTAGCGGCGATTAGCGATTAGCCCTGGTGAAAGTTTAATGGGCCACTGCCCCCTTTCGGAAAACATTTACATTTTACACCCTAAAAAGAACATATTTTAAGGGTTCTAGACACTAAAAAATTGTTTTGTTGGCGTAACGGGCCAGAAAAGGATGATTAGGTAGGGGTTTTGTTCGTTTTTGTTAATCATCACATTTTTTGTTTTATTAGCTCCTGAACCATACTTTGATTTCATTCAAGTATTTTGATGTTTTCCCTGTCAGTAGGAAGGGTTTGTTGTATGCTTGAAAATTTTTCCAACTAAAACATAAAATCCTTGAATGTCACAGGAACCTTTATTTAATCACACTGACTGGCTGTTTGCATTACATTAAGGGCACAGTACTAGTATTCCTTTTAAATGTATTTATGTTGTGCACCTAGGTTTATTTCCAAAACAGTTACTTGTGGTTTGCATTTAACAACAGTTTAACTGTTTCTACCATTCCAGTCAAAACTTAAAGCCAGCAGCTCTCAACACACATTATACCCACACCTAAGGGTCACAAAACTAGGTCACAAAGAAGGCTGCTTGGCTTTTGAGTGAAGGAAGTGTATTACAAACTGAAACAATGTATAACAAAAAGGGGAGAATAAGAGTAATTTGATAGGAGTGTCAATCATTCTCCCAGGACAGGGCTGGAGAGTGTCTAGGGCTAACATTAAATAATAAAAAAAAGGATTGTCGGATTTTGTTTTCACTGTAGGCAACAATAAATACTGGTAGGCAATGTTGTAATGATGGATGGTTTTTTTAAAGAACTGGTTAGTGATGACCAGCCAGATTTGTGTAGTCACAACACTGGTAATCGGATGTAATATTTTTTTTATACAGTGTACAAAAAAATTACTTGGCCAAATAAACAGGGCATCTTCAAGCGCGTCAGACAGTTTTTCAGGCATCCAAAAATAAAATTGGGCGTCCAAAAGATGCTCAGTCACATTGCTGGCTAATACCTTGAGTCCCCACCTTCACCCAACAAGATCAACAAAAGTAATCATACAGTTTGTTTGGTTTTTGCAACTAACCTGTAAGCTACTGTTTGGAAAATACATAAATGTATGATTCATTACATCCAACTAATGACAAACCGTTCTTTCGTGCATTAGTTGCATATTAGCTTGGCAAGCAAAAATTAATATTAAAGTTCACTTTGTTTTCTCTTTTTCATGGCCTCCATCAACTAATTGTTTTTTTGCAATTCTTGAAAATGATTTCCTTTGGTGTTGAAACACCAAAGCTCTGACTAGTTAGAAGAGAACTCCATGAAAACAGGGTGAAAGGGGTAATCGGGACATCCTTCGAAGAATCCAATCCTTTCTGTTCCATATGCAGGCAGACAGCTCTGTTGTGGTCTCCACACAAGCATCACTCCTGAGGACGTTGACGTAGCTTGTTCTCTGTCTGCCCCTCAGCCTTGTCCCATGAGTTGGTTCCCACAGAACCAGTCGGCTTGCCGGCAGTTCTGGGTGTCTGTGGCAGTGTCCTGCCAGGCCCATCTGTCTGAATGCAATCTTTTGTGAGATCCTTGGTAACATGCCATACAGGGATTTATTGGGCACTTGATCTCTCCAGTTGATATTGAGCACCATCCTTAGCATTCTGGTGTAACTTCCATCGAGGGACTTCTGAAGGGTCGCGGTTAAGGTCCAGCACTCACAGCCATAAAGCAGGATGGACTCCACTGTGTGGCCTGGAAGAAACTTATCTTGACCTTCCTTGACATGTTTGAGCTCCACACTCCTTTCAATCCATTTAGAGCCTTCCAGGCAAGTCCTTTTTGAATGAAAATGTCCCGCTCAGAGGAGCCAACCCACGATCCCTGATACTTGAAGTCATCGACCTCCTTGAGAACGCTGCCTGCATAGGGTGGTTAAGGCCAAGGGTTCATGGTCTGGGACATTGTAGGCGAGCGCCACTGTCTTCTTGGAGTTGAGTGAGAGTCCCATTCGGCTACACTCCAGCTCCACTCTCAACAGAAGCTCTTGTGCTTGGGAAGTGGTGTCGGAGAGGAGACAGATGTCATCAGCAAAATCAAGATCAGTCAGGTATACTTTAGGGTAGCGACTTGATCTCCTTGGTGTTAGTGTAAAACCAAGCTCCACCTCATGACCACTGCTGGCTTGTCGGAGGGCAAAGTCTAAAACAACAATAAACATGAAAGGGGTGAGGGTATCCCCCTGCATGACACCTGCCAAAATGTCAAACTCGTCTGTGCTTCCACCTGGGGCGACCACCTTTGAGCGCGTTCCCGAGTACATTGACTGAATAGCTTGGAGCAGGTTTGCTGGAACTCTGTAAGCCTTAAGAATTTTCATCCTCTTTCCTCTGTGGATGGAATCAAATGCTTTTCTGAAGTCAATGAAGGTCAGGATCGCTGTTAGGTTGTTGTTCTTCACCACCTCAATTATTCGTCTCAGTGCCAGGACCTGTGAAGTTGTTGACCTCTTTTCTCTAAATCCGTTCTGGTTGCTCCTGAGGTGAGGGTCAATTTGATTACGCAGCTGGTTTAGTACCATACGGTTGAAGATCTTTGCGATGATACAGGTGAGGCTAATACCACGGTAATTGTCAGGTTTACTAAGATCGCCGGATTTGGGAACAGGTATGATGTTTGACAGCGACCACTGCATAGGGACTTCGTTGTTGATCAGAGCAAGGTTACATATTTCCAAGACGATGCTGTCAATCTCACAATTCTAAAAGACTTCTGGAGGTATGCCATCAGGACCGGCGCTCTTCCCTTGTTGCAGTGTAGACTTGGCTTTGCTCAACTCAGCAGCAATGAATGGTCTGTCGTTGATGTCCAGATTGGAAAGTATGTCAGGGATGTCTTCCTCAGCATTCTAAACTACTGGTTTTTTTCCTAGCAAGTTGCTGAAGTGATTGAACCATGTGTTAATTCTCTCCTCTGCACTGGCACCCGCTACCTGACCTTCCTTTGCCTTCCTGCGCCCTGTCATCTCATTGATGACCTTCCAGGACTCACTGTGGCAGTGCTAGCCATATGCTGTCTCATTGCGCCTGACCTTCTTTGTCAGCTCCTCACTCTTGAGTCTGTCGTATGTGCTGAACAACAGCTCTTTTGCCTCATTCACCTGGTCGCGGTTCTCCAAGGACTGGTTAATTGAAAAATTCCCGTTGAGCCTCCTTTAACCTCTCTTGCAGCCACAATGTCAGGGTGCTTTGATTGAGCACTGATCTTGACTCGCTCCATCTCCGGAACACACTCACTCATTGCCTCAGCATTTGCTTTAGCAAGACGCTCGTACCGATCACCTGGGGTCTCTGATTCCTCCAGGATCTGGAAGCAGTTGTGCACCTCCACGGTGTGCCTCTCCTGCAGGTCTGGTCTTGCTGCGAACAACTTCCAGTTGTATCTGAGCCTTTGCTTTATTTTGGGTACTCTCAAACTCAGCCTAACTTTCATGGAGACAACTCTGTGGTCAGATCCTACCGTAGAAAATGAGCTAAAGGGCTCAGCGTTCAAGATGCTGTTTCTCTACTTCCTTCGCACTAGGATGTGGTCAAGTTGCCTTGTAGTGCCGGTGCAGTGGTCTCGAAAGGTCCACCTCTTCCCACCCCTTTTCCGGAATAGAGTGTTTGCATCAATTAGCTGGTGCGCCATCATGAACTCTGACAGATGCATACCGTTTCTGTTGGTATGTACCATGACATGTGTACAGTGCGTCTTCAGGACCTAGTCTATAGCATTAAAGTCACCCATGATTGCCAAGAAGTTATGTGCTGGCACATCCCTGACAGCAGCTGTAAGTTGCTCGTACACTAGTTTCACGTCCTCTACATTTGGTACATTGGTTGGGGGGTAGGCAACAAGGACAGTTGTGACTGGGTTGCTCTCGAATTCGGCAATCAGAATCCTCTTGGAATGGGATCGAATCCCTCGAAGAGCTCTTCTAGCTCGAGAACTAAGCAGAAGTCCCACCCCTCCAATAGCTGCCTGGGCTGCATTTCTCCACGCTGACCATGTCACAAAGTAGCTGCCCTCCACTCTCTCAAACACAAGCGGATCTGAGTGAACTCTCCTGTGCTCCTGTACACCCAGTATCTCTACTCCACACCTCACTGCACAATGGGCCATCACTTTGACCCTTGCCTCCTCCCTCACTGTGTTTGCGTTGAAGGTAGCCATAATGAATGCTTTCCCACATTGCAGAATCGCCTTGGAGCTCGTGCTGTTATCCTCCCCAAGGGGTTTGGGGGGACACCGTCATACTGCCAGGCTAAGACCTGACCAGCATCAATGTCCGCAGCATCGCTCCTGTCCACTCCCGGGACTGGAAGTATAGGATTTGTAGTATTTAGATTCATCATTAGATTTCCTTACAAGGCTTAATAAGACCTGGGGGCGCCACTCCTCTCAGGACTACCTTGGCCGTTGAGGGAATAACCCTTCCTCCGCCCTTACACGCGCTAGGTTGCACGTTTGTAGACTGTCGAACTAGGCTTACGAGATCTACCTACCCGGGTTTGTGTTCAGAGTTGTCCTAGGTGGAATGGCAATCAAGCCTGACGAGTTCCACCTACCCGAAGCAGCCTGGTTATAGTGCCAGGGTTTCGCCTTCACCCTCTGTCATTTTGTAGAAACAGGGTCGGCACGAGAAGCCAGACAGTATGATTTGATTAGGAGATGCTAGTGTTCAGACGCTGTGCTATACAATGGAGTACTTCAGTGGAGATGGAGCTGCCTAATTCTCCATTTCACCCCAGCACGTCCTAATCCATTTCACCGAGTTCGTATTTGTTTTAAGAATGAGTGCAGTTGAAGAATGCATGCAATTATACCATTTCATATTTGTCAAAAAATACTTGCAATTGCGGTAATCAACGTTTATAATCAACCTGTTGTTGATTCATGATTCATTGTTCCTTATTTTCTGGTATAGCAGATGGTAATAGCAGATGGTGATAGCAGATGGTAATAAAAGAGTGCAACAATTGCAAGCCCATCCAACAAACGATCCAGCCAAGGCTTCTGTGAAGACATGTAGAGAGGCATTAAGAACTCACAGGACCACAGCACAGGTGCGGTTATAGTAAATAATGGATGGTCAGTTAATTGTTTTCACTTCAGTTCCAATTCAAGCCAGAGATTGCTTTTTTATTGTATTTATTTTGGACAAGTTACAGTTAGGTAATGGTCTGGATTTGCAAAGGGACATTACCAAGGCTAACATTGCACAACAACATTGAAGACCTGATTCATTGTTCCATATTATTTGTGTATACTTTTTTGTGTCCAATCAGGTATATAAAAGAAGTGTGCAAGGAGCCCATCCAACAAAAGATCCAGCCCAGTAACTAGCTGCTAGAGAGGCATGAAGAACTCCTAATTCTATAGGACCACAGCACAGGTATAGCCTTAAGTTTCTTAAAGAATGGATAGAAAAACTGTGACACTATAAAAAAATCTACTATTTTTTGAGCCTATTGTTGTCAGCAAGGGAAAGAAAAGATATGACTGTATGATATAGATCCAATGGTAAACATGACAGAGCAGTTGAACAGACCCAGTCTCTGCTGTTGATCATTTCAGTTCCTTATTATATGCTGTGGGCTCATCAGTGAGTGACCTTTTCGGGGCCTTTCAGAGCAATCAGTATTTAGAATTATATATTGTCAAAATTGCAGGTGGTTGGGTAAAAAAGAAAACCTGAAAATCAAAATTCAGTTTTCAATTTAAAAAGAAAAAAGATAAGATAATTGAAACTTGTGTGTTTGGTCATTTTCTCTTCTGTTTTTACTACAAATTGCATGCTGGAAGTCGGGAAAAGCCACTGAAAACTCCTGAGCTGGGAGAACATTGATGTGAAATATCTGCTTTATTGAGCCATTACTTTAATCTTCGGTATATATATACATAGGATATATTGAACAGTCGGCCAACATTTTTAAATTGGAAGGTAAGGTCAAAACAATTTAAAAACAAATGAATAAAAGGAAATTTGAAGTTTTTTAACATTGATTGTTCTGAATGGCTCCTTGAAAGTTGTTTTACATATTTTTTCAATCCACAGAAGAGAGTCTCATGAAAATGTCACCCTCAAAAATTGAATGTGAGATATTTTTTAGAGCACTCGGTTATAACCTTTCCGGTGACTGGGAAAAAGTAGCAACGCAGTGTGGATTCGCGTATTGTGAAATAAAGCACATCAAACATGATAATTTACAACTGGGGGAGAGATCATTCAAATTTTTGGTTGACCTGCGGAACAAATTTCCTGATCCCAATGATTGGTCGGGAAAACTACGTGCAGCTCTTCGTCATGAAAAAAGGAACGACTTGGTGCCACAGCTGGAAGAGTTCATATCAAAAGGTTTGTAAAAGGAGTTTTACACTTTAACTTTCACCACAAACCTTTGAATGAGAGATAATGATGTTAAAGGGACACACCGACTCACCGTTTATGTAATTTAGTAACTGCAGACAATAATTTTCAGACGATTGTTGTAAAAAAACTCATCAAAAATTCCGGAGTTAAGGATTACTTGTTAACTGAAGTGGTCAAAGGTCAGTGCTCTGTTATAAAGCATAACTATGGCGAGGCACGAGGACCCAGTCTCCATATCCATCCAGCACATATTCATGTGTAAACAAGTGAAATACACTCGTTGGTCCGGTCCGATCCACACCAACCCGTTTTTTTTTTACTGCTGGTTGTACACATGGTGGACCATAAAAGGCCTAATATTAAGGCATACCTGCTAACAAAAGTAGTAGGATGGCATTGTAACGGACTTGGAATGAGTCAACTCTTCCCAAACCAATGATCTATCCCCTGAAGCATACTACAGGAATATTTGTATTTGTATTTGGTGGTAACATTTTGATAATGAGGCGCACAGTGTTAAGGGCTTTAAAATTGATGTCGGCTCCCTTCATGCCATTCCCATTTTATTTCATTCTTTGAGAAAGATTGCCACTTTTTCAGGGGTTTTCCTAAAATCTTCTTCAATTTTGTATGAATTGATAAAAATAAAACATTGATATTATGTTGATATTTGATCAAACATGCCTAATAAACACTCTTGCAGGACCTGGACAAGAGTGCACTCCACCAAAGATTCGAAAACTAGATCACTCCTCCCAAGCTGCTTCCAGTGGAAGGTCATTACGACCCATAACCTCAGGTAAGTGCATGGTGTAATTTCCTTATGATGGTAAACTTAGGAAAAGAATAGACATTGTTGCAGGCAGGCATGAGAATCTTCCGGTTTTAAACCTGAATTCAATTTTTTTCCTTTCAATTTTGTGGTCGTCGAGTTCAGTGTGAATTTGATATAAAATTTGGGGGGTGAGTTGTAGGGGGTATACATTTGGATTTCGCTAATCCCCCTTCTTTAATCAAAATTTGTAAGTGTACTTTTGTAATCGTATGTCAAATTAAAATATTTCCATGGGACCTAATCTCTTACACATATTTAGCTGTTAGTGCATTTTCCAAGAATCAGACACAAACAATGTGCGCCCGAAGTAATTAATTGGCAAACAAATGCCAAACCATAAATTGGCACACCTGGCATCTTTTAACTTTACACGCGACACAACCATCAATGGACACCACGCCCATATTAATTTATTGGCAAGCAAATGCCTAACCACCAATTTGGCACACCTGGCATCTTTTAGAATTGCACATCTGGCCTGTTTTAACTGGCAAAAACCAATAATATTCTTTATCCCGAATGCAAAATTATTTAATTTCGACCTGCCTCTAGCAGCAGGGCTAGCTCGGTGTAAGGGCAAAAACCAATCATACTCACCAGCAGAATTCATTCATTCATGAATTCCTTTTAACATGAATTTTTTTAGTCCAGCAGTACCTAGCTGAGTTGGCCGCCATGTTGCTTTTCTACATTATTGTTTTGATTTATAGTGCAACAGTTTTCTTGAAAAACAAATTCTTCAAACAAAAGCTTGAATGGGTATCCATTTGTTCTCCTTTTTTTTGAACAGGAGAAAATGTTGAAACTGATACGACAACTAATCAACAAAGACAATCCAAGGCGGCTGATTGGTGTGAAGAAGAATTGAAAGCAAGTTATACAAGCAAAGATAGCAAAGTACAGATGTATCCATTGTTAAAAAAGATGCATATTCTAGACATTTATACAGACCTGGTGTTGGAAAGTCATGATGAAGAAGGTGGCCGACAGGAAGGAAGAACATACTTAAAGTCCTATGAGGAAGTATTCACCATAGAGACCAGAGAGGGTAATCTTATAAATCGAACCATCTTTGAAGGAAAGGCCGGTCTAGGAAAATCCACCCTTATCAGCAAAATTGTATATGACTGGGCAAATAAACGAAGCAAAGTACTACAAAAGTACAAGCTTGTGTTTGCTTTAAAGATGCATGCGCTAGAAGAAACATCAGATTTTATCAAGGCAATTTTTAACCAACTCTTGGCAGAAGATACTCGAGTAGTTGAGACTGATTTGCAGCCTTATATTCAAGCGAACCCAGAGAATGTGCTGATTCTCTTGGATGGCTTTGACGAGTTCATGACCACCATCCTAGATCGAGCCAAATTTGGTTCTGTGCTCAAAATTGTAAGTCAAAGAATGCTCAGTAAATGCTGTGTTGTTGTAACAACCCGCCCCTCTCAGTATCACACACTCCGCACTGAACTCACTCCAGATACAATGAACCGTGTTAAGGTTTTGGGATTCCGAAAAGAAGACATAGAGAAGTATGTGAAACAAGTATATTCAAATGAGATAGAGAAGGCAAAGGAACTCTTGCAGAAGATTCAATCTTCCAATGTGTTGTCAGAGTTGGTGAAGAGCCCGATGCTACTTCTCATGGTATGTGCTCTGTGGCAAGAATCATCTTCACTCCCCGAGACCTTGTTTCTTCTTTACAAAGATGCATTGAACTATCTCTTTAATAGAAGAAAGGGGAAAAAGGTAATCACAGTAAAGGAAATATCTCGTACTGTAAATGAAATTGGAAAGAGTGCTTTGGATGGTCTCCTGTCCAAAATCCAGAAACTTTCATTCGCAGAGCAATTGTTTGAGACGGGGGCACTCGTCTCAGCATTAGAAGCAGGTATTCTCACCAGTCAGAAGGTTTTAAAGGGACTAGAGTTGCAGAACAGTATACAGTTTCTTCACAAAACTATGCAAGAATTGTGTGCAGGTCTCTACTTGCAAAACTTGCAGAAGGAGAACTTTGATGAGTTTCAAAAGATTCTTGGTCAAATTAAAGGAATGAGGAATCTGTCAAACTTAGACTATCTGCTGCGTTTCTGTTGTGGTGGCAATGATGATTGCACCAATGCAGTCCTAGCAATCTTGAAGGAAAAGTGCCCAGATGATCACAGATTGGCCCTCAACTGTTACTTTGAGAATCAGTCAAAAGAACCGCCAACCGAGGACTTCATAAATTTGGTTGTCACTGAGGAAGTGTGCATTAAGCAGTATGATGAAGACAGCCTTAATTCATTTGCATACTTTCTTGAGCGTGTCATAGGTACCAAGAGAAATAAAGGGGCAGTTTTTTCTAGGGAAGGTAGATGAAGTTGTCCTACAAAGTTGCAACTTGGAGAAGTGTTTTCACAGGTTATTGAGTTTCATGTGTAACATGCATAATCTGTCCATCTTGAACTTTCAAAACTGCTCAGGTTTGGGCGGCTCAGGCAGTCTTTGGGCTCCCCTCCTGGGAAGAATGCAAAAACTAGGCAAACTGAGCTTGCAGTATTGTCAATTGAATGATAATGATGTGCAGCACGTTGCAGCCATTGTTACCCTTGTCAGCTTGGACCTTTCTCACAATAGACATTTGGGTGGCAAGGCTGAATTGTGGGCCCCATGTTTGGAGAAGATGGATAACCTTGAGGAACTGGAATTGAGGGGCTGCTCACTAGTAGGTGAAGATGTCAAGTTCCTTGCTTCCATGGTCGGGTTGATCAATTTGCAGCTATCTGGTAATGTAAAACTTAGGCTTTCTACAAGCGAGTGGTCAAAGTGTTTATATTGTCTAAAGAATCTGAAGGAAGTATGCATGAACGATTGCAATATCGCCACAGAAGATCTGAAATTTATCGCCCAATCATGTATTGATCTGCCAAGTCTGGTAAACTGCTCAGTTGATAATAACGTCCATCCCGCAATGAACTATCAGTTAAAGATATCCGATGGAACCATGCTACACATCAGAGGTTGCTCAGTTTCCAATGCAAACCTAGTAGATATCCTGAAAGTGATGAGTAAAAGGAGCGAACTGAAAGAGTTGAATCTCTCAGAATTTGAAATATTTGACCATTCAGACATTGCCTGGTGTGCACAGTTGCAGCAGTTCAAGCTCGAGCGATTGGTGTTTTCTAACTTTGGCCTGAAAGGTACAACAATCCAATGCCTTGTTGAGCAACTGGAGGGTATGCCTGACCTTGCAGAGTTGTATCTCAATGGTAACACTGATCTGAAGGGATCGGCAGAAACATGGTTCCCGTTTTTGTCGAGGCTGGTACCCCTTAAAAAGCTGGTGTTGCAAGACTGCAAGTTAACCAAGGAAGATTGGGAATATATCAAAACATACAGTAATTGTGAGGTTGACAGCTGCATTGTATGTTTCAAGTGAAGGTTTGTCTTGTTGAATCTGTAGTCGGGTATGCGGCATCTACAACCCATTACAACAATACAAGGTAGTGCAGGGAAGAGAGAAGAGGCTGGATACTTAGTTGGGAAAACTAGTACAAGAATTGAATGCAAAAGAAGATTATGGGGAGGTGTGTTTCAGCATGTAGTAAAAATGAGCTAAATAACACGAGAATAAATATAACAACATCACAAAATGTATGGCCATTTATCTACAGCATTCCTGTGAAATCAATGCTTGTCCTGTCGGTACACTTCACAGCCATAATTATAGACTTTACATGGAGCACTTTATAAACATCAGGGACCTAATTTGCACATTGATTATGTGCCTGACGGGTCTTTCAAAAGTTTGCCTGCCCTGGTTGAAAAATGGCATCGCAATCACTGTCTTTGTTTTGTAACTAGTAGAAGCTAGATTTCAAGCTGTATGAACTGCTTCAGTTGTGACATAGGGTCTCATCTGTTCCATGATAGTCTGTAAAAAAAAAATGTTGGTAGTAGTCCCAGCCGATTTCCTACCCTCTGCTCAGGTAGGAGTTAATGAGCTAGGCAGTAAGTAGTCTTCCGAATCCTGAAATCTTCTCTTTGGCAGTAGGATAAATAGCAATACTGTTCTCAAAAGAACAAAAATCTAAACAGCAAAGTAGATATGTACACATGGTGCTACCGCAAACTGAATATGCATTGATACCTGACTATGCAATGCCTCAAAACCCATATTTAATTTCAGGTTTTGGACTCATTTGCTTTACATGAGTATGTTTTATGTGGTTCAGTTGTGCATGTGGTGCTAATTGCAGGGCTTGTATTGTCTTTGGCTTCAACTGTCTTGCATTTTGCTGAGTAGTTTGGTAGTCTTGGTTTGTCACCAATTGATTATCAAGCCATGTAATCGTTTGTCCTCATTTGTTAATGCTCGGCCGTGGCAAAGTGGTCAATTAGCCTGAAGGAACAATGTGATGTTATGCTTAGCCCATGAGTCCATGATGTTTACACAAGCCCAGAGCCATACCCCATTCAGTTGATTGAGGTATTTTGCCGTAACTTTTCAGTGACAGTCAGAGGGACCTGGGCCGAATTTCATAGAGCTGCTAAGCACAACAATTTGCTTAGCATGAAATTTCTTCCTTGATAAAAACAGGGTTACCAACCAAATATCCATGTGTTGCATATTGCTTGTTACTGGTATTCAGCTGTTGTTTGCTTATCCTGAAAATCATGTGGAAATTTGGTTGGTACTCCTGTTTTTATCAATGAAGAAATGTCATGCTAAGCAAATTGTTGTGCTTAGCAGCTCTATGAAATTGGGCCCAGTTAGCTTGCCGTTTCACTTGTCTGCCAACTTTTTCACTGATCCATATTTCAAAGTTTCTGTACCCACCCCAGGGAGTGGATGCTCAAGAGCTTGTGGAGGAAGTGGTTAACATAGCTTGGTGAATCCATGAGCTGGCCAGCCATTTGGGCAGTGGGGCAGAATTGTAACTTGTTCTTTAAAGGCAAAGTATACCTTTGGTTTTTGGAACTGTTTGATTGTTTTAATCCTATATAAATGTAGATACATGTATACACATTAAAGCTAACCTGTGAAAATTTCAACTCTAAAGGACGTGGTATTATTTTTTGAGATATTGGCGAAAATCTGGAGCAGTTTTGTCCACGCAGGAAGAATAATCTGTATTTGGAATACACAATCACGCAGGATACATTTCTCAGATTGAAATTGTTTTGAATCCCTTTCTCTAATAGCACATTTCTTTGAAGGGATTTGTTTCTGAAAATGTTATTTGTTATCAACAGCTGCAGTGCTTTTTACTAAGTAAGTTCTTATAGTCATTAACTTTTGGAGAAATTACCAAAGGTTGTTATACACTGCCTTTAACTTTGTTTAAGGGAGAATGCTGCCATTTGTTCACTGAAAGTAGATTTGAACTTTTATTAAATTGTATAACAAAACTTATAATGAAATAGCTGTGTGGCTTAATTTGTAATTTTTCTAACGTAACTTGCCTCCATCAATATGAATGAGCAGCTGAATTTTCCATTTTTGTAAGTATTGTAACCGGCCAACTTTAACTTTCTATTTTTGTAAATATGAGTTTTTGCTAAATAGAAAACCTTGTTCAAAACAGTTTATAATTAATTTTTGTAGATCTTTTATTAAAGTACTTGCATACTTAATTGTGAAAAAATGCTTTCACAGAGTTGGACCAAAAGTGGTAATCTTTTTGTTTGTTTGAAACTCAAGTATTTGGGTTAGTTTTTTGTAAATATGAATACTTTTCCAACTGAGTGCCAAACAGAAAAACTATTGTAAACAGTGATACTTTGGTTGTGTAATTTTGTTTTAACTAGTAGTACATGTACTTATAAACTTTGATTTGAAAAGAACCCCAACACGCTTTCACAGAGTTTTACCAAGGGGTGGTAAATTGTTGTTTGTTTGAAAATCAAATATAATGGTTAGTTTATGTAAGACTGGCATGTGTTTTATGCACATATTATAGAACCTGTGTACTTATCATGAAATAGAGAATGGGATTCTCCCCGATGTGTTTGCTGCGACTTGGCAACAAATTACCCCAAGCACTTAACTTAACAAGGCAAACTAACTCATTCAATGAGCCAGTGTTTAAACTATTTAATGTAATGTATTTTGTGTGTTTTATCTCTTTATCCAGACTATGCCTAAAGTCTTAAAACTGGTTTCCATTGGGCCCTGCATACATTAGGGCCCTGCTAGTACTACATATTAATGTACTATTTGCTACTCGTTCCAAATTTACTATTAATCACTGTTGGTAAACCTCACTTTCAGCTCAGTCCATTAACAATGGTTAGCCACCAACACAGGTCCTCAAAATAGTACATTACAAACTTTTTTTTTCTTCTGGGCATTTTTTTTCTTCAAAGTTAATAAAAATGCCAATTCTACATTAACTTTTGCCAATAGTGCTTTTACTAAAAAACGATATAGTTATGTTTTATATCCTCATAACATAACAGTTTAAGATAAAAAGAAGCAGCTGAAACATATTTTGTCCAAATGAAGTATCTGTTTTTGGTCAAGCGACAAAACACTGACACCTCCATAGTTGTAACTGCTTTAAAAGTATTTTAAATGAAAACTTCAGCTTTGCTTTGACAACTGAAATAATTAAGCTGCAATTTCTTATTTTGTTAACTTATAAATTACAAACTGGGAATTATTTTGGAAATAAAAGAATACAGTACACCACAAGATTTTTGCAGCATTTTGTTGTTTGTTGTGTTGGTCAGTTTATTTCAAATTATCACACCAATTATTTACACCATTCTGGTAAAGATTTATGTGGAAGTCATTACACACCTCCCTGCCCATCTGAATCAACTAGGAATCATAGTCACACACAGAAATACAACTTTTTTTGTAAATTAGTCAACATCATGATGGATTTTGCAGTGATAGGCATTATGCATAATCTGTGATTGTTGGACCTTGGAGGATTCAAATCCAAGTTTATTGCCAGTTTGCATTCACTCTATGCTCTGTGTTTTTGAACTTGTACCAAACCATGACCAGGCACAGACATTACCCTCACCCCCCCCCCCCCCCCACACACACACACACATGATAACCTGTATCTTTATCAAGTTTAACCTGAGGGTCACTTTTAAAGGCAGTGCATCTTTCGGTAATTACTCCACAAGTTAATGACCATAAAAACCTGTTGGGTGAAGAGCACTGGATGGAGATTTGTTGATACTAAAAAATCTAATGTGGTTTTAGGGAAAGAGGTAGTTTTTCACCCCCCCCCCCCCAAATGGAGTCTGAGAATCTGAATGCACATAATTCTATGCAACACTGGGTGTTTTTTCTTTCATTATTTTCTTGCAACTTTGATCTCCAAATGTTCACAGGTTTATTATTGTAAGCACATGTTGGGATCCTTTCTCTATGGATACACCAAGTGAGGAGTGGTCTTTTACAGTTGCCCAAAGTGTACCTTGTCTCTAACGATATTATAATATTCATGATTATGCATTGACGTCACCACGCCGCCATCTTAGAGGTAAAACGATGACGAAACAATGGAAAAAGTATATTTTGTACGCGCGGCGCAGAGAATGGGCCAATAAGTAATCTTCTTTTGACCTCTAGACGAGGGCGCCCTACTCAAATGACGTCATGAGCATAAGGTCTATTCCATTGATCTACATTATAGTGACTGGATAGGACGACTGCGCGTAAATGTAGCGAACGCGCGCGTTTGCAAGTGGGGCTTTTGAATTTAAACGGGGAGGCGGCGCACAATCTGCACGCAACGCAAATAAATGATTTTCGGGGTCGTGGAAAAATATTGCTCCGTTTTTTGCCGTATTTAAAGGTTTCGTTATGTAAAACAAGGGATGACACCGTAGTCAAACACAAGTTTTATGCTGCAAACATGGTAAAGGTTTGTGTTGCGGTAGGTTGCTCTTCTTCAGGAGCTATGTACGGACGAGAAAATCGGATTTCCTTTCACAGGTAAGTGGTGTAGTCTGCAAAAAAACGAACACTGACACATATTTTATATTACTTGATCATGCTGTTTCCAAATAGTATTTTAGGCCTGTAGGCCTATATTATTTTTTTTAATACAAACTTCAATATACTAGTGTTCGGGCCAACAAGGGTGAACCCTTTTTGGGGGTTTTGTTTTTCTGTGTAGGTGTAAACTTCAATGTTGAATTAATTAAATTAAATTTGATTGAATTCAAAGTTGTTAATTGTTTGTTTTTGACATTTTCTCGTGATTGCCTGTATGAATTTTTTAGGAATAAATTCGTTGGCAGACTGAACCTTTATGTTACGTTTTCCTGCTTATTCCCTTCTCTATATCTATTTTACGTTTTAGTGTTTCTGTTTCGTGTGTAACTAATTAAATTTCTGATACGATTTACACACAGTTATGGTTTCTTCAGTTTTAGTTTCCATGTGGCAATTATCTAACTTTCTGATTGTAAATATGAAACAAATGGAGCTAAACTGGCTCCTTCTTGAAAAAAATCATCATTTTGTAGTAAACCACTATCTATGTGCGAGAGTCTTGTTTATTTATTATACGCCGTCGGTCACATTAGCCACAATTTATCTTATCCCAAATTTATTGGTTTTTAAGATTGGACCTCGAAGTTTTCTAATGTGCTTGATACTTTAAAAACAAATATGCGTTCATGCTGTAGGCCTATATAAATTGATTGATGAATTATCAATCTAGATTAAGAAACTCTCTCCAAAAAGAAAAATTATTATAAACCTTCAACATGCTCATCATCACTACAAGTACTTGTACTATCTACTGCATGCTTGAGGCCATGCATGCTGGGACCGCCACGCTTGCGTACTTTCACGCAAATACCCCGTTCAGCGACTACGCGCTTAGCCATAACAGCGATCATCGAACGTGCACAAACGCGCTGAGTTGTCCTATCCAGTCAGTATAATGTAGATCAATGGTCTATTCTGAACTCACCCAGTTACGCGCGCGCAATAATAATGACGGCGCCCTTTAAAGCTTTAAATTCTGTATTTGTGTTCTGTCGGGCTTTATTTCGGTTGTCTCCATTGGATTCTTATAGGCGTTGGCTTTGCTCGAGGTAAGGAAACATATTTCTCAAGTTCTTTACATTACAGTTTGTTGTTTTTACAACCTCTTCAACCTATTGTCACTTTATGAACTTTTTTTGTTGGTTAAAAAAGACGTCCGTGTCGCTTGCAGTGAACGCCCTCCTTTCACGCGCTGCTGCTCCAACCGTTTTCTATACCTATTCAAATAACGCGCTCAGGCTTGACTCCTAACGAAAACACATTGGGCGTGACCCGGCTTGTCTTTCTACAATGCCGTAGGCCTACTTCTAATCATGAAATTGCTTAGCCTAAAAAACTACCTCCATGGTATTAATTTTGAATCTAATTTCGTTCCAGCTACTGACCTGTATTTTGTAACAAAATTTCTTCTCTATTAATGTAATTTTGTAGTATTCTTTTGTAAATTCTGTATCACTTTGTGATGGAATCAAGTACAGTAGAGCATTTCACCCGCTCTTGCCTTCAAGAAGATAGCTTGAACTATGTAAATGAAATTGACTATTTCACTACAGGTGTGCTCAACTGGGATTGCCATTAATAGACTTCATTTTCTTTCTATTATTTGTTGTAAAAAACAGAAGTAATTCCATTCAAATTGCGCTACCAGTATACTGACACTGTCAAATTTCATCATTAGAGCACGAGAACAAATGCTTTTCATTATTCGCTTTTTATTAGATTTCCTAGAATATAGGATAGTGTACCTGTAGAAGTTAAGGATCAGATTATTTTGGGTTAAAAACAGTTCGTAAATGCTTTAAGTATTGGTGTACTAACGTATTGCTTCGCCAAAATAATGTCAAATTCATATGTTCACGTGTAGACACGTTTGGTAATTGCCGAAGACCAGTATTCTTACTTGGTGTATCCTATATAACATAATATGCATAAAATAACAAACCTGTGAAAATTAGGGCTCAATTGGTCATCGAATTTGCAAGAGAATAATGAAAGAAAAACACCCTTGTTGCATTACTTTGTGTGCTTTCAGGTGCATAATAAAAGGCTTCAGCTGAAGTCTTTTATTATTTGAGTGAGAAATTACCTCTTTCTCAAAAACTACGTTACTTCAGAGGGAGCCGTTTCTCACAATGTTTTATACTATCAGCTCTCCGTTGCTCGTTACCAAGTCAGTTTTTTATGCTAACTATTATTTTGAGTAGGCCTAATTGGCCAGTGCCTTTAAAACAATTATTTTCCCTTAATGCTTAATTAAAAAATTTTGAAATCATATTTTTTAATCTTTAACTTTCTTGTTTGGTTTGCTGGAAGGAGATCCACTCGATTGTGATTCATTTGTATTATTTTGGTAACTGTACAGCCGGGTACTGTCATCAGGTTGTACATGCACTTTGCAGTGTCTGGTGTAATCATATAGGCCTACATTGTTTCGTTTAAACATGTTTGTATTGTTTAATGTCTGTGTTTGTTTTGTAACTGCTTTTCGTCGTACCCTGTGAAATAATAAATGAAATGAAATCAAATTAATTGGCGTTATATTATTTATTGATTTATTGATTGATTTAGACAGGGTAGTATTACAACTGCTATCCCTAAAGGCCGGCCCTGTGTAACTACTTTCCCGCTGATAATATTATACACTTCAGTGGCACGATTGGGCTTTCGTACGATTGGGCTTTCGTATAAAGTACTTGTTTTGAAAAGTAAACCAAAAATTGGGCGTAAATTCTAATTTTACCTCCATGCTCATGGAGCTGCTCGTGAGCTTTTTCTGTATATATTCAAATCACGCACGCATGGCTGCTTTACACAACAAAAATACATTCTTCTCAATTTTCTGATATTCTTTCCGACAACAAAACACTTTTTCAGCAGTACAATTTGTGGCGCCCCCGGTGATATTTTGACTGGGCGTTCGTTGACACGCCCCTATAACCATTGATCTACATTATACCGTCAGTATAATGTAGATCAATGCCTATAACTAGATAGCGCCAACAGTCTCATTGATGCTGTCCAGAATCCATGCAGTTACAGGAGATCCACCTGCCGATGATCCGGGTACCAATGGAGTCTCTCCATTGAATTCCGTTGAGGAATAACAAATTCCACGTCTTGATATCGAGTCCGCCCCCTTTCTGTGTATAGATTGTAAGAATTATTTTGTTCGCGCATTCCAATTAGCTGTCGTGTAGCCACCGAGTCAGCTGCTTGTGGAGATAGCGGTCACCAAGGGAAAAAATGCAGATTGCTGAACATTGAAACTGAAAGGCAATCAGAAGGTAAGAAGCGGTTACTCGTATTTCTACATTTTTGTGTAGTGTACGGGCTGGCCGGCTGGCCCGATGACGTCGTGATTTTATTTTTGCGATCGCTTTTTGCATTTTTACCCCATTCCAAAATGGCTGCGCGCAGGACACATCGACTAGTTAAGTTAGTATTTCGGAGGAAATTGAAAAAAGATTATTTGAAATAACTTTTCAAAAGGTTTATTTCAACATCCAGAGTACTAAAAAAAAAAAAAAAAACATTCGGACAGGTCCTCCTTTTCTTGAAAAATGTTAGCCCAAGAACTTGAACTTGTTGTAGTTGCGATAATCGTAACCCTCCATCCTCCCGATGCCCGACGGTCGGAGGAGCGACCGGACGGAGGGTTACGAGTCAAGTCATGCTATGCAAAAAAATCGGCGAAATTGCAATTTCGACCATTTTTGTCAGACTAGTCACCAGACTTGCCCAATTTTTACCACTTTCAAAAAACATGACACACATTCTAAGATTAAGGACATGGATTTGATCTTCAATGTGTAATGAATCCATTCATAACACTCAAAACATCATCAAGTCTATGGGGAATTTTTTGAAGGGGCACTAAATAAGGCCAAGACCAGGGCAACAGAGGTCATGGCCTCTGCGGCTGCCCTGTTATTCCAGGCCTGCCCTGAATAAGTGAGCAATGTGTGCTTTTCTCACTGGCACCTTAATGCCTTGTGTCATCTGGCAATGGATGCCAATAAAAAAAAAACAATTAAACAAAATATGTACTCGGTAACCTGAAACAATATTTATTTTTGTACCACAGCCGGCTGCTTTCACCACAGGCGGCAACATGATTTTCGTACCAGCTTTCTATGTTCTCTGTGTCCTCTGTGCTGTACTGTATCTCTACACACGGTCTACAGTGGCCTCTTCAGATGATGGTGGCTTCAAGAAGTTCCAGCGAGTGTACCTAGTGGTTTATCTCTTTGCAATGGGTAGGTTCAGGCAGAGTCCCCCTGCAGGGGTATATCACAGTCAGTTGAGACTGATGAGCACAATTTTAGTTGGCTTGCAAGGCATACTTTTGCACAAGCAGAAGATAGTGCTCAACAAGTTTCTGCAAGCACAAATAAACAGGATACCAGTCACAGATGGTTGGTGTTATATATTATTTTGGCTGGTAACCTCATTCTGGTAAGCATAGCTTCTCTTTGTGCTTAACCAGCTGTTTGAAATTGGGCTGTGCAGGTCACCGTCCAAAGTGGTGTATTAGGCCCATAGAGCTATATATATTGACTAGAGCGCTAACTTGCTCTGAGTTTAGAAGCCACCCTGGGTGCAGACATGTTTGATGTGTTGCGTGACTACGGAACGACTTTAATTTTAAGAGAGCACACATGGCCGCGAAAATTTTGCATTCGGCGTGTGCGCTTACGTACGCGCCATATTTAATCTAACGATCATTGCTCTTGTAAACAGGTGATTTTAGTGATGTCTTAAAAAAATATGTAGTAGGTGATTCACTGATGTTGTTACTTACGTCTTAGGAAAAATGCTGAGTCGAACTAAAGCCTTGTTTGGGAGGATTCAATGCTTCAAGATGTCAAGGGGAAAAAACGAAATCTGCTTCAAGGATACACAATATGCCGGCAAGAATGACGAACTCAAAAAAAAACAACGTATACGCGCAAACGCACATGTTAAACATGACGCACATGACGCTCGCAGTTTGTACGCTCATTAGCAGATTGTGCGTTCTCATTTGCTGCATATTTGGTTCGATGACGCATAGAAAAGAACAAACGCTTTATCATGCAAATAGCCGTACAATTGCCGTACAAAATTTCAAGCTTTTGTATTGGTTTGTACATAAACATGGATGCGCCCACACGGCTTCAAAACCTTAGTGCGTGTATAACGGGGTGTTAGCGCTCTAGTCAATATATATAGCTCTATGATTAGGCCCTATATCATTGTTTTTGAATGGTTCCCCAGAACGTTGCTTATTCATGGCTTTGTTTCGCAATTTTGTGCACTGAAGATTCCTTTGAGATTAGACCCTGGAAGGTCAAGAACTAGACAAAGTGTTGAGACCTGGATACCTTAGACTGAGATCAAGACCAAAAGATCTCAGTAGGAAACCAGCACCGGACTTAAAGGCCAATGCTGAAATGAAATTGAACCCACGACTGAAAGATCAGAAACCGATAACCGGCTAAAAGGAGAACCATTTGATTATTGTGTTTGGCTAACTGATCTGTTTTTCCGGATATTTTCCAGAAAGATTGTTTTCTTAAGAATCGTTGCACCACCCAGAGATCTCTTGACACTTACATGCTACAATTGTTTATATGTCCTTTGAATTATTTTTAAACATGATCTCTCCCCCCCCCCCCCACTTTCAGCTGCTGATTGGCTGCAAGGCCCTTACGTGTATGCATTGTATGAGCATTATGGGATGACACCCCATCAGATAGAGCAACTCTTCGTCGGTGGTTTCGGTTCCAGCATGATCTTTGGCACGGTGGTTGGCTCATTTGCAGATAAATTGTGAGTTTCATTTTTTTGGGGGGGGGCTAAATTATTATTTCTATTATCTTCAAGCAACCTTGAATCCTCGAGCGCGAGTGTGATAACGAATTTATCTTCCAGCCTCATTAAGTCAATGAGGCTAGGTTAGGTTATGTTTTTGTTTTTGGTTTTCCACGCGCAAAGTTTAGAATGTAATTTGTGCACTGACCGTATGCGGAGCGTGACGCATTGACACTCACAATACGCAAAGTGCAATAAAAAAACTGGGAGTAGGTTATCGTCTGATATCACACTCCGGTTCGAGCATCTGATTGGAGGATTAGCGCGTACTGGAAGATAAAGACCTATATTTCTGCCCATATCACACCCTGCGTATTGGGCTGTTCTAACTCCGCGTTTTCCAACATTGGTTAGATTGAAAATAAAAATGTTCACAGATTTGCACATAACTTAGATGGTATAAAGATGGTCATAGTGGTAAACTTCCCTTGAAATGGTTTTGCTTGAAATGCTGTAGTTTTTAGGAAAGGAGTAAAACAAGTAGTCTTTATCACGCATGTCCAAAATCCAATGTTTTAAAACAGTGAAAAGATATACTTTTTTCACTGTTTTCTCATGACTATGAAGACTGATTGAGCTTAACATTTCTCAGGTTTGTTAATTCATGTATTTGTTGGGTCACATAAAGTGCGGAAACTAGTCTTTGAAAATTACCAATGTTTTACATATGTGCTTTAAGCTGCATGTCAAGTTTGCTTGAAGAAATTTTTTTTACCACATGTGTGCTTGTGGAATACGGAAAAATAAAGCGCTTCTGCGTCCCATATCCAACTCAGCCTTCTGCCTCATTGGATACCGGACGCAGAAGCACTATATTTTTCTGTGTGCTTATAATACTAAATTGTATCTTTCTGGAGATGAGACCAAGGGACCCTCGAAAGCAACTCCGCCTGTAGACTGGTCTCCTGTCTTTATCTGCAAGGATAAAGATGGGCACTGGTCTCACAGGCCCAATGATTTCATTGGATAAACTTGCAGCGATGTAACCTTTCTATTTCTGTGTTGTGATTGGTCTGCTATGAAGTGAAGTAGTTTGTCAGCTACCCACTTTTGATTGTCTGCACGCGTGCATAATGTTTGTATGTAATGTTGTTTTATTCACTATGTAATGTGTGTACGTGTGTATACTATGAATCTCCATCTGTGCAATTGGAATGCGAGGTCAAACTGGCAGGATCCTGCCAGTTGCATAAGGCCAGTATCTGGGTTTATTCACGAGCCTCGAAGTGTGATGTCAGATGTTCAGGCTACTCGGCCTGAAGATACCTGTGTAGAAAGGAAGATAAAGAAAAGATTTGCTCAGACCGTTCCATACCTAAAAATAATATTCTTTATCCCCGATGCAAATTTTACATTAGACAGTTAGATCTTCTAATTTGTTTTGGTACCTGCTGCAATAATATAGGATTCAAACTGTCTCTAGCTACTGGGCAAGCTTGGTGGTCTAGCTGTTATAGAATGGCAAAACTTGTGGGTTCGAATCCCACCCAAGTAATATGCTTGTGGATTTTTTTCACAGGACTTTGGTAAGTACTGGTTATACAGTACAGTGCTTAACACACATTGGTGTAAACACAAATGAAATATATAGATTGTTTGTTGACTATGTACATGTAGTATCAAACTAATAGAGAAAAAAACAATGGGGAAGAACTTGAAATCCTGATTTAGGCATTAAATAACACAAAGGGAACAAACAACATAATTTTTGGACCATAAGGCGCTGCTTTTTGATTGATTTTCAGGGCCTTCAACATGCTCAGCGGCTTTTTTCTGGGCGGCTTATAAACTTCATGTAAAGTAAGCTTCGGCAATTTTGATAAAATTTGAAACGGCAAAGTTCTCTGACTTAAATATAATTACCGAAATGTAAAAATTATTGGGGAAATTATACAAAGCCATTGCGAACTCTCATTTCAGTACTGTACTTACCTTTGTAACACGCCAGTTTGTACAGTGCTACTCAGAAAAACGTCTGACAAACTGTGCGTGCTCAACTCAGTGGCCTGGTTCCTTACTCGATTAAACATTGCAAACTTGTTCTTAAAAAAGGGCACCACACTTTCCTCAGGCCTCCACACACTGAATACAAGCCGGGGAGCATGGTTGGAGGCCTGTAAATCAATTCATAAGCCACGGCTTATAGACCAATCCAAACGTAAGTGCTGCTGGCCGCGCCGCCATTACTGGGATGCTGGCAGTGCAAGAAGGTTTTGTACACAAATAATAATAATAATAATAATAATAATGCATTTATAATGCGCCAGCTATCTAGTATACAAGACTCTATTCCGAGGCGCAGAACAAAAAAAAAACCCAAAACAAAGACATGGAAAAACCCCAACCGTCATCTTTTAAACTTGTTATGTGAACGGCGCAGACAATTTCTAAGTGAAATACTACACTGAAACTGCAGTGTCCGGTATAAAATATGTTTCATTTGACAGCAAGGTTTTTTCGACAGAATTTCAGTTTTCACTTCCTGTTTAGTTTCAAATATTCATTAAGTATATATTCTACATCATTATGTAAAGCTGTTCTGTCGAGGATCTAGTGTTGGAGTCTGGCTGTGAGGCTGTTTTTGTATCACCTGATCTAGAGTAGCGCATTGAAGTCAGGAGTACGCTATTGTTTTTGGAAATTTGATTTATAGCACAGCTGCTGTTTCTCACAATACTAGTCAAAACAGGTGTACTGTTTTGTCCTCCGGACGAACACAAAGCTGTTTCATATTTATGTTACTATCATTATAGTTATGATTTAGGCTCTGAATTTGAGGCAGTAGACATGACCCTAATTCTACGCAAACCATAAATTTGACTCTTAACGGTCACCAAAATCATACCATTAAGCTCAGCCTGATTTTGAACCTGGCCCTGACTCTCACATTGACTCTAATTGAACATTGACCACCGTCCTGACCCCAACTCTAACTTTAACCCTGACCCTAACCCATCATTAACCTAAATGCACTTCTCGAAACCATAACTATAGTGGCCTGTCCTCAGGCTTGAACCCGGACCTGTTACATTCTTAAAATCGAACCCTTACAATCTTTGTACTCATTAGTACAAAGGTGTTAGACTTGATATCTTAAAAGGAGCCCCAGAGTATACTGCAACAAGCGGAAGTTTATCAATGGTTGGTTGGTGAACCACTTGGCTGCATAGAAAAGTTACAACAGTTAAAGTAGCACAAAGCCAAAACCCTGAGTTTTGCGTAAAGACGGCATCTGTTGGGATTTATCTTTTGAGCTAGATATTGATTTTAGAAAGTAAGCATTTAAGTAAACAAGATAAGTCATAGAATTTTAGATATTGATCTAAATGCAAATATTTGTTTATTTAAACTACTAGTTAGTCCTTAAAGTTCTACGCTTTATTTTCCTGCTCATAGAAATTCATGAAGCCCTCGACATGACCTCAGTGCATTTGTAAGCACAAGTACATGTACATGTATTCTGACAATATAGCAAGTGGCCTTGCCCATGCAGTAAGAAATAATCTATTATCATAAACTGCTCTCTGGATAGACTAATTAGTGAAAATCGTTAATTTAAGGAATGTTGAATGTTGATTTTGAATTGAGCACAGACTTGTAAGAACACTGCGAAAACTATTTACTTCATTAAATACAGTACAGGGTTCTTCCAGAAAGAAAAAAAACACCAAAACTGTGGGGCATTCTGGACTGAAAGTGTGCCACTCCTGCCTGGCATTCATCGTTGACTCTGAGCATGCTCTGAGCCAGTCTAACCAGTTAGAACTAGTTTAAAAAAATGCTTCTGTGGTATTCTGCCTCAATAGCACTAATTATCATAATGATGACCAAGCTTTGTTTGCGTTGGATCTGGATTCCTTGTTTGACTAATGGACTGTGTATCTATTGCTTGTATGTTTTTCAACCGTGTTTTTTGTGCTGTTTAATTAATGTAAACACTGTGCAATTCAGCCTTGGGACTGCAACGTGGTGAGAATAAATCAAAATATAATAACAATAATTATAACCTAATTATAATTAGACCTTAGGTGTTTGTGAAATTTCAACACCAAAGGGCGAGAACAAGTGCTGCTCGTCACTCTCTTTTTTATTGTTTTCCCAGGCCGTGGGGATGCAATTCCCTCCGAAGTAAAACACGCTGTCATTTTTAAGCCTTTATTCATTTACCTAATTACTAACGAACCATCTTAAGGTGACGAGTTCGGGGGTTCCCCTGACAGAAATGAAATAAGAGGCTGTAGGGGACTTGTTTTTTAAAACCTTTTACTGTCTTTTATGTCTTCTGTAGCAATTTTGTTTGGGGTACTCGTCTGCTTTTTGGTGGTTAAAAAATAAAAGTAATCTTGTTTTAGTGCAATTTATGACTATTTTTTCTTTTGGTTTTTGGATTGTTTCTTGTCTTACGGCATTTGGAAAACAAATAGATAGTAATTAAGTTTACTTTTTGTAATCCGTTTGTGCCATTCTCTTGTCTTTGGAATGCATACTGTAAGTTGTGTAATCTGCTGTTTATATTTTTATATGTGTTGCCTTTTGGATTTTATGTATATTTGTGTAATGGATTTTTTATTTTGTTACCTGTGAAGTCAATAAATGGCATGAAATGAAATGCACACATATCCTGAATTCTGGGAAACTTTGATTGCAGTTTTTGTGTGTAGGTGAAGGAAATCAAATTGGGCACTGCGAAAAGTCCCCGAGTTATAAAATGTGCACGACTAGCACAGTCCATTATTGCATCTGGTATTATCTCTGAGCCATTTCATCAATTTCAAAACTTGTGCTCTAATTTGTAAAATTTTCTCTCTGTTTGTTTTCAAGTGGACGGAGAGCAAATTGCGTGCTGTATGGGATCCTGTACGCATCAGCGTGTATCACCAAACACTTCAACAATTTCTCTATTCTGATGTTAGGCCGGTTGCTGGGTGGAATAGCAACCTCCATTTTGTACAGTGCATTTGAGTCTTGGCTGGTCTATGAACACAACTTGGTAAGTCAGCTAAGAGTGATTTTCCATTATGAGGCTGTGTCCGAATTGGCGGCTATGGCTACGGCTACGGCTTGAACACCGTGTCATCATGCATTGAAGTAAAGGACGTTCTTAGCAACGCCCTTAGCAACAGTCGTAGCTGTAGCTAAGTCCGCCAATTCGGATACGGCCTTATACCCCATATATGAATTCTGCCTTGTGATTGGTTTATAGCGCAACACATATGTCTTATTTTCACTGTTTGCCTTCTGACTGGCACCCCTGAACAAAGATATTGACAAATTAGGGCGACCGCCAACATTAGGGCTAGATAGCTCAGTTGGTTGAGTGCCGGCATGTTAATCCGGAGGTCGCAGGTTCAAGTCCCGTTCTAGTAAATTTTCTCTGTTTAACCCAAAATTATTTTACTAGAAAGCTGTACAAACTAAATGTGTATACCCAACCAATGTACTAAACCCGTAGCAACCGGTGTACGACACCCATAGCAATCAGTGGTACCCGTAGCAGCAACAGCTTCTTGTTACCAAGATGTGTGAGTGTATTGTATGGGGTGTTATACAACAAATACTGACTGCTTTTACTCTTGCTCAGTGATCCCCAAACGGTTCAATTTTCCCTCAGCTTCGCCTCAGAAAAAGATAACATTCTGGGGATCACCCTGAGAGTGGTAGTTTTAACCATTTAACACTTGAATCAATATTTGTAAACTACATGTATACCTGCGCCAACAAATGTTGACAGATATGACAATAAATGATAAGAACACAAAGTCTAAAGCCCCACTTTGAACATCAAAAGCGCCAGTAAGGGTTAACCAGTTAGCTTTGGGAATAAAAAACCCTTTTCTTGTCATCTGTGTGGGAATGTTTTCAGTAACAAAAAAAAACTATTCAAGTAATTAATCATTTGTTTTGTCAATGAAACTCATTTTTGGACACTCATATGTAGAACGTTTTCTCATAGACAACAGATTTTAAATTGCTTGTATTTTTTTGTTTATGGTTTTCGTTCTGAAGCACAATCAGACCGTGGGAAAGTCAATAGTCATCGATTCCATGCCCTGCCGAGCAGACATAAAGATTTGTGATAACAATAACATTTATAAAAGCCTTTTTCCTAGGGTGGCAATGCGCTCAGCGAATGACCATGAAATAAGCCAACAATGGAAACTAAGAAACCAAGTGGGAAAACCACTGCGAGGCCGTCCCAGAGAAGAGAACAAAACAAGTTTTTGCTTAGGCCCCCCAAAAAAGGGTTGTGTTTCTGGTTCCCCGACCGGCCCTAGTTTTTACGCCGCGACCCTAAACTTTTTATTCAAAAATTTAAAAAACGGGGGAAAAACAGGACAAAAAGGGGAAAAAAACAAAACCAAAACCTATTTTACCTGGAAGAAAATGTCTGACTTTTACAAATTAAACATGTTTTAGGCAACATTTGAAATAAAAACCAGAACATATCAAGAAGAATTTAAAGATATCTCCGTGATTTGAGCCTGCGATGTCCAACGACTCGACTACGAGCGAAAAATACCCACAATTCAATGCGCAGCGCGAACGTGTGCACACGGCGCATTCCACAGGTTTGCGCAATCACAATTTGCAAGGTCGGGCAGAGGAACTGCCAAATCTGCAATTTTGCCTAATTCGTTGTGCAAATCCGTTGATTGCGCTCAACACATGAACGATCATGGATGTATCGTCAATCGTATCAGAATAAAAAAAAAACGCAAAATAAAAAAACTTTCCAACCTACCGACCCTATTTTTAAATGACATGTAATCGGAAACAGCCCTTTTTTTGTTTGGCCTTACAAGTTATTGTGTGCTCATGGCACTTCACCAAAATATAAGACACATGTATCATCTCTGTTTGAGAATACAATCAAATTTTCTGTATTCTCTTTCTCTTTTTTTTTTCTTCTTTTTTTTCCAGAGAGGTTTTGACAAGGATCTTTTAGGCACAATTTTTTCCCATGCAACACTTGGAAACTCAGTCGTTGCCATAGCAGCTGGTATAATCGCCCAATTCTTTGCCGATCTTTATGGTTTTGTGTGAGTATTATTTGTATATACAAGCAGGTTCTTTTAGAGAACAAGATCACTCTGTATAAACAGTACTATAATATATGTTTATTTTGATTGGTGGTTGGTTTTCTTTTGGAAACCTTGTAAAAACATGATTTTCTTTTTTGGAATTGCGTCAAAATACTTGATTTTTGACACTGTGCGTACTAAGCGTCCTACAAACGCTCAACAAGCGCTCAAAAATGTTAAACAAGTGTGCGCAAAGCAGTCATTTTTAGGGTGCCAATCAGCGTTGTTTTCCAGCACATCTCTACGAGGGCGTAGTGACGAAACATATTGATATGGTGCACTGCTCATGATAGCGAGGCTACATATTTTTATCTTGATTATTGATGTTTTGTTACTCTCTTGAAGGTCACCGTTTGACATCTCAATGATTGTACTGATTTTAATGGTTTTCATCATGGTGACGATATGGTCGGAGAACTACGGAGATGCCAAAGCCAGCTTAGGCACATCATTCCAAACAGCCATTTCACACATAAAGACAGGTGAGATACAAAACAAACACCTCCTGCCTCGAAACGGTCAGGTTTGGTTGGCGTAGTGGTATCTTTCCTCACCTTCCAGCTCTAGGACTCCGGTTCTAATCCCGCCAGGGGGTACTGATTGGTTTTTCGGTCCCTACCTGATTGTTTGGGCTTTCCCTGGAATATTTCTCTGGGGTTTTCCTCCCAAACCTAACACTTGAACTTCGTCTTCTCTCCACGGGGTTCTTGGCTAGTATAGTGGTTGTGATGAAGTTTGCTTTTCTGCCGGAGTCCTTGGCTTCACAACCAGAATTAATAAATAAAATGAAATTATACTTGAATTTTCTTTTATCTAAAACAAACAACATTTTCATCATTACTTTTCATTGTGATAATTTTGTTTGACATTTGTGTTGACTGGGTCCCTGAGTTACAGCCCCAGTGTGTGTATACTAATTGTCTGTAGTTTTACCTCATTTGTGCACACATTCCTATTTTTGCATCCCTGTGGAGACATCTTTTGTTCTTTCCTTTGTCCCTGTAGTTAAGAACCTCCCATAGACTTTGTACACAAAATTCCTCGTGGAGCAACCCAGTCTTTAGAATTCCCCTATGGAGACCCTTTGTTTTCCCTCTTCTGTTTTGTTCTCGGTCTCCATAAGGTAGTGAAAATGAAATCATTGACACATGTTCATGTGGCATCCACATATTGATTAGTGTGTGATTAGATCAATACATTATGCACAGTGCATGCAGTGTAGGCCTGTAACCTATAAAGGTATGTGATCTTCGACCTCGTGAAACAGAATTGTCCAGCATTCACCTCGTGACACTCATATGTATTATTTGTAAAATATGCTCTTTGCAATTTGCTTTTTCTTTTTATTGCTGTTTATTAAAACGTAATCTTTTTTTATTGATGTTAATTTTCCATGAACAAATTGTTGGTTTTTGCCCTTGCACTGTACACTCAGTACTTTCCTGAGTCATGTGGAAAACAATCTACAGCGTGAGGTTAAAGACTATTGTAAATTTGTCCCTTCCACAGCCCACTCAGGTGGGATTCGAACCCACCACCTCTGCCATGCTAGAGCTTTTCATTTTCTATTTGGTTCCAACTAATATTTTAACTATTTGCTTGAGCTACGCTTGTGGTTTTATATCAGTACTCATTTTTTTCTGCTGTGAGATGGAGTTTCTTTAGTGATAAGACACAGTAGCACTCTCTATAGATCATTTGTCGATCATCAGAAATTGCTTTTTCAAACCTGGGCCCAATTTCAAAGAGCTGCTTAAGCACAACAAGTAGCTCAGCAAAAAATAAATAGCCTTACCGGAATAAGATTACCAGCCAAACTAGCAATACCATTTCACATGTACAATTTGTGACTGGTATCCTGCTCATATCTACTTAGCAGACAACTGTTCAAGCAATCTACTTAGCAGACAACTGTTTGAGCAATATTTTCTGCTTATAAGCAGCTCTATGAAATTGGGCCCATTGCAAAAAAAAGTCCCCTTTTCCAAGCTAAGCTTCGGCTTTGGCTTCATCCATACTGAAAGTGCACATTTTCATAGTCACTGACGGGCCTTAATGGGGCTCCAAGGTTAAATTCATTTGTGTGATGCACTCATTTTCCAATAGATAGAGTCCTGATGAAATCAGGGGAAAAATTACAAGTCTCACGTTAAAATAGTGTACAATTTTATTCGATACTCTTTCAGAGTGAAACTTGAAACATGAAGTCGTCAGACATAAAAAACAACTGTACATTCCAAAGAGGACATTTTGCGCCAGTCAAAAGGACGAATTTGGTGCTTTGATTGAATACCATCAAAATTCAGGAACGACCTAGCAATCCTCTGTGCAAAAATATACTGACCCCGTATTGGAAATGTGACGCCATCAAACATTTTTGGATTTCAACAGAAATTGCACTCAAAGTGGAATATAAGATAGGGGCATTTCACACAGTTTTCAGCGTGAGGTTAAAGAGTATTGTAAATTTGTCCCTTCCATTTCCATAAAGACTCTATCTATTGGGAAATGAGTGCATCACAAGACAGTTTGACCTTTGAGCCCCTCGTTAAAGGAACATTACAGAATTGGTTTTTGCTAACAAAACAGTTGCTGGCAGTGTAAGCACTTGATGTAATCCTCCATTATGCATAAACTGACAAACCTGTAGAAGTTTGAGATCGATCGGCCATCTGGGTCACGAGAAAATAGTGAAAAACTGATTACACATTTGCATGAAATCATATGATTCAACAAATGAATAAAACGCTCACTGAGCGATAAACTCCATTCGGAAAATTAGTTTATTCATTTCTCATCAAATATAGCATTTCAGACAGAAATATTTCAAGGGATGTTTTCTACTATCGTCATCATTAGACCGTGTAAGTTTAGTGTAAATCTGTGATCAAAAGTTTTTTTCTTACCAATTCTGTAATGTTCCTTTAAGCGGGAGTCAAAACCATAGTTTTAATAGGGGCAAATGGAAAACTGCACAGTATGTCTGGTGCTACATGCATCTCAAGGTCTCCCATTATGCAGGAGGAATGATCATAATTACTGGACCCATTTTCAAAGAGCTACATAAGCAGGCAATTAATAATTTCCTGCTATGCAACAATAAACAGGAAACCAGTTGAAAATGGTAGATATGACATGGTATGTTAGCTGGTAACTTTTTTTCCTAGTAAGCACAACTATTTAGTGCTTTGTTTGTTTTGGAGCTTAGGCAGATGTATGAAATTGGGCCCAACTATTTGCTCTATAGAATTCTAATGTTCTCCATGGACAGATAGCGGGGCCAGACTATTTCCCATCCATCCTCTGCTTGATGGTTACATTGATTTGAATTGGAGAAAAACAACAATTCCACATGCTAGCGGTCGAGTGCCTCAACCTTCAACCTACTCAATCATCAGTCTTCTCATTTCCACAGACCGTAAAGTCTTGTGTCTTGGCTTGATCCAGTCTTTGTTTGAAGGAGCGATGTACACATTTGTCCTGGAGTGGACACCAGCTCTCGGTCGATCACAAGAGCAGACGGATCCTAGTCAACCGAAACAGGTCATTCCACACGGTTGGATATTCGCTGGATTTATGGTGAGAGTTTTGGGAGGGATTAGGGGTCAAATAATGTATCAAGCTAAAAAAAAAACACTAAAAAGAATAAGGTTACCAGCCAAAATACCATGTGGCAAGTATCATCTTGACTGGTATCCTGCTTTTTTTTTGCTTAGCAGCAATTTTTAAAGCAATATTTTTACTTTTGCCGCTCTTTGAAATTGGGCCCTCTGTAAGCTTGTGACTGGTACCCGAGTAACCGGGTACCCGACCAACTGTCCGGGTACCTGGTTTCCATTTTTCGGTTCCATTACCTGCCAAAAACCTTTCAAAAACGGGGGAAAAAAATGTTTTTGACATCGCAATTAACTTACAGACACTGAGACGTAACAGCAACTTCAGCTGCCTGTTGAGTTTTTGAAATCCTGCAAGGATCATTGTGTTAACTTTGACCATTTATTGTAAGTCACTAATCCAATTTGCTAAACAGGCAATGCGTTGTGCATTTTAGTTAGCTGCAGTTTCTCTCTCCTTGACTGTTTCCAAACATTGGTGAAACGCGCCTGTGATAAGCCAAGTTTATCGGCTCCCCTAAAGCACAAAAAATATTTTTGGCCGCTCTTCATCACTTTATAAAGGAGTTGTTGCTTTTAATTTACACAGTTTTTTTCTCTTGAAGACTTTTTCTTAGGAATCAACTTAATCAACTTAACTGTGTGTTGCTGTTTGTGGTGTGGTTGCATGCTTCACACGCATGGCTTCATATATGAAGATGTGTGGTTTTGTGACTTCAAAATGGTTGCCGTGCCGCTTGTATGTGTCAGGGATGCTTGCACACAAAGGCATACATGTATATATACTTTCAAGTATACAGATGGAAAAACTATTTACAACAGAGCAACAATTGTAGTGGTGGAATGGATTACGACAAGGTGCATGATTTACCTTGTAAATAACGAAATACATCATTTGAATTAGGTAATAAATGATTAGTAACTTTTTTTAGAGTCACTTCAGTTTCTCGTTTTGTGAAATACTGTTTTTAGAACAGCTTGGTGGTGGAACAATTAGTTTGTTACCAACGCTCAGTTTTTGGCCTGCTTGTAAATCCTCTATTCTGCAAGCGTGCACGGGACATTGTCTTTTCAATGGTCTTTTTTCTCCCGAACCTTCTGCTCTGTTCCCTGGAACAGTCAACAAAAGTGTGCAAACAAATCAAGGAAAACTGAAAGATATATTGATGGTAGTTTTTTATTGACTTTAGTAATTTCCTGACCATATGTAGCCCAGCTGATGCGACACAATTGCACCATCAGGTAAAACTTTTGTTTTTGTGATTGGCTTAACCTCAGCAGCCACGTGGCATTCTTTCTTGAAATCTTGGTTTAACCACCTTTGCTTAACTACCAATACGAAGACGTTTCCGCTCAGAAACAGAGTCTATCCCCAACTATTAACTTCCAAGACATTCCAGCTTGGAAACTCGCTTTAACCTCACTGCTTAAAGGTCTATGAATTGGAATTTTGTTTCCAGTTTAAACTATGCACTTACTACCCTTTAATGCAAGTTAGTTAAAAATGCACAGGAGGCTTAATATCACAAACATTTTAAAATGTATGCCCTAATAAGGGGTGAAATCTGCGCCCCTAAAAGGGGACAAATTTGTGACACAGACAAAGGCACATGCCGTTGGTTGGTGCGAAGTGATCAAAACAAGTGGATATGAAACAACATGCGACCTTTGTAACTTCATGCGCTTAGTTTCTTCAGACAAATCTCTTGATATTTGGCTTTTGTCGTGGGAAAATTCCATCAAGGTGTATTGTTGCTGGTTACAACTTTACTGAAGTCCGTGTCATTCTGCACCGATTTCCCATCCGATCCACAATACCCACAAATGTGGACGGCTGCAGTGAACAGTACTAAGCTAAATGGTCGGGGATGTGTTTTATCGCTGCGTGTGCATTGTCATTCGGTGCCCCGTTCTACGTCACGAAAGTGCGACACCGGGCGATATCAAATAGGATAATACAAATTTTGAGGGACAAGTTAAAAGGTAATAACTCGTACCAACCTCATAAAAATAGTAAGTATTATTACGTATTAATCTCAAGCCATATATTAAGCCCCCAAAATGTAATAAGAAAAAATACCACTTCATAGGACCTTTAACTACCAAGCCATTTCAGCTTGGAAACTGGATCTAACCACAGCTACTGAATAACAGCAACTACTTAATTATTGTGCATGCGCTTTTTCTATTGTTTTCCTGCAGTGCATAGATTATTTGTTCAATGTAAAAAGCTCTTTGACAGCAACTAGAGAGGTTAGGTTGGCATAGTGGTATCTTTCCTCGCCTTCCACTAGGACCCCGGTTCAAATCCCGTCGGGGGCTCTATGTGGATTGGGTTTTTCAGTCCCTACCTGATTCCCCTGGAATAATTCTCTGGGGTTTTCCTCCCACATCTAAAACTGAAACTTCCATCCTTGTTTTTTTCTCCATGGGATTCTTGGCTAGTATAGCGATTAAGTTCACTGATCTCCGAGTCCTTGGCTGCACAACCAGAATAAATGAAATTAAATGAAAATGCAATGAAATAAACAAACTTCCTTCCTTGTCTTCTCTCCATGGGGTTCTTAGCTAGTATAGTGATTAAGTTCACTGATCTCAGAGTACTTGGCTGCACAACCAGAATAAATTAAATGAAATTTATGCAATGAACTAGACAATAAGTAAGTTTACTTTTTTTTTTAATCATTCAGATGAGCTTTGTATTGTCCTGTTATTGGATCACTCTACATGTTTTAAACTTTAGCTGTCTTTTGCTGGGAATCCCACGGCCATCATTTAAGTTGGAGTTTCCACAAGAATTGCCCGCCTGATTCGGTGTTGTGCCGAATCCATCAAAATTCTTTAGAGAAAAAAAAACCCTAACGGGTGAAAGTGTTATTCAGAGCCTTCACCTGTCTTTATCCTTACGGATACAGACAGGCTCGGTCTTTCAAGCCTAATGGTTTCATTGCATCTACAGGCCTCGTGTTGGAAAGGGCAAGGGCACCAGGACATTTTCTCCTTGATAATGGGCACCTCTATGAGGAAACTGTATATTTCTATTGAACAGTTAAATGAAGTGTTGTTGACGGGAAGTAATTGCTGTATCGCGCCAATGTATTATCTCATCTCGGAAATTAATAATAACTACTGTATAGTGATTAAGTTCAGAAAAAAAACTCCCCTACTTCCTAGAGCTGAGTCACTGAAAATATCAGTAAGAAATTACCAATTGTCTGATTGTTGAAAAGCACTTTTTCATTCTTGACATCAAGAACAACAAAGTTCAATTTTAGATCTCCTAATTGACCACAAGAGGGCGCTAGTAAATTCAGTGGGAGGTCAAACTTTGTTTATTTATTTTCTTTATTGATTTATTTAGACAGGGTAGCCTTATTAGTATTACAACTGCTATCCCTAAGGGCCCTGTGTACAAACAGTAAAAGCAAAACTTTCCTTTGTTGATTTGTAGTAAAAAATGTGACACTGACCTTTTTTAACTGAAAGTAAGCATGGTTTTGTTGCTCGTAGGTCATGCATGATCCCAGCCATTAAATGTTCACCATGCATGGGTTTTCTTTCTTGACCAGCGTAATCCACCCAGGATAGATGCTGTCTTTGTAGACATCTCTAGCGCCGTATGCCTCACCATCACATGCTTACCAAACTTGGGGGTTCTCCTTGGAGATGGGTCAATGATTTTCTGATCAATCGGCAATAAAGGGTGTACTTCCTTGAGGAAACATCTGAATTGGCAAATGTTCAATCAGGCGTACCCCATGGGAGTGTGCTCGGCCCCCTTATTATTCAACTTGTTCATTAATGGTATCACTTTTGGATGAAAATCTACTTGTGTCTTATTTGTTGATGACTTCTTGATGTAACAATCAAATCTATTTATGATGTGACTGTTTTACAACAGGACCGACATGCAGACAAGCTGAACAACTGGTGTATCAACAATGTTAATGCTTCTAAATCCAAAGTTATGCAGGTTACTAGAAAACAAAACTTGCAGCTGCTCGTTTTACATGTTAGATCACTCTTAATTATCTAGTACTACAGTGCAACAAGGTCGTATGTCACATTTTTGGTGAAATTGAGTTAGAATATACAAAGGTGCTTCATTTTTGTCTGAATGAACTGTAAAAGTTTGTATTTTGTCCAAAAAGTAATTAAAAAGATACAGGTCATTAACAATAAATGACATCATAGTTCGTTAACGTGGTCCAAGCAACAAAGTCATATCTCACACATGTATACAACCTTGTTGCACTGATATTTATGACATTGTTCCCCATCGATTGCATGCGATGCAGATTTGTGCAACAAAGTCGTATCCTGCCTTTTGACCAATCTAAAACTGTGTGTATTGTCCATGCAACAACGTCGTATCAACAATTATCACGGTAATTAAGGCATATAACTTGTTTTATAGGTAATTAAGTGTATATATAACTTTTAATGTGTTTGTTATCAATTTCTTTATAATTCCTTTGTACAAGTGGACTTGTCTTAAGCAACCAGTGATTGTTTAAAACGTCCCCAAATTTTTACACAAAACAACCAAAACTGGAGTTACGAGCGTGTTGCATTGACACAACGACTAGTGCATTTAAGTATCCTGGGGTAACTGTAAATTCTCAGTTAGCTTGAAATGATCATATTAAGGATGTTATTTCTTTAGCAAATGGAATGCTTGGATTAATAAGGACTGTTGCATTTAATTTATCTGTTTGTGCTAAACTATGTTTGTATAAGAGTCTAGTTCTTTCTGTCTGAGTATGGGGTTCCTGCTTGGTTTCCTCACACTCAGATGCAGGAGGAGTCTCTTGAGCGTATCCAGAGGCATGCAACTTGATTCATCTCAGGTCAACAAATTGGAGAAATGTCTTACGCTGATGGCCTTTTGTATTCTAAAATGGTCTTCTTTATCAAGTCGCCGTAATTGTTTGATGATCTCCTTTTGCTGTAAAGTGTCTTTTTGATACAATTAAATGTGAATCTGTTTATAGGAACACCAATGTTAACCATATATGATAGCGCTGTAACATTGAAACATTTATTTGCTTGAACCCAATCCTTGCATCTAAGTGCTATGTGTCATTTTAACTTCTCTGCCATCCTTTTTAAAAGCTCTGAAGCATGAAGTATGACTACAGCAAGTTTTGTTTTATGTGTCTCTTTGTTTTATCCTTAATACAGTTTTATGGTATCTATGTGCAATTTTCATTGTTGTTTTGTTTATTTATTCATTTATGAACTTTTTTATCTATATTTCAATTATGTATTTATTTATTTATTTAATGAACTATTTTTATTTGTTTATTATATCTATTTATTAGTTCTTATTTGTTTATTTATTTATTTATTTATTCTTTATATGTTTATTTATTCATTTAATTATATATTAATTAATAAATTTGTTAATTTTTAGTACTATTTGCCCATTTTTTGTTAGGTTTCGTCGATTCTTTTCACAATTTTAGCTTGAAGTGCATTGTGCATTTTAGTTTCACGTCACATTTAGTTTGACCTTTGTTTTCTTCTTCTTTCTCTTTTGTAGGTTGCAATAATGATTGGATCGTCCATCTTCAAGATTGCCAGTAAATATTGTTCAGTGGAGTCCTTCATGAGGCCTGTCCTCATCGTGTCAGCGCTGGCTCTTTGTGTGCCAATTTTCACACCATGGGTAATTTCTTTCTTATTTTGTCACTGCCAACTGTCTCACACTATGGCATTAAAAAATGTTCAATTCCTGTCATGTCCTTGGGCTTCGTTTTGCGAAGGGTAACATTGCATGTGACGCTCAACAGCAGTACGCACGCTCAACAGGGTACGCACGCGTTCTAAAAGATTGGACATTGAGTACCCGTATGCATTGATTGCATTACGCTTAAGTTAGTGCCCGCGTAAGCTTGCGGGCCATGTATATGTTTAAACACTCCTCACCATGTTTATATTGCATGTTAAAACATGGACACATGATCTCCTCTCGACTAATCAGAATAAATAAATTGTCATGGGTATTTTAAGAATGTTGGTATTTTTAGTGCAAAAGGTGCCTTTTAACATACAACAGAGTGTTAATATATTATATTTTTGTTTAATTCCTTCTAAAAGCTTTCGGTAAATTTGTAAAGGTAAATTTCTTCATGTTGTCCATCCGCATTTCAGCTGTTGGCTGCGACGGTTGAATATAAATAAACCATTTCAAATCAAATCAAAGATATTAATTTTTCTTTATGAGGTAAAATTGATTTCAAAGTTAATAATGTGATTTGATTTTCATGATTGTTGCTTGTGTTTCCATTAGGTAAGATGGACTTGATGACTTAGTCCCTTCAGGTTTTGATATGAAGATTTGAACAGGTCTAAAATGTGTAATATGGTTTTATTTTTGCCAGAGTCAGCCCATGGTGTTCATAGGGTTTCTAGTGTTTGAATGCTGCGTGGGTATCTTTTGGCCCTCTCTGGGTACCATGAGAGGGAAGTATGTGCCGGAAGAAGGTGAGCTTAACCTACTAAAATGGGGGAAAGAGGGTATATAAATGCATTTTGATGCTGGGTGGGTGTCTTTTGGCCCTCTCTGGGTACCATGAGAGGGAAGTATGTGCCGGAAGAAGGTGAGTTAACTACTAAAATGGGGAAAGATGGGATTCAATAAATGCATTTGATTGCTGGTGTGGTGTCTTTTAGCCCGTCTTGGTACCATGAGAGGAAGTATGTGACCGGTAAAAGGTTAGCTTTAACCTACTCAAAATGGGTGTAAAGAGGTATACAATGCATTTTGAATGCTGGGTGGGTTCTTTTGGCCCGCTCTGGGTACCATGAGAGGGAAGTATGTGCCGGAAGAAGGTGAGCTTAACCTACTAAAATGGGGGAAGGGTATATAAATGCATTTTATGCTGGGTGGGTGTCTTTTGGCCCTCTCTGGGTACCATGAGAGGGAATATGTGCTGGAAGAAGGTGAGCTTAACCTACTAAAATGGGGGAAAGAGGGTATATAAATGCATTTTGATGCTAGGTGGGTGTCTTTTGCCCCTCTGGGTACCATGAGAGGGAATATGTGCCGGAAGAAGGTGAGCTTAACCTACTAAAATGGGGGAAAGAGGGTATATAAATGCATTTTGATGCTTGGTGGGTGTCTTTTAGCCCTCTCTGGGTACCATAAGAGGGAAGTATGTGCCGGAAGAAGGTGAGCTTAACCTAAAATGGGGGAAAGAGGGTATATGAAGGCATTTTGAATGCTGCATGGGTATTTTTTGGCCCTCTCTGGGTGCCATGAGAGGGAAGTATGTGCCGGAAGAAGGTGAGCTTAACCTACTAAAATGGGAAAAAGAGGGTATATGAAGGCATTTGTATGCTGCATGGGTATTTCTATATGAGTGTAATTTACTGTTATTATGATGGGAAACTGTGCCTGAAAGAAAATGAGCATAGCCCACTGAAGAAAGAAGTAGATAGAGCTTATTGAAAATTTGTTGACTCCTTAGCAGGAAATTTGTCAATGTTCATTTGCTTTTGCCTTTGTGGGTAAATAAGGGTTTAACAAAAACGAAGGTTGAGAGCATAGCTGAGGAGGAGAGGGGGGTTAGGAAGGAGGGCATAGAAGGCATGGTAGGGGGATATTTGGGGGTTTGTTTGCCGAGGGGAAAACTCCTTAAAAGTAAATTGGTTGCTGAGGAAACGGGTCATATTTTGAATCTTTAGGAGGTTTTAATTTTGGAACTTCACTGAATTGGTAATGGGGAGATAGCTTCCCTACAACAACAAAAACAGTCAACATAATCCAAAAGCTTAATTTTTACAATTTTTGAGTGTTAAAGTGTGTCAGAGAATAGAGATGCAATTGATTCATGTAAATTATTTTGATAATTTCGTTCTATTGTTTCTATCGTTGTTATTGTTTAGAGATTAAATCAGTTGGATATCTTGATAACACCTCGATAGAGAAGAATGTTCAGATTATTTTTATGTACAATGACAGTTTATCTAGAAGTTTTTTTTTTTATTCATCCTCAACAGCTCGATCTACTATCATGAACTTCTTCAGGATTCCTTTGAATATGATTGTTATTTTCATTCTTTTACAGGTGAGTAAAGACCAATCCATTGTTTGTCATTTTGCATGTATGTCTTGTCCAGCCATTATTCGAACCCATGACGCTTGCCTACGCTTTGTGTCACGTTCGGCGTCACTGTTTTCGCTTTTACAGTTGCCTCAACATCATTGGTCAAAGAGGCCTGTGATGGACCGGGGCGTAATTTGTGGAAAGCGTCTACCCGATGATATCTAGATTAGACTCGTCTATAAGAAATTCAAAGGTTGTGCATTTCATGGGCAAATAGCAAAATGTTCCCCACATGAAGCCTTTGAGTTTTATGTTAGAAAGAAAAAAAAAAGAATGCAAAAAAAACAAGAAAAACCCATGGTGTTCATTTCCAAGACATTTGTGTCCTTGCCCATGACACTTGTGTCCTTGCCCATGACACTTGTGTCCTTGCCCAAGACACTTGTGTCCTTGCCCAAGACATTTGTGTCCTTGCCCAAGACACTTTTGTCCTTGCCAAAGACACTTGTGTCCTTGCCGAAGACACATGTGTCCTTTTCTAATAAACTTGTGTCCATGTCCAAGACACTTGTGTCCTTATCCTGAGCGGCTTGTGTCCTTGTCCAAGACACTTGTGTCGATGTCCAAGACACTTGTGTCCTTATCCTGAGACGCTTATGTCCTTGTCCAAGACACTTGTGTCCTTGGCCAAGACACTTGTGTCCATGTCAAAGACACTTGTGTCCTTGCCCAAGACACATGTGTCCTTTTCTAATAAACTTGTGTCCATGTCCAAGACACTTGTGTCCTTATCCCAAGACGCTTGTTTCCTTGGCTAAGACACTTGTGTCCATGTCCAAGACACTTTTGTCCCTCCCCCAAGGCACTCGTGACCTTGCTCAAGATACTGTTGTTCAAAGTAAACAAGACACTTGTGTTCTTGAGCAAGACACTTAGCCATAATTACCCTACCCTATGGATGGGACATTAAGCCACAGGTCCTTGGATGGGAAAACACAGGTTAGCACAGTCACAGTAAAAAAGAGAAAAGGACTAGCACAGTCACAGTAAAAAAGAGAAAAGGACTTGCTCCATTGTTTCTGGCATTTGCTGAACTGCAACTTGCGCACACCACTTTGTAACTTTCAAATGTCAATGTTCGCAACATTAAAATGCACTGTACATTAATATTTATTTCTTTTGTTTTTCAACGTTATAGAATCTTAGTATGAGAGTTATCTTCAAATTTTGCGTTGGGTTTCTGCTGGTTGCTGCATGTGTTCAGCAGTGGCTGTACCGGTAAGCATTCCTGATAAAGATGAAATTTAAATATATAATAATTATCACATTATGTTGGGGTTTTGGCTATAATAATAATAATAATAATAATAATAATAAGACTTGTAATGCGCACATATCCACCCTGCTGGGTGTTCAAGGCGCAGTAAAACCAAAAACAAAACCAAAAACAAAAATTTAGAAAAATAGACACAACAAAATTAATCCTTAAAAACCTGTGACATTAGATAAGTTTTGAGGAGAGATTTGAATTTTGTGGTACAAAGACAAGATCTAAGATTAAGTGGTAAAGAGTTCCAGATGCGTGGCGCAGCTGAAGAAAAAGACCTGTCACCCCATGAGTGTCGAGACTTGGGTTCAATGAGGAGAAGCATTGAACTTGATCGAAGATTCCTTGATGGGGTGTAAACTTGAAGTAGTTCAGAAGTATAGTGGGGAGCCTTGCCATTAAGTGCTTTGTGGACAATGAGCATCAGCTTGAAGATGATTTGTTGAGAGATAGGGAGTCAGTGTAGTTGTTTCAGAATGGGGGTGATAGAACAGGATTTTCTAGACAGTGTCACAATGCGGGCTGCAGTGTTTTGAAGGCGTTGAAGACGGGAAATCTGGTTGTTAGGAAGACTGTAGAGAAGAGCGTTGCCGTTGTCAAGACGAGAAGTAACAAATGCATGAATAACCTTTTCAGTGGCACTCTTGTCCAAGTACTTGCGAATCTTACCAATATTCCTGATGTGATATGATGACAGACGAACGATGTTGTTGATATGTGGTTGAAGTGTCATCGATGAATCAAAAATAACCCCTAAGTTCCGAGCTTGCAGCGAGGGAGCTATCCGAGCATCACCGATGGAAATGTATGGCACTGAAACCTTTGTTAACTGTTGACGTGACGCAAATAGAAGGAACTCTGTCTTATCATAATTTAACTTCAGGAAGTTTTGTTGTGTCTAACGTCGAATCTCTTGGATGCATTTTTCAAGTTTTGCAATAGATGCATTGAGAAGATTTTAACGTGATGTATAGCTGAGTGTCGTCTGCGTACACATGGTAATTCAGATTAAATTTCAGGATGATGTCGCGAATCGGTAAAGTGTACAGCGTAAACCACTGCGGGCCCAGTACCGACCCCTGTGGCACAGAGTAGTTCAAAACAACAGGGTCTGATATTGCGGTGCCAATACATACATGCTGAGTTCTATAGATAGTTCCCAGTAGACGCCATCTTTACGGGCAAATTGCATTTTGGCTTGCAGGTGCGTCGAACGCTCAACTTACTAACGCAGCCGCGTTGTTCACTGACCAATCACTGAGTTTCGTGAAATGCGCGCGTGTTGCACGCCGTTCTCACACGAAACACACGACTGTTTGTTCTAAACTGCCCATAAAGATGGCCGATTTACGTCACACTGCAACCTATCTATTGTAGAGATACGATTTGCACCATGCTAGGGCTGTATCCTCTATGCCAAGGTGATTCTGGAGCCGAGAGAGAAGGATGTTGTGATCAACCGTGTCAAAGGCAGCACTCAAGTCTAGCAGGACTAGTGCTGTTAGGTTACCCTTGTCCATTGCAGAAAGAATATCGTTGCTCACACGGACTAGTGCAGCTTCTGTCCCATGGAAAGGTTTGTATGCTGACTGGAACACGTCGGACAGGTTGAAAGCATGAATGTGATCAGAAATGCGTGATGAAACTACTCGTTCGTTGCCAAAACCACCTTTGTTTTCGTCCAGATTTTGATTTTGTTCTCTAATACTTCCATTCAAAAATTCTCATAGCTCCGAGAAAGACCACTGAATGCATTGAACACACAATGCATGGTTTTAAAAAAAATGGGTGGCTGACTAAACGATATTGTGCCGCTGTTGTCACTGATGAACGGTAACCTAATGTCTCTATCTATGTTTCCTGAAAACTCACCGTCACAGTTCATCGAGAAGCATAAATATTACAAAACTCCAGGGATTAACAAGATGAAACAGGTCCTAGCATCATCTTTATCATAGTAGCTAAGTGCTGGTTCTGTTAAAACTACACAAACATAAACCAAAACGATAACAACTAAAACAAATCTAGTGTCTGTTGCAGAGGCATCCCAAAACATGGTGCACACCATGCTAGCACCCTTACAATAGCATAGCATCACTGTACCAGATTCGAGTAGATGTAACAGGTTTCTCAAATTAAAGACCTTCCTACTTTTAATACAATTTTTCCGGCGAGTTAACCTTACATTTGAAACCATTGAACTACAAGGGTTGTTGGCACAACTGGGCACAGAGATAACTGTTTACATGTGTGCACTGTATTGGTAGCAGTCACCGAATGATTGCAGGCTGGATTAGCTTCATCTATCATTTAAAACCATAGTGGACGATATCAAATGGTCAGACAGTAGGAGGGTTGACTGTTTACTGTGTAGATGCATTCACCACATACCACATGATATCATTTTGCAGGCTGGTATAGTTTCATTTAAAACCATATTGGACGATATTAAATGGTCAGACAGTAGGAGGGTTGACTGTTTACTGTGTAGATGCATTCACCACATGATATCATTTTGCAGGCTGGCATAGTTTCATTTAAAACCATAGTGGACGATATTAAATGGTCAGACAGTAGGAGGGTTGACTGTTTACTGTGTAGATGCATTCACCACATGATATCATTTTGCAGGCTGGCATAGTTTCATTTAAAACCATATTGGACGATATTAAATGGTCAGACAGTAGGAGGATTTACTGTTTACTGTGTAGATGCATTCACCACATGATATCATTTTGCAGGCTGGCATAGTTTCTTTCAAACTATAGTGGATGATATCATGTTGCAGGCCTGCATAGTTTCAGTCAAAACCGTAGTGGATGATATTGAATGGTCATACAGTAGGAGGGTTGACTGTTTTTTTTGTGTAGATGCATTTACCATCATGTTGCATATAGCTTTATAGGTTCACCATGTCAGTAACATTAATACCTGATGCTCATAATGTAAGGAAACTACGATGCAAAAGTGTATTATTCGGAGACCTCATCTTTCTTGTCTTGTCTTTCCTGTATGACAGTCTTACGCTGACCACACCCGTCAATGAAATTGAGAAAGCAGAGTCCGGTAACCAGAACAACTCCAACTCCAAACAACAACAACTCCCAAGTAACGGGTTACATTTTATTGACGAGAAACAATAAGCACACAAGACGTAAGCCTCAACTTAAAGTTCTTTCAGCTGCCATAGGAACTCCTGTGATCTGGTATCTTTTGCTCTTTGCCTAGCCTTATCTTGTTCCCCACTAGCCTTGATCAGGGCGCGCTGGCTGGGCGAAATGGTTTAGTCGCATTTTGCCCCGCCTTAATAGTTAGCTGTCATATGCCCCCAACTCAAGCACACCCCCACACTCACAGTGCGTGCATCCATACAATCTTACTTTACACACGTAATTATACATGTACATACGTGTAAATTAAGTGTGTACATGACATGACGGACCCCGTGCGTAGACTGTGTGCGTGTGCGGGTGAGTATCGTCCTTATGGACTCCGTGCATGGACAACTACCGGGGCAAAATGGATAGCGCGCAAGACTGCCTTGATCAAGACTAGTTCTCCGTGGACATAATTGTAAGTGCCCTTAAAGTTGGATCCTTACATAAGTGGTGCCAGTCTATTTTGGATGTGAGCCTCATTCTGATGTTCATTGACTTGTGTGTTGGAAAATGGCCTCTGCGGATGAACATGGTTGTGTAGATTTGGAAGTGCCTATTTGAAATTGTTCAGGCATCATTTTTCCACATTCAACAACTGGAGGCTTTTCACAGTGAACTTTGGCCTAAGTGATTGTGATCAAACCAGTGTTTTAGTGCAACAGGGTTGTCAACTCGATTCTACTAGAAAGTCATTGCGCATAATCGCACCATGCAAGAAAAACTGTATCTTGGCGTCCATTGACGTTGTGTGCACCCGGTACATCCAAGTTGTTTTAAGTGAGATACAACCTTTTGACACTCTAAAACTTGCGCTTAGCGTAAACACTTCTTTGAGATATTACCTTGTTGCACCGACACGACGAAATAGGCTTGCACAGGGTCTAACTTCATGACTACCTCAGATGGCATTTTTGGTTATCATTTGTTACATACAAATTATTGTTAGTTTTTGTTTTTAATAAGTCTGTTGTTTATTTATTTATTTTTTTCTTTTCAATTACCCAACTAATGGTTAGTCAACTAATAAGCACTTTGAGATGCCTGTCAACTAAAAATGCAGTGGCGTAACCAGTAATATTAGCCCCCCCCCCCCCACTAAAACAAAACCTCATCAAATTCATTCCGCAGAGTCACTAGAATTGTTCAAGAATCCTGTAAAAACTTTCCTGTTGAATGGTTGATTGCTGAGGACCAACTGTCTTTCCTATTATTAGTGCCTTTACTTATTCACTTTTGTATAGTTTCCTGTTAAGCGCTATGGTACCCAGTGTAAGAGCGATCTATAAATGCCAGCCCCATGAGATCAAAAAAAGGGCACAAGTGATGGTTCAATACATTAAAAGCACCCCAAAACTATTTCTTTGCCCCCCTCTTGCCCCTGCCAATGGAAATGTTTACTTACGCCTCTGATCTGAGTAGTAGTTTTTGTAAAATTACATTTAAATTTTGTTTAATTACATGTATAATGATTTTTGAGGTGAAGGGGTTTTGTCAACGGGTAAAATTTCCTAGTCATGTATTTTTTGTTGCTGTTTTTCAATGGTAAATTTTTAAGACCAAAGATGTTTCGTAAAATCTACCTTTGGGCCTTATTATTGGTTAAAACTGTGTACATAGATAATATAATACATATTAAGCAACAATGTATTACTGATGTTTATATTCCTCAATATTTATCTGATTACTTGACATAAATAAAATGTGGTGAATCAAATTTTTGATACACACCTGGTAATTTCAATGCACTGATACCATGGAGGTAGAAATAAATTTGTCTATCTCCATGTTGATAATGAGTTTAGTTGAATGGTTTTGTTAACCAATAGTGGGCGCTTTTATGCTTCAACGGTCTATAGGCATTTCTATTTTTTGATAAACAAACCTCGCTGGTTGGCATGGACAGCCGAATGTTAGCAAAACATTCTGTCATGTCAACAGGTGTTGTGACTAAATTCATAATTTCTGCAAATTTTCAATTAAAAAGAATGCACCCAATGATTTGCTCTGTTTCTAATAAACTAAACACTATTTTTGAATATTTGTGTAAACATTCATACAAACTGTGGCTATCTATTTTTGCTTTGCATTGATGGGCTTCCCATAGTTTTCCAACTTTGGGCGGCAAAAAATTGGGCTGCGACGTTGCAATAGAAAAGGTCAAGTTGTTGGGTCACCTTAAAGGAACATTACATAATTGGTAAGAAAAAAAAAATTTTGATCACAGATTTACATAAAACTTACACAGTCTAATGATGATGATAGTAGAAAACATCCCTTGAAATATTTCTGTCTGAAATGCCATATTTGATGAGAAATGAATAAACTAATTTTCCGATTGGAGTTTATCGCTCAGTGAGCGTTTTATTCATTTGTTGAATCTGTATGATTGCATGCAAATTAATGTGTAATCGGTTTTTCACTATTTTCTCGTGACCCAGATGGCCGATCGATCTCAAACTTCTACAGGTTTGTCAGTTTATGTATACTGTGGATTACATAAAGTGCTTACTCTGCCAGCTACTGTTTTGTTAGCAAAAACCAATTCTGTAATGTTCCTTTAAAGTTTACAAGTTTGGTGAACAATGGGAGGATGAATCCAACTTTTGGGCGGTGGAAGTGGTTGAGGAAACTCACTCATGAAGCCATTGTGTTAAACAAGAAAAAGAGAAGAAGTATCGGTTGATAAGTAGGATTAATTTGGCTAAATTTTGGGGAGCAATGGTCTATATACTGGTATAAAATGTACATGCACTGGGCAGATGTTGGCCTAACTAGATTTTATGCACAATTGTCTAATGTATACCCAGGTGGATTATACCATGGAGGTAGATCTATTCCTACCTCCATGATTATACCTATCTTTCAGTTCTGTAAAAATTGGTTGTTATTTGACATGAGAATTTATCAGATTTATCGATCTATTTTTGTAACAGGGTTTCTTAGAATGGTGAAATAAAAAGCAGTCTGCAGAGTGAATTTTGAGCCTCTGAGCTTACCCAAACAAGGTGTCGAGCCTTTTTATTGCCTCCGGACTTCAGTTTAAATTAAAAACGCTACAAAAAGATGGGACAGCTCATACCAGTGTAAAAGACAATTGTCGGCAACAATGAGAATTTTTAAAACGTACACTCGGGGCTTTGTCATGCAGTAAGAGGGAGGACAGCTTATGCTAGAATTTGTTCCAAATCTGTGATTTCATACATTCTGATACTATAGCCAATACAGTATTGCCTGAAGTAGCGCCCTCTTGTGGATTAACCCCGACATTAACCTTCAATAAAAGACTTGGGAATCCTGTGCACCGGATTGTTTCCTTTCTCCATGGTTGGAGCGTGTGAATAGCCAATCTGCGGGAGTTTTGCGTGGCCGATGTAGATAGATAACTGCAATGTCAGCCTTAGAAAAAAGGTCTAAGATTTCCTCGTGTTGGGTTTTTGAAAACAAAAAAATGTCTTGTTGTGCCTGGCACTTTCCTCTTTTTCGACAAGCAATTCAGTTGCATATGCAGTATTCCCCAACCCCGTTCACCATTCCTCAGGACCTGGGTAATCATTTAAGTGAACAAAATAATACTGATGTGTCATTCAAAATTACCAGGACTGTAAACCATGCACCCTTTTACAACGTTTCAAAGTGTCGTAAATTGTGCTTTATGAGTAACATGCGGTTTTGCAACCTGGGGTAAAGAGGCTCAACAAACGGCTGTATAGAACTTATTTTGGCGGCAACTCTTTTTTGAAGTTTTCTTTTCTTTTGTAGTTTGTCAAATAAATCCTATCAAATCAAAATCAAAATGAAACAAATCAATCTAGAGCTGTTTATATTATAAAACATTGTTAGAAACGACCCCCTTTGAAGTAATGTTAATTTAAGGGAAAGGTAATTTTTCAACACACAATTTGAATCTGAGAAAGGCTTCAGGCATGAAGCCTTTTTCAGGCATCTGAAAGCACCCAATGCTGTGCAACAAGTCATTGTCTTTCTTTCATTGTTTTCTTGCAAGTTTGATGTCTAATTGAGCCCCAATTTTCACAGGTTTGTTATTTTATGCATATGTTGGGATACAACACGTGAGGATACTGGTCTTTAAAACAATTACCAAAAGTATACCCTGCCTTTAAGACCTCGAAATACGGAGGCCCTTAAATTAGCCGGTGATACCCTTTTAAGTTCGGTGGATGGTAGGCCTGTTATTGTACTGTACCTGTACAATACATGCACGGTCAAGATTATCATCAAAACCACTAATAGGCAGCTGTTTAAACACTTGTATGTATTCCCCATATCCTGATGGTCTATTATTTACTGTATTTTGAAGTAGGGAAAACTATCGGGTAAACGGATCGGGTTTGGTTTCTGTTCATTTGTTTCCCTTTGCATTATTTGTTTTATTATACAGGCCTATATATTTTTTTCAATGTAAATATACGTGTAGGCCTGTGTAGGCCAATACTTGTATATATAAATATATATATATATAGTTTAAATTTGTTTTATTATTCACTTTACGATTTTGACTGTTTTATTGTCATTGTCTATCACAGTTCTCTTTTCAGAAGAACCAATCAGAGCAGTGAATGACTCTACACTGAAACCTCTGAATCCTTATAAATAGTCCAGCATGTCTTACACTCTTCAGTCTCCTGACGATGATTAGAGCAATCTAGTCGAAACGTTGAGACCAAAAGAACTCACTCCGCGGCAGTGCAGTTAATTACGAGAAGTCCCCCCGATCCACAAAGCTAAAGTAGTAGTCCAGGCCGATTTCCTACCTCCCGCCCAGGTAGTAAGTAGTTAATAAGCAGGACAGTTCTTTTCAGAACTGAGAAGTCTCCCGAATTCCGAAAAAACCTACTCCGCGGTAGTAGAATAAATAGCAAGACAAGTTCTCTAAAGAACAAATCTACACAGCAAGTAGATATTTTTTACACATGGTGTTACCGCAAACCGAATATATATTGTCTATTTGCTCCTTTTAATTGACGCATTTATTCTCCGTGTTACTTTATTAGTAATGATAGTGGCTTAGCGCTCATATCCGTCACTTAGTGACGCTCAATGCGCTTCAACATTCAGTATTTTCCTGATAGGTATTTTTAGAGCTACGTTTTGAAGTATTAGATCTTTTCCTTTACCGTCGTAGCACCATGTAATGGGTTACGAGGTGCTGTGGCGCAATATGCGGCCAACCAAACCAGGAACACCGGGGCGAACCCCTTCTCTTTTCGATGTTAAGTGCACTGGGTTCTTTTACGTGCATTCCACAACACACGGGGCCTAAGGCTTTACGTCCCATCCGAAGGACGCAGCATAATGGTTAAGTGCTTCGCTTAGAGGACACAAGTGTCACGACTGGGACTCGAACCCACACTCTGCTGAACAAAAGAGCTTGAGTCCGGTGAGCTTATCCGCTCGGCCACGACACGCCATTTATCCTTCTGTTTTTTGTCAATCTCAGGGCCCAGTGGGAGACGGACGGGTTACCCTAACCAAAGATAAAAAAAAATAGATAGATAAACAAATACAAAAACAGGATTTTACATAAATATTTCTTGAAGTGTTGGTTTAAAAGCATGCTGGTATCGAAAAACAGTTACATTAGGTTTCGATGGGGAGAACCTACTTCAATAAATGGCTGATTCGACAGAACTTATCAATCGCAAAAACAGCTAAGCATAATATTTGCATTCCAGATTAAGGTCTCCAGACACAACATCATACCATACCGTATTTTCCCTCGGCAGAAATTTTTGCGCGGCTGCAATGATTGTTATTTTTATACTATACCTTTCCCAATATGGGGACAGAGGGTACCCCACCCATGTTTCCATACTTTAACACGCTGCATGTATTTTCCTCTTGTAGTACCGCACATAAGTCACCCCTTAAAATCCTCCAAAGAATTCCTGAGATTCCAATCACACAATAAGGGGGGGGGGTACCACAAAGCCCTATATTTTTTTCCAGACTAGTTGGCCCATGGAGGAAGAAAATTGTTCCTCCATGGTTGGCCCGAGCCTTTTTCTAGCCGAGTTAAGGATTGCTGATAAAGCGGGATTACTGTCATCTTAAAGAGTCCCTACGCAGGACTTCACTGCCATAGGACTAAAGAAAAGTGCCACTCTAGCACTCGTTGCCGTGTAGTCTCCCGACCTCCGACCCTTCTCTCGCGGTTTCTATGCAGATGTGTTTCTGTATTGGTCCCTCTCTGACACAAGAAAATCTTTGGCCATTTGAAAATATTCACGATTTCAAGAGTTATATGCAGTTCTCAAAACTTTTAGATGATCGACAAGCAAACCACCTTTTAACCACAACCACAGAATGATAAACACCCACAAACAATTTGTCACAACCACAAAATAACCGCAGTTGTGGTTTTTCTGTGGGTTTTACTGAATAAGCTTTGTGCTATACAAATGAAATAGATTTGTCCTCGAAGGTCTTCGCCCCTCTCCCCCCCCCCCCTCGCAGTTCCCCCTCTGTCTCGGACACTGAGTCCGACACTGATGTGTATAGCAAACACCGAAACTAATGAACACTCAAAATATTGTGAGACTTGCTCCCGCAAAAACGATTTACTAGGCCTAAAGCACTTCCCCTTTGTACTTGAAAATTAACAGCACTCTAAACTAGGGAAAAAATGATACAAACATGTTCCTATCTCAATCCGAGATTTGAGAATACGTTATAATTATGATGTACAGATTCTTAGTTAATTTAATATCCGGGAAGACAACTGAATTCTGCTAAAGTCCGGGGGGGGGGGGGCGTTCCAGTCAGGAGTGAACGCTGAGAATGAAAAAAGCCGCACATTGTCTGTAATTTGCAAACAATGTATGGCATCACATTTTGACCCCAGCGGAGTCTTTCTCACGACGTGTGTGAGCGTGTTAGCGTGTCTACCCGTTGAAACCGAGGACTTTAACAAAAGAGATCCGGGTGTTTTGACAGAGCGAGGACGTCTTCGCCTAGCTTTCGTACAAAACCAATGGGGACGTCGCTAAGAAAGACTTAGTCCAAACAATGTGAGAACAAAGAGAAGTCCTTTATTTACGGGATTCACAATCATGTGCGGGTGGACATACCTGTCACGAAGTGATTGAATTAGAGAAATCACTATATGCATAAAGTTATGTGTACTTTTCAGACGAAACAAGAATTTGTATTATGGTGGCCAAGGAGCCCGTAAAGTTCGTGTAAGGGTTGAGTTGAAAGAATTTAAGCTATGTGAAGTTGATCTTATCCACTCTGTGATTGGCTGGTATACAGTGGCTCAATAGTTCTTTGTTTTCAGGCTGCACCCTTTTAATAAACAACAGATGGGAAGTCACGGGGTACACCTTTTCGCGGGCTGAACATTTTAGATTGCGGTAATATTTTTCTAAGTTGTCGCTTGAGACTTGAGGATCCCGAGGAGAGGACGCCATGTCAGCCTCGATGACTTTATAGACAAAGTGAGAGCCGGTTATTGAGAACTGTGCCAGTTTACCAGATACATTCTGAAGAAGTTTTGAGCAATTGAGTGTTCAGCAATTGAGTCTATAGTACGGCAAAACTTGTAACACCGCAACTGATATTTTGTAGCTGACGAGTGTATAAGAAACCAGGATCGACCGAACGTAAGTAAGTCTGAATTTTATTGAATAAATTTTGAATGTGTTCAGCCCAACAAGTTTAAAGATTTGTGGAAAGAACGGAGCCAATCGGTTTTGATGTTTGTTCTTAAAGAAGAGTTTCCTTAAAAACAAATCAGTAAAGGATAATTTATTTTGTTCGATTGTTAAAACGCTTGATAATTGTGTACACCAAACAGTCGTGGACTTGTGCTTGATAGAGTTTCTAAGTATAAAGATGTGGTCTATTATTTTGTAAGTACTCATACAGTGGTTATGAGATGTCGTATATATATGAATATATTTGACTATTTCTAGGGTTCAAATTTGGGGGAAAGTAACCGCTACCCGTGAGGGAGAGACCTTTGAGAGTAGAGGTTAACGGACGAGATAGAGCGGGAGGGCTATTCACTCCAGTGGGCCTGGCACCCCGTAAGAGCACCACATCCCCAAGCTACCCAACTAAGAGTTCGAGAGTGAATTGTTATGATTAAGTATCGTATAACTTATTTGAATTGATTGTTCAGCTATTTGGATGAATGCTCCGGATCAGATCTGTTAAGTAATGTTTTGTAAATAATAAGTCTTATAAGTAAATGTAAATAATATCAATCATCAACCAAGAAGTGTGTGAAGTATTTTGATTTGTGTGTGTGCGTGATTTCATTTTCACTACCTTATATGGAGACCGAGAACAAAACAGAAAAGGGATAACAAAGCGTCTCCATACAGCCATAGGGAAATTCTAAAGACTGGGTTGCTCCACAAGGAATTTTGTGTACAAAGTCTATGGGAGGTTCTTAACTACAGGGACAAAGGAAAGAACAAAGGGTGTCTCCACAGGGATGCAAAAATAGGATTGTGTGTGTGAGTTTGTAGTGACATTCAAACCGAGGATTTACAACAAAAGGGACAATAGGTCCACGTTTGCTATCACAAAGGAAAACAATGGGGTCCACGTTTGTCAGGACAAAGAGTTGAACAAAGGAGGGTCCACGATTGGAGGTCATTACACACTTGTGTGTGTGTGTGTGTGTGTGTGTGTGTGTGTGTGTGTGTGTGTGTGTGGACACACACAAGGGCATATGTGGGGTCCTGACAACAATGGAACAATGACCCACAAGGTCATTTCAATAGGAACAATTGGGCCCCACAAGGAATTCTTCAAAAGGGAATAATAGAACAACAATAGCAGTACCCCACAAACCGGATCCGTAAGGATGTGTGTGTGTGTGTGTGTGTGTGTGTGTGTGTGTGTCTAATCACCTGTGTTGTATGGCTAAGTCCCGTTTTGTTGAGCATGGTCGGAGCAACTAGTTTTGGGTTTCGTTGATTTTTACCAAGTGTTTTAGGATATCAGTCTATGCCACAAGGCACTCTTGACAACCTCTGTCCTACAAGGCCCAACACTATCAATCTGCTTGTTGATAAGTTTAATTTATTTGTGTAATTTTCATGCGATTATTGAAAAACTCGCAGTCACTTTCTCTTTCATAGTTTAAATATTGGCTCACATCAGTTTCCAGAAAACGTGCTGGTTCAGAAGCGAAAGTATGGAAATGATTAATACATACTATTGACTAACTCTGAGATGCGTTTTATTAGTATTTGTTTTCACAAGCCAAACAAAGGTCAACCCCAGCAAACTCTTCGATTTTCCATTGAATATTAACTCACTGTGCATAGCAGCACAATCTTATCCTTCGCTGGAACCAAGACGTGCATTTAAAGTTGACAGCAAACAATTCATTTTTAGGGAGTCTGATCCCAATCCTCTTTATAGTTTTCAGTAAAAACAACAAATCTTTGAAAATTTCATCAAGTCTATGGCTACCGGGTTGAGTGAATTCCAGTGTTGAATTCCAGTACTTTTAAGTCAAGTACTGCCGACTCCTCAACCTCGTCCCCATGGTTTACTTTATTTCCAACCATGTTTACAATAGTAAACCCTGGGAGGGAAACTCCTTACTTGGACCCTGATTGGACAAAATCAAATGTTAACCTTTGTCAAAACAGCCAGCCTGCAACCAAGTACAAACAGGCTATTAAATCTGGTACCGGACCACGAGACCATGACGAAGATGTGAATTTCGAAAAGCAGCCAGACTATTCTAATTTGCATACGTATCCAAAATTTTGGATATGCAAATGATCCAATACCAGGGTGAGAGAGCGGTCAACCTCGTACTGCTCGACACACCCTGGGGACGAGGTTGCCAACTCCTGGGCTGGCCGAAAAGTACCGAGGGAGAGTACTTGGGCCATCGGGTACGAGTACAAGCGTCCGAGTATCAAGTATTCTGATATCCGAGTACCAAGTCCAACAGTCGGGTACCAAGTACCTAGATCTCCCAGTACGAGTAGTTGTGGAGGAGTACTATATAAAGAAAAATACTGCAAAATGAGGTACCAACACATTTATTGTTTTTCAAGCTGTACTTATCTCTAGATGACAATGCGTTATAATAACTATCTTTAAAACATGAAACATGAAAACATGCTTTATTCCTCTATTTAAAAGACAACCGTATTTTGACCACGTTACTTAAAATCGAGTACGAGTACATTTTCAGTCGAGTATCGAGTACATGACTTCGTGTACAGGTTATTTATCAGTCGAATATCAATTATGAACTTCGTGGGGGAGTACTTTGCCAGCCGAGTACGAGTACGAATATCATCAAAAAAGGGGGAAGTAGTATTCGAGTACGAGTAGCGAGTATACAAGTACTACAACACCTGAAATCTCTCAGGTGACATCGACAACAACAAACCACCTCGTTTGGGATATATTTGTATATTTATTTAAACCATATTCCCCTTATCTGGATATAAATGACCCAATTATTAGTTCACTTTGAACGATTCGAGCACCAACTTGAGACAAGGTTTCCATTGCTGAGGTCAAACGTTCGCGCGTGTACGACGGCCAGCCGCGTCGAAATCAAGCGACTTTGGTTATGGCAATGGCTGTTGGTTGCTTCGGCAACAATATAAAGAATATGCCTTTTCAGCGATCCGGACAGCCACGGCCGAAGCCGTCAAAATCGGCGGACTTGACCTTCAATACACGCACAACTCTCAGCCAAAGATAGGTTTACCTTTGACCTCTTCAGTGAGAGTGCTCTTTGAGCTTGTGACATCATTATACAGAAATATATTCATAGTTACGACCAATGTAGTTGTGAATACAGTTGTGATTATCATCCTACCTGTGCAAACGGACACATTAACGAGGAAATACAGATAAGCGAATTTTTGATTTAAATCTTTTTTTTTTTTTATAAAATGCCAAAATTCCACATTGCATTGCGTTTCAATTCATCTCGAAAATGAAAACAAACCTTAAATCTGTCGAAAAGTTCACACTCCCACCTGCAAATTTAAAAGTAACCAAAAGCTGTATTATTTACGACTCAAAATTCATGTTTTAGAGGACTTTAACGATGACAAATATATACCTATACTGAAGTCCCAAAATGTTATCCGGATGGACTATAATAATCGCACACATTAAGTTAAAAATTAGTCTGCCGGTATTTAGTGCTGGTAGTTTATTTCTAATTATTTTATGGAATCGGTTCTTAAAAATCTATGTTTGAGGAGTAAACACACTCAACAAACACACCAAACAACGCACATAATTTGATGGCAATTTGTTACCAAGCTGCCTGTAAAAAGTTGTCATGTTTTAGGTTGTAAAGCCCTCTTCATACTTCCTGCAAATGCGAATGCAAAGCGAATGGTGACGTCACAAATTCGCAACGGATAATTCGCAGGGGTTGAGCTTTGCTCAACTCTTGCGAATACTCGCAGCGAAAACAGAGTTGTGACGTCAAATTCACGTCAAATTCGCTTCGCATTCGCATTCGCAGGAAGTATGAACCGGGCTTTACTCGTGAAACGCAAGCGTGAACAATTGGCACGAGAGTGTCTCACACGCTTGAAGTCATTTTTGACGTGACTGAATCTCTCTAATGAACCACAATGTTCTTCAATCGTCTTTAAGTTACGAAAGCCCGGGATCAGTTAATTAGGTATACTTTCAAGAGCAGTGATTTACATTTTCAAGAGCAGTAATATATTTTTGTTTTGAAGAGCACTTATTTTTTTGTTTTCAAGACCAAGTATTTTTCATTTCAGGAGCAGTTATTTTCAAGAAGCTAAATTAGCTCCTGGAAAAAAAATGCTCTCAACAATAGAAATATCTGCTCTACCGAAAGAAACTAGACTGTGTGTCCTATGATCTTTAGGAAATGAGGCCTCGTCAAGCACCCACCTATAGTGGTTGCCTTGAGGCTCACTGGTAATCAACCACCCGAGCTGCTCTTGAAAGCAAAAATAGTAGCTCTTAAAAACAATAACTGCACTCGAAAATAAAAATAACATGCTCTTGAAAATAACAAATAACTGCTTTCGGAAAAAAAAAGTTCTTTTGAAAATAAAAAATAACTTCTCGTGGAAAAACAAAACAAAAAAACGTTCTGGCTAGATAGCTCAGTTTGTAGAGCGCCGGTACGTTAATCCGGAGGTCGTTGGTTCTAGCCGGTACGTTAATCCGGAGGTCGTTGGTTCAAATCCCGCTCTAGTAAATTTTTCTTTGTTCAACCCCAAACCATTACTTGACAATTAAAAAGAAAACAGGATAAATACAAATAGGCCTAGAGCATAAGTTTTCGAACCTCGTAGTTCCGGCTCTTTTTTCCCGGATGCGGCTTCTTGAACCCTTTTGATGTAAATCGTGGTAGTTTCAGAGTAAACAGACTGCTGATGTAAGCCGGAACATGGGATGTGTAAGCCGGAGCCAGAGCCGAAACTTAAACCGCATGAAAGGCCGTATACCGGTATAGGTGGTGGGAGATAGTGAGAACGGCAGACTTCATTTTGAGCTGAAGGGGAGGTCTTTTAAATTGGCAAAATAAGATATAGAGTATTATATATATAAAAAAAAGATTTTTAGTAATATTTTGTAAATGGGAGATTTCATTAGTGCACTCCATACCCTAAGTATAATTGAAAAAGCACATAGGAAAACTGCCCCATTGTAAAATATAAATAAAATCATATTTAGAACTTTAATAACAGAACCCTCTTTTGAAAATGACAGCGTTGCAGTCCAATGTTTGAGTCATGCAGTCGGGCACGGCGGATTATATAGGCGCACAGTTAAACATTAAAGCCTAAAATAAACTTTGACTATGTGAAGGATGGATGGCGCCCATCGACACTGAGCAATTGATCGGCGAGAATCACGCCTAATTGAGCCGCTGTCCGCCGGCAGTGTAAAATCTCACGAATCGGTAGCGGGCTGGTACGTCTCCGTGAACCATGGCGAAGTTTCGCAGGGAACTCGCGCTGGTTTTGTCGGCACTCATGGTGGTCGTTCAAGGTAAGTTTGCTACATTTTCTACGCGTGATAAAACACATTATGGTAATAACTTGTTTCTAGTATAATGTCATTTCCTCCACCACTTATGTAAAAGCTGCCTCCTTGCAATTAGTGTATAATGAAGGACCGCAACAATCAGCACTCTATGGTGGTCGTTCATCGTAAGTTCGCTTCTATATGTGATAACGCAAAATAAGGCTTGGGGAATAAGTTGTTTCCAATTTCATTTGCCCCATCATGACGTAATCAGTAAAAGTCAGTAAGTGTTTAATGAAGGACCAAAATAAGAGCAAGTTCTATTAACCTTTTAGCCACTGGACCGCCCAGCCGCCCAAATCGGTACACTGTTAACATGCGGTAGGAGGAAACGCTCACCAGCTTGTGTTTGGGAAAAAACGAAACATCATAATAAAACTAGATAGTCATTGGTACACGTTGGTGTCAAGACAATGGCAATCATTTTTACATATTAATAAATATACGTATATATTTTCGCCCTTCACAGTTGATTTGTAAAAATATTAAAGCTAATGATGATGACATTCTTTAGCTCTTACCAACACCACGATCACTTTAAACAAAACAATGAAAAAAATTCTCATCATGATGATATAACTGTCAAAAACTAATCATAATGCATAGCAATAAATCAGTATGAGCAATCGATGCCAGGTAACAGCCTTCAAAACGATTGTGTTCATTTCAACCTTATAAAAAATAACATCCATAAAATTAGCGGTGTCTGCTTGTTTGATGCAACACGTCCCCTGTGTGTCGCATGTCTTGTGTTTCATTGGTTTAGTCACTTTTTTGCCTTGTGCCTTGGATGGGTTGGGAAGGGCCGTTAACGGGAGGCACTTATTGTTCCCTTGGGACCTATCACCTCCGAAATTGAAAACATTTGTTAATCAATGACAATTTTAAAGAAAAGAACGATAATCGAAAGTAAATAACAAGCCTTGTGGAATATTTCAAAATATTTTGAACCATGATTCTAGTAATTCATTGTAAGAGTCTTGGCAACTAATTTTTCAGTAAACTTGGGCGGTGCAGAGACTTAAGGGTTAACAACCCTTTTTTGTGGGGGGGGGGGGGTGGCAACTTGAAAAAGGGGCTCTATTTGGGAGATTGAAGTGGTGATTTGAGTGTTTATAAACTCAAACGTGATGCGTGCATATTATGCTATCCATGTGTGAGTTTTTTTCGGTCAAATCTTGATGGCCGTTTGTTGCATCTAATAAGTCGCTTGTAAAAATCGCCTTAGGATCAAGTCACAAGGGGCCATGCAAGGCAACCATTTTCTAGAAACCTCCAAGAAAGAAGAAGAAGAGAGAGAAAGCGAGAAGCAGACAAAACATTCACATATTAATTCGGTGACAGTAAAGATAGTGTTAGAACAATGTCTGCTATACTCTAAAGTTTCTTTAGTGAGCGTTTTGTGAGCGTTTCCTCCTACCGCATGGCACAGTGGTTTTCCCCAAGTTGCCTGAAAAAATTGCACGGTGTGCCACAGCCTTATATTGGTAGTAACTATGGGTGGCATATGGGTGGCTATGTGCGTAAAGCGTTCGCCTCTTAGCCCTGCGCTAAACGTCGCACTTTTGCCGAGCCGAACTCAAATGTTTTCAGTTCGATTCGACACGGCAAGAGCGCGACGTTTGTCACCGTGTCGTGCCGCTACCGTGTAGCACGGCAGGGCTTGCCGTGCTACACGGCAGTGCCGAACTCAAATAAAAGGTTTGCGCTAAACGTCGCTCTTTTGTCGAATTTAATTCCTAATTTTACAACTGTTTGAGTTCGACACGACAAACGTGCGACGTTTAGCGCAGGCCTACCCTGGCCTGGTTCGGTTCCCGGCTAAGGTCATGTGAGTAGAGTTGGTTCTCTCCTGTACCAGAAGGGTTCTTTAGCAGCTCTTATTGATTTTAGGCATTTGAAATATCATAGATCATTAGAAATATCATTAGATCGTCTAATTACAAAATAAATAAATGAATTTGGGCGGCTGCAGTGAAACCATGGTGAAACATGCCAGAGCTAAATGGTCAGGAATGTCCGGTGTCACTGCGTGTGCATTGTCATTCAGTGCCTACGTCACGAAAGTACGTCACCAGGCGATGACAAAAATAATGGTATCACAAATTTAGGTTTACAAATTAAAATCTTCGCCGTTTGTTCTCGTCTTTCTCTGCAGTCACGGACGCGCAACAGTGTAAACATTTTTATTGAAAAAGACAACATTTACCAATGGTGTTACCTTCCCCAGATCCATACTTTGTTTATCTTGTATGAGAAAAATTACACATGAGATTTTATAAAGATTAAAGCAAATTTAAACAAGACTGATAACAAAAATATATTATTCATTTTTGTTTTCATTTTTACAATGCAATTAAATGCTTTAGTTCACGAGGTACCGTTACCCCCAAGTCAATTAATAAATACTTTATCACAGAGTAAACATTGGCTTTAATCAAATACAACTATGAGGATGGGTAGTCGTGTTGCCAACATGCGGGATGCTTAATTACCCAATCCTTACTTACATGGGTGACATGGAGCCAATTCCATCAGCCTCTAGTTTAAGCAGACGTTTTTCTGCCAATAATTAAGGGCTCTTTATAGTCCGAGTATAGCCTGCCGTTTCTTATTCATAACAGCTGCTTATCCCGTGCAAAGCAAGAGGCACGCTGCCGCTGGATGGCGTAAAACTGGATTAGTGGTGAACAGCGCACGGCAACAACCTGTAACAACATTTTGACCAGGCCCGCACCTGGGTCCTGTTCATTTTGAACGTTTTGTGATTTTCTCCTTATACCTTTGTCTTTTTTCATAAAAAGGAAAACGTCATTCACCGAAAATTCTAGGTGGTGGAGCGGGTGGCGGTGGGGTAGGGAGGTTGCTGGAAACCACAGAGCTGCTCAGAGTGCCTGCACATGCCCGGTGTACCTTAATCGTTCGTTACTTGCTATTTTGGTGACATTAATTACGCGTTTGTCCGTCTGTTTGTGATAGTTTCTGTTTTTGTTTCCTGTTTGTTATCTCCTCTTATTTTTCACAGGTCAGACAACAACCATGACTTCCACTTCGAACGAGACATATTATGATATCTCCACACTCGGTTACAACACCGATAACACCGAGGGAACTACGGGTGCCACCGCTGGCCAGCCAACCTCTTTTCTTGTCACTGAAAATTCCACAATGCCGAATTCAACCATTGCTTATGGTACAAGCGAAATGAGCTCAACAGATGAACCACAGGCCACATATGAAATCACCACAATTGAAGAGATCACTGTCGACAACGCCACAACTGAAGTGGTCACAACTGAAGTGGTCACAACGCTGACCATTTATGAAATGACCACGCTGGAAGAAACTGCAACGGACCTGCCAGTTACAACACTTGCCACTATGGTGGAGACTACTGTCGATCACGCTACAACAGAAGGAGTCACAACTGACATGATAATGCCGGCCACGATGGAAGAGACTACCGTCGACAACGCCACAACTATTATGGTCACAACTGACCAGCCAAACACAATGTTAACCACATATGAAATGCCCATGGAAGAGACCACTGTCGACAACGCCGTAACTGACCAGCCAACAACAGTATTGAACACTCTTGCATTGACCACTACGGAAATGATACCAACTGGCCGACCAACCACAACTATTATGGTCACAACTGACCAGCCGAACACAATGTTGACCACATATGAAATGCCCACCATGGAAGAGACTACTGTCGACAACGCCGCAACTGACCAGCCAACAACAACATTGACCACTCTTGAATTGACCACAACGGAAATGACACCAACTGGCCGGCCAACCTCAACTTTAATGGTCACAACTGACCAGCCGAACACAATGTTAACCACCATATATATTATGCCCACCATGGAAGAGACCACTGTCGACAACGCCGTAACTGACCAGCCAACAACAGCATTGACCACTCTTGAATTGACCAATACGGAAATGACACCAACTGGCCGGCCAACAACAACTGTAATGGTTACAACTGACCAGCCAAACACAATGTTGACCACATATGAAATGCCCACCATGGAAGAGACCACTGTCGACAACGCCGCAACTGATCAGCCAACAACAGCATTGACCACTCTTGAATTGACCACAACGGAAAGGACACCAACTGGACGGCCAACCACAACTTTAATGGTCACAACTGACCAGCCGAACACAATGTTGACCACATATGAAATGCCCACCATGGAAGAGACCACTGTCGACAACGCCGCAACTGATCAGCCAACAACAGCATTGACCACTCTTGAATTGACCAATACGGAAATGACACCAACTGGCCGGCCAACCACAACTTTAATGGTCACAACTGACCAGCCAAACACAATGTTGACCACATATGAAATGCCCACCATGGAAGAGACTACTGTCGACAACGCCACAACTGATCAGCCAACAACATCATTGACCACTCTTGAATTGACCAATACGGAAATGACACCAACTGGCCGGCCAACCACAACTTTAATGGTCACAACTGACCAGCCAAACACAATGTTGACCACATATGAAATGCCCACCGTGGAAGAGACCACTGTCGACAACGCCACAACTGAAAGTATAATAACTGACCAGCCAACAACAGTAATGGCCACTACGGAAATGACACCAACTGGCCAGCCAACTACAACTTTTATGGTCACAACTGACCAGCCAAACACAATATTGACCACATATGAAATGCCCACCGTGGAAGAGACCACTGTCGACAACGCCGTAACTGACCAGCCAACAACAGCATTGAACACTCTTGAATTGACCACAACGGAAATGACACCAACTGGCCGGCCAACCACAACTTTAATGGTCACAACTGACCAGCCAAACACAATGTTGACCACATATGAAATGCCCACTGTGGAAGAGACCACTGTCGACAACGCCGCAACTGATCAGCCAACAACAGTATTGAACACTCTTGAATTGACCACTACGGAAATGACACCAACTGGCCGACCAACCACAACTGTAATGGTCACAACTGACCAGCCAAACACAAAGTTGACGACATATGAAATGACCCCCATGGAAGAGACTACTGTCGACAACGCCACAACTGAAAGTATAATAACTGACCAGCCAACAACAGTAATGGCCACTACGGAAATGACACCAACTGGCCGGCCAACTACAACTTTTATGGTCACAACTGACCAGCCAAACACAATATTGACCACATATGAAATGCCCACCGTGGAAGAGACCACTGTCGACAACGCCGCAACTGAAAGTATAATAACTGACCAGCCAACAACAGTAATGGCCACTTTTAAATTGACCACTACGGAAAACACACCAACTGGCCGGCCAACCACAACACTGGTTACTTATCAAATGACCACAACGGAAGAATCCACTGTCGGTCATGACACAACTGACCAGCCAACCACAGCACCGACGAATTCTGATTTTACGACAATCGGTATGTTGAACCAACTGCGATTTTGTTATACGTTCTAGACCTAAAGCTTTTCCTTGAATACTTCTCAAAAGCGAAAATGAAACCCATCATAGTGAAATTCCATTAACAGCTGCTATAAACATATGTCCTCTTTAGCAATACCTACTTCAAGAGTCTGTTGCGATCCCCTTTGTATTAAATGCTAATGTAATGTAAACTGTGAATAGTCAAAATAGACTTTCAACCTTAGCTGGGGAGATTCAAAAACCCAAAGTGCTATATACTGATTGGAAAGAAATGTATTTAACTTCGTTTGTGCATGCCCAGGGCGCAATGTAGTCATTTAGTTGTACTACATAGGCTATATAGAACATGTGGAGACAAAAAAAATCTCATTCCTCTCCAGCTTCCAGTAGAGACACATCGAAAGCTTCACACAAGCATTTGTTACCAGTCATTCTATAGTGAGTTAGTCTTAGTTTTTAGTAAATGGTGGTCCGAAGGCTGCCGAGACAGCAACTTTCCGGCTAGAGTGCACCATCATCGTTTTTAACAGGCGTACAAATTAATTAGCTTTTCAGGCTATTTTATCACAGTTTGTCTGATTTTTCTAAGGGCAAGAAGAAGAAAGAAAACAAAAGAAAGAATCGGAAATCAGACTGAAGTAGGAAAAGTATCATGTCTGGTTCCCACCGCGTAAACTCGGCAATCTTTACGGCTAGTGATTATCATTTTTCGAACGCACAATATGCATTTTGTATGAGTAGCACGCGGGAGTTTTCAAATTCCTTGCATGATCGGCGGTCGGTTAACCACTTGGCCGTGTAGAAATATAAGAACGCATGACACAACTCGAAGCTAAAACCCAAGTTGCCCCGTACAGATGGTGTATTTTCAGGAAATAGGACCCTCTTCTTGTAACTCACAATATTCCCTTGGGGTGCAAAGACGTGATCAGGCGAAAGAATTGCCAGTCTAAAGTGTATACTACAGTTATTAGGGATGACTGATGTGGAATGATTAGGGGTTGGCTCTCTGATAATTGTTTCGTCGATGAATGCGTATTTAAAATGATTTTTATTGAGGAGAACAATTTCGTATTTAATTTCCTTTTCAGGTGCTATTGACCAATGCTCTCCAGGTACATATTGCTTTAACGATGGCAGTTGTACTGACGGTATATGTGATTGCCCTGTTGGGATAATCGGCCAAAGATGTGAATACGGTAACTATTAAGCCACGTTTACACGTTCTCATTTCGTTTTGCCCCTATATACTCTTTGCATTGGCGGCCATCTTTGATTGAGACAATGGAAACATGTCCCCGCTTCGCGCAACTCTCAGCCAATGATAGCCCTTCACTGACCTCAGTGAGGGGACTGTTTTGGGCTTGTGACGTCATAAGCAAGGAGTCTATCAGGAACTTGATTATTCGTTGACAACAATTTTCGTATTTAGATGAGTATAAATAGCAATATATGAACAAAATGAAAACTACGCTCCTGCCGCTATAGGGTTTGGACAGGGCTGCACAGACCCGATTCCTATAGGTTTCCACGGCCCAAAACGCAGCGATATCGCCATATTTTCGTTTTAAATCAGTCTTTGGTTGACGTTTGTTCTCTTTCATTAGCGGTTCGTATTTGAAAAATCCAGGCGTGATTCACGCCTGGGTCGTAAAATGACAATAGATTGTGCAAGTCTTGCTGTATCTAAAACTAGAAAACAACTCGAACGTAGACTATATCTTCCTATGCTTTTTAAATTATATTTATAAATCTTGAAAAACAACCATAGCAGTGTGTTCTAAATACAATTTCAATTTCATTTTTCAATCTTATTTTTTTATCACCCCATTTATCTATCACGCCCGAATTTGTCTGACTATTGCATAGGTTTAATAATAACATGAACGTCAGTTGGTAAACATTTATTGTTTACAAGTAAATCGGAAATGGAGGTGAGTTCTGTGGTTTTATTTGTTGGTTTGTTAAATATGTTTTACTTTTATATATTTCGTGGAGTCTTCTGTTAAAGCCGTTTTCTCGGTTTTCGATACGGGCAATAAGACTTAAGACTTGCACAGTCTATTAGCCCGAGTTTATTCCGAGTTTATTATGACCGTTTCCTTTCTTGATGACGTATGTCGCAGATTACTGGGGGTGGTGCCCGGGTCCGCCAACGGAAAGCCATCGTGATTTCTACGATGGGCGAAACCACACCATTGTCTCATGGACGGATCCCATCGCTGCCGGTGACTCCAGCTACGCAGTCGATTTTGAATGTCATCCCGAGTCCGGCAGCCGATTCCCAATTGGTCAAACTACAGTTCGATGCACAGCTGTGGGAGAATTCATTTGTTCCTGTAATGATTCCTGCGTGTTCAATGTATCCGTAACTGGTACGTACGAAACGATAGGACCTAAAAGGTCCATGGTTATAGTCGAAACTTTTTGCGGGTACAGCCATGTGTAAATATCTTTTGGGGAAAGTGTCGGCTCTGGAGAGCCGTTGTGGCTTTGACGTTTCGAACAATGACTTTTGCTCGTCTTCGCGATAAATTCAGTTATAACTCTGTGGGTCAACCCCCAGTTCAATAATTATTTATTTTCTGACTAAAATGACCGCATCTGTCTAGTTACTGACAGTGACAAATTACAGCTGTGCCCAGTCTTTAAGTTTAAGCCGATTGTTGAAGGCCTTATACAGAATTAAACCGATGCCGTGCCACATTTTGTTTCAGTTATTTCCAATAATGGATTTAACGTCATTGCTTGGTCAGACATTAGTACATCGAGTTGCAACATCTTTCCATAATATTGAAGGAACGTAAGATTCAAAAGATGCTTTTTCAATGCAAAGTAACAATTTATTGTGGTATATAATTATACTTAATTAGCATGTGCTCCTATATAAATGTACGCAAGAGGGCACCTGCCACTAGTCCAAGTTGGTTTCCTTATGTTTGACAGTGGTGCTTGTCTACTCAACAATGTCTATCCATCAAGACATTAAAATAGGCCTACATTATTTGAAAATTCTTTTTCAGCTTGGTGTCCTGATGACATCTATATAATAGAAGGTGCGTTCGTCACATTCAAAGCAACGCAGATATCATCATCTAAAAACTCGGTTGAGGAATGCGCAATAACCGACGATCCAAGTAAGCATTGACCTATACACTAACTTCACACCAAAAAAAACATGTTGTGAACACCCTTGATTTTATTATTATTGGATGGATATGAGTACAATATGGCAGAATAAACACGAGACGAATTCTGGACTGTTCCATTTCACGAGCTCTGTGAAATTGGACGCAGTCTTCATTGCGACACCTTCTCTATAATTATACAGTGCGCAACTATGTGTTCGCAAAACTTGCTTGTACAGACACGAAGTTTGCCTTAATAAAAATTATTGTAAACATTTTAAATATTCATAAAACCAACCTTGCGTTTAAATGATAGGAACGAAAACATAATCTGGTTGGATTTTTCTCAGTGGACGTGAGTACCGATGACATACACACAAGGCTTTTCTCAGCATGAGACTTGTTAAATTTCTGTGTGAAATGTGATTATTGATCGAATTAATGAACGAATATCAATTGCCTCCATTTCAAACAATTTCTCTGGTGCAAACTCTAGGTGGCGCACTTTATTTGGACCCATCTTTCTTTTCTTCACCTGAAGGTACAATGACTCCCCGTGCTTCACGCGAGTGCAGCGGAAGCGCCGAAACTGGCGCATTCTGGAGCGATCCTGTTTTTATTGAATGCTACGAAAAGCCAAACGTCAATGACTACCTCGATAAATTATCAGAAGTAAGCATGCGGAAGAGTTGAGTATGTGTTTAAATTCACATTGCTTTGAAAAATGAGGTCCATAAAGTCTTTGTTTTTGGTTACCACGGTGACTTTTTTTTGTGATGTGGTGCTAACAGATGCGCACGTATACATGGCTATTGAGATCGCCTCTAAAGAAAAAGTTTTACTCCCCCTGTTCCATAGCCGAGTTCAGAAATATGATTTTTTTTCTTGCCAAAGTTCATCATATTAAATTTGATAATTTCCTGTTAAAGTATTTGATTTGTCAAGAATAAATTTCACTTTATAATGTTCGTTTTCCCCTCCTCCCCTGCACTCAATTATTGGTATAAGAAAACAATGGGCTCTATGGGTTTTGTACCCCGGGGGGGGATAGCACCCTAAGCTTCGCCTCGGGGATCACTTTTGCCCCCTCGGATGTATAAAACACAATGGACCCCATCACAGCGTACATCAATGGCGTAATGGGATCCCCTAATCCACACTTTCCCCCGGTCATCACCAAAACAGAGCCTATGTCTTTCTAATCTCTGTTTTCCTATAATTTTTGTTGTTGTTCAGCAACAAGTGACGGAAGACAATGTGGCCGATGTGTCCCTGGCTCTGATTTCCCTGACAAATAATACGTCCTCCATCGACAGTGAAGGTATTTCCTCCACGGCCAGCGTCCTTGACAACATTATCAGCATCGGAAGCCCATCACCACAGGTCAGGGTTAAGACCGGGGCCTAATTTCATAAAGCCATAGAGCTGCTTAAGCAGAGAACATTGCTTAACAACTGTCAGCTAAGCAGAAATGAGCTGGATACCAGTCACAAGTTGTACATGGGACACGGTAGTTTGGCCGGTAAACATAATTTTGTTTTGCTTAGCTACTTGTTGTGCTTAAGCAGCTCTGTGAAGTTGGGCCCAGAGGGCTTTAGGATTAAACAAAATAAAGAAAAATTGAAATTAAATTAAAAACTACAAATCCGAGCTTAATTATCAACCAAGCTTTTTTAACGGCTCACATTGAACAAAGCTCTCGCATTACATAAGCCCACACGCACTCAAAATGATTTGTCTAAAAAATAACGTTTTCTTTCAATCATGTGCCGTCCATGCGCTTGTTGTAGACATTTATCTAGTACCCTGTACAAGATGACTCGATACAAATTTACTAAGAGTGTACCAGTTTCAATAGTAAACACGAACATTGACTGGTCAGATGTTAGTGTGAAATCCAAATTTTTGAATTGTGCTTCAGCCCCAAATAGGTTCGCCAATAGGCCTGCCGTGTTACTATGGGATCTAAAGACATGCGGTGTGTCATTAACTAATCCAAATATTCATTAGAATATTATATTCTGTCTAAGGTTACAACAGATGTCATCAATATTGTGAATAATGTTCTACAAGTATCTGAAGACTCTCTCGGGCAAAGTGACAACTCGACCTCCCGGATGGTCAGAGCAGTGGAGAGACAGGTATCCTTGGTCCTATCCAACGGCGGCAACTTCAGCGCAGTGACGAGCAGCCTTGCCGTCAAGGCGTTAAATGTCCCACTCACGGAGAACTTCAGAGGGATCTCGTTCTCGACTAGGCAAAACGAAGACGGAGACGATAACCTGGAGGAGGATGACGTCACCGTCTGCACTCAGTGCGAGACTGATGGGGGCGACGGGAAGGCAATAGACGCGTCCATCAGTCTACCGGGAGATATTTTCAGCTTGGTTAACTTAACAGGTGAATTGAAACTTTTATGTCAAAGAAGGGAATATTAGTGACGAAACTTCGAAAACTTGTTCAAACAAAATATAAACCTCTACCCTTTATTGTACCCATTTATACCCCTGATTACGCTTTCACATCAATGCGCCACGTACTTCAATGCTGACCGGTGGACACTGGACCTCTTCGTTGTATTAACCCCTTGCCATATTTGCTCGCCTTATTTAGGAGTCAGATTGCAGGTAACGCCGCGTGCGTCTCCTAAATGCCACTACACTGTATAACACACGGGGACGTTGACTCACAAAAATGGCGCAACCAAGAATAGTGTGATGATGACGTCGGGTGAAATGGGCCAATGTGCGTTCTTGTTGAATACCATCCTTTATGTGTCCTTGTTGTGTTCCTTTATGAAGTACTTTAAGCTTTATCTTGAACAAAAGTACCAAAATGCCCCTCAAACCCTCAGCATCAATGTATCAGTTTAACGTGGGACACACGTGAGCCTTCGATTTAAGCACATCAGGCCCTAATACGAAATGGTTCATAGAGCTTAATATTTATGCTGCTATAGGGTCAAAGGTAACACATTCAATGGATACACCAAATTGTTCATGAGAACTAGGATGAGAAAGTATCTTTAAATTCTATCCAGATGGTTCATACAATAACGATCAACTCTTTTTGAAATACAGGCAATGCGCCAATCAGTTTCACTGTCTATCAGAACGCTAAGCTCTTTGGCTCCGGCCGTAGTTCAACGTCTTCTACCCCCATCGTGGGTAGCAGGATCGTCTCGGCTTCAATTAACGGGGTCACAGTGGAAAACCTACCGCCCAATGCGTCGGTTGTGTCGTCATTTCTGTTACTGTCGCAGGTGAATTTCACTACTTTGGTATATTTCGTGTCATCAGGGTGACCTTGTACATTCCAGGTCATTTTCTGGCAGGCGAGATACTACACTGGTCATATGGAATATTGTATATTTTATGTCAATATTTCCACATTCAAGAGTTACAAAAATCACACCTGAAAAAGTTTTGAAATGTGCCTCCTTTCTTCATATCAAAAGACAACAAAATACAAGATTTTATGTGTTCTTCCATGGGCTATGTACAAATCGTGCCTGCAGGAAGACCAGGCTATGTCGCTCTTTTGTAAAACATGTTACGTCACAGGTTACATGGTCTCGCCTATATGTCGCTATATACATTTTATGCTCGTTGTTTGTAATTGTGTGTTGTTGTAATGTTTCTGTTGTTTTCATTGTTTTTGTGCAGTAATGTTAGATACTCTTTTCCACTATAAACGCAACAATTTGATTGTAAGTTGCTAAAAGAAATAACTCTATGGAAATAAGTCACTCCAAATGTATTTGTTTATTTTAGATCGACATAACGTTTTATTTTGTAATAAATTTGCTATTTTATTTTAAAGGTAAACCAAAGTGACGGGTCACGGACAAGCCGTGAGTCAACAGATGAAGTAACTGACGTCACCGACATTTATTGCGTCTTCTGGGATTTCACACTAAACAACGGCATTGGTGATTGGTCTAAAAAGGGCTGCCAGCTAGTCTCCCTCTCAAGCAGTAGGGCAGAGTGCAAATGCAATCACTTAACCAGCTTTGCTGTACTCGTGGTAAGAATGTCTTCAAGAGTAATTGGCCTTCTCTTTAAACATTGCACTCTGCGATTAGAAATACGGCTACATATTTTTACATGTCCTATTTCACCTAACCTTTATGCGTGGTTAATGCGCTTTGAAACTTAAAGGTCATACAAAATATAAGGATACAAAAATTAAACAAATTGTTGTTTATTTTTTGTCTGAAAGCCTACTGATTATAAAGTTCATACCAGAACAATTTTTCTGTGAAATATTTCCCTCCGAAATAAAGTCATATTCGAGCAAACTGTATCTGAAAACTGATTTCGGTTGTTTCAACCAACATTAAGGACAATGTGCTAAAATGCTGGAAATTGTGCATGGTTTTTCACTATTTTCTACTGACTCGCACAACGGATTAAGCAAAAAAATTCACACTGGGTTTGTTACTTTTGTATACGGTTGGTCAAACAAAACATGAACACTGTCTGTGACTATTTTGTCAGCGCTGCCAATCCTGTACCATACAATACCCTTAAAATACTGACAGTTTTTCAATGGGGGACTTGTGGGACGCTAGGTGGCAGCAGATTTACCAGGTAATTCTTTGTTCTCGGCAATGTGGCCGCATACTATTTACATGGTAAATCTGCTGCCATCTAGCGTTCAAAAGTCTCCAATTGTGTGGTCTTAAATTTTGATATCTTCAGACACCTTTTGATGTTTGTAGGATATTCATGGCCAGACTCAGAGCAGCGTTGCCTTGGATATCATAAGTAAGATAGGCTGTGGAGTGTCCATCATTGCACTGCTTCTCACAACCATCATTTATCTGGCCGTCAGGTGAGCTTTTCATCAACAATCAAATTTATATAGCGCCTAAATCAAAGGTTTGCTCAGAGGCGCTGAGGTACAGAAGGAAAGCATGTCTTAAATGTGTTGAAAGATGTTGCGTCCCCGAGTGTGATTTGGAAGTTTATTAAAGAGTTTGAGTCCATAGATAGCCTTTCGTCGAGGCCTTCTTGGCTTATTATAGACAGCTGTTTAGCCGTCCAGCACCAACTTGCAGCATGTCCATGAAAACGGGGCTTGTTTAAGAAAGGCCTTGAACATGAGAGTGATGAACTTGAGGTCGATTCTTTGTTGAATTGGGAGCCAGTGTAGTTTGATGAGTTCTGGGTGGCGAACTTGCAGCACAATCAAAAAAAGGGTTACGTCACCGAGCCTTGATTTGGTTACATGGGTTTTTGGAAATCAACCAGTCTTCCATTGCTTTCATTTATTTGTTAACGTTTTCTTTATCAATGTGGAGACCTATCGTCGGCTCAGAACTATAAAGGTCGTCGATACAAGTTCATGAACATCACAGGTTCATAACAACTATTTTTGAGCTCTAGGTATAAAATGGAGTTCATCGATCAAGAGTTGTCTCGAAACTAACAATAATTTGGCAAAAAGAAACTACTTTTAAACTCTATTAATAAGCACGTTACACATTGCCCTTTTGATTATCACACATATGAATTGAAGTTAGGGATAATATAGCACGTGAGTTGACGCTGTATAACTTAAGTACTTACCAAGATTAAGAAGTCTCTAAGATGTCAAGGAGGTCCTCATAAAACATTCAAAAAGGAGACGAGATCGACAGTGTTGGGTTCGGGATAACCTCAAATCAAAGGCACCACGTTTGGTAATTGGAGCCTACTGATGTGTTTAATCCTATATAAATGTAGGTACAGTACAATAAAACTAACCTGTGACAATTTCGTTCCAAAAGGTAGTCGCGTTTTTGAGATATCACCGAAACACCGGAGCAAATATTTCCACGCAGGAAGAATATTCCCCATAGGAATACACAGTCTGAGAAGCGTTTCTGACAGAAACGCTTCTCAGATTCTAATTTGGGGGAATAAAAAGTGATAGGGGCCTATATTTTCCATAACCGTAGTACTTCGAAGTTAAACGTTTCTAAAATGCATTTTACTATACCCAATGCTGCTGTACTTTTACCAAGTAAGTTTTTATTGCCATTGATTTTCAGAGTCATTACCAAACGTGTACCGTGCCTTTAAAAGATGAACTCACGATATGCACCAATATTCTTACTAGGCCTATATTATATATATGACATCTTTCCGTGTTTTTGTTTTCTTTCCTGGCCGTTTATTTATTTGTTTTATCTATTTATTTATGTATTCATTTATTTGTTTATATTTCATTCTATTGATACACTCCACCAGGTCTCTCCGGGGGAAGTTACCAGGTCGCATCCTCATCTGTCTCTCGTTGTCTCTGCTGTGTCTGTACACAGTTTTCTTACTTGGTATAGAGCAGACGGCCACCAGGTTCGGCTGCATCCTGGTCGCCGTGCTGATTCACTATTTTACCATTGCTTCTCTGGCCTGGATGGCTGTGGAGGCGACCAACATGTACATGTTCCTAGTCAAAGTCGTGAACCTTGGACTCAGGCATTTCCTGTTGAAGGCTTCCTTGGTGGCTTGGGGTAGGTGAACGCAGGGATATTTAATATGGGCGGCCAATGGGGCAAAAAAGGACAAGTACAAAAGTCCTCCCTCTCCGTTTGCAGCTTCCATACCGTAATGTACAGCACTGAAGCGAATTGACCTTAAATGTAAAGGCTAATTATAGTCACAAATTGTACGTTAGCTTTGATTCCCGATTTATATGGCCCCGTGGCGTACCTGTTATCGTATTTCAACCCATTTTGTATAAGCTGTTATCATCTCCCGTTTTCTTCACTACTTCAGTATTGTTACAACTTTCACAAATAATGTAAACCCTATCTTTCTCATTGTCAGCATTCGTTATTATTTCCATTGTCTTATAACCACATGATCATTCACACCACAGTCAGCTCATAATATGCAGTATATCTTAAAGGTACACACCGGCCTCGTTGGGCTATTTGGGCTACAAAATAGACTAAAACATGATTCAAAGGTCTTCCTGAAATGGAGAAGATTGGTTCATAAAAGAAACCATCAAATTTGGCCGTTTTCGAGCATTTTTCAAAAAACGAAGGTCACGTGACTTTTCGGAACCAAAATGTGGTTCCGAAAAGTCACGTGATCTTCAGATTTAGTTTTTCTTCCAGCCGTATAAAAGTAAATTACTGAACCAAATTCAAGTATTTTTTTTTAAACAATCATTCATGAGTATTTGGCTAAAAAGACTATGTATTCAGTTTATGGATGCAAGTTGTAAATAATGATGAAAAATTGAACGTAAGATTCGCATTCAGAGAGTCCGTTCACGGAAGCGTGTTTTACGACGCATCAGCGTGGGGAGCTAGCGGGTAAACCTTGGGGGCATCCCGCACAGCCGGTGCAGTGTCTCGCCAGGCCAGAGAGACAAACCACGAAGGCATGAACTCGGAGCCTGTGGAGGGGTAGGGAGCCAGACCATTAATTACGTTTTGTTTTACGAGGGTTTTAGTCTGTAGCCCTAGCTATTATCCCCTAACTATTGTCACGTTACGTGATTCCTGCGCTACACACGCGGCGGGACGACGACGAATACCTGCACGGTGTGGATCGGACTGCGTTTATGTCAGTTTTTTAATTACACGTGAATTTGTGCTTGATGGATATGAAGACCGGATCCTTATGCCTCGCCATTGTTATAATTAATACATAAACAGATCACTAGTCTACATGAATCCAATGTCACGTAAACTTGACAGTTGCAACGGCTGGAAAAGCGTATACGCTGACCTTTGACCGCGTTTTGTTTTTTCACATTTTTCGTTAATTACGTGACTTTTTGATTTTTGTTTTACAACAACCATCGAAAAATTATTTTCTGTGATTCAACATCACTAAATTAGGTAAACAGTAAGCCGGTGTGTCCCTTTAAGCTGGACCGTGCCACACATCCTAGAGGGTGTCACAAACAGGGGCCAGTGATTTGGTTAGGAGGGTGCAGGAAAAACTTTGCCAGCATTCTTGTGTACAAAATCGGAATGGCAGTTTATCAATGGTCAATGGTAGATGTAGCCATTTAAAAATGAATGAATAAACAAACAGATAAGCTTGTATTAACCCAGGCAATACCTGAACATGCAAACTGTTTAACAACGTATAGCACGTGTGCATTGGGACCAAAGAGGTCTTCGTTTATGAGGACCAGTGTTGGAGAATGATTTATATTTTGCGGAGCTTTTGTTATATTGTGGTTTCAAATACCAGGAATCTATGCAATCATTAACCTAGTCATTTATATAACTTTAAGTCACACTTTGTTAATGATATTTGTTGACAGGTTTGCCTCTGTTGATTGTAACTGTCATCCTAGCGGTGGATTACACGCAATATGAAAACCGACAGTTGTAAGTTATCTTAATTTGTTCAAAGTTCAACAAAAAAATTACATTATACAGACAGCGTGCTTGACAAATTTATTTGCTGAGCAAAGTTTCAGGGGACCCATTCACAAGTTTAGTGACACGTTCCTTGGGCTTGTATAACTAAGAGGGAAGATAGTTCACAGATTTGCACAAAACATGGTATAAGGATGGTCATGGCGGAAAACTTTTCTGGAATAGTTTTGCTGGAAATGCTATACTTTTTGAGAAATTAGTAACAATTAGTTTCGATCTCACGAGCCCAATGTTTGAAAACGTGAGGGTTTTCACGTTGTTTTCACTCGACTCCGATGACCGATTGAGCTTCTTTCCCAGTTTGTTGTTTCATGTATAATGTTTGGTCACATTAGGTGAGGATCCAGCCTTTGACGGTATTGTCTAGGCCGCGTGCTTTAAAACCCTTAAGTGAGCGCTGGTAACGCTAACTCATGGCACATTTTAATTGGTTCAAAGTTTTCTCCAAAGTGCAATGCCCTTGGGGAGTCAAGTCCTTTACATCCCAGAGTGGACCACTCCACAATTTTAAAGGGGGATCAAGTCACATGGTTTTTTGAGGGCTAAAAAATATTTTCACTCATTACTTCGTGATGCACAAAATTGTACAGACATCAGACCTAACAGATCTAACCCCCTAATAAAAATGGATCCTTTTGTTCTTTGTAGTAGGTTTCCAGATATCTGCTGACCTGTGCTAGTTTATGGTATTAAAATATATATAAAACGATTGGAGCCCGCCCTTGCTATTGTAGCGGGACAATTTAAAAACCTTAACTTTTCACGTGTTGCCTTTTCTCTAAGCTGCTTCTTGAGGCCTGGAGGCTGGGCGTTCTTGTATGGTGAGATCGTTGTGTTAGCTCTCGTATTGCTCTACAACACAATAATCTTCATCCTAGTTCTGTGGAACCTGTATTGTCGACAACGTATAAAATCAACCTTGGGGGGAAACCAGAAAGGCAAGGCCGTCAAACGCATCCAGAACTCGGTGGCCATCTCCGTGCTGCTCGGTCTCACCTGGGTCTTCGGTCTTCTCTCCCTTTTCGATTCCTCCAATTTCGTCTTCCAGGTTCTCTTCTCGGTCTTCAACTCGCTTCAGGGTCTCTTAATTTTCATAATGTTCTGTTGCCGACAGCACATGCGCGTCATCATCATGAATTTGGTGTCAATCCGTAACAAGAGAGTGTTCTGCTCGAGGATTCCTGAAGAGGAAGAGGGCGCCACCAAGAACACCGATTTCAACCCAAGATCTCAAATAAAGCTTAAGTCACTGAGACAGCGTGGTTCCAGTGATAGCCCTAGTTCATACACCAATGAAGTACACGAGGTCTAAAGAATCCTGAAATAAAGGAAGTTTTCTTTTCTTCGAGGGAGGGGTTGGTGGGGAGGGGTGCTTTTTAAAAACTCTGATACATGTATGGGTGTACTTTTATAAGATGTCCTTAATTGATAAGTAGTGACCCGGTGTGGCAGGAGATTCTGTCCACTGGAGATTCTGGGCCCATCAGAATGGCGCATTGTGTAGACATTTTGTCTGATAGCGCCCTCTTTCTAATCAATTTTTTTCATGCAAAGTTAATTTATCGCATGGGGGACCACACACACCGGGGAGAAAAATTCCCTATGACACCGGTTCTACAATGACTGCAGTAAACGGCTGCAAATAAATAGTTGTATTGTAAATCTTTTCTTATTAATTGATGTATAGGGGTGAGTAGATCCAGGTATTAAAACTCTTTCATGGTTGCAGCCATTTCCTTTTTTCCTCTGCTCAATAACAAGTGACTATACGGAGCTTTTAAAGAGACAATGGTGAAAAAATAACGTGAAACAAATCTTCGATCGAACGAAGAATCTTAATTTGAACGAAAAAATTCGAACGAAGATCTTTCTCGCTTCCGTTCAAACGAAGACTAATTATTTAATTTCAATAAACCTGCGCGCGCACATGTGCTGCCCAGACGTAACGCAACTGTTGTCGATGTGGGGGAGACATCACTAGCAGTCACGTCCAGGGCCCAATTTCACAGGGCTGCTTAAGCACAACAAAATTATGCTTATCAGAATAAGGTTACCAGCCAAAATACCATGTCACATGCACCATCTCTGACTGATATTCTGCTAATTTTGTGCTAAGCACAAAAATTGTAAGTAAAATTGTCTGCTTAAGCAGCTCCATGAAAGTGGGCCCATATCCAAAGTGGATCAAACAATGCACGCATATTATGCATGCTGTACAATGCAGTGTACAAGTACACACGTCACACACAGACATGCACAAAGCTAGCTCAGGCGATTGCGTAAAGAAGACAAGAATGAAAACAAAACTCCTGACCAATGCATTTGTCGAACGTAAATTTTCGTTTGAACGAAGTTTTTTTCCCCCTCGATTATTTTTCCCCCACCTATGTACCGTAAGCAACAATGTAGTTAGATATTAGAACTGATAAAGGCATAACCAGGAGTAATAGACTAGTGGGATTTCTGAAAATTAGGACTGTTAGGGGCATTTTGTAGTAAAAGTGGGGAACCAGACTTTTTTACATAATTTTGTTATGCTGATTCCGAAAAAACCGGTTCCCAAGCGAAATTTTGAATTTTTGACCATCTAATTTGCATAAACAAAATGGCCGTAAAATTGCCAATTTTGAGCCTTTTTTAACCATTTCCTGCAATATCTCTGTAACCCAGCAAGCAAAAATGACAAATGATATGTCTGTACTTATGTATTGAAGGTCAGAGAATAGGATTAAGACATTTTTGAAGTAATTAGTGGTAAATAATACCCATAAATATGCAAATTAGTAGCCGCCATTACAGAAAAAAACATTTTCTCCTATATCTCTGTAACTAGGCAAGCAAAAATTACAATTGAAACGTGTTTGCCTATGTTTTAAAGGTCAAAGAAAAGAATTAAGACATTTATGAAGTAATTAGTGGAACAATACTCATAAATATGCAAATTAGTGGCCGACATTACCCAAAAATAATTTTTCTCATATATCTCTGTAACTAGTCAAACAAACATTACGATTGAAGTGTATTTTCCTTTGTTTTGAGGGTCAAGCAATGTGATCAGTGATGAGCCAGATGCCTAAATATGCAAATGAGCTAGTATAGCTATCAATGCTTAATTATGCAAATGAGCTAGTATAGCTACCAATGAATTGCATAATTATTTTTGTATCAATGCTAAAATGTTAGGTTCCTAACTTTACCCCCAAATACTACTTGACAATAATACAGGCGTGATGAGGCAACTGGTCTCAATTACAAATCCCTTATGCTCAGTCGGGTATAAAATAAACTGTTTCTTTAACTATAATCGTATTCATCATACAAGGAGTTTGATCATGCTTCTGGCATGCAAACGAAATCATTTCCAGGTAACTTTTAGGAATTGGACCCAATGACATCATAAGGGGCTATAGTCCTGAATCACCATGTGTTACCATCCCAAATCAACTGGCTCAGGTATAGAACAGTGGTGGGTATTTCTCCAAATCATTGCTTGATAGCGTACATGTATCAAATTGAAGCGGAGAGCTTCACTCATTGGGGACAATGTTTCTGTTTTCCCAGTTTTAGAGAACAGTGCATGCCTGATTTGCTAAGTAGGACGTGGTTACACACCCATTTAATGCATGAAATGGTAAAAGATTTGTTCCTGTTTAATACTCGACGTGGTATAGGTTGGTAGGTTATTGAAAGCCGCATATATTGGCATTTCATGGCGGGACCAGACAACATCCAAAGGCATTCACACGTGAGAAGTTGGAAACCAAAAGCACAAGCACCAGTATCCATTGAAGACAAAAAAACTGTATTAAACTGGCTGTGCACAGCATGGGTAACACCAACCTAGTGTCAGCTTCTCATTTATGTTTGGCTCTCAGTTTAGTCAAATCGGTGGTTGACTTTGACAATCTAACTTTAGGTTCTTCTCTGAACTCCTCGTTCTGATCATCAGGTGCCTGAAAACACAGTTTCTCAGACAGAGATCAATTTTATTATCAGGACAGGAAACCACATAAATTGTTTCTGTTTTTTGGAAGAGGCACATTACGACCATCAACATGCCGCCTGATTGGTCAAGAGGCTTGTATGTGTCGTGTTCTGGTAGCAACGGGTCCATTGAATGTCTTTTCTCTGTATCTGCCCAACAAAAAAAGTTGACAAAGACAAAACAACTATCCTGAAGGCAGGTAGAAACGTTCTCCGATGCCTTGTTACTGCCTATGAAGCCGGTTGTCCAGTTAACACTTGCCAGCTGTTATGATGCCAAGCTTCTGCCAGTTCATAATATCACTTGCCGAACCAAGTCCAATCTGGCAGATAACTTAAGTCATAGTCTATCCTGAAGCTATTTAACAGAAGACAACTTTTTAACTTTGAGAAGAGACAATGCCATCTTGAGAAGAGACAATCAAGCATGCCACCAAAAGGTCCGCATCGCAGTCTTCAAAGAGCACCATCAATTGCTGAAGTTGGAGAGTGCCAGCAGTGGTAATCACTGACCTGGACTTGGTTGATGACAATTGTCTCCTCTCCAACACGATGGAACAAGCACAAGAAGTGCTTGCAGCTGTTGAGCTCCAATTTAGCAGATTAAGGCTTCAGTTAAACTCAAAGGAGACCAAGATGATGGCGTTCAACTCGGAAGACAGTTTTATCGCTTCCCAAGAGGTTGTTGAGGAGTTCAAATACATTTGTGCCCACATAGGATCGACTTAGAGCTAGATGAGAGTGAGGAAAGCTCTGCCACGGAAGGCCTTTCATGGCATGAGCGAGTGTGTGTGGAGATCTGGTCTGACCAACGACACCAAGAGGTGTCTGTTTGTGGCTACAGTTAAGTCTGTACTTCTTCATGGAGCCAAGAGGTGAACTATGACAGCCACGCCCGAGAGAGAACTATAGACGGCGTCTACACCCGAATGCTGAGGTTGGCACTCAACGACCGCGTGTCCAGCTCTATGGCACCCTGCTCAGAGTATCTGCAAAGGTCAGGGAACGAAGGATAAGGTCGGCTGACCACTGTTTGTGTCATTTGGAGATACATGTAGTCTCTGCATGCCCCTTAGTGCTGTGGGAACCCGTCGATTGAGCTAGGAGAAGGGGCAGGAGGAGAATCACTAGCAGAAGAAGGGCGCATGGCAACAAGAAACTGCTGAGCTGAGGACGATGATGATGCAGGCCAGGGTGAGCCACAAGCAACCGTCAGGAGGCTCCCGAGATGGCGTTGGCTGAAGACGACCTCTCACATTCTACTGCTCAAAAGCTTAGGAATCCGCGAACTCACAGAAGAGACAGTTCAATCTTCAGAGACATTGTGTGCAGAATATAATGATGTACGTAAACTGTTGTTCTCTAAGACTGGGAAACTATAATCAATGTCCCCAACAAGTGTTCTCTCTGCGTTCATTTGATGCAGGTACGCTATAAAGCAATGGTTTGGAGAAATGCTCACTGTGCCATACCTGAGCCCATTGACATGGGATGGGAACACATGGTGATTCAGGACTATAATAGCCCATACTGATGTCATTGGGTCCACTTCCTGGAAGTCACCTGAAAATTATTGTGTTTGCATGCCAGAAGCAATGCCGGATGCGACTTTGCAAATGCTGCAAATCTAGGTTACAATGCACAGCAATGTGTACATGTCAGTAACAGCTTGATGATCAAACTCCTTGTATGAATTAAGTATTTGTAGCTATAAGAAGCTCATTTGAAAAAAGCATCTGTATTATCACTGATCACATTGCTTGACCCTCAAAACATAGGTAAAGACACTTCATTTGTAATGTTTGTTTCCCAAATTACAGAGATATAGGAGAACATTTTTTTAATGGCGGCCACTAATTTGCATATTATGCGTATGTTTAACACTAAAATACTACAGAATTGCCTCAATCCTTTAATTCCTTTGACCTTCAAAACAGAGGTAAACACACTTCATTTGTCATGTTTGCTTGCATATTTACAGAAATATTGGAGAAAAATGTTTTTTTCTGTAATTGCAATCACTAATTAACATACTTATGAGTATTGTGTACCACTAATTACTTCAGAATTATATTTATTATAATCTCTGACCCTCAAAATATAGGTAAAGACACTTCAATTGTCATGTTTGCTTGCCTTGTTACATAGATAGTGGAGAAAAAACGATTTGTCTGTAATGGCGGCTACTAATTTGCATATTTATGAGTATTATTTACCACTAATTACTTCAAAAATGTCTTAATCCTATTCTCTGACCTTTAATACATAGGTACAGACATATCATTTGTCATTTTTGCTTGCTGGGTTACAGAGATATTGCAGGAAATGGTTAAAAAAGGCTCAAAATTTTCAATTTTACGGCCATTTTGTTTATGCAAATTAGATGGTCAAAAATTCAAAATTTCGCTTGGGAACCGGTTTTTTCGGAATCAGCATACCCAAATTATGTTAAAACACCTGGTTCCCCACTTTTACTCAAAAATGCTCCTTGAACCTTATACAAGGCCCTTTTTCAGAAATCCCACTAGTCTATAACAGGATACAGTTAAAGTCTGACGGGTATTGCTGAGGATTGGCATCCGTGAACGCATTCGGCTTATACAGGAAACCTGACAAGGATGATGGCTGAGTGAAAAGGGGCGTTTCCTATGACGTAAGTTCCGTTTGTTTCCGTTAATTTGGCTCCGAGTCGGGAAATGCATCTTTCAGGACCATTGCTCAATATTAGCTGCGAAGTTTTGGACCTTCATGCGTTCCACAGAAAGCATTGCATGTTAAAGGTAGATATCAATTTTGCAGACATGAACAAATGTACTTCCAAGTTTAACTACAATAACTTAGCCAACTGAAAAGACACCCAAAGTATCCAGTGAAATCGTTTCGCAAGGTGTTACTTTATTTTAAATAGAAACAATGTAATTTTGTATCATTTTGAAGCGATGGTCGGCCGATAATGCAAGTTTAAATACAACAAGGTCTGTCTGAAAGCTTTTAAATCGTCACAGTTATGCTCTCGTGTCGGCAGTCAAGGACGAACAGAAATGTAAAAAAGGTCGGTGATTCAATCCCACCCCGCAAGACATTTTTTCGAACAATAACGATAAGTTTCAAGCTGAACTTTTAACCACATGTCAAATTAATGAAATCAACCTTGGCAACAAGCTTCCGCGCTACACCAATGTATGAAATTGTGGGCTCAGTGACTGTCGTAATTCATACCAAACACGCAACACAGAAAGGGGGCCGGGGTTTAAAAACAAAAACCACACACACACTCACAACAACAACAAAACAGGACGGAAAAACACACTTGACAGTGATAAGCCCCAATTCAGAACTCTTGTTTTGCCATTTACTATTATTTTGTAAAGACAATCTGATGTATTAAGTAAAAACAAATACATTTTCTGCATGTAAATATACATTAGTTGTAAATATTGAGTGTAGGCCTACTACATAATTTTTTTTCTTCTAAAAAGAACCTTTTATTCTTGAATGTTTTAGTCTTAAAGGTCCAGATTTCAAATGGAGGGTCATCGGGGGGGGGGGGGGAACACACTAAATGGTGGCACGTGCCCCACCCCCAATTGCAACGCCGCAATAACATCAGAAGATAACAGAATCCTTAACTTTCATTCTCTATATAAGTACCAATATAATTTGTTATTATATACATATATAGAATATTTAATAGATGTAACAGTAATTTCCATCGGGAATAAACACATTTTTGTTTTGGTTTTACCATATACAGATGTTAATGATCATTTAAATAATCAGTGCTTTCCCAAGTCCTGCGAAAGCGGAAATCCACAGCGAGCTCGGGTTGGGTTCGAATCCAGGACCCCCGTCTTTCTACCGTCTCAAAACTTCAAATTCACTCGTCAAGCAAGAATTACAACAAACTATGTCAACTGCAACGAACACTTACCATGCATTTAACTTCCATTACCCAAAATAAAAGCAAAAATTGTACGAACAAAATAATTCTTCGAGGAACGTATCACGTGATTTAACTTTACTGCGAACAGAATATACATGTAATAATTCGAACTTCTTTGCTTTTGAAATATTGTTTTTAAATGCATATTAAACTGTGTTGGACTTACAATAAAGAACACTGGAACACCCTTTTTTATTGGACACTTACAGATATTTGCCAAGAACTTATGGTTAATTCCCTTACACGCCTATCTGGTTAAAAAAAAAAAACATGTGAAAACGATCACATCCCCTGCATCAGCTTTGGTTTATTTCAGCCATGAGCAGGAAACATTATGTTGAAAGTTCAGTGAGATAAAGTTTGAAGTAATAAAGACACTTGTTGATGCGCACCCCCCCCCAAGTAAATCTCACTATGCAGACTATAACAATTGAAATATCTATGAATTCTAGTTACTTGTTAAGAATTATTATGCACATTTTGTGGTGCTTGTACAAACATCAGTAAAATTTCACAAAAAGCGACTAATTTAAGAACGAAGGATAAACAAAAATCTATCCCTTCCTCTTTCTAGCTGCATGGGTTTACGGAACAAACGATGATTTTTTGATTGTCTTTTAAGCCTAATATATACCAGTTTTTAGTGTTTTATGGTGTCAGCATGTCGTTGCTAGTATTCCCTAAAAGCAAGGAACGTACCTTGTGATATGTTTTTTTGGTTTTTTGGTGTTTTTTTAAAAATCGAAATAGGCCTATATAAATACCACCGGATGAGCCCTGTATTCGTTTGGACGTTATGGGGATTTTTAAAACACTAAAAATATAGCGAGAATATCAAGCGAATCAAGCGATCAATTATAGTTTCTGCACTACTGATAAAGCGTGGAGGTAAATGTGAAACATGGGACGTGTCTTTCATTCAGTTGATGAACACTTCAACACTGAGTCACTATTTGTGACGTTGGCGGAATTGTTAATTGTTACCTTGTTTGCCCCGGTAAAGAGAATTGAGGCCAGGGTCAGTGTTACACCAGTTGAGTGAATACGCGTGTTGTATATACATATTGAATCCATTCAGACACCAAACGCTGCGCACTGATGGACCACCACTGACCGGTGAATCTTTCCACTTTTAATCAATTTCTTCACTCGAATGCTGGAGTCTTTTCCCAACACACTTTGACTGTGGGTCCACCAGTAACTCATCAGTAGTAAGTAGATAATAAACAAACAAACACATAACGGTAACACATATCAGGAGAATGATGCGGCGAAGGTGTTTCGGGGGTCTCGTAATTTTGGCGATGGTGCTGGCCAGTGGACACTCACAGAGCGCAACAACGGACATTGGGCCAACAGCGGTGGAAACAACAACAGGTATGTACAATCATGGAGGCTTGGAGCGAAATGGGTAGGTAGAATCATAGTGGAAGAAGGCATACTCTTTTTTGACTTGTATCTAATGGGTTAGTGTACCCGTACAAATGACAAAACCGTGCGAACTTAAATTATATTACTGAGTGATCAGGTGACTTATAGTAAACGGTAACACAGTCCTTTCTCAAGTGATTCTGTGTTTGCTTTCGTTTTTGGGCGTGTGTAAATGTTATAAACCGCACGCCATAGAGGTTCCATGGGCATACCGGGAAATCGTTTATTTTTCTTCCTCCATGGACCATGATATCATATATGGAATGAAAACAAAAATGATCAATACAGCTTCACTTGATTATGCTGGTAGTAGTGGTAGAAACTGAAAACTTCTGGGCAACCCGATGGATATAAAACAAACTACGGTTGGCTGACTATCAATAACCGTCACATAAACGAAAATGGGAGATCTTGACATTTTTGGCAGATGTGCTTGTCATCACAGTATGGTGGTACTATGTGTCAGAGAGCTACCAAGTGAAACTATGAGCATGCATAGAGCAAGGACCGCTGAGCAATGATGAGCAAAAGAGAAAAGAAAAGAAAAACACTCTGATCTCCCTAGCCATTTAAATGACTATAGACAGTGGGGACTGTGAGCTTGTCATTTCAGTCTGTCGGCTTTTTTATTGGTACTTATCTCATGCTTTTCAACAAGTAACTCAGCGCCACAACTAGGATAACATTTTAGGGGGCACAAGGGAGTGCACCATTTTGTCTGGGGGTGCTTTTTGCCAATAAAAACTAGTTTCTGTTTTCATTTCTCATGATAATGGAGTGTATACCTTTGGTAGTTACTCCACAAATTATTAACATAAAAGCATACTAGGTAAGAAGTCTGCAGCTGTTGATAATATATAACATTTTTAGAAATGATTTCTTTCTAAGGCGTGTGGTTTTGAAGAAAGGGATTTGAAAAAAAAGTAAACCCGCGTAAACATAACCGCACTGAATTTGGTAATGTCTCATAAACACTACACCTCTTGAAATTAAATTTTACCATTGAATGGTTAAAAAAAACAAGTAATACTGTGGCTTTAAAATAGTCCCTTTTCTGTGCTCTTGTTATGCAGATTTAGTATTTTTCAAAGAAAATCTAACGAGAGTGTAACAAAAAATGGAAAAACAGTAAAATGGAAAAAGTTATCACATTAAAGCTAAATAAAATGTAACATTTTACTCACTGTAATTTTTAATCTAAAAAGTCCAGATTTCAAATGGTACACCTGGTGGTGGTTTCAGTAAGTTGTTTTGGCAAGACAATTATTGAGACTCATTATCATGCTAATTACTACTAAGAGTCAGTAACTTGATATTGGAGAGATAAACTTTCTTGTTACTTTGGTGTTAGTGGTTTATTGGGTCTTTTGTTAGGTCTTTACATTTTTCCCGAAATGACAAGGATGGGTGAACCTGTTGGATTGATTTCCTTTTGGTTGGGTAAACAAACTTTATTGGAGTGAATTTGAATTGGAACTACAATGTCAGTGATTTTTTAATGTTGTTGTTTTGGGGGTGGTGGATGGTAGTTCTGTGGACGATAAACAGGGACAAAGTTGCAACTTTATGAAGAAAAACAAAAGGCCAGAGGATTGGGGTTGTAAATCGTAGTTTAATGAACCATAAACATTGATAAAATTGTAATTTTAGGAAAAAGGCCAGAGTATTGGGGGTGGTGAATGTTAGTTTTATGAACAGTAAATATGCATGGACAAAATTACAGCTTCAGGAAAAAAAGGCCATTGTGTTCGGGCTTGTGTGTTTTTTTTTGTGTGATCTCGTTTGACTAAATTCACCAGGTAAGGAAGAGGGGTAAGAGTGCAGTGTACTAAAGTTGCCTAAGGTAAGGAAGAGAAGGCATGAGTGTAGTTAGTTGTCTATTTTAAGGAAGAGGGGGTATGAGTGGAGATGACTAAAGTTGCCTATGGTAAGGAAGAGAGGTACATGTATGACTGCATTCGACTAAACTTGCCTATGGTTAGGAAGATGGGGTATGAGTGCAGTTCATTAAAGTAGACTATTTGAAGGAAAATGGGGTATGAGTACAGTTGACTAAAGTCGCCTATGGTGAGGAAGAGGGGGTATGAGTGCAGTCGACTAAAGTCGCCTTGGAGGAGAAGGGGTAAGTCAGTCGACAAATGCTATGGTAAGGAAGAAGGGGTATGAGTACAGTCGACTAAAGTTGCCTATGGTAAGGAAGAAGGGGTATGAGTACAGTCGACTAAAGTCGCCTATGGTGAGGAAGAGGGGGTATGAGTACAGTCGACTAAAGTTGCCTATGATAAGGAAGAAGGGGTATGAGTACAGTCGACTAAAGTCGCCTATGGTAAGGAAGAAGGGGTATGAGTGTATTTGACTAAAGTTGCCTACGGGAAGGAAATGGTTTAAAGAAACTCATGAAATTGACACATTTTAGGTACGTAACATTTTATTCTCTTTCATTTTCAGCATCACTCCCCATCATTTTAATGGATTGTCCTACAGAGGACCTCACTGAGTTTGCAGAATCCACTAGTGGTAGATATATAAGGTGGACAGAACCATATGCTGAAGGGGAGATTGAGAGGACCCAAAATACAGAGTCGACAGGGATGTATTTAGAGACTGGAACAAGTTTTGAAGTTGTGTATACCTTCACTGCTTTGAACAACAGAGAAAACACAGCCATTTGTGCATTCAATGTGTCTGTGCAAGCACGTAAGTGAAACTTCAATTAACCCTGCCAAGCCCCACTCGTGCATGGCTATTGCCTCCCACATGCCTCATTGCACATCTCTTGTGTTCCCTCATCACAAACTGCTCCGCAGCCAACTTGTGACTTCTCAACTTTTCGTTCAGTGTTGTCTTTTGATTTGTTAGGTTTAAAGAGTGGCTCCAAGGTCAAATTGAGTTTTGTGATGCACTCTTTTTCCAATCTCATGAGAGTGAATGAAAAGTTGTAAGTCCCTAACCTTGTGTTAAAGTGGTGTAAATATCATATTATTTGATACTCTTTTTGGAACGAAATTTGATACATCACTTCACCGGACAGCAAAAACAAATGGGTCTGTACATTCCATAGAGGAATTTCCGTGGCAGTCATTAGTTGATTGAATATCATCAGAATTGAGGAATGAACTTAAAATTCTCTGTACAAAAATGTACGGACCACATATTTGGAATGTGACTTCATGGAATGTTTTTGGATTTTGACAAAAATTACACTTGCAGGGTATATCAAACACAGTGGTATTTACACCATAGTGTGGTTAGAGACTTGTAAGGACTCTATCTATTGGAAAATGAGTGGATCACAAAAGTGAATTTGACCTTGGAGTGTGGTCACTATGTTAGTATTCAGGGTTCAAGGTTTGTCTCTGTACACTTTTCAGCCCTCTTTGACACTAAGCTTAAGATGTCCACTCTTGCTGAGAAGCTTCTCCAAAAGATGACCAGGGCCCAATTCCATAGAGATGCTTACGCAGAAAGTGTTGCTAAAGAAATGTTCTGCTAAGCAAAAATAAGCAGGATACCAGTCACAATTAGATTGTACATGTGATGTGGTATTTTAGCGGGTAACCTTATTCTGGTAAGCATAATTTTGTTGTGCAGAGCTACATTATGTACAAGTAAGCAGTTCTATAGTATACAAATATTGACTGCTTCGAGTGGCATAGTAAAACTAGTCACTCGAGGTGATCCCTGGAGCAGTCTATCTTCCCGAGGCGAAGCCGAGGGAAGATAGGCGGCTCCGGGGATCACCGAAAGTGACTAGTTTTACTACGCCACGAGACAAAGCAGTCAATATTTGTTTTATAACACCTCTTCCTTTGATTCTATCTGTATACTTTAACAAAATGAATTCACACAAACTTTACGTACGTGGCAATCAATCGTCAAACAAGAACTGTAAAATCTTACGTTGAAATACCGAGTTTCGACAAAATAAGAGGGTGTACCAGACTACTGCTGTTACGTTCGTTCTCTAAACCGTATTTCAAGTGCACATAATATTTTGTTCATTACACCTGGTCCGAGATTGTCAAGCAGCTTGTTTAAATAAATGTTTGAAGTCAATGTAGTCAGGGTACCAGGGTATCCATGCACTAGTACATCGGTTGCTAGGCTATCGTTGAATAGTACATCGGCGGCCGTGTGTTAGTACGCGCGGTTCGCGCGCGGTTTCTAGTAAAACTAAGACATATCATGTGACGCGCTCTAAACCAATCAAAAGGCAGAATATTTGTAAGGGGTGTTATAATATGAATTGGGCCCTGAGCACACTGGTCTGAACATTGAGTAACCATCTGGCTCTTTTGGGAGACAACACATCTCAAAAGAGATTACTATGTGGTGTTACCGCAATTCTTAACTGTATCTTAAATTTTTAAGTGATTATTGCTTTGCCTTTGCCCGGTAATACCATTGTACCGGATTTGTCTCACCACATTATTGGTATTTTGAGCTCAAGTGTTGCCAGTGGATGCCTTTTTTCATGTTTTAAACTTAAAATTGAATTGAATAAAATACTTGGCTACCGAATCAAATTCCATGCAATCTACATCCTGCGATAATCATTAAGTTCTTCTTTTTGTAGAGTGTGAAAATTCAGGAGACATTGCATGTTCAAATGGTGTCTGCCTGTCGGGAGATACGTTGTGTGATGGATACAATGACTGTGGGGATATTGCCAGGGTTGATGAACTTTATGGGGAAGGTTGCGGATTTAATAGAGGTGGTAAGTATGATAGAAGGTGTGTACAGGAAAACATCCCTTCTCTTTGTGGTCGGCCTTTACAGAATTAAAGGCAAAGTATACCTTTGGTTTTTGGAACCATTTGATTGTTTTAATCCTATATAAATGTAGATATATAGAATAGTTTCGTCGTCGTTAAATGAGATCAAACTTTCACAGTTGACTGTTGCGTATATTGAAAAGTATGGGATGGGAATGAATTAACTCTTCCAAAAACCTATGATGTAATAAACCTTAACATGCCTGGAATTTCATCTTCGTGAGGGCAAGGCCATTTTCATTTTGCAAGGGGCACTTCCATTGGGAGATCTTAAAGTCTGTGGAAAACTTTTGAAGGGGCACCAAGAAGAAGACCAGGGCAACGGAGGGCAATCCTACGTGGCCTCTGTGTAATTCCAGGCCTGCTGTAAAATTATATAATTCATGTGATCTTTTATGTTGTGGCTGGTGTGAAATTAACTTACGGTCTTCAAAAGGCTTATTAATTTTTTTTGTTTTTTTAAGGGGATTGCGAGGATGTCGTCTTTGTCAGGGCATGTTCACAACAGAGCAGCTGGATGAATGCAACCAGTGCTGAACCCCGACTGAACTCAAGTACACTCCTCAGATACAGGGCACCATCTGAAGCTGCTCCAACCACTTTCCTCTTTGGGGTGAGTGAGTGAAAATAGAGCGTTCCTGATAAATAACATCTTTACGGGCAACTTGGGTTTTGGGGGGCTGAATTATCATCACAATGCCAAGAGCTGTTGTCTGACCTATCGGCATATTGGCTGTGTTGAGAGTTTTTAATTTTAATTCTGCGAATGGAGAGCAGCCTAGCGTCCTTTAGCTCGGCGACTGAAAGACCACTCCATTGTGTCAAATTGTTCACCCAACTGGCTCAAGGTTTTTAATGTACAGTGCGTTTTACAGGCAATGTACACAGTAATGGCCGATCGTGCTCGTTTCACGATACATTTACGGGTGTTTTGTAATCGTTAATATCGTCATCAAAGGATTAAAAAACACTCAATTGAACTGCTGCTTGATCGAAGTCAGAGCACAGGCTTTCATTTTAAGTATTGTTTGTGTATTTTAAGACAGTAGTTCCTGTGATCGAATCCTCACAAATTTTGTGTGTCAAAGTTATGAGAGTTGTTAGGATTGAAAAATAATACGAGAAATAATAAAAATCTTGAAGAAAACAAAAGTGGTTTCGGCGGATGGCCAAAACATCCAGTAATGGTTGCTACACCTCATAATAAATATTCTTATCAAGTTCCACTTGATTTGATAAGTTGGAAACAGGAGTGTCATTTTTGACAGACTACTTACTGCCTTATAAAAACAAATAATTATGTTTTTTTTATATTATAACATGATTAGAGTTGAGTTTGTGTAAAACCTTTCAAAACCTGGCACAGTCAGCAAATCCCTCTCTTGTTCCTAAGTGTGACGTAATTCAGTGAAAGGTTTCAGAAAAAGTCGGGTTTCAGAGTGTTTGTTTTCCTAATCAAGTGAATGATGTTCTTTTTCACCAACACACAGATTCAGTTACAGTTGAACAACCTCGTCAACACTCAAGATGCTGGGCTGGAAACAGCCACTGTCTTTACTACAGTCACTTTGCCAGAATCCTCACAAACAGAGATAGTCAGAACACTTGTAAGTTGATTTCATGTTAATTTTTGGAAGTCATTAGCTCAAGGCAAACCTTTACTCCCTGTAGGCCATTTGCCAACAGGTGACCTCAATCCACCAATATCCCCCTCTCCGACAATGCAATCCACACCAAATTGTTTGGACTTTGATAAGATCGGAATGCCTGACCCAGTAATAGGCACTTGTTATTTGAGCCTACCAGTCCTTCTGAGTCCTTCATTTTTGGAAAGAGGATATACAGAAGGATTTGGGATGGTTAAGGTTCGGAACTTAAAAGCAAGCCTAGAATTTTAGTGCTAATCAAATTTAGTTAATACGAATCTTTGTGAGTTTGCACGAAATCAACAAAAATCTACAAAATTGTATAAAGTTTTGTTGGTTTTAAATCAAGTTGAGTTTCTTCTGTTTTAGCGTAAAAAATAGACCACATTGAGAACTTGTAAATCACTCTAGATTATTTCTACGAAGACACAAGCGCTTTTACCTGGCCAACAAATGTGTAGTGTTGATATCCTCTAGGCTATTAATCCTCACCCTCCCAAATCCTTCTACTATACCTCCTTGCCGAAATAAAAGATTCAAAAAGACTGAGGACTGAGTAACAATTGCTTACCACTGGGTCAGGCATTCCAATATTAGTCCAAGCATGTTGGTGTGTAGCGACATAGGAGTTAAAGATATCGGAAGATTTAGGTAGTGGGCTTCGGGAGTGAGGTATTTAATGTAATCATGGCAGATCCTGAACATGAGACTGTCCGTGACTGAAGTAGAGTAGAAGTAATCAAGTCCTCACCAATAGAAATTCTCTCTTGCCTGTGTAAATTTTGGGTTATAGATGTTAAGGACGGAACATAATGAAGTTCAAAAGATTGAAAGTTTGTGTGGTGCAAAAATTAAGAGTAATAATATTAAGAATAATCGGCATTTAAATAATCGACACTCTACTTGGTAAATTAAATCTGAAAGAGATATGTGATCATCTCCTTGAATTGGCCGGTTGGTTTGACATTTGAATGAAAATGGGTAGACTGTTCCACTCCCTTGCTGCAGTGACTGTGAAAGTTCTGACACCAGGCTTGTTGTGGGTGCCTGGGAAAGTCGGACAAAAAAGAGTAAGAGCTAGACCGGAAGTTTTTTCTGGAGAAAATGTAACGCAGAATGCAGGATTGCATAACATCTGGTGACTGGTTGTGAAATAATTTGTAAACCAAAAGTATTATCTTGTAACGAACTCGTTTGGACATGGGTAACCAATGTAGTGACTGCAGCAAAGGGGTGGAATCCTGCCTTTGATGTGCTCTGTGAGTTAGGCGGGCTGCCCAGTCGTGGAGTGTCTGGAGTCTTTTAAGGTGACCTGCTGGGACGGATGTAAGATGCCCATTACAGTAGTCTAACCTGGGCAGGATAAGATGTCTAACTGAGTGATGGCAGGTGTTTTGATCAATACATTTTCAATTTTTGAAATATTGCAGAAATGAAACCAGACAATATTGCATAGGCCTAAATGACTAATATAAGGTGTCATGGATATAGTACAATCAAAATATGCACCAAGATTCCTAGCTGATTCCGATGGTCTTATAATAATAACTGAATGACCTACTATAAAGCACAATTTTCAGGAAGACTCTTTGAATTAAAAGGTGAGAAACTTAGTTTTGTTTTCATTAAAACTAGTTTCCAAATATTAAGGAGGTGGTGGTTCTAAGCAGAACCAGAGGTAAGATAAGTGTAGGTGTTTCTTACAGTGCCATTTGTGTCCAAGTTCTGTTAGTTTTCTGGGTCTTGGACTGAATGTTTTGTTTGACATAGTTGTGCCATTATCTTTTAACCACTTCACATTATTTTTGGAACTTTTTGGAGCTTCTTGAGGTATCATTTTCTTTTGGAAATATCGTTGCCTTTGAAACTGATCGACAAAGGAAAGACAACAAAGGTTCTCATAATTAGCTACGGGATTTGATGTTGTCATGTAAGAAAATTGAGTAGGCACTTCACCGTTAAATGTTACATTCCCACTTATTCAAACAGGTGTCTCAAAGTCCATCATCGTTGGAAGTGGAGTTGCGTGTGCCCCTTCTCGTCACTCCGAATGAAGAGATTCAACTGAGCATGGAATACACGGACAATGTCTTAACCAATCCCACAATGTTCCCCGTCGTGACATCTTGCCTCGACTGTGTCTCAATCAGCTTCAAGACCTTTGTGGGCGGCTGTGGGGATGCCACTTGTCTCAGTCAGTATGGAGATTGGAAAACGAAGGTTGCAAGCACTTCTTTGGTGGTGGGTCCTGCACAGTGTGGTATTCCTGAACGAAATGATCTTTATGATGAGCTGTACATGAGTTGTTTCTGTGAGTTTGATCTTGTTTAACCTTTTCCTTACCATGCAGGACTTTAGTCGACTGCACTCAACCCCCTCTTCCTTACCATTGGTGGACCAAGCTTACAAACAAAAAAGCTATCAAGCCTGACCACAAAGGCCATTTGTAATAAAGCTGCAGTTTTGTCCATGTTCACCCTCCATACTCAAGCTTACCATAATTGGAAAGAAAAAGATTGGATCTTTCCAATCATGATAAAATAAGGTTGCTATTATGCAATCCCTTTAAATTGGAGTGAAGGATCCAAAAGGCCAAACAACTACGGGGCGCCTTATAGTTGTGCACAAAAAAGTGTTTGCGTTTACAGATCACACTGAGGAAACAAACATCAAGAACTTGGGACATTTATTGATCGATTTCAATAAATGTTTTTTTGATTATATGAAATGAAATTTTTTAAGTCAGACCTTGTTATTACTTTATTTGCTGCAAAACAATAACTTTAAGGTGATTTTAGAGTTAAAATGTAAAATGGCCTAACGATCTGAATGTGTGCTTCACGCTTGAGTGATCAAACAATTCGGTCAACAGTGGTTGCTTGTGTCAAAACAATCCAATAACGAGATTGTTTACAATATTATGTATTTGGGCAAAAAAAAAACATTCACATGTACAAACATTAAAAATTTATTTAAAACTTACGTTAAACAACAGTGGGATGCCCAGGAGAGCATAAAAGTAACTGTCGCCAAAAGGCGTATGTCTCCCAAATCCCAGGAAAGCCAGGAAAATATTAAGGCAAGAAAGGGTGTAGACATACAAAAACAGCACAAAAGATCATACAAATCACTGAACAACTAAAAAGGCCTAACAAAAAGAAAGAAGATCACAGTGAGACATTAAGGAGAGTCTTAAAGGAACTCTAGTGATAAAATAACTACTTTTGTAACCCTCTACTCCTGGTGAGTTGACCAACCATTTGAAACCATTCAACTGTAAGGATTGTGCAATAATGGCTTGATTGTGTACAAAACTAGTGTGTAAGTGTAGTTGCATTCACCACATTGTTAAATATTACTCGTGCAAATGTACACGATCTGAAGATCGAGCTTGGAGCGGTCGATACTTTGTGAATTCGTTCATTATTCATAATTTTTAGTGTTCAATATTTTATTGTTCAATATTTTGTTGTTCGTAAATTAGTCATTCGAGAAAAACGTTACTTGAGTACTGGTCTGTGCTTTTGTTTTAGCTCTGCCGGAGTTCAGCTTTATAAGTCCTAGTCAAGATTCTTTCGTTGAGGACACAGTTTGGCTAAGATGTGAGGGGTCAGGCGAGCTGGCACCGCTGGTGGAATGGTATGACTCTGAGATGTTGCTTGTGGCATCTGGCGTGAGAGTCGCTGTTAATGCCGTAACTGTTGGACAGGAACCACAGAGGTATATTAACCCGTCTTTGCTGTTATTTTTAGGAATTTTCTGTGGCCATCCGCAGTATTATGTTTTGGAATTTTTTGGAGCTTATTGAGTAATTTTTTTCCTTAGAGTAGGGCGAGTGCAACACCACCTTCCGACATGCATCTCCAATAACTTTATAATCTGGGTCAATATTTTGAGCTCCAATCAACAAATGACTCATCTAATCATACAGGGCAAGGATGTGGCCTAAAAAATCAGTGCTGGAATATGACCATTCAACCGTCCCGCGTAGTCATCACAAATTATTCAATTGGAATGTATTATATATTTGTGGGTTTTATCAAGTTCTTGTATCTATTAAATTTCAGTTTCACCTGTGTTCTTGACCAAACTGTGCGATCCGAAGAGGCTGTCATAGTAGCCGAATGGAGTAAGTTACCTTAAAGTTTACATTATATCAGAAACACTAAATTTACAGCATACAAAGGTATAGGCCTAAGAAAGAGAATAATACAGTATTAGTTAAATTTTCTTTCCTCTAAAATTTGTGTTTAAAATTAGGATTTCCTGAATGTTTAGGTTTTTTTTTGTAGGGTTTAGTAAAATCATCAAAAGTAGATAACGAGACAATGAGATACAGCTGAAACAATTTTGAAAATCCTCAAAGTTGATATATTTTTGAATTTTTTACTTAATTAAGTAAAAACACTTTCTTTTATTGTCAAATTAAACTTTTTTGCAGTTTAATTTGTCTAAGAAATTGTGTTTTTTTTCCTTTCCTTCTTTCTCACCTGCCTTTCAGGAGAAACTGTCTATAAAACTTAGTTAAACAAAAACCAATGAACTGTTTTCCCTACAAAGAGACAAGCCTTCAATTCTAGTAATTTGTTTGTGTGTATCTTACAAATAGGGGAAGAATGTGACCAACTGTTTAGAGAGAGGAACAGCTTCCTTGGTGAACAATCAGCTGGCTGTGTTCTTCAGAGTTTGATTTCCGGCACTCTGGTTGATCAAAGTGTGTATCAGTTCTACCAAAACGGAGGACTCCCTGTGTTTGCCTTTGAGCTAAGGCTCGGCTCATCAGTTGATAAACCAAGTGGGAGTAGCTGGGAGAGTGGCCCGACGGGGCAAGCGGGTATTCTACCCCTCGTCAGGCTGACCTTCGAGGAGCGTGTCATCCAACCATCACGAAGAAAGCGGGACATCATTGAAACCAGAATATACAGCCGTGATTACGTTGACGTCTACGTGCCGCTGGATGGTGATGTCGTGTTCAAATTGGATCCCCCTGTGTTGTTTAATCGAAGCAAGACCCTCGCTGCGTCTGTAATGATTCTGAACCAGCCGTCTTTTGACACAAGACAGGCATCACTGTCTACCATTGAATGCATGAGCAGTATCGATTCTACATGTAGCGATCACTTTCAGGCATGGTTATTCAAGCAGGAAGAGTTTGAAAATGCAGGCTGTAGCAATGGACCAAGCCACGCCCTCGAGGCTTACAGAGTCTGCCAGAGTTTTGCAACTGCCGGTTTGTACCTCAAGTGTTGTTGTTGTTTTTTGTTTTTTTCAAAGTCAAGACTGTTTTCCATATTCTCTTGTAAATGTTTCATTGCTTCAAGAAAAATTGAACACTTTCGTTTTCTGGCTGTGCTCCATGGTCATACATGGGTCGATGCTTGCTGCCAAAATTGCTCTCGCGTGCCTGCGGCTTGAGATGCTGCAGCTGCGTCCTTCGCACTTTATCTTCTCAGCTGCGAGTAAGGATGATAAGTCTCCCAATCAGGCTGGTTGTATGGCGTGAGGCTGGAGAATAGAAAAGAATGAACTCTTCCAAAAGCCAATGGTATCATCCCTCTAACCCATTCTGCCCCAATGGTCAACTTTAGTGGACTGTACACTTACCCTGCTTGAGCCCCAATGGCGACATTAGTCAACTGTGCACTAAACCCTGCTTGAGCCCCAATGGCGACTTTAGTCGTCTGTGCACTAAACCCTGCTTGAGCCCCAATGATGACTTTAGTCAACTGTGCACTATAGACCCTTCTATTGCCACGTCACAGCACAATATTCAAAAATACTGTTGAATTTGTTGGAAACAAAGCAACTAACCATGGGATGTATTTGTGTCAAATAAAAATTTGCAAAAGTGATGAACTTAGTCACATTGTCTGTTAGTAACGATTGAATGTTTTGCCAACATTCGGCCGTCCATGCCAACCAGCACATTTTGTTTATCAACAATGGAAAGGTCTATACCCTGCTTGAGCCCCAATGGCGGCATTTGTAGACTGCACTATACCCTGCTTGAGCCCCAACGGCGACTTTAGTCAACTGTACACTATTCCCTGCTTGAGCCCCAATGGCAACTTTAGTCGACTGTGCACTATACCCTGCTTGAGCCCCAATGGTGACTTTAGTCAACTGTGCACTATACCCTGCTTGAGCCCCAATGGTGACTTTAGTGGACTGTCCACTATACCCTGCTTGAGCCTCAATAGCGACTTTTGTGGACTGTGCACTATACCCTGCTTGGGCCCCGAAGGCGACTTTAGTCCACTGTGCACTATACCCTGCTCGAGCCCCAATGGCGACTTAAGTCAACTGTGCACTAAACCCTGCTTGAGCCCCAATGGCAGCATTTGTAGACTGCGCTATACCCTGCTTGAGCCCCGATGGCGACTTAAGTCAACTGTGTGCTTAACCTGCTTGAGCCCCAATGGCGAATTTTGTGGACTGCACTGTTCCCTGCTTGAGCCCCAATTGTGACTTAAGTAAAAAAAAAATACTCAATCCTGAGAAAAAAACTATGTTAAAAACTTTTGTCCATGTTCACCCTCCATACCTAAGCTTACTAAGGTTGGAAAGAGAAAGATTGGATCTTTCTTGTAAAAAAAATAAGGTTGCAATTTACCTCAAAATGGGGTGGAGATCCAAAATGCCAAACACCTACGGCTTGCCATATGGTTGTGAACAAAAAAAGTGGTTGGGCTTACAGATCACACTGAGAAAACAAAGACCAAGAACTTGAACATTTATTGGCCGATCTCAATGAGTTGGGGAATATATGGAAAGGAAATTCAATAAGTTAGACACTTTGTGCTGCTTATTTTGCTCCAAAATGAAATCTTCAAGGTTATAACTGAGATTGTGAAATTGACCTTTGAACACAAGCTTTCTTTTGTGTAAAAATGTGTGCTTCACGCTTGAGTGGTCAAACAATTCGGTCACCAACGGCTTACCAAAACAATTCAGTAACGAGAGGGTAAAGGTCTCAGCGGATTAAAAATGTTTTGAATTTGACTGATGATGTTCTTAAACTTTTTTTTGACAGAGCCTGTGATCAAGATTCCTCCAAGATCTGTAGAAGTCAACGTGACGTCAACAACAATGGTGTGCCAGATAGAGAATGCGGTGGAGTACAATTGGTATAAGGTCGCCCCCGCACCCAGGCGGCAATTTGTCAAGAGTGGTAATGTACTTCCCTTTGAGTCTGTCAATCTGTTGGATCAAGGGTCTTACATCTGCACTGGGAAGGGTGGAGGACTTTTTGAGGATAGGACAGCCGAGACCAAACCAGCCACTCTCACTATTGCAGGTAGGAACACCAAAAATTGTGTTTGTCTCCCCTGCCTCTGAAATAAATATGAACAGGGATTAAACCAGCAGGACCACCATGATTAAAGAACAAATTATTATTATTATTATTATTATTTTATTTGCCATAAAAACAGTACATAACAAAATACAAGACATTATACACTAAGATGGGCGAGGGACAGCAAAAGCAAATACATACTATGATCCGTAGATCTGTTGCCCCACATCTGGGGTACACAAAAATATAATAAAGATTAATTTTGTGTACAGAAGGTAATAATAACAACGGGAACAATGGCAAAAATAAATCACTGAAAATAAATAAATACAATATTGCACAAGTTAATGCAACAATTAAATCCAAAAACATTGAGAAACATCCAATAATCCAAAACATAGAACAATTCTGAATACTTTTCAAATTATATAAAAGACTTACCATTCCTAGTACTGTTTTATGAAAAATCTCCTCGTATCTAATTTTATTATTAATTTGAAAACATGCCACTTGTGTCAGACTTGTTCTTCTTTTTTTCGAGGAGGTAACGATTTTTCTGTTCTTGTAAAAGGTATTTGATAAATCCAGATAGCTTAGCTTTCAAGTTATACTTTCAAACTATATAAATAACTTACCATTCCCAGTACTGTTGTTTTTATGAAAAATCTCCTCTTAAAGGAACATTACAGAATTGGTTTTTGCAAACAAAACAGTTGCTGGCAGTGTAGCACTTTATGTAATCCACCATATACATAAACTGACAAACCTGTAGAAGTTTGAGATCGATCGGCCATGCAGGGTCACGAGAAAATAGTGAAAAACAGATTACACATTTGCATGAAATCATATAGATTCAACAAATGAATAAAATGTCACTGAGCGATAAACTCCAATGGGAAAATTAGTTTATTCATTTCTCATCAAATATGGCATTTCAGACAGAAATATTTCAAGGGATGTTTTCTACTATCATCATCATTAGACCGTGTAAGTTTTATGTAAATCTGTGATCAAAAGTATATTTTACAATTACCAATTCTGTAATGTTCCTTTAACTAATTTTATTTTTAATTTAAAGACATGGCACTTGTGTCAGATTTTTTTCTTCTTTTTTTTCGAGGAGGTAACAATTTTTTTTGTCTTGTAAAAGGTACTTCAATCTTCAAGGTAACAGTGCGCCTCCTGATGAACTTCACAGCTGATTTGATGGATCCAGAAAGCTTAGCTTTTATGGAGACTAAAGGAAATCTTGAGGGGCAGGTACAGTCATTTTTTTTTTTTTCAAATTGTACTTCTTGTGTCCATTTTAAACACCTGCCGCCGCCGCAACAAAACACAAAACAAATTTGATTTGATAGCTTTCTAAAGGTATCGTGCAGTTCGGGATGAAAATATTACTAAATATTACTAATAATGCCAATGCTTCAGAAGGCAACCCAGGCATGTTAACATCTCAGGATTGTTCTCAAAATCTCCTAGAGCCTTCACATCTTCCTGAAAAGAAGTAAAGCAGTCGCTAAAGGGAGAAAGAAATGGTCCACACTGTGTCCAAACCTGTAGCTTTGTATTTCTGGTGATGCACAGGGTCTAGTGAACCAGAGAGGTGCAGGTTCTAGAATAAGGGAAAAACCCCAACCCACAAGCCAGTTTTAGGAATTTTCAAATTCAATAATGAGAATAATAATAATAAGTATTTACAGGTAGGTCAAAGCGCTGAACAAGAATAAAAAAAACAACTACAGTGTAGTGAATAAGAGGAGTCAAAGACGCTGTGTAACCAACCAGTGAAGATTTGTGATGAGAGAAGTGGCATCGACAGAGTACAACTGCAAAAATTAGTCGAGCAGCATGGTTTTGGAGTTTGCCAAATCTCATCAGTGATGGCGCTCTCATCTTGACAGAATAGGGGACAATTTTGTTCAGCTGTGTAGCAGAAAGTATTGTTTTTAAAGGTGGATTTGTTTAATCGTTTTTGCTGTGAATTTGCCTTATTTATCTCCATGTTTGTCAAATTTGATCTTGCCATTTATTTTTGTTGTATTTATTATTTTAACATTTATAATGTGATTCAAAATGTGATTCTCTGTGTAGTTTAGTTGTTGAATTTTTGTTGTGCCCTTTTTGATAATGATAATGTTGATAATGTTTTAATTACTTGGCTGCTGTCTGTCACACTTTAAGTAATTTTAAAATATTATTTTAAGTATTTTTATTGCCTAGGTTTTATGTTTTTATTGTGAGGCGCTTTTGGGTATTTTACATAAGGTACCATAAAAATGCCTTATTATTATCATTATTGTTGTTAATAAACTTATTTTAGTTGTATCTTTGTGCTGTATGTATTTATCATTATTATGTAGGTAATAATGGTATTTTCATTTGTCTCCCTTTTTAGTTTGGGGGGCTGTTTGGTGGTAATGATGCGCAATTGGAGATTCCAGTTATTGAAGTGATAGCTTTCCGTCCAGGCAGTGTGATTACCGACCTCATCATGTTCTATCAGCAATCCAGCCTCCAAGATACTGAACTTGCACAACAAGTAGACATTGTGATGACACAGGCCAACGACTTCCTAGATGGAATTTCCCTAGTTCCTGAAAATACTACAGTGCTGAATTTAGGTAAGATTAAGGTGTTATTTTCAGATGACCCAATTAAAATAAGGTTACAAAACAATTGATTGAAATGGACAATACAGTATGGATAATGTTTTTCAAAAAATAACACAATGAAACGAGTATGCTGGTGTTTCACACTACAGGTTCCTGTGTGCAGTCGTCAGTCGTTGCCTCCAGTGGAAATCTCACTTTCCCCCAGACTAGAATCGGACAAACAGCCCAAGCAGCCGAGCAGTGCCCGCTTTACACATTCAGGGGTAAGTACTTGATCAAAAGCCGATTTCATACTTATAGCATGAATTGCAAAAAGAGCAGAACAAACTTCCTTGTGTCACATTATGAAAACGGCACGTACTTGATTGTTTGCGTCACGTAATTCGCTTTGCAATCGCTTTTGAGTGAGGGAGGGAGGGAGGGATTTCAATGTGTCAGAAATCTCAGCACACATGTGTTTGCACTTGGCCAATTTGCAAAGGAACAATGCATGATAGAAAATGTTGCATTGGTTAACACAATTTAAGAAGAGGGATCTTTTGAACTGTCAGTCATGTTTCAAGTACTGTACTCCAGCCATTTTGGGTATAGATTTATTTCAACTGATTTTGAATATCACATCTCACACACCTTGACTGTGCCACACTCAATACTGTGGAACCCAGGTATAGACCTTTCCATTGTTGATAAACAAACTGCGCTGGTTGGCATGGAATGCCGAATGTTAGCAAAACACTCAATTGTGTTAACAGATGTTTCAACAAATGAAACATTTTCTGCAAACTTTTAAGTAAAGTACCTCTCATGATTGGCTGCTTTGTTTCCAACAAATTCAACACTATGTTTTAATATTTGTGTAACATTGTTAAAAACTGTGGCTATCTGTTTTTGTTTTGCATCTATGGCTTTCCATAGTTTTCCGATCTCGGTTGGCAAAAACTTGGGCTGTGACGCTGCAATAGAAAGGGTCTATAGTGTGTAAACTCGCAAAATGGCAGATACAAGAATCTTTTGATGATAATGTCAGATGAATTGGGTCAATACACATAATGTCACCATACGAGGGCAACCTCTCATAGAGATCAAAAGAAGCTTGCTCATTGGTCTTTGATATATAGCCCTCAGTTTCCATTATTTTGTCCTTGTTTTCAAGGTGGTTGTTTAAAGATAGGGTGTCATAGATTGGTTTTTGTCAACGTAATGCTTATCTATAGGCAAAATTATAAAGAAAGATACATTAAAAGCCACCTGTGAAAGTTTCAGCCGAGTACGTGTCTACTTGCCGAGAAAAACGGGAAAAAAACCTGTCACGGTATCTTCACACGAACGTTGAATCCATCCACATTTAGCGAGGTGACAGCGGGTACCAACCGGTTGGTTGCAATTACCGCAACTCTGGCTGCAGCATTTGTGAACAGACAGACAGCCCTCAGAAATCTGAGAAATGATTCATGCATAAATCGTTTTTCAGATTCAAATGTTTTTATTGATTTCTGATCAACGGGGGCATTTCAGACGAAATAATTTCACAGGATGCTTACTACAATTGCACAATTTTTTGGGGGGTGATTTCCTTTAAACGGTGATAACACCATGGTTAGTGTTTTGGTTTTTTTTTCGGGTACTTGAACAGATGGTGTTAATTCTTTGTTTCAGCTGGGATGCCTCGTGGAACCAGGGAATGTGTCGGGGATCTGACATTTGAAGCAGAGTGGCTTGAACCAGTCATCACAGATTGCTCCGAAGGCGGAGATGTGAATTATCTGCTGGGTGACTTGGCTTATGTAAGTCATTGTTGTTATTTACGCACAATATAAACTATATTTATATATCTGTGTGTTTTTGTTTTAATGTAAAAAACGAGTACTGTAATAATGTCCTGATCTTTGGACCCTGTCAGAGTCTTTCTCGAAAGGCTAAATGACAACACAACACAACACACACAAACAGGTCTACTGGTGTGACATATAAAGAAAGACAGGCAGAAAGCACCCAAAAAGGCAAGGGATGAACAAAGAAACTGGTTTAACCACTGGAAACTGGTTTAAGGGCTGGTTTAACCACAAATGGTTGGAAACAACTTCAAAACTATTTTAAACAGTTTTGTGAATGAATTTTTATTTTATTTGCTTGGTGGTTTTTTTTTTAATTCTTAAATCGTTTTTACATGGTTGTTTCTTTTAATTTTCAAGGGTCTTTTGTAGATTGATCTATTTGCTACTTAATGGAGGGTTTAGATGACAAGAGGGCGCTGTTCTGTAGCTGCCACCTTTAATTTTTCTCTGCCAGTGTTTGCATTTTTATTTTTGTGTATCTATGTTCAATTTTTGCCCTCAACTTTTTTGTTTTTCGTTTTAATGTTTCCTAACCTCTGCTCTTCCCCAGGTGGAGATCACTCCTGAAAATGTTGTTGAGATAGCCAAAGAGACGGTCAGTCTGTCGTCCAATTACTCCGGTATCGATGAAAATGGAATCATTGCAATTGCTGAAATTTTGAGCAACATTGTCACGGCTACAATGAACTTGACAAGTCCATCACCTGAGGTAGGACATCAGGCCCTGCATTTCTTAGCTAATTCCCTGACTCGTCTCTGTACGCTGTTGGTCGATTCTCAATCGTGACTTACGGCCAAGATTTGGCCGATTCACGATGAACAATGAGAATTCACGGAACATTTTATGAGAGCATTTGTTGTCTTTACTTGGTCAAGTTTTGGTTTCATTGTGATAACGATATTCTCCCCCCCCCCAAAAAAAATAAATAAATAAAAATTGAAAAAATCTGGAAATTCTAAAAATTAATTGTGCCTGTGAGCATTAGGAAATAAGCGATTAAAATATCCCAGATGTAAAAACAAACTATAACTACCGAGTTACAACACTTTGGCATGGAGCACCTCTTCTAGCCATGACTTTAGTGTATTGACATGATGATATGAAAATGACCTGAAATGGATTGATCTAGTGTTTTTAATGGAATTGTTCTTTTGTGTCCTCAGTTTGTTTTACTTCTATGGTGGCCTTATCAGTTAGTTTACATTTTTACATAGGCAGGGTTAGAGGCCTCTGTCTCCTGAAAAGATCCAAACGTTACCGATGCCAGTAGGGTTAGGCTTATGTTATAAGTAACTGTTAGTTTTCTCTTGGCGGGACAGAGGTATCCCCATACTGTGGTTTGGGCACTTGCTTAGTGACTGGTCTTTTTCCTTTGTTTTTTCTTCCATTCTGTGCATTTTATAATGTGTTTTGACTTGTGAACATTTTTTAGGGAATAACAGTGCGATGAGCCGGTCTTCACTGCATGGTAATGACCAGTCTGGTGGCTGGACAGCGGCCAGCCACCAGACTGGTCATTACCACGCAGTGAAGACCGGCTCATCGCACTGTTATTCCCATTAATAAATGTCTTATAACAAAAAACCTTTAAAAAATCGTCAAAATTTGTGATTTTCTTTCGCCGTTATTTTTAGAAATGTTCTACTCATATTCAAGGGCCAATCCTTTGGCTGTTCAACTTTTGTGTGGTACCTAATCTCTTACACATAATTAACTGTTTATACATATTTTCAAGAAGCAGACTATGACTTTGCATTATTTTGGTTTCATGCGCGTACCAGCTTCCCCAAATTGATACGTTGTCTGCGCGTTCACGCCTACGCGTGGTATGTTTCCGCACGCGGCACCATCTGTCCTGCTCAAAAAAATAATACGCACAAAGAAATGAGTTGATTTGATACCGGTGGTTGCGCGCAACAAGCACATCGTGCATAGGATTTTACACAACAATGTGCTTGTTCAGGGGCCATTTATTCGCTAGTTCACTGAGCCGGTCTTTATATCACATGTTAATACACCCCCACGTGACTAGTCTTCGACCAATCAGAGTGCATAAACTCTCAAAGGTGTTTATTAATAAGTGATAAAACTTTTATATACTATTATTACTAAATGTCTTAAAAAGGGCTCTCTTTGTTCAAGCGCCTTGAGCACCTCAATGATGGATACGTGCGCTATGTTTGACTCCAGTATTATAGATATTGTTCTTATTTTCTGGATTGTTTTTGACTTCATGTACCACAGGTTGCAGGAGACATTGTTGAGGTTGTAAGCAATGTCCTGGAAATAGACCAGAAGACGTTTGACGATCTCGGCGATGACAACTCGCCGTCCCTCATCATAGTAGCCCTGGAAACCTACATCACCGCGCTACAGATGAGCGGCGACGCAGGCAACATAACAGAAATACAGGATAACCTTGCTGTTGTGGCTGTCGTCGTACCTCAGCAATCCCTCCAGGCTGGACTGGGCTTTGCTGCCATTCCTCAAGGGTCCGAGGGAGATTCTTTGAAGACTGAGGACATCTCCATTTATTATGAGCCAAACAGCATCCCAGTTGCTGAGGTGAAAGCGTCAATCTTGGTGCCTTCTGTGGTATTAGATTACGTAACACCAGGTAGAATATTACATTTGAACGATGACTTTATGAACCCTTTTTACCCTTTTTTACAGAGCCATCTCTAAAAATTTGACTCCTGGAAAATTCTGAGGGAATTTTAACCCCACTGCCATCCCCCATTTTACTTGCTGCATTTTACAACAGAAATAGTGAACACTTATTAGCCCTTAGGATATTTCGCTTAAAGACCAGCTTGAATGAAAACGGCAACAAGTGATCGTTGCTAAAATGAATTTAAAATGTGTTCAATCAATAAGGAGGTTGAGTTCACATGAGAGTAAACAGATTTGAATTATTAAAAAACCGATCATTTTGAGTACCCTTTCTCGGTGCTTAACAGAAAGATTCGTGAAAAAGTCCTGTTACGTCATCGCTCATGTCTGTCATTTGTGGGAGCTCCGTTTTGTATAGCCCCAATAACAAAGCAACATCCCACAGATGATGTCAAAGTATTGTCATTTTGACGCATGCCATCAGAAATGTAGCTAAAAACCTTGCAGTTGGGGCCTATATTTTTGATCGATAATTACAAAAAATTCAGAAGTGTAAACATATCACAATTACAATTGAATTATAAACATTATAAACAAGTTTAAATAGCATTCCTGTTAACAATGTTTTCGCTCAAGTAACTGTTTATTACCCTTCTCCCAAGCAGTGATAGCTATTTCCAGGGGTAGTTTCTTTTCAAAATATTTTATTCCAGACACTCCCACTGAAAAAAATGCAAGGTTTGGCTGTGAAGAATGGCTTCTTTTACTCTCTCCTTCTGTTGACGATATTGACAAAATAGGGTTAGAAGTTGGTAGGGCGCTGGCACGTTGCCGGAGGTCGCAGCTTCAAATCCCGTTCTAGTAAATATTTCTTGGTTCACCCGAGAATAGAAAAAAAAATAGCTTATCAAATTGAAATCATGATCTCAAAATGCTGAACAGGAATAAGACAAGGGTTGTTATTCTATTTATGCTATTATCTTTTTAATATAATATATTAATTAACTAAAAGTAAACAGACGCAAATAGGGTTTAACATATTATGGGATCAGGTTGGCTCAGTGGTCTCTTTCCCTGCCTTTCACCTCTGTGGACCCCGGGTTCGAATCCACCACAGACCGGAGCCTTGCATGTGGTTTGGGTTTTCAGTCCCTTCATGAGTGAGTGGGTTTTCCCCTATTGGGGTTTTCTCCACGTCTAAAAATGAACATTTCTTTAATAAAATTGCATCGGGATAAAGAATTGCTTGTTTGGTTTTACCCATACACCATGTAAAGCACTGGGTGCTATCCCGAGTCCTGTGAAATAAAATCCACGGGCATATTACTCAGGTGGGATTGGAACCCTTGACCTTTGCCATTCTAAGGCATATGTCTTACCACTAGACCACCGGTAGTTAGAGGCAGTTAGAATAACTTCTTAATTCATTTCTTCTCATTTCCTATTCATCTTGTTGTTGGCGCTAATTGTGCTGTTGGATGTGTACATAAGTAAACAAAATATTGTTTGTTGATTTTTCCTGTCCACAGGCGAGACGGTACCCATTAGCTTCTTCCTGTACCAATCCAGCAAGTTGTTCCATTCCCCGACATTACAGGCTGCCGAGGATCCAACCAAGTTATTCCGTCGTGCCGTCGGCAGTCGCGTCATCGCTGCCACCGTTGAGGGCGTCAAGATTGAGAATCTCCCGATTGATCAGCCTGTCGTCAGCGCATTCCTCCCTCTTGATGTAAGACTTTCTCACAGTAAAGCCCGGTTCATACTTCCTGCGAATGCGAATGGGAAGCAAATTTTTACGTCACAAATTCACAACGAACCATTCGCAATGGCTAAACTCCTGCGAAACATTCGCAGCGAAAACAGAGCTGTGACGTTAAAATTCGCTTTGCATTGGCATTCGCTTGAAGTATGGACCGGGCTTTATCTGGGTTTTGATTCATCAGAATGATGTTGTTATTAGTACACTCCCTTGCCGCTGACCTTAGTTGACATGGGTTCAAATCGAACTTTGGACTAGAATTTCAACAAACCCAGGGGAAACATTTGGGGGAATTGTGCCTACGATGATACAGTTTACAACATTTTCAAAATGGCTGCTACTGCTTGTTATTTAGCCTGTATTTTTTCAAAGCACAAATTTGTGATGGCCTTATACAGCCAAACATCTTTCTCATGACATCAACTGTGTGCCTAATTTCGCACTTGTATCTCATTTAAGGCACAATTCCTACCTGCCATACTAGAAGTAAAAGGTGTTTCAAAAGGAGGTGAAACTAAATGCTGCTCCCAATGAAAGGTTTTTTGGGAGTAATTTCCTTGGCCGGTTGTTAATTGACAAAATGGTTACCAGTTGGGTTCACCGTGTGGAGATCAGGTTGATGGGATTTAGTAGTACATTCTTTGCCCTTGTGAAGAAATGTTAATGGGAATTTCAACAAAACAGACCTACAAAGCTACTGAGCAAATGCTACCCGAGAATCTGAAAAAATATTCTCAGTCTCATCACCTCAGTTATAACCACTGACTTAAAAGTCTCGTTTGTTCCTGGTCACATTATATTCACTAAAAAAAACCAGTCAATATGACACAATATGAATATAATACCCCGACATGAACCACATCCATAAAACATGTAATCATAATTTTACAGTTTTATGTTTTTCAAGTCAACTAGTCTTGGAGTGTCTCTGAATTGGACAGCGCCATCATTTTATCAATCAATCAAGCCTATAGGCCTGTACACCCCCAGGGAGCTGAGAAATTTTACAGGAATGTTGTTGGCCCAATGACCAGGGAACTGTAAAGCGCATTGATACATTATTGTAAAAAGTGCTATATTAGAACTGATTAGGTGTTCAGAGCAACGCCCAGAACACCTCTTGTTTTTGTTCCTTTTTTTTCTTTCTTTCTTAATACTTCTCCTGCTTCTCCCCGTCAATTGTCTACAAATAAAAGCACCATTCTCAAGGTCATATGAACTTGAAACTTCACATAAAATAGTTAGATAGTCATTAGGAGATGAAACCGCTTCAGTTACGTCATGATGACGTCATCAGGTGTTGAGTTACATTAAATATAAGTTTTATTTGAACAAATCATAAGTTATGAATTACACAATGGATTTCTATAATCAATATATCATCGGAGAAGTCTTCAACAACTTAACAAACGCTACACAGAGTGTGACCCCATTTGACCCTGACTTCCGGTTTCAAAACGGAAGTTGAAAGTTTTAAAAATTCATATCTCAAGAACTACTTATACTTAAGTCAACATTTTTCATCAGGCTGTAGGTCCTTGAAACTCCTCAAACTTTTGCACTGAGATGATACCAATTTAATTTTAACTTGTGGTCGAAATGGGACATTAAAGCCCTCGTATGTGCTAACCGGCAACTGTGTATAATGCAAAAGCACTGTGGCGGGCTGTTTCGCACCACTGATCACAAGGTACAAAGTCCGAGCAAGGCTCTATGGCTGTGTTAGTCTAATCCAAATGTGAGCATTTTTTGTCAGGAAAAATAGACACACTTCCCAAGATCACACAACCTTCAAACTTCACACATAGGTAGCTCTTCACTTGTAGAAGACACCGCTTTCATGGGTCATCAGGTGTTTTAATTAAGTTTAATACTTGAAAAAATCATTACTCATGAACCGTGAATTGGATTTTTAAAATCTATACATCATCAGAGAGTTCTTCCAAAAAATAAACAACTGCTTTACTGCGTGTGACCTCAATTGACCGGTTGAAACCAAAAGTTAAGTAGTAACCTTAGCATTTATTTCCTGCGAAATTTCAAAAGCTATCAACAATCTTTTCCTTAATTTAATTAAATAGTTTACACATTAACACAACACTGACCCCAATGATACCCTAATTCCTAGTGTTTTTTTCTACAAACACTAAATTCTAGTTATTATTATTTTTATTATTATTATTATTATCAATATTGTACCCTGTTTTTGCACCATGTTACCTTCAGGTCAGTGACCCTGATGAGATGGTCAATGGGTCCCAGTGCGTGTTCTGGGATTTTTCGTTGAACGATGGTTCTGGAGATTGGTCAAGCGAGGGCTGCAGTAAAGCCGTAGTCAATAACAGCAGGACGGTGTGTCACTGTGATCACTTGACAAGCTTTGCTGTGATTGTGGTAAGGACATTGCTCAGCTTATCTTTTATTGGTACCTTTCTTTTTTATTGTGTATTAATTTCGCTTTGAGTTTTGATGCAGTGACTTTAGCTAAATTTAAAAAAGTCAAATATATCAGGGCCCAATTTCATGGCTCTTCTTATCGTAAGCAAAGAATCGGTGCTTACAGAGGCAGGGAATTTTGTGCTTACATCAAGTGTGTTTCACAGGTTAGCAGGGTATATTTGCATGTGCGTGTGCATACTCCACGTTACTAGGTATTTTTCGTTTACACAGCTAGCTCAGAAATTCGGCATTTGCCCTGTAAGCGAAGAATGGTGATTGCAAGCGCAGAATTCGGTGGTATAAGCATGCAGAGCCATGAAGTTGGGCCCAGGTGAATTGGTTGCATTTACTGTTCAAGCTGAAAGGAAACCTTTCTTTGAAGTTTTCTAATCACTAGGTTGTTAAATTGACAGAATGTGATATGGAGTACTAGAAAAAAACAAAAAAACAAACAGCTTTGATGGTAGCATGTAACAATGACAATGAAAGGCCTTTAGTACTGTAGCTCTGCAGAGATCTTTTTTTTAAATACAGTGCAATTAATGTTACTATTCCATGAATTCTGCCGCTGGTGGTGGCTATCTGAAAAGGTTTTTGTAATCAATTCATTGAATAAATTATGAAATCTTGGTGCAATGCCCCTTCCAATGTGTACTCCCTCTCCTCACAGAGGATTTCTGCTTTAAAAATTCCAGCCTTTTGGGTTTGTTACTTTCGAATGAACTGTTCATTCCCAAAAAGGAATTTTAAAGGGGCGCATTGCCTTCAGATTGGGCGCTTTGGGCTATAAAAAGCGTAATTGTTATGAAATGTATATTGTTTGAAAGATGTTTTAAGAGTAGAATATAATGATTCACATAAGCATCCCTTGAAAGTGTGTGGTTTTTGTGGGAATTTCATGACAGAACACGGTCCACTGTTTTGTGGAACAAAATTTGTGACTCCACAAAATGGCGGACTGTATGTTTCACTGGTTGTATTTCTAGAGACAAAATTTATTTTTACTTTAATCACTACTCACTAATTACAACACACGTCTGTAGGTGTTTTAAAAAGGATAAGGAGTAATTCCAAACTCTTTGTGAAAGATTTGAAGGCATTATGCCCCTTTCAGTGCAAGTCTTTTGCTAATCATTGATTTTGAAAAATGAATCAATAAAGTATGGCAAGTCACTTATACATAAACAAGAGACCCCAAACTCAACCTCTGGGCATCATCAAGGTCAAACAACCCCAAGGTAAAGAGATGGAGGGGTTTGGCTAGGGTGGGGGCACACAAACTACAGTTTTAATTGGCCTGCTGGCCAGAAGCGCACCCCTTGTGCCCCCCTGAAAATGTACCTTAATTTGCTGCTGCCTTACAAGTGAAAGGTACCAAATAGTCTTGTTATTGATATGCACGATTCTGCAATTGTTTTGCTAGGATATCTATGGCAACCAGGAGAATATTGTTCTAAGTATCATCAGCAAGATAGGATGCGCTGTGTCTGTGGTTGCACTCCTCATCACGATCATCACATACCTCTGCATCAAGTAAGTTGCTTCCTCTGATACAATAGACTGTGCAAGTCTGGTGCATTCACACTTTAACCCTTACAGCCCCAATGGCGACTTTAGTGGACTGTGCACTATACCCTGCTTGAGCCCAAATGGTGACTTAAGTCAACTGTACACATACCCTGCTTGAGCCCCAATGGGAACTTTAGTTGACTGTGCACATACCCTGCTTGAGCCCCAACAGCGACTTTAGTCAACCAAGATAACACTTAAAAAGCACTCAAAGAACATTTGTTATAAAACGCTATTTTTTCCATCTTCACCCTCCATACCCAAGCTTACAATGGTTGGAAAGAGAAACATCTTTCCAATGGTGTTAAAATAAAACAAAGTTGCTATGATGCAATCCTTTCAAAATGGAGTGGAAATATCCGAAATACCAAACACCTATGGAGTGCCATATGCTGGTGTACAAAAAATTGTTTGAGATTCCAAGTTGAAAGGTTGTTTATTGACCCAATGCTTTCCCCAGCCCTGTCCCTCACCTGCCTGCATTTTCACTGATCCATCGACCCCAACCCATCCACACCCTAGCCCTGTCCCTCACCTGCCTGCATTTTCACTGATCCATCTACCCCTCCCCCAGCCCTGTCCCTCACCTGCCTCACCCACCTGATTTTCATTGATCTATCAACCCTGAGTCCTCCACACCCTACCCTCAATCCCCTAAACCATCTAAAACATACTCCATTCGTTCCCCTCTTCTGTCTCTCTTTAAAAAAAATATTAAAAAACATACTACCCGGCTTTTAATAATGATCTATAAACTTAAAAACTGTTTAGCTTTAAATGGAAATGTTTTTTAAATATTGTTTTCTGTTCCACTTATCTCCCAGGAAACTTCGCACCAAGCGCCCTCAGCAGATCTTGATCTGCTTCTCCTTCTCCCTCTTGGGGCTTTACCTTGTCTTCCTGACCGGTATCGAAGCTACGAAGCCTGAAGTTGGCTGTACCATCGTGGCGGTGTTGATTCATTTCTTCACTCTAGCTTCAATTGCTTGGATGGCCGTGGAAGCCACCAATATGTACATTCTCTTTGTGAAAGTATTCAATGCCAATGTGTCACACTTCATGCTGATAGCATCAGTCGTTGCCTGGGGTAAGTATTCAAACATTATGGTTCTTGCAGACTTATGTATGGGTCTCACAAGGAGCAGTATCAGCAGCAGCAGCAGCAGCAGCCACAGTAGAATTGTATAAACTGACTCAAAGTATTTGTAATTTAAGTTTTCCCTAGAGTTTGCAGTCAATGTTAATTCAGTACAACCCTCTCGGTGCAACAGGCCAGAGTGTATGACATTAAAGATTCAGTAAAAATGTACCCAATAACAAAATATCCTCCGAACCTATGTTACAGAGATCCTAAAATAGCCCGGCCAAATCTCATTAGGCCCCCATCCCCTGCCCCCGTTCAATGTTGGCTCTTATTGTGCGGTCTGCGCTCCAGCTAGGGTTAACATCATTGAGCGGGAGAACTGGAGAGGGTATCATTTATTGTCACGTGGCCCAAGCATTTTGGCCGGGATTGTAGCCTGAACATTCGAGGCTTGTGAATAGTGCGAGATACTGTCCTTGAGCCTTGTTTCCTTTGTCATCTTTTGTCGCTTTGTAGCCTATTTTTATCTCCTTGTATCTCGTAATTACTTAAACATATTGTAATGTGTGTACTTTTATACGGCCAGTGGATGTCAAATTTCTGTTTTTGACGTGGACAATGAAATATCTATTCTATCTAATCTATTATATGGTGTGTTCTTTGTTGCAGGTGTGCCACTACTGGTTGTAGTCATCATCCTTGGTGTAGACAACACCAATTATGGAACGGCTGATTAGTAAGTACATGACAACATTTTGGCATTGCCGTCTGTATACGACAGGAAACACAATAATTCAAACCCCTTTGCATCCGTCACTTTGCATCTGTTGCATCCGTTAGCAGTTTTTCCTATTGATGTAATTTTTTTTAAAGAAGGTACCTAAAAACCACCCAAGTGTTTGAACATCTGAATGGACATGCAGGCTTATACTGATATTTCTGAACAAAAATGTAAATCATCCCAAATTTCCATTAAAAAAAATCGACGGGAAAAGTTACCTGCTTTTGTCGTCTAATTTTTGAATGAAATTTGAGAGTAACTAAGAATTGAATAATTCTAATCAACTCAAACTATTTTCACGCCTGAAAATCCATTCACATAATGCATCTGATGAAGTAGTGTTGCTACGAAAGCTCATGCAGTTTTTTTTATGTAATTAGTTAGTCTGTAAGTGCTACCACTACCTTCTTTGCTTTAACTATCAGACTAAAACTGCTATTTTTTGGCACGTTTTAGTATTGTCATTCACATAATGAAACACTTTTGGGTGGTTTCAGGTACTTTAACAAAAGTTCCAACCATTGGAATTGACTTTAAAGTGACGGTCATAAGTGCTACCATTTATTGTTTTTTTCTGTCATATAAAGTGTAATGACCTTGAATAAATCTAGTTAATCGTGTATTAAATAATCTCTGTGTGATTAAAATAAGCTCTAAACACTTCTACATGTAGGCCAAGTAGTTACAACATGCAACAAAAATCACGTTTGGGAAGTCAGCTTTGGATTTGTGTATGCCTTGACTGCTGCCATGGTTCTAGAATTGTTGTTTGCAGTTTCTAAAAAGTTGTAATTCAAAGTTGTTCCCTATGCCACATCAGAGAATCGGACTCCTTCACCAGCCATACCGAAGACACCACCCGTAATACAAGGGGTCATGTCTTCTGCGTCTCCACGAATCTCATGTATCTAATATCTTGCAAGTTTGTGGTGTTCAATATAGACCATGTTACATTTGTTTACAGAGTGGTGACCTCGTACATTATAATGCATTTCCTGACAAGCAAGATGCTGCACAGGCTCAATGGGAAAATTTATATTTTGTGTCATAATTTTCACATAAATTCAAAATTTACAAAAGCAACAGCTGTACAGCTTTTGAGATGTCCCCCCTTTCTTCATATCAAAAGTTGAGGAAAATCAGACAGTGCGATCTCCATAAAACATAAGATTTGTTGTATTCTTCCATTGAGCTGTGTAATGTGCCCACCGGAAGTCCAGGCTCTGTGGCTCTTTTGTAAACATGTGATGTCACAGGTCACATCGTCTATATACTGATATAGGTGAAACAAGAACCACATTCAAGAGGCGATTCTACAACTACAGATCCACAGTCAACACCCAAAAGCTGGATACACCCGTAAGACATCACTTCAATCTTCCTACCCACTCCATTTCTGACATGATTTTACAGGGCATTGAGGCACTAGGTAACCACAGAGAGGCTGTTCGTCTGAGTAGGGAGAAACTTTGGATGAGGGGCCTCCAGACTATTCAACCCCATGGTCTGAACATCCAAGAAAGAAATGACTAACAACTTCTTGTCTTTGCCTTCTCCTTTTTCCACAGATATCCCCCCCTTTTTAGTCTGTCTCATTCACTAATTAACTATTATTTCTCCCTCTTCCCACCTTGTATATCCAAGCCACCCACTCTTTCTTTGGGCTAGGCATATTGAGTACAAATGTTTGGATGTTGAGTTTACCATAGACTAGACGATTCAGGGGGGCCTCTAGCCAAGGGTTAGGATCGTCATTGGTGTAGTCGGAAAAGTAAAGACAAATTTATTCTGATTATACAAACCCATCTTCTTTTATTTGCAGTTGTTTCCTGAAACCAGGTAATGCATTCTACTTTGGCCAGATCCTAATCATTGGACTTGTACTGCTCTTCAACTTTGTCATCTTTGCGTTGGTGATGCGCAGGTTGACCTGTGCCCGTAAGGGCCTCAACACTACCTCGGATAGGGACAAGCGAGCAGAGACCCTGCGACGCCTCCAAAATGCGGTGGCCATCTCGGTCCTTCTCGGTCTGACCTGGGTCTTCGGACTCTTGTCCCTCATCGAGACAGCCAACTTTGTCTTCCAGGTCTTCTTCTGCATCTTCAATTCCCTCCAGGGGCTAATGATCTTCATCTTGTTCTGTCTGAGACAGCAGGAGATTCGCAAAGCCTGGATGGGTTTATTTAAATGCGGAGATGATCGCAAAGCCAAGTACAGTAAGACAGCAGTCACAAGAAGCAAAGGCAATACAGATACCAATACCCAAGGTACCATACCCTTAACCAATCAAAACACCAATAGCACCAGTTAAATACAAAACAGGAGACGCGGATACAGTGGTCACGTATGGCAAGGAACCATTTCTGGTAGGTGATGATTTGCTACCCCCTCGTGCCTCCTTGTCAACGACACGGCGGAATGTGGATTCATCTTGAGGTTTCGACATTTCTCCTTGGTTTCTGTTGCGCAGACTAGTCTACAAATACCTCTCACTAATCCATAGTATCCCGTTATCCCTCACCTACAAACTCCCCATCTCAACTACATCCCCATCCTGCGCCCAAAATTTGCCCATCGCCATCACCAACTCCTCCATCTCCATTCCTAGTCATGGGCTATGGAACTGAGGGAGTTTTTGTGAGCTCCTCCCCCATTTTCTACTGAGCTACTTAAAAATGTTCATTAACAAATGATAACAATTGTGTATTTTGATACAATTTTATGGTTTATTGTAATGTTACCTGATATATTTTCTAATAGCACAGAAAAGGGGTGGGGACTTTTTTGTCAATTAGAAATGATGTATTATGACTTTGCCCCCCCCCCAAGTGTTTCACCGCTGCTGTCCAAAGCTGTCTATCAATCCCTACCTTTTGCCTCTGCTACCCCCCTAACCCACATCACTCGATCAAATCGTCCCATCCAACATCTCTATTCCCCACTCCTGTACTATACACGCCTTCATCTATCCCCCAAATCACAGCCTGCCTAACAAGATTTACAATTTATGTCTTTCAATCTGAATGAAAAATCTAATTATTATCATCTTCAATGTGCTTATGATGTCACATTATACTACCATGAACAGCTAATAGTAGTTCCTAAGTAGGAACAGCTGATTATTATAATAATAAAAATAAAACAAATCTCGACGAAACAAAACCTGTTCCGACTTCTAAGTCAGAATCCCAACGAAAACAAAACCTGTTCCGACTTCTAAGTTGAAACAACAAAAAATAGACAAGAATCATAATTCTTGTGTATAATTTCAAGAAATGTATTTTTTATCATAGGAGATATTTTGTCATTGCTGCAGTATATTTTGTTATAACTTTGTCGCGCTCTCTTTCTTGTCCCATCCTCCATTTTGTTTGTATGATAATTGAAAGAACCAGTGAACCAGTCACTTCATGGGTGCAACGTAACTAGCTACTTACGTAAAAGCTGTCTTGACCTTTACAGCAACGAATTGTCAAACCTGATCGTGTCATTTTCACTGGGACCTTGGCCCAATTTCATAGAGCTGCTTAAGCAGAAAACATTGCTTTACAATTGCCTGCTAAGCAGAAATTAGCAGGATACCAGTCACAAAATGTACATGTGATATGGTAGTTTGGCTGGTAACCTTGTTCTGGTAAGCTCATTTTTGTTATGCTCAGCTACTTTTTGTGCTTAAGCAGCTGAATGAAATTGGGCCCTGGTAACCTACATTTATGGGGCGTGGCCCATTTCTTGGTCAGTGTGACCCGGAATAGTGTGTCGAATCCGTGGTCCTTTCTCTCATGGTCAAATTTACACAGGAATGGGAAAAACTGTCGCTGAATCCGAGCTAAAACCCTACTTTTTGACCAGTTTCGGATCAGCCTGATCAAGAAATGGGTCAGGGCTTGATTTCACAAAGAGTTCAGACTGATCGTAACTGCAAATCCATCGCAGTTGCTTAGCAAAGAGTGATGTCACAATACAAATCACTATGGTAATACTGATAACTCATCTTAAGATGAATCTTAGTGCTTTGTGAAATCGACCCCCGGTCTCCTGGATCCCGGGATCTGGGTCAATTCTGACCCGGTATAATGCAAAACACTGATGTTCTTCTTGTCTCGTTATGGGCTGCATTGTCTTTCATGGATCGTTGTCTTTCACGTTCGTTGTCAGTATTGCAGTAACAATATTCTTTATAAGTTCACACCAGTATATTCCTGATAGTATAACTAGGAACAATGTATTTTCTTTTTTTCGTGTATTAGTTTAAGAAATATATATTTTATAGGAAATATTTTTAATGGGCACAGTATATTTTGTTATAACTTTGCACTCCCAATTGTCCCTTCTTCATTTTGTTTTTAATAGCTTAATCGAAACGTAATAAAATTCCGTGTGTGAATTATGTCAGATATAACTACAAATTAGTAAACTTGCGGGTACAACCATGAGTACAAATCCCTTTTGGGAGGAGTGTTGGCTCTGAAAAGAGCCAGTGTGGTCACGACGTTTCGAACAGTATACTCTGCTTGTCTTCAGGAGAATGTCATTTCCTAACAATTTTACCAATCAAAAGGATGGCACAAAACTAATTTGGTGTACAATGATTTTTACTATCTCAAACATGTCAGCACTTAAAGGCATTGGACACTATTGGTAATTACTCAAAATAAAAATTAAACTCAGCATAAAAACTTACTTTGTAACGAGCAATGGAGAGCTGTTGATAGTATAAAATATTGTGAGAAACGGCTCCCTCTGAAGTAACGTAGTTTTTGAGAAAGAGGTAATTTATCACCCCAATAATAAAAGACTTCTAGCTGAAGCCTTTTATTATGCATCTGAAAGCACACAAAGTAACGCAACAAGGGTGTTTTTTCTCTTATTATTCTCTTGTAAATTCGATAACCAATTGAGCCCAAATTTTCACAGGTTTGTTATTTTATGCATAATATGCATAAAACACCCAACATATTATGTTGGGGTACACCAAGTGAGAATACTGGTCTTTGACAATTACCAAACGTGTCCAGGGGTCGATTTCACAAAACTCTTCATAACTTAGGACTAGTCCTAGGCAATGCTAAGGGATAGGACTAGTCCTAAGATAGGACCAGTACTTAGGACTAGGACTGGTCCTATCTCTTAGCATTGCCTAGGACTAGTCCTAAGTTAGGAAGAGTTTTGTGAAATCGATCCCAGTGCCCTCAAATGAATTTTTAAACGTAGAATGTATATGGTATAATCGTAAAGAAAACAAGTAGAAAGATTATGGTTTAAAGAGGGGCTTGAAGGAAAAATTATGTGTTGTGATGCACCCATTTTCCAATAGATAGAGTCCTTTTGAGAGTTTCTAAACTCACGTTCAAAGGTTGTAAAATGTCATCTTATTTAATACTCTTTCAGAGCGAAATTTATAGCATGACATCATTAGCCTATCAACAACAAACGGGTCTGTACATTGCAAGGAGGAATTTCTGCGTCTGTCAAAAGGTCCAACTCAATGCTGTTTTGATTGAATATCATCAAAATTTAGGGATGAACTTAAAGGCACAGTACACGTTTGGCAATGACTCTGAAAATTAATGGCAATAAAAACGTACTTGGTAAGAAGTACAGCAGCTTTGGGTAGTACAATGTATAATGAATGTTGAGAAACTTTTAACTTCGAACGACTACGGCTACTCCCAAAATATAGGGCCCTATCACTTTCTACTCCCAAAAATTTGAATGAGAAGCGTTCCTGTCAGAAACGCTTCTCAGACTGTGTATTCCTATGGGGAATATCCTTCCTGCGTGGAAATATTCGCTCCGGTTTTTCGGTGATATCTCAAAAACGCGACCACCTTTTGAAGTGAAAATTTTTCACAGGTTAGTTTTATTGTATGTACCTACATTTATTATATATAACTTATATAATTTATTATATATATTACTTGACATTTAAATTGAAAAAGTCGCATCCCCTCAAGGTGATCCCGTGGCTGCTGCTTCCCAGGTTGTATCGTAAACTTGGGTGTGATCCCTGGCTACACGGCAGTTAACGGTTGTATGGCTTCTGACTGGCACCCCCGAACAAAGATATTGACAAAATAGGGAGACCGCCAATATAGGGCTAGATAGCTCAGTTGGTAGAGCGCCGGTACGTTAATCCGGAGGTCGTTGGTTCAAATCCCGCTCTAGTCAATTTTTCTTTGTTCAACCCCCATACTATTTGAAATTTACCCAGTCAGTTTCCCTTGTGGTTTATTACTTTACATTTATATAGGATTAACACAATCAGTATAGGCTCCAATTACCAAACGTTACACTGTGCCTTTAAAAGTGTCGCGTTCAAAAATGTGCTGACCATTTCTTTTTTAATGTTACATCATTAGATGGTTGCGGATGTTGACAAAATTCGCACTGGAATGGTATCAATTACAATGGCATTTTACACGCGTTCTAATGTGAGGTTAGAGACTTTAAATCCCCCTTCCCCACTTTCTTGAGGACTCTATTGAAACTGAGTATATCACAGAACTGAATCCAACCTTGGAGCTACTCCTTATGGGGCACGCATGTTAGAAAAAGGGGTATTGTTGTACTGTTTGCATACAGTGCAGTTGGTTTCTTCCAAGTTGCCTGTAAATTCAAATGCTCGGTGTGACAATAGCTTTGTGAAATTCCCACCATGTGCCGGGTCAGTGACTGTCAACAACTCCCGAGATCAAGATGAACTATTTTCGGGCCGCACTTTTTGTAATTTGTTGGTATTATTTATTTTAAAGGCATACGTTTTTGATTTAACATAGGACTCTGTTTTTCAAACCCAATAAAGGCTTAATATTATATTAATAGAAGCGGTTTGGGTGGTCACAATGTTCTCCTCGAACAAAATAGCGGGGGAGTCGGTTAGAGTTATTTCGTTTGGGAAACGTTATTTTTATAACTCTTGAATTTATGTGGAAATTATGGAACAAAACGTAAAATTTCCCGTATGACTAGTGAAGTATCTTGCCTGCCTCTCAGGAAATGCCCTGGAATGTACAAGCTCACTCTTGTTGTAAACAAAGGGTACGTGTAGTAAATACGAAGGGCGTATGTACACCATGGACGTATGAAACCATGGAGCTATAAAAAGGATGAAACACACCCAAAATGACTTTTCCACACAATGAGAATGCATTACGAGCACAAAGCTACCGGTACCAAACGGGGGAAATTTATACTAATGGACAGTATTGATTAACGCGTGTAGGGAAGGGGTTTCCCAACATCCCGTTCTATGATCAGGGGTTTCTAATGAACTTTTTGAACGGATGGGGAGAGATCATCATGTACATTGTAATAACGATAAATATGACAAACCCAATTCCAGCACGAAGGAAATGGGACCAGGTTCCTGGTATAAAGTGTTTACTTAGATCATGGTTTCTCTGATCGTGATTATAAAGAACTGCATAAAGCTAGTACAGTCTTAACTCCCGTTAATACGAGCTCGCATATTACGATGTTCCGGTTAATACGAGGTTTTTAGCCGGTTCCGAACTGCCCCGTGCGTGTTTCAATGTATTTAAATAGGGATTATACGAGCACGGTAGTAGCTAGTCCGGTGGACCTCGTATTAACGGGAGTCGACTGTAGTTCACATTTCCTGCCATTGTTGTGATCGGCAACACATTGGCAGCGAGATGATTGAACTCTTGATAGTTTTAAACAAACTTTTTCGATTATTTTATTTTTGTTTGCTCTCTTCCGCATGAGTTTATACTTTTTTTACCGGACACGTTAAGTACAAAATGGTAGTGCAAGTGCAACTTTGTGTAAAATGACTGCAAACAATCAACAAAATTAAAGAGCGGTTACAGGATGCTCTCAATATTTTTTACTATTACCTTTTTATGGCCGAATAGACATCGTAGATACCGTTTAATAACCATTTTAAACTTAAAATTGCATTTAGTAATAAAGAATTCAAGTCAAAAATGCACCTCTCCGCGCGGCTTTTTCAGCCGAGAGTCAAAAACTACTTAGGGGTCTTGTCAAAATTAATCCCGGACAGACCGTTGGACAAGGTTCATCCGATGTCCAATTCTTGTTGGACGGGCCATCGGATGGGAGTTCCAATGAGACTATGTTTCACATGCTGAACAGTATCCTCCCTTCCGATGCACAGTACCCAAGGCACCCCACTGAGCGCTCTGCGGTTTCACTGGCTGCTTAATATCACTAATATAAACAAACTTGGGTTTAATAGCAGTGTGGAGTGAGACTGGTCTGACTGTTTGGAGGTCACTGTAGTGTGGTGGAGTTTTAACCCATTGCTGTTTGCAATAGACAACATTAGTAGCCATATAAAATAAAAAAAAATCACCGACTGATTTAAACATAGTGATGAACTGAGTTTTCTTCAGGTGATGCAAACAAATACACCCGAGTGCCTCCATTTAAGTTGACCGTTTGATGAAAGATACAAGAATCGGATCAGCCTCCGAGGTACCCCGTTTGTTCAAAAACCTTTCTTGGTAATACTTTGGTAATGATTCCCTATGATCTTAATTAATCCAATAATCCTTAAATGAAGTAGAATTACAACATAGAAAACAATGACAATTGCAAGTGACCACAGACTGAAATAAAAACGTTGAAACACACCCTTTTAAAAAGTTACAACTTCACGATACGCACAGAGAGCTCAATCTTCTGTGATAAGACCATTTTGTGATTAGTAAATACTCAGGGTCATTGAGGCCTAACCGTGAAACCGAAACCTGCCCTTGGGAGACCCGCCTGCTTGTTTTCCAGTAGATAGCGATCTAAAGACTCTGTGGTTTGTAAACAAGCAATGTCTGGTGAAGGCCAGTCAATGTGAACTCATCCCATAGCCCATCCGACGAAGTAATCACTACAAGGGAATTCAATATGGGACGAGAAACCTGGTCCTGGACCGGCGCCGTCCAATGGCTGTCCGGGATTAATTTTGACAAGACCCCTTATCTATGATAATGATATGCATATGACCCCTTGACGTCACCGGCGGCTAAAAACTCACGGTTAGCATTATAAACACACACATTAATGTCTCTTTGCTTGGAAAACAAAACAAAATCAAGAAGAAACCAAACTTACATCATACAGTTAAATACTCTTTCTGTCCATACAGAGTATCCTATATTGTGTCATTGTAAAATGAAGCCTACACGTTGGGTATTTTTTCCACTAAAAACGAAGCTAAAATTTCCCATGAACTGAGCCCCGCAGACCATGAGCGTGCGGACCAGTGCTGCTGCACATGTATACGGTTTGAACGTGTGCACCAGCGATGATTATTGCAATGTCATGGGGGAATAACCGTATTCCCGAGCGTGCGCAGAAACGTCAAGAAAGAAAGCGTTGTGTAGGGTCCTCCCCGTGATAATGCGGTCTGCGTTGCATGCTTCGCGCGGCACTTGTCGAGTGAATTCTTGCCGTGTGTGTGTTATGTTAGGGTTGACGACGTGTAGAACTCGTGTAGAACTCATACTCTAAAAATCAAGCCGAGCTGCGGAATCGCCTCTCCTCTCAAAGAACGAAAATCCCCAAATCATAAATCCGTTGTAAATTGCCTTGCTGATCAATGCCTGTTGGATCGTCCTTTAAAGAGTCACATTTACGGCCGTATTAATTGCAAATGGTGAAGTTTAGCGTTGTATTTGCGTTAGCTCAGTACATTCATACAGGCAGGTCCAAACTACTTAGCCGCCGGTGACGTCATGAGTCCTTCGTCGCAGGTTTTGTTTGACCTCGCGTTTTCAGATTTTGGGCTGGGAGTGTTTCGAGGAAAACACATTTTTACAATGTTTAGCGTGAGGTAAGGGACTCATTATAATTTTTTTCTATTTACTGTTAACTCCATTTATTGGAAAAATGTAAAAACTATATATTTCAGAGCATCCTGTAACCGCTCTTTAATGGATGAAGATTTGGTATCGGTTTTATATACCTTAATATTAATATAATAATAATTAGTAATATTGGATTCTTAGATAGCGCACGTATCCATCGATAAGGTGCTAAATGAGAGACACTTTTGAAGACAGTTTTTGAAGTTTTTATGAATTATGAGACCGATTAATGTAGCACCTTGTAAGGGTTTACAAGGTTGAATTTAACTGTTGGCCCAACATTTTGTAGACTACATCCGTTGATTCCCATGAATTCCAAGTGTTGACAGTCAGTGTCATTTCCAATATGGTATGGTGGTGGTGCGGGGCGGGGGTTGGAGTCACCGGTGGCAACTTTAAAGTTTCTTGAAAGTACAGTAAAATATGCTTATATGCTATTCTTATCTATTCTCAGCAACCAGAGAAAATTTGCCCTAAGACCAAATGCCATGATTGTTGCTGATGTAACTTTATGAAGCCTATACCGGAAAAGACACCGACTGGTACAGTGTAACTTGACACCGAGGTTTCTATTTCGAGAACACAAGACACACACACGTTTTGATTATCAGAACCACACTGACGTCACTTCCGTAATAGATTGAACATAGATAAAATACATAAAACACAACACACGGAATCAACCATGTTTTGATGTTGCTTTTCATGTAGTGCTTAAAAATGGTAAACCTCGGCGGGGCATCCGTCAGTGTTCGAGAGTGTTGCCCTGCGAGAAGAACCAATCACAGAAAACTGTAAAAACATTTCAGCAGTGTAGTTCATCACAGTGTTATATTGTAGGCCTTTAGGCATACATTGCATTAACAAATATGTGTGAGTTCTTCCCCGAACATTTTCTGTCAAGGTTTCACAACCAAGAGTAGACCGTTACCGTGTTTTGGTAACTTTTGAATCGGCAGAGGAAAACAATTCGTTGAGACCCACGTTTTAAACTTTTATACGCGTAAAATCTCAGTCGTCATCTGATTGCTCGTGATCGTCATCTGATTTGCTCAGCACCATGCAGTTGCATAGAATCTTGTGTGTGATTCTTGTCGCATTGTCATCGAGAAGTTCTTATTCCCAGAATTGTAAGTATTGAGAGCTGGCATAAGTTTTTTTTTATAAGAAAGAGTACAATGTACTTCATTAATTCGAGTGTCTATTTGTTTGTTTGTTTGTTTGTTTGTTGGGGTGTTTGTTTGGAAGTTTGGAAGTTTAAGCGTTACACACGAAGTGTCATGTGCATCAATCATGGGGTTGGCGGGCAGGGGGACATGCCCCCACTTTTTGAAGGGTGGGGGACAGTATACCAAATCGTCACCGACGCCACGAACAGACACACACGTAGATACCAGTAAAAAGTAGCATTCGGAGAAAACAACGTTTGTTTTTAAATCAAGCTTTCCTACAAAATTCCGGGGTATTTTCAACTAGTTTTCTTATAGTGGGGACTGCTTTGAACTTCATGCATATGGTGCTCTTTACTGCTTTTCGTCCTAAATTAATCAGCAATAAAGTAAGAAAGGTTTGTGTCAGTTCGTGGCGACGAAAATTTACGCAACCAGGCATTTTCCGTCGCCACGAACTGACACATCCAATGTATTGCAATGCGTGAAAATGTAGGTCAGCGCGCGCTCCACACCAAGGTTTGTGTCAGTTCGTGGAAACGTTTTTTCACTTTTGAGGTTTGTGCGCGCCGTGTGTTGCGATGGTAATTTGAAGCTTTGTGTCAGTTCGTGGCGACGAAATTGTCAGTTTCGGTGCAAAGTTGCCTAGCCGCATCATCAAAATTCAAAAAGTAAAGCTCCTGAAGCGCTGAAACTTCATGAAACTGCAGGCCTCGGTTTACATTGTCTAAACATGCAACAAAAAACCCTGAAAACTAAAAAAAAAAGTGGTTTTGTACACAGGGTGTCAGTTCGTGGTGTCGGTGACGAAATGCTCGCCACCAAGTTATTTTTTAAACTCGTGTATCTCATAGGGCACTATAATGTGCCGTCTACAGACCGTTAGTTTAAACTCGTGTATAGCTCCTAAAGTTGCAAGCAAGAGGACTTAATTAAAACGGCTACTGTTTGTTCACTTACGGTGGCGCATTGGCGGCTGTTTTATCACCATGCTGTTGATCAGTAGGTTTATTTGACAGCAGCGATGGCCCCAGCATCGAAGGCAGCTAGCTACGGTATATAATCGACATAAGTCAACTTTTCAAGTTTCAATTAAGAACAGAACAAATGAATGAATACATGTAGTAGGCTGAATGATATCCTGGTTCTGGATGATGGGCCTGGCCAGCTCAGTTTCAGTTCCACTTTTCATGTCCCGTAGTCGTGTATCGTAGACATTAGTACTACAGAAGGATCTTGAGCTCAGTGCCCCCCGGTCCAGTGTACTATAGGCCTATGCTATCATTGTACCTGCACTGATGGTGCATAATTGATCGTATCGGTAGGCCTATAGTCTAGTAATGTAGCCATGTCCCGCATTGTATAATGTTCAAAGGTGCATTTCGTTATTCTAGCATATCAATAATTTTGTATGGAACTGCAACGTAAAATAAATATTATAGGCCTATTATACCGACCTTAAGAGCCCCCTCAGTCCTACAGATCGCCCATGACCCAAAGACCCCATATTGTTTTCAAAAGCATGATCTTTCACCTAAAGACCGCTATTTCTTTTTATTAAAGTCTGTCACCCAGCCTGACTCCTACTTCTTGGAAATTTGTACAAAGAACTTAAACCCAAGACCCCTATATTTTCGGGAAATGGATATGAAATGGGTTCTCGAACCAAAGACCCTATTTGTGGTCAAGTTGAGTGTAAAAATATACTCATGTTTTGACAATTTTTTGTGTAAAAAAGTATTCTCTCAACCAAAAGGCCCCTAGTGTTGGTATGTTCACTGGTCACTGGATGCCAAGATGGTCCTCTCTCCTACCGCCTACTAATTTAGGTCTATGTGTGCCATATTAATCCATGTATCATAATACTGCAATTTTATTTGCATAGGTCTATTAATAAGGGTTCCGGCTATATGCAAGAAATGTCTTGCCCATCATGAACAATATTTTAAAAATCATATGGGTCCGGTTTTCCAAGTAATATGCTAGCTCTGCAACAATTCCATCCCGGCTTCCTCGATTTATCCATGCATGTTTGTACGATCGGTAAACCCATAATCAAAACCTACGTAGACTGTGAAGAGAGACGTTTCGTTTGTGTTCTTAAAGACACTGGACACTATTGGTAATTGTCAAAGACCAGTCTTCTCACTTGGTGTATCTCAACATATTGTTAAAATAACAAACCTGTAAAAAACTTGAGCTCAATTGCTCGTCGAAGTTGCGAGATACTATGAAAGAAAAAACACCCTTGTCACACGAAGTTGTGTGCTTTCAGATGGTTTATTTCGAGACCTCAAATTCTAATTCTGAGGTCTCGAAATCAAATTCGTGGAAAATTACTTCTTTCTCGAAAACTATGTCACTTCAGAGGGAGCCGTTTCTCACAATGTTTTATACTGTCAACCTCTCCCCATTACTCGTTACCAAGTAAGGTTTTATGCTAATAATTATTTTGAGTAATTACCAATAGTGTCCACTGCCTTTAAGCAAGCCCCTGGACCCAACGCCGTAAGCGCTATCGACTTTTGATGCCCCCCCTACATTTCAACACAGATTGGCACCCCTGCCAAGTGTGGACCTGAGAACAAAAGGAGGTGCACATAATGTAGGGAATTGAAACACTATGTGGACTTACACACGTCTACACAGTGTTTTTTTTTTTACAGTGTTGAAGAATATGTTTTTTCTTAAGTGCACAGAACAGAGGAATGTCCACAGATGCAACCTAGAGCTGCGTGTTTGTTTGTTTGTTTGTTGGGGTGTTTGTTTGTTTGTTTGTTTGTTTGTTTGTTTGTTTGTTTGATTGTGGAAGAGAAGCTCAGTTAGAATTGCCCCAAAACGATTTTGTTTAAATCCACAACAGCCGGTTTTCGTTGGTTTCATTAAAACGCGACTAGCAACTTATTGATGAAATTTGTTGTAGATTTCCTCCAAAACTATACTAATGGCATGTCCAGGATTGTCTTTCTTCGTCAATTTAATTAACCTATTATTCTTTCTTTCTTTCGGGTCGAGACAGGATTTGCCCTTTTTCCACAATACCAATGTGTGCAATAAGATATCATTGCCGCTTGCCAAACAGAACTCCGCAAGATATTTGCACGAGGTGCCCGCCCGAGAGGACTGTATCCGCATGGTTTTGGATACCGTGGGAGCACGGTGTCTACCCGTTGACTGTCTGTTACCAGCACGGTGTCTACCCGTTGACTGTCTGTTATTACCAACCAGACCAACATGTTCAATACCTCACACCTTTAATTATTTGCACCATTCCCGATATGTGGCAGAGGGTGTGTCCCCCCCTCCCCAAATGTTCCCAAGCCTTAACACACTCTTTTCCTCGTAAAGAATTCCTGAGATTCCCAGAAAACAATGCAGACCCAATAGAAGGGTGGGTGTACACCATGTCACAAAGGTATTAATAACAGCAGAGTCTTAACCAAGACTATGTCACATATCGATCACCAAATGCCTTTATTGCATCCTCACTCGCATTGTTCATCGATGGACCAACGGATTTTTGACAGCTATGTTTATATCACTGAGTCATTGCTCTATGGTTAGATTAAGCTTTTTATATTTTGTATATTCAAAGTCTTTTGCGGAGATCGTCTGGGAATGGAAAGTGGCGGGATTCCCGATAGTAGGATAACAGCATCTCGGTCTTCTGTACACCCGAGGGATCCGGGGGACTGCCAGCCGAAGAACGGCCGCCTGAACCAGAAAGGGACAAGAAACCCGGAAGTCGCCGGAGGCTGGTGTTCCAAGGGCAAGGGTTTTGTCGGTCTATGGTTCCAAGTTGACCTTGTTGAGCAAACACTGGTGGAAGGCGTTATTACACAAGGTGTCGATGATCCCTTGAAAGACTATGATTTATATTTTGTAAGCCGCTACAGGGTGCAGTACAGCAAGGACAACAACGAATGGAAAGTCGTTAAATCTTTTGATAGTAAGACCGAGGTAAGCCATATTGCTCATATCAACTTGTTTTATACTTCTAACTTTTCCTTACTGATAAACTGCAGGATTTGTAGTTATCTGTGAGCCAACAGATTATAAAGTTTATACTTTCAATTCTATATATAGGTTGCAGTATGACGTAAATCGGCCATCTTTACGGGCAGTTTAGAACAAACAGTCGTGCGTTTCGTGTGAGAACGGCGTGCAACACGCGCACATTTCACGAAACTCATTGCAGGATTGGTCAGTGAACAACGCGGCTGCGTTAATAAGTTGAGCGTTTGACGCACCTGCAAGCCAAAATGCAATTTGCCCGTAAAGATGGCGTATACTGGGAACTATCTATATAGGCTTAGGCCTACACTCTCAAATCTACCGGGTCAGAATTGATCCGGATCCGGGATCCCGTGGGGCCTGACCCATTTTTTGGTCAGATGACACGGAATATGTGTCAAAATGACACAGAAACGGGTCAGGCTGATGCAGAATCCCGGGATCCAGGTTTGTGTTCTGCTAGCTCCCATGCTGCTGCGGAGTAAAACACGCTTCCGTTGCAGGGACTCTCTGAAAGCGAATCTTATGTTCGATTTTTCCTCATTATTTACAGCTTGTATCCATAATCTGAATGCGTAGTCTTTTTTGTCAAATACTCATGAATAATTGTATAAAAAAGACTTAAATTTGGTTCAGTAATTTACTTATACGGCTGGAAGTAAAACTAACTCTGAAGATCACGTGACTTATCCGAACCACATTTTGGTTCGGATAAGTCACGTAGCCTTCGTTTTTTTGAAAAATGCTCGAAAAATCTACCGGGTCAGAATTGATCCGGATCCGAGATCCCGTGGGGCCTGACCCATTTGTGGGTCAGATGACCCGAAATATGTGTCAAAATGACACAGAAACGGGTCAGGCTGATGCAGAATCCCGGGATCCAGGTTAATTCTGACCTAGGTGTTTTTAGAGTAGACAACCCAAAACATTTCCGTCTGAAATGCTGTTAAAGTTACACCCCCAGACTCACCGTTGTTTACCGAAGGTCATACATACTTCTAATAAGCACGATTAGCCCCCAATTATGATCCATACACTCCAAAAAAAAAACTCCTGGCTCAAAATTGACCCTGATTCCGGGTCCAAGGGGGCCTGACCCATTTTTGGGTCAGAGCCAGGTTGACCTGGAAAGTGGTTTAAAAAATGGGGATTTCAACCGGATTCTGCATCATTGTGACGCATGCACTCTATGGGTCAAAATTGAGGCCCCACAGCACCCGGATCTGAGTCTGAGTCGATTCTGACCTTGACATTTTTAGAGTGTATCTGTTCCCCAGATATTATCTGGTACACCAATGGCAGAGCAAATCAAAGGGAGAACATACGTGACAGGTCGCACTATGATAGTTATTGACAAATTAATGACACGCGGTACTTTAACAAAGACACAATCACAATTAGCATATTTAGCCCCCCCCCCCCTTATCCATTTGCGAGTTTAGATTGAATATCGTCTGGTACAACGACTTGCTTTAGTCACAGTTACAGCTTAAATTTGAATTCCTCAGACTGAAGAGACAGTTGCTTTGTCACTTGGTTCGGGGCAAGCTTTTGTATAGCAACCTCCAGATGAGCAAACCCTGGTACCATTGTTCCAAAGACAATCATTCAGAAATCGCGTATGGGTGTTTCGCCGTCCCTCTTATGGAACTACGCAAAAGCTTGCCCGAAGCATGTCACATAATATAGCAACTGTCTCATTAGTCTGAGGAATTCAAATTTCAGCGGTAACTTGTGACTAAAGCAAGTCATTGTACCAGACATTATTCAAATCTAACTCGCAAATGTACGTTAGCCCTGAAGGGACATCGCATATCGCTAACTATGTGCGCAGACGTATACGATGTCGTGAATGTATTCGCAAATAAAAATGTGCGCAAACTTATGCAATGCTGTGAAATTAATCGCTAATAATTATGTGCACATATTCCAGAAATATTGCGATGTCGTGAATTTTATTGCATAGTTTGTTGCATACCTTTGAAAACAATTTCTAATGATCTGGAGAGTTTCTTGCGTCCAGTCGAGCTTAGCGCTAGTCATTGTAGTGGCTGGAAAAACGGACTAATCGGAACGCTTTATTGTGGCCCTTTAGCTAGCGTGTGGTACGAAAAAAATCACGTCCCGCCGCGTGTGTATTGCAGGCAACACGTAACGTGACAATAGTTAGGGGATAATAGCTAGGGGTACACATTAAAAACCCTCGTACAACAAAACGTAATAACAAGCTCCCAAGTTCACGGCTAGACCGGCAAGCTGGGTAGTTCATGCCCGGGGTTTGTCTCTCTGGCCCCACGAGACACGGCGGCAACAGCTGTACGGGATATGCCCGAAGGTTTGTGTTTTGCTAGCTCCCATGCTGCTGCGGAGTAAAACACGCTTCCGTTGCACGGACTCTCTGAAAGCGAATCTTACGTTCGATTTTTCCTCATTATTTACAATTTGTATCCATAATCTGAATGCGTAGTCTTTTTTTGTCAAATACTCATGAATAATTGTATAAAAAAGACTTAAATTTGGTTCAGTAATTTACTTATACGGCTGGAAGTAAAACTAACTCTGAAGATCACGTGACTTATCCGAACCACATTTTGGTTCGGATAAGTCACGTAGCCTTCGTTTTTTGAAAAATGCTCGAAAACGGCAAAATTTGATGGTTTATTTTATGAACCATTCTTCTCCATTCCAGGAAGACCTTTGGTATCATGTTTTAGTCTATTTTGTAGCCCAAATAGCCCAACGAAGCAGGTATGTCCCCTTTAAGGAACCATCAACTTAACTTAAGTGAATAAGTTGTTTGCCTTATACTAAAGGGTAAACCCCGCGGCTCTTGGGCACTCAAGTGCTGCTCTGTTTGTATTTAGCTCTGTAGCAGTCCATAAAGTCCTAAGGAAATAGTGTTGCGCGCAGCCATGAAAACGGTTGCCAAACAACCTCCCCCACAGTAGGGCTGCTGCTCGCCTGTGCTGTAACCGATTCAGATTTGACCTGGATGGGATTTGCAACAATACCATTATAATACCTTTAATTAAGTTTTTTTTTTTTTAATCCCGCACAGATTTTTGAAGGCAACAAAAACTCGAATGACACAATTACAAGAAAGTTCGACAGCCCAATTCGAGCTCGTTTCATCCGCATTATTCCATGGTCAGCCTCAAATCGGCCGGCGATGCGTGTTGAACTCGTTGGTTGCAATGGTAAATAACACTAATTATCTGTGTGTGTTTCAAAACAATACACCGAATACTTTCCCGAGTCCTGTGAAAACAAATTTACAGGCATATTACTCAGTGGGATCGAAATATTGAATCTCTAATTATCACCTTGAGGCGACTTTCGGAGAATCAAATTTCCCTGATGTCCGTCTGTGAATGCTGCGGCCAGAGATGTGGTTGGTACCCGCTGTCACAACCGGATGGATTCGACGTTTTTATGAAAACACCTTGACGGTTTTTGCTGTTTTCTCAACCTGAATCTTTCATAGGTGACTTTTATTGTATCTTTCTTTGTATCTTTCTTTTTGCTGTGACCGTACCTTAAGTAGAGCACCGAAATCATTCCTTCAAGTTGGTATTTTATCTTCTTCTATCTTATTAAGCATGCCCAGATGTTGTGTATAATGGAACACTGGGACCGTTGATCTTCCCTTCGACCAGAGTGGGGAACGTGACTAATTCTTCTCAGCAGTGCTCATCCAATTCTTCCATGATGGGTAAAGTATTTTTCTGCTACTTAGTTTACAGAACACATTGCAAACGATAAAGTATGACTATCCACTACGCTTGACATCGCTTTGACTATAGGTTTCTTGCATCATGCTTGCATGATTGAGGCATCATGCAGCGAAAGTGGCGTAAGCAGCGGTGGCAGGGGCAGTAGCACAGAACTCTTGCCCCCTCCGCGCCCTCTCGCCCAGAATGATATCGGGAAAAAAATCACAAAATGAACGTTTAAAAACCTGAAATGCCCTCACCCCAATTATGTATTTCCTAGCGTGACGCTTGCCCCTCTCCCCACCCCACCCGTGAAAATGTCAAGTTATGCCAATAGCCACACAGTCTATCATTGTCCTCAATGTCCATAGGCCTTGTAGGCAGTGGTAAGCATGAAATAAGTGACGCAATTAACTGAGCTGAAATTCCATGGTGGCTTCATGCACACACCGTATCACAGTTATCAGAAGCATTTTTGTAGCGTATAATTTTGTATGTGACAACAGAAAAAGATAGACACACTGTGCAAGTGAGCTGCCATTAACGTTTTATTCACTATGCCCTAGTAATGCAGGAGGCCATTTTGACATTAGCTGTATGCAAATTATACAACACTAAGTATCTATGAGCATTTCAACATTTAAATGGTTTATATTGTGTGAAATACGCAAGAAATTGTATAAACGCCTTGCACATTGGCCTAGGGTATGTTGCAAAGTATGTTTCCCTTTTTAGTGTGAGAAGTAATGTTTTGCGTAAAAAAAAACCCCAGAGAATGTTGATATAAATGTCGATATTGATTAACATCAAAGTTATTGTTGTGTTCGTACCCAGCTACGAGGGAGTGTGCCGCGGACAACCTGAAACGGGCCTTCTGGATGGAGCCGATCATTACGCCCTGCAGCTTGGAAACGGTAGGAACGTAACTTTACCCAATTCTGCTACTATCCGTCCAAACAGTATCAGAAGCCCAATGAAGCCTCCTCCACTACCATATCCTCTTTATTGTTATAATGCTCTAAATGATTTTTTGTTTTGTTTGTTTGTTTGTTTGTTTGTATTTGTTTTTCGGGAGGGGGTTGTGGAGGGAGGCACGTTGTTTGGCGACGCTAGTTTTGGTATTTGTCACCGGTAGAGGGCGCAACATTTGCTGGCTCGAAGGGACTGGGCAAGTCTATGAAACTGGATCAAACTGACGAACGTCACCAATCAAGACAAGAAGGAGGTTGGCTTCAGCACCCGAGACACCCCCCCCCCCCCCATTCCGACCTTTGAATTCATTCTGAACTCGTGTGTTCGTTTTGAATCGTCAGGTGGAAAACAAACCAGAGGATTTTGTTGCAGCAGTTATGGCACTCGAGAGTCAGTCATCACTTGACGAACACCATAATTCTGATGGCATTGCCTTAATCGGCGCCAGTCTGATCCGCATCTTGCAGTTGTCAATGGTACAGCCTGACATTAAGGTATTATAAGTATTACAATCTTTATTTTGAATATATTAAGTTGTCCAGGTCCAATTCGGAATATAAAAGCAACCTATTCCACTTTCATACATTCATAATATAAATGCTTTCTTGACTCTTCAGTTGAAACCGTTATTCAACTTCATTTTGTGGAATGTGAATTTATATACCATTGCATTCAATTACAGGTACACATTGCTTTGGATTGGGTGATTTGGGCTATAAAAAGCTTTTGTAATGACATGAATTTAAATTAATATGGTTGGAAAGATGTTTTAAAAGTAGAATATAGTGATTCACACAAATATGCCTAGAAAGTGTGTGGTTTTCCTTTTACTTCGTGTACTAACACCGTCCGCCATCATGTGGAGTCAAACATTTGGTGTTATGAAAATATGGCAGACGGTGCACGTTCACGAAGTAAAAGAAGAAACCACACAATTTTGAAGCATAATTGTGTAGATTATTATATTCTACTTTTAAAACATCTTCCCAACCATGTTCATGTCTTAAGAAACGCTTTTTATAGCCCAAAGCGCCCAATCTAAGGCAACGTGTCCCTTTAAAGTCATTGGTCGTTATTTTCAGCCATGCGAAATCGGCATTCAATTTAGCAGAGTAAGCGCAACTAGAGATTTCTGCGAAAAGCTATGCGAATTTGAATGCTTTTCGAGTGGTTTGATTGTTAAGTGAATTCGAGTGGTTTGTGTAAAGGGAATGGTTATCTTTTATAATCGCATGACGCAAGAGAACATTTGCTGTTAAACATTAAGTGAAACTGAATGACTGTTTTAAGGAGGTTTCAATTTCGCGCGAAAATGAATAACGCAACGTTTAAAGCACATGTACAACATTGGTAATTTTCAAAGACTAGTATCCACACTTTATGTGACCCAACAAACCTGTGAAATGTTAAGCTCAATCTCTCTTCAGAGTCATGAGAAAACAGTAAAAAAAAAACCATTGTATGTTTTTACTTTTTTCAAACATCGGATTTTATCACCAGTGATAAAGACTATAATAGTTTTACTAATTTCCTAAAAACTATAGCATTTCAAGCAAAACTATTTCAAGGGAAGTTTACCACCATGACCATTTTTTTTACAATGTAAGTTACGTGCAAATCTGTGAACATATTTTCAATCTTACCAATGTTCACACCCTTTAAATTGGCTTCTTATTGCCGAAAGTGACAGGGAAACTTACCTACAATTGCCCTGTTCTTGGTTGATATGAAACAGAGGTTGCATTTTCTCAAACCAATCCTCAGGACGTTCCTGCGTCTTTATTTCACGGGAATGGACTCTGTGCGAAAAGGACTAATGTATGGTGGCCCTGAAGGGACATCGCACATCGCAAATATCTTTGCAAATATTTGCGATGTCGCAAATATCTTTTCAAATATCTTTACAAATATTTGCGATGTTTGCAAATATTTGCAATGTCGCAAATATCTTTGCAAATATCTTTGCAAATATTTGCGATGTCGCAAATATCTTTGCAAATATCTTTGCAAATATTTGCGATATCGCAAATATTATCGCATACTTTGTCGCATACTTTGTTGCATAGTTTGCATATTTGTGCCGTTTTTTTTTTCAAGAGCCTAAAGGGCCTTGAAGTTGTATGTGTTCCCGCCTTCATTCCAATTAACATGTACACATGGGTGGGTAGTCGGGTGCAGTTTGGGTATGATTGATAACTCTTCTGTTCTTTCTGCATGCGTGTTTACCCTTTACATGGAGGTAGAATAATAATGTAGGCATCCGTGGTCGTTTTTCTGTGTGATGAATCTCGAGAATTTGGTATTCCGTTCGCACTGTCTTTGACGGTCGTTGACCAGGCGCGGTTCTAGAGCCACAATTTTAGGGGCTAGACCTTTTGCACGTGACGTCACCCTCTAACTTTCGCTACTGCTATTTCTTTTTGGGAGTCGAAAAGGAACATATAAACAGCGCATTTTTCATGTATTTGTCGCATAATAAGTAGAAAGAAACAATAATCATACAACACATGATGCAGTTGCGTGCAAATTATTTTGACTCCAAAACGGTAGACAGAACAAAAGCTTGCAGTGGTTTAACGAATTTGATTGAGAATATTATGGGATGTTTACAGAGGGAAGGGTGAAATCATATGTAGCCGTGTGCAATCAAGTCAGGATGAGATCATGTGGCCACAAAAAATATTTTGATGGTATTCGATATAAGAATCCTATAATAGAGAGGTTTTATTAATGGACAAGCAAAGAAAAAATAGGACCGGAACGCACTCAAAATGTTCAAAAAGCATACAAATTTGTCAGTTATGAAGATTCTCTCCGTGACGAGTGAGAATCATGTATTGAAAGGCAAGCTTTAAAAAACATTTGAGGCGTCAAGTATAGTTCTTTATAAAAAACGGGGAGGGGAAAGGAAGGGCAAAAAATCGCCGGAAGCCCGGGGATGGACGGAATGGAGGGAGGGAGGGTGGTGAGAGAGAGAGAGTGGAGACCGTATAAGGCCAGGTAAACAAAGTGATGTTTCTCGTCTGGACTTTTTCAAAAAGAGGAGGAGGCAGGGCGTTACTATTTACTATTTTCCAATTTGTTTATATATTTTATCCAAGATGGCCGCCATGCTAAATATGGCTGGCCAAGGTATATTTATTCACATTTTTTTCTATTTGAGTATACTGATGCAATGTATGACAAAACAAATGATTTGTATTTTTCGTCCACTTTCTAAGCAAGTTTCAACATTCAAAAACAGTGAAATGTACATGGATGTGTTCAATATTATTTATATCGCGAACATCACAATTGAGGTAGAAGAGTCGACGCCGGGCTCATGCAGCGATCTGTGGCTCATACTCAAATACTCTTCGCATGCGATGTTAAGTTAAGAATACTTAAGGTGAAAAAAGTATAGACAAATTCTTAGTCAAAAATAAACCAAGGAACTTCGTTTTTTTGAATTTTCCTTTTTTTCTCACCCCCCCCCCCCCCGTTTCCCCTTTTTTGTTATATTAATAGTAAACAAGAAAAGAAAAGCAAAGAGGCGGAAGCCAAAAAGGAGGCGAGAAACGTGTTACTTTTGTTACTTGGCCTAACCAGTCTGCAGCGAATTCGTGATGTGTTAATTGGAGTGCGGAAAAATGGAAACTATTATCTCCAGAGGTAGCCATCGAGAGATAAATAGGCAGAGAAACGTTGTTAAAACTAATGTAACATGGCTCTGGTGTGGTCTCGTAATCAACCATCCTATGACTGTTTGTTGTTTAAGTGGGAGACAAAGGTCTCTGTTTTTGAAAAGTCAAAAGGCGATGTTTAAAACAGACATTTTCTTTGATGTTTTCAAGCCTCCTTATACTCTAATAGAAAAAAGGAAGGCTTTTAGAAAGGGAGGGGAGGGGGAGGAAAAGAGGTTAGAACTTACTAAAAAGAACATTGTTCCGGTGATAATATGTTGAGCCACTTGTGTTTTATCACCGCATCGTCATTTCCAAACTGAGATTGGTTTTTATGTTCATGTAATACAAAACAAAACAAGGCGGAAGCGCGCGCCGGCGGAAACCGCAAATTTTAAGCACCGCGCTTGTCCCGATCCCACATGAAACATTTAACCGTACAAGTCATGTAGTCTGGGCCAAGACTTATAGTATGTGAAAAGACCGTGCAAATCTATTCATTTTTATTTTTAATAAAGATCCAGTATTTTCCAGCTTGTATCTTCTTCTTTTTTTTTTCCTTTGCATTTTTTTGGGGGGCTAGACAGAAATTGGGGGGGGGGGGGGGCTTTAGCCCCCCCTAGCCCCCCCCCCCGTAGAACCGTGCCAGCACCAAATTTCTTTCATCCAGCACATAGTGCTCTAAGTTCAACCTGGTCTCGTGGATCCGGTGTGAAAGGCAAGTCTGTCCCCCAGGTGTATGTGTCCCCCATATGACCACGGATGCCTAGGTAAAATATGTAGGCATCCGTGGTCGTTTTTTGTAATGAATCTCGAGAATTTGGTATTCCGTTCGCACTGTCATTGACGGTCGTTGACTAAGATGAACCCAAACAACTTAAGACCCTTTAGGCTCTTGAAAAATTACCCGGCACAAATATGCAAACTATGCAACAAAGTATGCGACAAAGTATGCGATAATATTTTCGACACCGCAAGTATTTGCAAAGATATTTGCGACATCGCAAATGTTTGCAAAGATATTTGCAAAGATATCTGCGACATCGCAAATATTTGCAAAGATATTTGCAAAGATATTTGCAAGGATAATTGCGACATTGCAAATATCTGCAAACATCGCAAATATTTGCAAAGATATTTGCAAAGATATCTGCAACATTGCAAATATTTGCAAACATCGCAAATATTTGCAAAGATATTTGCAAAGATATCTGCGACATCGCAAATATTTGCAAAGATATTTGCGACATTGCAAATATTTGCAAACATCGCAAATATTTGCCAAGATATTTGCCAAGATATTTGCGACATCGTAAATATTTGCAAAGATATTTGCAAAGATATCTGCGACATCGCAAATATTTGCAAAGATATTTCCGATGTGCGATGTCCCTTCAGGGCCACCATACTAATGTTTCTAATCTCACGTTAAAATGTTGTAAAATGTCATATGTTTAAAAAAAAACAAAAAAAAACACCCTTTCAGAGCAAAATAGTTTGAAACATGTCCTCATTGGATATCAAAAATAAAATGGGTCTGAAATTCCATAATGTCAAAATAAAGTCAAAAAAATCACAGAATATAATTAAACGCCATCTTTAATTTCATGGAAAATATCGAATGAACTAAAACATCTTTGACAGAAAATTGACATAATTGGATTTGTTTTGATGTTGCCTAACTTCGCTCTGGCAGGGTATCACATAGTTATATAATGGCATTATTTACACCATTTTAACATATGGTTAGATACTTTATAAGGACTCAATCTGTTCAAAAACTAATGCAAAGTAATAACCCACAAGGGAAACTGACAGGGTAGATTTTAAATAGTTTTGGGTTGAACAAAGAAAGATTGAGAGCAGGGATTTGAACCAACGACCTCTGGATTAACGTGCCGGCACTCTACCAACTGAGCTATCTATAGCACTATGTTGGCGGTCTCCCTATTTTGTCAATATCTTTGTTCGGGGGTCCCAGCAACTGTTTGCGCGACTGTGGGTGGTAAACTTACTGTATGAACAGTCCGTTCATAATAGAGGAGAAAACATGTAGGCATACCCAAAACAAAATTATTCAAGAGAGGCCATTCAACTGAATACCAAAGCCTGAAAATTGTTTCCAAATATCTGTGACAGATTGCAGGTCGAACTGTTAGCTTGTTAAGCAACTTACTTCAGCTTAACCAGACGGCATTTGACGACCTTGGTGAGAATAACGTCACATCTCACATCATCTTGGCCCTGGAAAGCTACATCAGCGCTCTGCAGAAAGCCGACGTGGGCAACCTAACATTAGTAGAGAGCAGCCTGGCCGTGGTGGCGGTCACCCTACCACAGGAAGCCCTGGAGTACGGTTTGTTGTTCGGTAGTAATTCCACTGGCTCTGGAGGAGACCAAGATACGTTGAGACAGGAGGATATTTTCCTTCAGTCAGGAAGGGGCGGGAAACCAAGAATTGATCATGCTGATGTATCCATCCAACTACCATACGCAATACTCAAACAAGTGAATTCAACAGGTAATGTAATTTCTATGAGATCTTTCCTTGATTTATCAGGCAAAATAGCGATTATCTTGGTGGGACTCTTCCTCCGTGAAGTGCTGCACCGTAGTGTTGGACGAAAGTAAAAAGTCATCCAAGTTCTATAGTAATTGAATAGATGTTAAATTTGCACCGGGGACAAAGAATATTATTTGGTTTTGTCCTTTCACCGGGATGTGTTGGCCGTGGGTTCGAATCCCACCCGAGTATGCCTTTTTCCCCACAGTACTCGATCGGGGAAGTACTGAGTATACAGTGCTTTACACACACCGGTGAAAGTGCAAAACTAAGTAATATGCTAGGAATTGATTACTTTATGGTATATCACAGTGTCTCCTGAAGAAGCTATATATGCTCAAATTCGTGTTCTTTCCAGGGGAAGGATATTTGACCATATTACCCATACACGTATGCCGGGGCTCCGTACTGATAACATTGCATTGGAAAACAAAGAATTATTTACAAAATCCTACTGTTGAATTGGGAAGCACTTCATGGTGCTATCCCCAGTGTAAAAGAGACATATGTTGTGTACAACATCCTCGGCCTAATCTGAGATCATCAAACAAACAAACTACTGTTAAACATTCCCAGGTCTCATTCTTCATCAGGTGGGAGAAGCTTCGTTTCATGTGCACCAAAGCTATGGAATGAACTCACCCTTTCAAATCCGCACACTTGACACTTTACATATCTTCAAAAGCCAGCTTTTAAAGACTCCATCTCTTCGAATCTGCTTACATTTAACCCATTGCACTTGTCATCTTCACATGGAATTCTGTGAACTCTTTTGTGTTAGCCTCGGAATAGGCAACTACAAAATGAATGCCTGATGATTGATTGATAATCGAGTTGTAATATAAAGTATACCGTGCCTCTCTTTTCCATGTGTGGGAATCATGGTAGTGTTTGTGTTGCAACAAGAATGGTAGTTTTGCCATTCGAATTTTAAAATTAAGAATTAAATTAATCTGATCAACATTGTTACAGAAGATCCCGTTCCGATCAGTTTCTTCATCTACCGGAACAGCAAATTGTTCCAGTCTCCCCGATTGCGGAACCAGGGTGAGAACGCGTCTCCCCGTCGTGTTATTGCTGCTACCGTTGAGGGCGTAAGGATAGATAACCTACCAGTAGATTCCCCAGTCATCACTACCTTCCCCACTCCCAGTGTAAGATTTCGAATGATTTCTGACGATATAAAGTTGCTGTTAGTCACACTTATGAAATTTAAATTGTTAGTTGTGGTTCTGAAGAGAGGCTCCGAGGTCAAATTCGGTTTTTGATTCCACTAATTTTCCAATAGATAAAGTCCTTATGATATCGGGGAACATTGCAAGTCGCTAACCTCATGTTACAATGGTGTAAAATGCCACTGTGTTTGATATCCTTGAAGTGCAATGTTTGTCAAAAATTCAAAAACATTTGATGACGTTACATTTCAAATAGGTAGTCTGTACATTTTTGTACAACGAATTTTCAGTTCACTCATGAATTTTGTTGATATTCAATCAAAACCGACATTGAATTTGAGCGTATGCGCAGAAATTCCTCTTTGGAATGTACAGACACATGTGTTGTTGCTGTTCGATGACGTCATGTTTCAAATTTTGCTCTGAAATAGTTTAAAATAAACGGCTTTTACACCATTTGAACGTGAGGTCAGAGACTTGAATTTTTTTCGCCACTTTCACGAGGACTCTACCTAATTTTTTAAACTTTTTTATGAGATATCGCCTAACTCACAAGGCCGAACGGCCACTCAAGGTGGGGGCTACACTTAACTGATTTGGGCTGTTGACCCAAATCAACTGACACCAGAGGAACGTTGCCACCTACTCCTGGGGCTGAAACAGGGTTTACCCCCTTCACAGTCCGTAAGGATGTAGGCATGGGTATCATCCACTGGGAGCCTGGCTGGTAGAGCAGAATGCACTACCTTCCCAACTATTGGAAAATGAGTGCATCACAAAACTCAATTTGACCTTGAAGCCCCTCCTTAATCTGTGGTTGTCTTCGGAGCACAAAAGGGCTCCCTAAAAGGCATAATAGTCATAACAAAATGCGTCGGGACTTTTCAGATAAACCACATTATTTCACGTCAATGAGATATAATTAAAGAAAAACCACCTTTTCTTAGAGTGATGGTTTCATACTCAAGTGATAGTTATAAAACTTCACACGATTTACAGGTCATCAGAGCAAGCGAGACCATGGATAGATTCGAATGCGTGTTCTGGGATTTTAATTTATCTAACGGCCTTGGTGATTGGTCAAGTAAAGGTTGTAGACTGGACTCGGACATCAGCAACGGCAACAGCCAGACAGTGTGCCACTGTGATCATTTGACCAGCTTTGGGGTGATCTTGGTATGAAATACACAATTGTTTATCCTTTGGTGAACTTATCTTTGCCTTTATCCTATTCTGAGGCTGGAAGGGTACTATTAGTCTGCCAACTCTACGAATGATAGCCAGTAATAACGTGTCTGACTGTAGGAAATTTCTCAAACGGGTTGTTGCACGTAGGTGATTCACCATTGCCATCTTTTGCGTTCGTTTTACCCGAGGTAGTAAAAACTGTAAAAACAAATTATGGTACTAATTATTTCGGTAGTAACGAAGTATACGTTTTATATCAGGATGTTTGCGTATTTCCCACTATACGCCCCCAACCGGAAATTTCTTAATTTGCTCGTCACCCTTTGTTGTGTGTTTGCTTGTAGGATATTCATGGTAACAAAGGTGGCAGCCCATTCCGTGACTACCTCAGCAGGGCTTTACTTGCGATCTCTACTGTTGCCCTCGTCATAACCATCGTCTCTTTTCTTGCAATCAGGTAAGTTAATTATTTAAAAAATATTTTTAAAACATCAATATTACACAAATATTGGATGCATGTGAGTGTATTGTTGCAGAATATAACCACGAGGTGAAACCTGGACTATTCCATTTCACGAGGCAAAGACGGGTGAAATGGGAAACACAGATTTCACGAAAAAAAATGCATTCAATATTTTGTCTCAATATAACACACACCATAGATCACGTCATGTGAAATGTTTTCACAATAAACACAAAACAGACACGGAACTCGTGCACTCCACACTTTGAAAATTCGTTAGAAAAGAAGAAGAAAAAATTGTAAGCAACATTGACAACCAGGTGCGCCGTGTGACCTTTGTTTTTCGTCGGGACGAACCGACAGGAACGATTATTTTGAAAACAAGCATCCTATATTTATCAATATAGGACTCCTAATGCGTCGCGGCAGTAATGCCAATATAAAGTATGACACGTGACGTGTGTTCCACCAATCATATGACAAGTATGATGTTTGCGGTACATAAAACAATTTATATCGGCAAGTAATGGAATAAGTCGAGTTGGCGGGATAATTATCTCGTCAAGATTACTAATACATAATACTACATGTAATACTTATAAACTGATATTCTTATAAACTTATAAACTTATAGTCATTGCGCCCATGGAGGTCTGTACAGGGCCGAGTTTCATATAGAGCTGCTAAAGCACAAATAGCTAAAAACAAAAAATTATGCTTAGCAGAATAAGGTTACCAGCCAAACTACCATTTCAGATGTACAATTAGTGACTGGTATTCTGCTCATTTCAGCTAAGCAGAACATTGTGAAGCATTATTTTCTGCTTAAGAAACTGTATGAAATTGGCCCTGTACTTTCCTCACAGATTATGTCAAGTTGTGGGACTAATGGATCGCTTCTCCAAATCATCAAATCCAATGTCAGTGTTAATCTCTTTTGTCTATGCACTTGTGGCAGGAAATGTCGCAACAGTCGTCCCAAGCAGATCTTAATCAGCCTCTCCTTCTCCCTTTTGGGGCTTGACATTGTCTTCCTGACCGGTATCGAAGCTACGAATCATACAGTCGGCTGTACCATCGTGGCGGTGCTGATTCATTTCTTCGCTCTAGCTTCAGTTGCTTGGATGGCCGTAGAAGCCACCAATTTGTATCTTCTGCTTGTAAAAGTATTTACCCACGTGTCACACTTCATGCTCATGGCGTCAATCGCTGCCTGGGGTAAGGATTCAAAAGACTTTTGTTTTCTTGCACATTTACGTTTGTATAAACCTTTCTTTTGCAACGTCACCGCCCGAGTTTTTGCCAACAAAGGTTGAAAAACTATGGGAAGCCATAAATGCAAAGCACAAATGGATAGCCACAGGTTGTAACAATGTCACACAGAATATTCAAAAATAATGTTGAATTTGTTGGAAACAAAGCAACCAATCATGGGATGTGTTTTTTGCGTGGGTTGTTTACCAACAATAAAAAGGTCTAATGGGTTAGTACGAAGGAGGGCACCAAATGTAGATTCTCTTTGTACGTCTACCGGTCCGATGTTCTGAACGTTATGTGGAAGCTTTCGCTTGGAATAAGACTGCTTCCCATTAGACTTGCAGCTAATGTTTCTCGATTTTCCTCGAAATGAAACCCTTTTCCGAAAAAAAGTAAATAATAACTGTATCGTGTGAATTGGCCCAAATACTGAAGAAAATGAAGCAGTACACTCAATACGGGTAAGAACTGAGCCGGAGAAGGAGAAGGGTCCGTATTTATGGGGGCCATAATTTCGGGGACAGCATGAGTTCGTTTTGGGGGTTAACTGGGGGCTTTTTCCAAATCTCAGCTTGTGCTCCGTTTGATGTAAGAAACCCCATTCATAATGTACACTGCTCTATATTAGACGGAGCCCAAGCCAGAACCGGAGCCCAAGCCGAAGTTTGGAAAACGGCCCATGATCCACACTCTGAGTCATTGACTCATATTTCATGTCACTTAAAATCCCCTGTGGCCAGAGACCGGGTGCGGTGGAGAGGAAACCTTGCAACCTTGTATGGCCACTTGGCCCGAAGAGGATAGGTAAGGTAAGGTATCCCAAAAACGAGTCATTCTGATTCAGAAATGAGTTGGACCCACCGCACGGACCCTTCCAGGTCAGTTCTGACTCGGCTCATTTTAGACTGATAGGCCTAAATAGACCAAAGGGACAACTTCAAAACTGTTGTGAAGAATATCACTTCCCCGCACTTGTAAAAAACATTGATATCTAATTAAATCGAACACACTTGATATCTCTTTAAGTAATTCATACGAAATGGTTGTGTCCAATTTACAGGACTTCCGTTAATGGTGGTTTCCATCGTACTTGCAGTTGACCACACACAATACGTAAATGAAAAATAGTAAGTATTACAATGAACCCTTATTTTCAAGCCAAATCTGAAGATTGTTCACAGGTTTAATATATCGTTACCGTAATTTATTATTGAGAAAAATTTCATTCGTGACCTTCCACTTTAATGGCGGTGAGTTACGCAAATAATGCCCTTAACAACAAAGTATTACAAAATACTAAGCCGAATTTCCTCTCAGGAAACCCACGATTGTAGGGTGCATGTTTCTTCACATCCATGGAATAAAAATAACTGATACCTTTTAAAACCCTGCATCTAGCAAGGCGGCAGTAGCGGAAGTCACATTTTTGTGTTTCTATCAAAAATATAAGAACCGTTCGGTCAAATCCGGTCATATTCCATGTAATCCTCTATTAGAACACCCCATTTGGGATAGTGTAGTCACCCAAGGGGTTGAGTTCACTAAAGGGTCACCTCGACCCTTTGAAGTTTGCCGGCGGCATTCCCGATTGACACGTATTCCCCAAAAACCCAAACGTTTGTACACACCCATTGAAACACATACAGAATTTCGCCTTTGCATTTAGATAATTATTGTCTGCATGCAGCCAACACAATGTAATATATCTATCATCAGACTAATACAATGCAAACACCCCCAACACCACCATACCAATACAGACGTAATTGCCATATAACTAAAAGTGCCTTCCAAAGAACCACATAAAAGTGTCTGCCAGTGATTTTTGGGGGAGCTTCGGGTACCATGGTTTTAAGGGTATAAATTTTCATGATTGATTAGTATACCGGAATACATTTAGCTATACCGGGGCTTCAGACACTGGGGACAAAGGGCACCAATGACTATTATTATGATCCTAGTTGAATGTTTTCCCTATACTTCCAGTTGTTTTCTGAGAGTCGGCAACTCGTTATACTTTGGCCAAGTCCTCATCATTGGAATTGTTCTACTCTTCAACTTCGTTATCTTCACCCTGGTTATGCGCGGGCTGACCTGCCCCCAAAAGAGCCTGGTTTCATCGAAAAGCCAGGATAGGAGCACTCGTACGGAGATGGTTACTCGACTCAAGAATGCCCTTTTCATCTCAGTCTTGCTAGGTCTGACCTGGGTCTTTGGACTCTTGTCTTCTATCGGGCCGTTGTGGCTAAACATAGCCTTCCAAGTCATATTCGAAGTCTTGAACTCTCTCCAGGGCATTGCAATCTTTCTTATGTTTTGCCTGAGGGAGCAGGAAGTTCGTAAGGCTTGGATTGGCGTGTTTGTAAGAAAAGAAAGAGAAAGCCAAATTTCAATGAAAAATAATTATTCATCCAACCGAACCGTGGATCAATGAAAAGAAAGAGAAAGCCAAATTTCATTGAAAAATAATTATGCATCCAACCGAACCGTGGATCAATTAAGTTCAAAAGAGCAGGTGTCAAAAATTAATGCCAGCAAGCTCAAAATGTGCCAGAATTCTTCATTGTTTAAAGGGCAATCTATACAACACAATTATTTCCAATGCTTCACGCATTCAGGTTTGTAATTTTTCACAATATTACTGAATGATAGGGCAATAGTTACCGCACAATGCTGCTTGAACCATTTTAAGGTGTCCATATAGGCTACAGTGGATACAGTGCAGGAATTTGATAGAGAAATGATAGAGAAATGATGGCGCTGTCCCATTCAGTGACACTCCAACACTGTTGACTTGAGATTTACATAAAACTGTAAAAGTGTTTTTACATGCTTTATGGGTGAGGTTTGCGTCTGGGTAATATGTTCGTATTTTTGTCAAATTGACGGGGGTGATATGACAAACATAAATAGGACCAGAGGAACTGGTTGACAAGTGTCAACAAATTGGTTTTCAAGGGGTAGACCGCGAGGATATTTTTTCAGATCCTCTTTGTGTATAGCAATAACATGTTTTCATGCCTTCTTGGCACTCATCAGTTGCATGTGGGTGATTCTAATAGAATCTGTAGGTCTTATGTCTTGTGAAAGACATATTATTTGTGTAGTTCGCTTAGGTTCAGGTAAAATGTAATATTTTCCGTATGCGGATTTTTAGTCCTGAGTTGAGTTTTCAGTATATGTGACCTGTTCCTCCAATAAGGATATTAGGATGTTTAGTGTTTCATCCGGGTCTTCAAAACCCGAATCATCAGGGGGTGGAGCGAGCTGTTTAGAGGTTGAGTCGGTTGGACTCCGGTTTAGTTTTGCTCTGATCATCTTTTCCCTTATGTTTTGATCTTTTCTATACGCAATGAAAGGAGGGTCTGGAAAGATCCCCGAAAGTGTTTCATGATTGCGTATTAGAGACCAGTTTTGTTTGATGGATTTGTTTAGGTCACTTTGGTTGATGTACGGGTTGTATGTCGTACTGAAAACCAATGGAGTTTTGCTTTCCGTTTTTTCTTGTTGTTTATGAATCAAATTAGATCGTTCTCTGTGTGATACTGTTTCCGTGATGTTGTTTATCTCTGAAAGGTTATAGCCTCTTGCTATTAGCTTTTCAGAGAAATTGTTGACTTTAATTAAGAAATCATCTTCGTTATTTGTGTTTCTGGCATATCGGAGTGTTTCTCCGTATATGAATGCTTTGAACACATGTGGGGGGTGTGATGATGTCTTGTGTAGGTATTGGTAGGTTTCAGTAGGTTTGGTATATACTTTTGTGTCTAAAATACCAGTTTCACTGAACCTTTTACCTTTGAAGATTGTTAGGTCAAGGTAGTTGATGGCAGTATCAGAGGCCTCAAAAGTGAATTTGAGGGTTGGGTGTATTTGATTCATGTCGTTGATAAGGCTCTTGAAATTGTCAAGGGTGTTGTTATAGATGACAAGTATGTCGTCTCTATAACGCCACCAGGTTAGGATGTGATCAGCTTTTTCCAGGATTTGTTTTTCCAGAACATGTAGTGTAATATCACAGATTTCAGGGCTTGCTGTTGAACCCATGGCGCATCCGATTTTTTGGAGATAGTAGTTGTTACTGAAATGGAAGCAGTTTCTTCCTAATATCAGTTCCAATAGTTTACGGATGCAGTTGGAGGGTGGTTTTGTGATAGAGTATGGGTGGTTGGTTCGGTCTAGGGCATCGCAAACACTGTTTATTGCTTCCGTTTGACGGACGTTTGTGTACATTGAGACAACATCAATACTTGTTATCAGAACATTGGGTGGAAATGTGGAATCCTCAAGTTTGCGCAATATGTCTGCGGTATCGCGGACATATGTTGGTTGGGCGGTAACTATCGGAAGAAGGAAAAAGTCCACAAATTCTGATATTTTGGCTGTAGGGCTTGAACATCCACTTATTATAGGTCTCCCTACGAAAGGCGTGCCCGCGGGTGGTGTTTTGTGTATCTTCGGCAGAAAATACATAGTAGGGCAGTGGCCTGGTTGTGAGAGTGGATCAAGATAAGCCAGGGTTTGTTTGTTGATGTATTTGCTTCTATGCATATTGATGAGTAGGTTGTGGACCATTGTAATGGTCTGTTGTGTGATATCTTGGTCAAGCTTTGTGTAGTGCTTGGATTCAAGATGTCGGTAGCCTACTTCAAGGTAATCAGTGCGGTTCATTATGCAAATGCCTCTTCCTTTGTCGTAAGGTTTAATTACGATGTCTGGATTGTTTTTTAGTTTGGTTATGGCTGATATTTCTTGTTTGGTCATATTTCTGAGCTGATTGCGCAATCGAATATGAGCAAATTGGTATTTTGTGGCTTCCCAATAATTCTCGAGTGTCGCACATTGTGTTGAATTTGGATGCCATTTTGAGGGTGGTTTGAAAGGTTGAGCCTTGGTAGGTTTGTTGTGCATTAGGAAGGCAATTCTCATTCTTCTTTGGAAGATATTGAAATCACTCAGAAGTTTTTTACGGGTGGGTTTGGCCGGAGTGGGAACAAAGTTGAGACCTTTTCCTAAAGCAACTTTCTCAATTGTGGAAAGGTTTGCCTTGGATAGGTTGGTTATGAAATGTTCACTTTCTTCTGCCAGTTGTTTAAGAATATTATTCTTTTTGAACCGTTTAGATTTGGAGCATGTGTGTGAAAAGTTATTGGCTTTTCTTTGGGAGCTGTTTGCTCGTTTATCAAACTTTCGTTTAGTCATACTTATGAAAGAAGAGTTATACCAGTAGTTGTGTTCAGTAATAATATATACTTGGATTTGTCGTATTATATTATTATTATTAGATTATTTATTTAATGAAAAATAAATAACAAAGCTGTATATTATCTCTCTTTGGAAGATGGGGTGGTCCTGAAAAGGACCGGTTTGTTTGAAAGTAAACGAGTTACAGGTGCTCCCGTTTTCTCTTCGAGCCCTTGCTTGCCGGTTGTCTTGGTCTTGTGAAGTACCCGAAGAGTTGAGTGGCCGTTCTCAGGTTGGCTCCTTCAAAGTCTGCTACAAGCTTGGTTCTTGCCTCTTTCCTCGCCGTCCCCAATTTCTGTTCGATCTCCTTCTCCTGGAACTTGTACTCTTCCAGTGCTAGTTGTACTAGAAGCAACGAGGCTTTTGACGTGAGTCTATTCCAGTTCTCCGTAAAGGAGGGCTGAAAGGTTAGGCCTCGGTGCGGGTGTGGTGGTTTCGCCGTTGATTTTAGGTAGACCGGTGGTTTGTTTGTTGTTATGGCTTGGTTGTAAACTCCTAGTTGACTAGTGATGTGGCTTTTGGCGGCCGATAGTCTGTTGACTGGTTCCGCCAAAAGTTTCACGTTGTTGAAGTCAGTTTCTGATAGCCTGATACGAGGGACAGGGGTTTCGTTTGCGAATTCCTCCCTGACCTCGAGAGATGTAATTAGTGAATCCTCTAGGCGGTCTATCAGGGGCAGTTGTCCGCACTGGAAGTCGCTAGAGTTGGAGGATGCAGGAGATGGTGGGTCCTGGCTGGGAGGAGGTTGAGGGCTTGTTTTGGTGCGTCGCTTGAAGGATTTACTTAGCTTGGTCGACATGTTGTCAGTGGCGTGATCGCCGTGGTGACAGGGTATATATCCAGAGAAAAAGTGGACGCTGCGAAGGTCACTCAGGTGTATGCTTCCAGGAGTTGCGGGTAGTTGATTGGTTGGTTGAAGTTCCTTTGTGTTCAGAAGGTGTTAGTGTCCAGTAGTTCCGGTGGTTGGCTCGCACAAAATGCGCGGGAATACTGAATGTGGGATTCTGGATTCCGTGGCAAGTTTGTGTTTGTTTTTTTGTGGAAATGGCGAAATTTTCCCTTTTCGAATGCGAAAAAATGAGAAATAAAATTGTAGTACCATTTCTACAGATGTGTGGAGTACTAATTGAGTATATGAGCCAGATTATTTGTTCCCTTCCGGTTGCGGAATTGGGAAAGGTATCACGGGTTGTTTGTGTGTGAAGGGTTGTAATGATTTTCTATTGTTTTGGAGCAAATATTTCTGTTCTGTCCCGCCTGCGGGTGTGTGAACGGGGAGTGGTTATACTTTTTTTTGCTCGTGTTTGTTTTTATTTTGGAAGATGTTCCATGATTTGATTTTGAAAATCTCATTTCCCGAGGAAATGGTATATATACCCGGTTGCGGGTAAATTGTAGTATTGTGGTACCTTAGTTATATTATAAGGTGTATAAACGGGTTTGACATCGAGACAAGGGTTTATGGGTTGTGGGTAGTGTTTTGTAAAGAAAATAATGGATTGCTGTTTGCGTTTACATTATAATCTCTTATATGGTAATTAATTATTAAATAATAATTAATTCAAGAGTGTGGGTACCCATTCATTTATGTGTTTTCCATCTGAATGCAGAAAGTTTCGGAAAAATATTGAAAGGTGTTTGGTGTCCTTTTTAAAACCGGATTGCGGAAGGAAAAGGTTTTGAGTTTATTTTCAATATTTGTATTTATGTGGATGTCAGGTTCGTTCTTTTTTAAGAAGAGCGGAACGGATTTTGGTTTTGGACATCATGGTAATGATGTTATTTGGTCATGTTTTTAGACGGACCGGTAGGTATCAAGTCGTGTAGTGGCATAAAGTATGTCTTATACCTGTTGTAGTGCAGTGTGGAGCAACCTGAAGATACCAGTCTCGCTAAACGAGTGGTATACCCCGGTAGCTTGTGTAGCCATCGACCCACAGTACCTCCTAAAAAGGCAAGGAGTATAGCAGTAAATGATAGAGAAATGATGGCGCTGTCCCATTCAGTGACACTCCAACACTGTTGACTTGAGATTTACATAAAACTGTAAAAGTGTTTTTACATGCTTTATGGGTGAGGTTTGCGTCTGGGTAATATGTTCGTATTTTTGTCAAATTGACGGGGGTGATATGACAAACATAAATAGGACCAGAGGAACTGGTTGACAAGTGTCAACAAATTGGTTTTCAAGGGGTAGACCGCGAGGATATTTTTTCAGATCCTCTTTGTGTATAGCAATAACATGTTTTCATGCCTTCTTGGCACTCATCAGTTGCATGTGGGTGATTCTAATAGAATCTGTAGGTCTTATGTCTTGTGAAAGACATATTATTTGTGTAGTTCGCTTAGGTTCAGGTAAAATGTAATATTTTCCGTATGCGGATTTTTAGTCCTGAGTTGAGTTTTCAGTATATGTGACCTGTTCCTCCAATAAGGATATTAGGATGTTTAGTGTTTCATCCGGGTCTTCAAAACCCGAATCATCAGGGGGTGGAGCGAGCTGTTTAGAGGTTGAGTCGGTTGGACTCCGGTTTAGTTTTTGCTCTGATCATCTTTTCCCTTATGTTTTGATCTTTTCTATACGCAATGAAAGGAGGGTCTGGAAAGATCCCCGAAAGTGTTTCATGATTGCGTATTAGAGACCAGTTTTGTTTGATGGATTTGTTTAGGTCACTTTGGTTGATGTACGGGTTGTATGTCGTACTGAAAACCAATGGAGTTTTGCTTTCCGTTTTTTCTTGTTGTTTATGAATCAAATTAGATCGTTCTCTGTGTGATACTGTTTCCGTGATGTTGTTTATCTCTGAAAGGTTATAGCCTCTTGCTATTAGCTTTTCAGAGAAATTGTTGACTTTAATTAAGAAATCATCTTCGTTATTTGTGTTTCTGGCATATCGGAGTGTTTCTCCGTATATGAATGCTTTGAACACATGTGGGGGGTGTGATGATGTCTTGTGTAGGTATTGGTAGGTTTCAGTAGGTTTGGTATATACTTTTGTGTCTAAAATACCAGTTTCACTGAACCTTTTACCTTTGAAGATTGTTAGGTCAAGGTAGTTGATGGCAGTATCAGAGGCCTCAAAAGTGAATTTGAGGGTTGGGTGTATTTGATTCATGTCGTTGATAAGGCTCTTGAAATTGTCAAGGGTGTTGTTATAGATGACAAGTATGTCGTCTCTATAACGCCACCAGGTTAGGATGTGATCAGCTTTTTCCAGGATTTGTTTTTCCAGAACATGTAGTGTAATATCACAGATTTCAGGGCTTGCTGTTGAACCCATGGCGCATCCGATTTTTTGGAGATAGTAGTTGTTACTGAAATGGAAGCAGTTTCTTCCTAATATCAGTTCCAATAGTTTACGGATGCAGTTGGAGGGTGGTTTTGTGATAGAGTATGGGTGGTTGGTTCGGTCTAGGGCATCGCAAACACTGTTTATTGCTTCCGTTTGACGGACGTTTGTGTACATTGAGACAACATCAATACTTGTTATCAGAACATTGGGTGGAAATGTGGAATCCTCAAGTTTGCGCAATATGTCTGCGGTATCGCGGACATATGTTGGTTGGGCGGTAACTATCGGAAGAAGGAAAAAGTCCACAAATTCTGATATTTTGGCTGTAGGGCTTGAACATCCACTTATTATAGGTCTCCCTACGAAAGGCGTGCCCGCGGGTGGTGTTTTGTGTATCTTCGGCAGAAAATACATAGTAGGGCAGTGGCCTGGTTGTGAGAGTGGATCAAGATAAGCCAGGGTTTGTTTGTTGATGTATTTGCTTCTATGCATATTGATGAGTAGGTTGTGGACCATTGTAATGGTCTGTTGTGTGTATATCTTGGTCAAGCTTTGTGTAGTGCTTGGATTCAAGATGTCGGTAGCCTACTTCAAGGTAATCAGTGCGGTTCATTATGCAAATGCCTCTTCCTTTGTCGTAAGGTTTAATTACGATGTCTGGATTGTTTTTTAGTTTGGTTATGGCTGATATTTCTTGTTTGGTCATATTTCTGAGCTGATTGCGCAATCGAATATGAGCAAATTGGTATTTTGTGGCTTCCCAATAATTCTCGAGTGTCGCACATTGTGTTGAATTTGGATGCCATTTTGAGGGTGGTTTGAAAGGTTGAGCCTTGGTAGGTTTGTTGTGCATTAGGAAGGCAATTCTCATTCTTCTTTGGAAGATATTGAAATCACTCAGAAGTTTTTTACGGGTGGGTTTGGCCGGAGTGGGAACAAAGTTGAGACCTTTTCCTAAAGCAACTTTCTCAATTGTGGAAAGGTTTGCCTTGGATAGGTTGGTTATGAAATGTTCACTTTCTTCTGCCAGTTGTTTAAGAATATTATTCTTTTTGAACCGTTTAGATTTGGAGCATGTGTGTGAAAAGTTATTGGCTTTTCTTTGGGAGCTGTTTGCTCGTTTATCAAACTTTCGTTTAGTCATACTTATGAAAGAAGAGTTATACCAGTAGTTGTGTTCAGTAATAATATATACTTGGATTTGTCGTATTATATTATTATTATTAGATTATTTATTTAATGAAAAATAAATAACAAAGCTGTATATTATCTCTCTTTGGAAGATGGGGTGGTCCTGAAAAGGACCGGTTTGTTTGAAAGTAAACGAGTTACAGGTGCTCCCGTTTTCTCTTCGAGCCCTTGCTTGCCGGTTGTCTTGGTCTTGTGAAGTACCCGAAGAGTTGAGTGGCCGTTCTCAGGTTGGCTCCTTCAAAGTCTGCTACAAGCTTGGTTCTTGCCTCTTTCCTCGCCGTCCCCAATTTCTGTTCGATCTCCTTCTCCTGGAACTTGTACTCTTCCAGTGCTAGTTGTACTAGAAGCAACGAGGCTTTTGACGTGAGTCTATTCCAGTTCTCCGTAAAGGAGGGCTGAAAGGTTAGGCCTCGGTGCGGGTGTGGTGGTTTCGCCGTTGATTTTAGGTAGACCGGTGGTTTGTTTGTTGTTATGGCTTGGTTGTAAACTCCTAGTTGACTAGTGATGTGGCTTTTGGCGGCCGATAGTCTGTTGACTGGTTCCGCCAAAAGTTTCACGTTGTTGAAGTCAGTTTCTGATAGCCTGATACGAGGGACAGGGGTTTCGTTTGCGAATTGATAGAGAAATGATAGAGAAATGATAGAGAAATGATGGCGCTGTCCATTCAGTGACACTCCAACACTGTTGACTTGAGATTTACATAAAACTGTAAAAGTGTTTTTACATGCTTTATGGGTGAGGTTTGCGTCTGGGTAATATGTTCGTATTTTTGTCAAATTGACGGGGGTGATATGACAAACATAAATAGGACCAGAGGAACTGGTTGACAAGTGTCAACAAATTGGTTTTCAAGGGGTAGACCGCGAGGATATTTTTTCAGATCCTCTTTGTGTATAGCAATAACATGTTTTCATGCCTTCTTGGCACTCATCAGTTGCATGTGGGTGATTCTAATAGAATCTGTAGGTCTTATGTCTTGTGAAAGACATATTATTTGTGTAGTTCGCTTAGGTTCAGGTAAAATGTAATATTTTCCGTATGCGGATTTTTAGTCCTGAGTTGAGTTTTCAGTATATGTGACCTGTTCCTCCAATAAGGATATTAGGATGTTTAGTGTTTCATCCGGGTCTTCAAAACCCGAATCATCAGGGGGTGGAGCGAGCTGTTTAGAGGTTGAGTCGGTTGGACTCCGGTTTAGTTTTGCTCTGATCATCTTTTCCCTTATGTTTTGATCTTTTCTATACGCAATGAAAGGAGGGTCTGGAAAGATCCCCGAAAGTGTTTCATGATTGCGTATTAGAGACCAGTTTTGTTTGATGGATTTGTTTAGGTCACTTTGGTTGATGTACGGGTTGTATGTCGTACTGAAAACCAATGGAGTTTTGCTTTCCGTTTTTTCTTGTTGTTTATGAATCAAATTAGATCGTTCTCTGTGTGATACTGTTTCCGTGATTTTGTTTATCTCTGAAAGGTTATAGCCTCTTGCTATTAGCTTTTCAGAGAAATTGTTGACTTTAATTAAGAAATCATCTTCGTTATTTGTGTTTCTGGCATATCGGAGTGTTTCTCCGTATATGAATGCTTTGAACACATGTGGGGGGTGTGATGATGTCTTGTGTAGGTATTGGTAGGTTTCAGTAGGTTTGGTATATACTTTTGTGTCTAAAATACCAGTTTCACTGAACCTTTTACCTTTGAAGATTGTTAGGTCAAGGTAGTTGATGGCAGTATCAGAGGCCTCAAAAGTGAATTTGAGGGTTGGGTGTATTTGATTCATGTCGTTGATAAGGCTCTTGAAATTGTCAAGGGTGTTGTTATAGATGACAAGTATGTCGTCTCTATAACGCCACCAGGTTAGGATGTGATCAGCTTTTTCCAGGATTTGTTTTTCCAGAACATGTAGTGTAATATCACAGATTTCAGGGCTTGCTGTTGAACCCATGGCGCATCCGATTTTTTGGAGATAGTAGTTGTTACTGAAATGGAAGCAGTTTCTTCCTAATATCAGTTCCAATAGCTTACGGATGCAGTTGGAGGGTGGTTTTGTGATAGAGTATGGGTGGTTGGTTCGGTCTAGGGCATCGCAAACACTGTTTATTGCTTCCGTTTGACGGACGTTTGTGTACATTGAGACAACATCAATATTTGTTATCAGAACATTGGGTGGAAATGTGGAATCCTCAAGTTTGCGCAATATGTCTGCGGTATCGCGGACATATGTTGGTTGGGCGGTAACTATCGGAAGAAGGAAAAAGTCCACAAATTCTGATATTTTGGCTGTAGGGCTTGAACATCCACTTATTATAGGTCTCCCTACGAAAGGCGTGCCCGCGGGTGGTGTTTTGTGTATCTTCGGCAGAAAATACATAGTAGGGCAGTGGCCTGGTTGTGAGAGTGGATCAAGATAAGCCAGGGTTTGTTTGTTGATGTATTTGCTTCTATGCATATTGATGAGTAGGTTGTGGACCATTGTAATGGTCTGTTGTGTGATATCTTGGTCAAGCTTTGTGTAGTGCTTGGATTCAAGATGTCGGTAGCCTACTTCAAGGTAATCAGTGCGGTTCATTATGCAAATGCCTCTTCCTTTGTCGTAAGGTTTAATTACGATGTCTGGATTGTTTTTTAGTTTGGTTATGGCTGATATTTCTTGTTTGGTCATATTTCTGAGCTGATTGCGCAATCGAATATGAGCAAATTGGTATTTTGTGGCTTCCAAATAATTCTCGAGTGTCGCACATTGTGTTGAATTTGGATGCCATTTTGAGGGTGGTTTGAAAGGTTGAGCCTTGGTAGGTTTGTTGTGCATTAGGAAGGCAATTCTCATTCTTCTTTGGAAGATATTGAAATCACTCAGAAGTTTTTTACGGGTGGGTTTGGCCGGAGTGGGAACAAAGTTGAGACCTTTTCCTAAAGCAACTTTCTCAATTGTGGAAAGGTTTGCCTTGGATAGGTTGGTTATGAAATGTTCACTTTCTTCTGCCAGTTGTTTAAGAATATTATTCTTTTTGAACCGTTTAGATTTGGAGCATGTGTGTGAAAAGTTATTGGCTTTTCTTTGGGAGCTGTTTGCTCGTTTATCAAACTTTCGTTTAGTCATACTTATGAAAGAAGAGTTATACCAGTAGTTGTGTTCAGTAATAATATATACTTGGATTTGTCGTATTATATTATTATTATTAGATTATTTATTTAATGAAAAATAAATAACAAAGCTGTATATTATCTCTCTTTGGAAGATGGGGTGGTCCTGAAAAGGACCGGTTTGTTTGAAAGTAAACGAGTTACAGGTGCTCCCGTTTTCTCTTCGAGCCCTTGCTTGCCGGTTGTCTTGGTCTTGTGAAGTACCCGAAGAGTTGAGTGGCCGTTCTCAGGTTGGCTCCTTCAAAGTCTGCTACAAGCTTGGTTCTTGCCTCTTTCCTCGCCGTCCCCAATTTCTGTTCGATCTCCTTCTCCTGGAACTTGTACTCTTCCAGTGCTAGTTGTACTAGAAGCAACGAGGCTTTTGACGTGAGTCTATTCCAGTTCTCCGTAAAGGAGGGCTGAAAGGTTAGGCCTCGGTGCGGGTGTGGTGGTTTCGCCGTTGATTTTAGGTAGACCGGAGGTTTGTTTGTTGTTATGGCTTGGTTGTAAACTCCTAGTTGACTAGTGATGTGGCTTTTGGCGGCCGATAGTCTGTTGACTGGTTCCGCCAAAAGTTTCACGTTGTTGAAGTCAGTTTCTGATAGCCTGATACGAGGGACAGGGGTTTCGTTTGCGAATTCCTCCCTGACCTCGAGAGATGTAATTAGGGAGTCCTCTAGGCGGTCTATCAGGGGCAGTTGTCCGCACTGGAAGTCGCTAGAGTTGGAGGATGCAGGAGATGGTGGGTCCTGGCTGGGAGGAGGTTGAGGGCTTGTTTTGGTGCGTCGCTTGAAGGATTTACTTAGCTTGGTCGACATGTTGTCAGTGGCGTGATCGCCGTGGTGACAGGGTATATATCCAGAGAAAAAGTGGACGCTGCGAAGGTCACTCAGGTGTATGCTTCCAGGAGTTGCGGGTAGTTGATTGGTTGGTTGAAGTTCCTTTGTGTTCAGAAGGTGTTAGTGTCCAGTAGTTCCGGTGGTTGGCTCGCACAAAATGCGCGGGAATACTGAATGTGGGATTCTGGATTCCGTGGCAAGTTTGTGTTTGTTTTTTTGTGGAAATGGCGAAATTTTCCCTTTTCGAATGCGAAAAAATGAGAAATAAAATTGTAGTACCATTTCTACAGATGTGTGGAGTACTAATTGAGTATATGAGCCAGATTATTTGTTCCCTTCCGGTTGCGGAATTGGGAAAGGTATCACGGGTTGTTTGTGTGTGAAGGGTTGTAATGATTTTCTATTGTTTTGGAGCAAATATTTCTGTTCTGTCCCGCCTGCGGGTGTGTGAACGGGGAGTGGTTATACTTTTTTTTGCTCGTGTTTGTTTTTATTTTGGAAGATGTTCCATGATTTGATTTTGAAAATCTCATTTCCCGAGGAAATGGTATATATACCCGGTTGCGGGTAAATTGTAGTATTGTGGTACCTTAGTTATATTATAAGGTGTATAAACGGGTTTGACATCGAGACAAGGGTTTATGGGTTGTGGGTAGTGTTTTGTAAAGAAAATAATGGATTGCTGTTTGCGTTTACATTATAATCTCTTATATGGTAATTAATTATTAAATAATAATTAATTCAAGAGTGTGGGTACCCATTCATTTATGTGTTTTCCATCTGAATGCAGAAAGTTTCGGAAAAATATTGAAAGGTGTTTGGTGTCCTTTTTAAAACCGGATTGCGGAAGGAAAAGGTTTTGAGTTTATTTTCAATATTTGTATTTATGTGGATGTCAGGTTCGTTCTTTTTTAAGAAGAGCGGAACGGATTTTGGTTTTGGACATCATGGTAATGATGTTATTTGGTCATGTTTTTAGACGGACCGGTAGGTATCAAGTCGTGTAGTGGCATAAAGTATGTCTTATACCTGTTGTAGTGCAGTGTGGAGCAACCTGAAGATACCAGTCTCGCTAAACGAGTGGTATACCCCGGTAGCTTGTGTAGCCATCGACCCACAGTACCTCCTAAAAAGGCAAGGAGTATAGCAGTAAATGATAGAGAAATGATGGCGCTGTCCCATTCAGTGACACTCCAACACTGTTGACTTGAGATTTACATAAAACTGTAAAAGTGTTTTTACATGCTTTATGGGTGAGGTTTGCGTCTGGGTAATATGTTCGTATTTTTGTCAAATTGACGGGGGTGATATGACAAACATAAATAGGACCAGAGGAACTGGTTGACAAGTGTCAACAAATTGGTTTTCAAGGGGTAGACCGCGAGGATATTTTTTCAGATCCTCTTTGTGTATAGCAATAACATGTTTTCATGCCTTCTTGGCACTCATCAGTTGCATGTGGGTGATTCTAATAGAATCTGTAGGTCTTATGTCTTGTGAAAGACATATTATTTGTGTAGTTCGCTTAGGTTCAGGTAAAATGTAATATTTTCCGTATGCGGATTTTTAGTCCTGAGTTGAGTTTTCAGTATATGTGACCTGTTCCTCCAATAAGGATATTAGGATGTTTAGTGTTTCATCCGGGTCTTCAAAACCCGAATCATCAGGGGGTGGAGCGAGCTGTTTAGAGGTTGAGTCGGTTGGACTCCGGTTTAGTTTTGCTCTGATCATCTTTTCCCTTATGTTTTGATCTTTTCTATACGCAATGAAAGGAGGGTCTGGAAAGATCCCCGAAAGTGTTTCATGATTGCGTATTAGAGACCAGTTTTAGAGAAGGAGAAGGGTCCGTATTTATGGGGGCCATAATTTCGGGGACAGCATGAGTTCGTTTTGGGGGTTTAACTGGGGGCTTTTTCCAAATCTCAGCTTGTGCTCCGTTTGATGTAAGAAACCCCATTCATAATGTACACTGCTCTATATTAGACGGAGCCCAAGCCAGAACCGGAGCCCAAGCCGAAGTTTGGAAAACGGCCCATAATCCACACTCTGAGTCATTGACTCATATTTCAGGTCACTTAAAATCCCCTGTGGCCAGAAGCCGGGTGCGGTGGAGAGGAAACCTTGCAACCTTGTATGGCCACTTGGCCCGAAGAGGGTAGGTAAGGTAAGATATCCCAAAAACGAGTCATTCTGATTCAGAAATGAGTTGGACCCACCACACGGACCCTTCCAGGTCAGTTCTGACTCGGCTCATTTTAGACTGATAGGCCTAAATAGACCAAAGGGACAACTTCAAAACTGTTGTGAAGAATATCACTTCCCCGCACTTGTAAAAAACATTGATATCTAATTAAATCGAATACACTTGATATCTCTTTAAGTAATTCATACGAAATGGTTGTGTCCAATTTACAGGACTTCCGTTAATGGTGGTTTCCATCGTACTTGCAGTTGACCACACACAATACGTAAATGAAAAATAGTAAGTATTACAATGAACCCTTCATTTTCAAGCCAAATCTGAAGATTGTTCACAGGTTTAATATATCGTTACCGTAATTTATTATTGAGAAAAATTTCATTCGTGACCTTCCACTTTAATGGCGGTGAGTTACGCAAATAATGCCCTTAACAACAAAGTATTACAAAATACTAAGCCGAATTTCCTCTCAGGAAACCCACGATTGTAGGGTGCATGTTTCTTCACATCCATGGAATAAAAAAAACTGATACCTTTTAAAACCCTGCATCTAGCAAGGCGGCAGTAGCGGAAGTCACATTTTTGTGTTTCTATCAAAAATATAAGAACCGTTCGGTCAAATCCGGTCGTACTCCATGTAATCCTCTATTAGAACACCCCATTTGGGATAGTGTAGTCACCCAAGGGGTTGAGTTCACTAAAGGGTCACCTCGACCCTTCGAAGTTTGCCGGCGGCATTCCCGATTGACACGCATTCCCCCCAAACCATACGTTTGTACACACCCATTGAAACACAGAATTTCGCCTTTGCATTTAGATAATTACGGTCTGCATGCAGCCAACACAATGTAATATATCTATCATCAGACTAATACAATGCAAACACCCCCCAACACCACCACACCAATACAGACGTAATTGCCATATAACTAAAAGTGCCTTCCAAAGAACCACATAAAAGTGTCTGCGAGTGATTTTTGGGGAGCTTCGGGTACCATGGTTTTAAGGGTATAAATTTTCATGATTGATTAGTATACCGGAATACATTTAGCTATACCGGGGCTTCAGACACTGGGGACAAAGGGCACCAATGACTATTATTATGATCCTAGTTGAATGTTTTCCCTATACTTCCAGTTGTTTTCTGAGAGTCGGCAACTCGTTATACTTTGGCCAAGTCCTCATCATTGGAATTGTTCTACTCTTCAACTTCGTTATCTTCACCCTGGTTATGCGCGGGCTGACCTGCCCCCAAAAGAGCCTGGTTTCATCGAAAAGCCAGGATAGGAGCACTCGTACGAAGATGGTTACTCGACTCAAGAATGCCCTTTTCATCTCAGTCTTGCTAGGTCTGACCTGGGTCTTTGGACTCTTGTCTTCTATCGGGCCGGTGTGGCTAAACATAGCCTTCCAAGTCATATTCGAAGTCTTGAACTCTCTCCAGGGCATTGCAATCTTTTTTATGTTTTGCCTGAGGGAGCAGGAAGTTCGTAAGGCTTGGATTGGCGTGTTTGTAAGAAAAGAAAGAGAAAGCCAAATTTCAATGAAAAATAATTATTCATCCAACCGAACCGTGGATCAATGAAAAGAAAGAGAAAGCCAAATTTCAATGAAAAATAATTATGCATCCAACCGAACCGTGGATCAATGAAGTTCAACAGAGCAGGTGTCAAAAATTAATGCCAGCAAGCTCAAAATGTGCCAGAATTCTTCATTGTTTAAAGGGCAATCTATACAACATAATTATTTCCAATGCTTCACGCATTCAGGTTTGTAATTTTTCACAATATTACTGAATGATAGGGTAATAGTTACCGCACAATGCTGCTTGAACCATTTTAAGGTGTCCATATAGGCTACAGTGGATACAGTGCAGGAATTTCGGTGCTGCATTCTCTTTTGTAGATTTTTTTTCTACAGAGATGACTAAAGGTTGAAAAGTACCATGCTACAAGTTTTATTGTTTTTTCATGTATTTTTGCCAAAGCGTTACAATAGATCTTATGCATTGACGTCATCAAGCCGTCATCTTAGAGGTAAACCGATGATGAAACATTGGAGACGCACAGATCTATACGCGCGGCGCACGGGATTGGCAAATGAACGTCTTCCTTTTTAACTCTAGGCGAGGGCGCCCTACTCAGATGACGTCATGTGCATCAGACCTACAAGGTAACACAGTATTATGGTACTGTTAATTTGACGTGGAGTGTCGTGGTCTAGTTGAAGTCTTGGGTCAAGACACTCCTACCGCAGCTGCATACGCGCTATCAGAGCTGCGTATTGAGAGGGACCAGTTTTCATTGGTCCAAATGTCGCTTAACCCAATGTACAGTCTAGTCTAGCACCCTGTGCGCGCACATGCGTTTCTTTTTTGGACCGAAAATGGCTTGCAATCGCAAGTTGTCGCCAGTGGCGCAAGTAAGGGGAAACACGGGGGGCACGTCTCCCCCTCCCCTATTGATGTCCGTGCCCCCTGGGTGGCCCCCAGAAGCACATCTCACAATTTATATTAGGTTTTTTCTAGTGCTTAATATTACTCAATGTATACTTTTCAATAAGTTATGTAAACTATATTTTTTGTTTATTTCTCCAAATCTATAGCCCTAACTCACGGCGGTAGTAAAACGGAAATAGATTGATTCAAGTTGATTTAAAATTGTAAGGTGAAAAGAAATGAAATTCTTCAATAACAAGAAAAGACATCCGGAGGTTTGTACACGAGATGATGATTAAATTGCTCACACACTATACATGCACGTGTAAACACCTGCAATCGTGGACCTCCTATTGTCCATCTTTTAACAGCCAATGGCTAAATTGCGTCAACATTTACATAAAAAGGAAAACATTATAAAATATTTTACAATACACAAATTACGTCATTTTTTACAACAAAAAGGGAAATATTAAAGGCACAGTACACGTTTGGTAATGACTCACTTGGTAAGAAGTATAACAGCAGCATTGGGTAGTATTATATAATAATGAACTTTGAGAAACTTTTAGCTTCGAAGTATACGGTTATGGAAAATAATAAAATATCACTTTTTATTCCCCAAAATTTGAATCTGAGAAGCGTTTCTGTCAGAAACGCTTCTCAGACTGTGTATTCCTATGAGGAATATTCTTCATGCGTGGAAATATTATTCACTCCGGTTTTTCGGTGATATCTCAAAAACGCGACCACCTTTTGAAGTGAAATTTTTACAGGTTAGTTTTATTGTATGTACTTACATTTATATAAGATTAACACAATCAGTAGGCCCCAATTACCAAACGTGTACTGTGCCTTTAAACAAATATTTTACAAACTATTTTAGTAGGTCAAGGTTTTAATTTACGCTTGCTAATTACTGTAGGCTACTTATCAATTATCGTATTAGGTCTATTGGTGAATGTTTACTTTTACTTATAGGGGTAAATTCATATCCTAAAGTACATTGATATTTTCTAAATATACACTTAACTTGGTCGCACTGTTGATTACTTTTTGTAGAGCATTTTTTTTTTTTTTCGATTGGGCGTTATTAGAGTGTTTGGTTGTTACTATTTAATATCAGCCACATGAGGGCGTTTGTCATACTCGACGTCTATGGCCTTTTCCGCAAGATTGGCTTCATCACTTCAAACGCCATTGAAGGAAAACAACACTGAAAGGAGGGGGCGTAGCCACACGTTGTGAAGAAACCATTTGAAATGGCTGAGTTGGTGCCAAGTCAGAATCGAAACCTGGGCTGAGTTCCCAAAGGCTAAACGTTGTTTGATCAAAGCTGTTAGACTTGCACCACGATTGAAGATCGAAACACATGTGCATCGTCCATAACACACTTTAACCCATCTACCGTGGGAGATAAAATTGCGCCAAAGTGGTTCGGATCCACTTTAAAAAAATATTTCCTCAAAATATTAGACCTCCACAAAAAGGTTTTGAGAGTATTTTGTCTGAGAAAGTGTGTTTAAAAATAAATATATGTATTATTTTTGAACAGAAAAATTGTGTTCAAAGGAAGCTAAATATTTATTTTGTTTGTGTTTGAAACATGATAAGGGTAGTCTACTTTAGAAAAAGGTTATGCACTTTAAAATGTTGTATATCTCAGCTGTCCATAAGTTTATACTTCAATTTTTTTTTTTTTTTTTTTTTTTTTTTTGTTTTCAAAATTAGAGAGACCTGGGAGACATAGATTTTGCGATAGCAATCGAAGCAGTCATTATTTGTATACTGCTTATAGTGGGATGCACCAAAAGGTAAAGAATACTAATCCCAAAATGTTAATAAAATTGCTATAAACTAGTAAATTTCTTGGAAAATAAGATGAAGGATGTGTATTTTGAGAACATTCATTTTCAAGAGATATTACCTAGGCCTATACGTCACGAACTGTTTCAGATGACCGACCCGTTACGCGTTGCTCTCAGAAGTTGTTTCGGTCACATCAACGAACAATATTATTTTACACTTATGAATAAAGTTTGTCTCTGGTCGGTCAGGGTCGCCAAAACACGTCCCATGGAAAACCCCGACATTGATGGCGCGAAATATTTCGCGGGGTTTGCTTGTCCTATGACACCAGTCCTGAACTCGATCCTCGATCCCAAACTTGCTCGTCGTATTAAATAAACGCTGGTTATTTCTACGCAAACATTAGTGGTGGGTACGTGTTATACGCATACTGTGTGTGAACATGTTCCATGCATGCCATCCAGCCGGCTCGGGGTGCATGCATTTATGTACGATCATTGTGTTATGGGATTTCGTAACCTAATTGCACTCGCTTCATGTGGAGGAATGAGCAATAGCATGATAAAGGTCAGCATTAGAAACAATTTGAAAACCTCTCCGTTCTTGGCCGGCTTGCAGTCACTGACTTTCATGGACGGCTTGCTGTAAAACTGGCAAATTAGTGTAGGTAATCTGGTAATGTTTGAACGGTGACAACAAACTAGTGATCAGTGATTCGTTCTGTGCTGTTGCTGCCGCGCCGCTGGATTACAACTCGTGTATCAATATGTGCCGGGTTATTACTGTACTGTGACAGTTTGTTCATGCTTGGTGCTATAATCAACAATCGATCAGCAGTGTGTCTTTTATCCCTAGCTAGCTAGCTAGCTTACACAACAACCAGCCACACAAGTTACAACGCCATCACCGACAGGCTAGGTGCCAGGTGAGGAGTGGATTTAGGCAGGGGGGCTACCTAACATTGGCCATCGCCAGAACATTGATGTAAAAATGGCACCCACCAACTTAGACACCGCTGCAAACTTGCGGGCGACAGTGCTGCAGTACATCAACCAAAACGATGTGATGATATTTAGTAAAACACAATGTCCCTTCTGTAAAAAGGTAAGACTAAAAAACAAACCTCTTAAAAATTTGGCCCTGTAAAATAAATTAGTACGTAGATAAATACTAATTTTTCAAATACTAACTAAGTAAAATAGTGGCTTCTCAAGTTGTAATGCTCAAATCCATCACTCAGCTAGTGACGCTCATGGCGCTCCAACATTATTATATTTAGTTATAGTGGTTTATCACACCCAATAGGCATCTCAAAGCACTCAGTATTTTTCTTGCAAGGTATGTGGAGCTATGTTTTGAAGTACTACTAGACATTTTCCTTTACATGTCATAGCACCATGTAATATGGTTTACATTGAGGTGCTATGGCACAATTATGCAACCAATCAAACCAGGATCACCAAGGCGAATGCCTTCTCTTTACGATAAGTGCATTGGGTTCTTACGTGCATTACACAACACCTTGGACCTACGGCTTTACATCCCATCCAAAGAATGGAGCAATATTGCAATGGTTATGTGTCTTGCTTTAAAGGACACAAGTGTCCCATCCGAAGGGCGCAGCAATAATGATTGAGTGTCATGCTCTTTCTTTAGGACATAAGTGTCACGACCGGGACTCGAACCCACACACTTGCTGATCAGAAAGACCACAACACCAGAGCTTGAGTCTTGTGCACTTGACTGCATGCTCCGCCACGACACGCCACAGATATTCATGATTTTCATGATCTCTTTAGAAGCCCAATTGAAAAATTATTTTAAAAGAGATGACGGTCTGACCTGAATCCTAATTTAATCTTTAAGAAATTAGAATAACAAATCACGTTTGAAAAATAAAATTTTTAATTTAGAAATAAAGATTTTTTTTTTCAAGCACTGAATGTACATACGCAGTGGCCGTTTTGGGGACTTTGAAATTTTGACAAATGTTTGAACAAAATTTTGAACATGACAAATGTTACTGTTTACTATACTAGTCTGGTTCTGTGTCGCAGTGTCAGGACTTCTACCTAGTGAAGACATGGGAATCAGACCGTTTATGAATTTAGGACTTAATATTTCCCGTGGGAGCGATTCCATTTGGCTACACTGCAGTGGTCGAAAAATTCCTGGAATTCAATACTTTTTAATATATTTTTTATTCTCTAGTCAACTCACAAAGTTACATCACTGTTTCAAGATAACAAGTAAAAAGCCACAAGGGAAACTGACTGTGGATAACTGTTTTTTTAAATGAACAAAGAAAAATTGACTGGAGCGGGACTTGAACCTGTGACTTCCGGTATGCGTGTTTGCTTTTGCGCTGCGCACAATTCTCAGCCAATGGTAGGTCTTCATTGACCTTAGTGTGGGCGCTGTTTTGAGCTTGTGATGCATAAAAGCATTTCACTTCACTTTTTCCTACAGTGTGCATGCTGACTTTTTACGTACATGTATGCATAATGCATATGGGGGTGTTTTTATTTAAACTGAAGGTTTGAGTTAATATTTGCAATTTCATTTTTTTTTTTAAGTGCGTTCCTTGAGCTGTTTATTATAATGTGAGGTAAAAATTACAATTAGATTTTTATTAGGCTTAAACATACAAATATCAATCAACAGAAGTAAGAACAAACATACACAATTAATTGAAGAGAAGATCAATTAAACAATTTTAAAAATGAAAGAGAATCTGTGAAAGAAATATTATGTCATTGATTTTAAATCCATAAACCCCTGCAACACAACAATCGCCAAAGAGTAGAAAGCAATTACTCAATTTAGCAGATCAGCTGAGCCAGGTCTGACCATTCCTCTATGCTATAGTCTGATCATGCTTCAAAGATCCGGTGAATAGGTTCTGCCATACCTGTACCACTTAGCGTTTGTAAAAAAACGTCAAGTCATGCTGGTCTTCAGTTTGATGAAAGGCTAATGTGGTTTGACATATCCTGTGTAATCACTAGACGTGAGAAAATATCTGGGCAGTTTTTTTCCACCCGCATCTTTATTTTCCATCAGACCAGGCCTCGAATTTCGTCACGGCACCACAGTAATTGCTGTGGGTGCCCTTAAAAACCTTCAATACAAATTCAAATTTTCCTCTTTGGGTGCCCTTAATTTTGGGGAAATTGCTGTGCCCTTCTGAAAACGAAATTCGAGGTCTGTCAGACCGTATTTAAATTGTCTTCACTAAAATTGTCTTCAGTTTTAGTAGTGCAAGTGATGTCCAGCGTCATGGACATGTACATAGTGTACAGATATTGACTGCCTCGAGTGCTATGGTTAAAACTATGAATTCAAGGGGATCCTCGACGCATTTTATTTTCCCGATTTGTAGCCTTGAGAAAATAGAACGCTGCGGGGATCACCAAGGGAGTCGGGGTTTCAACCTATTAAGCACGAGTAAAAGCTGTCAATATTTGTTTTATAACACCCTTGGAAACATATTGTGCCTGGACATCTAAGTACCAAGAAGCTGCTGTTGCTATGGGTATAGTACACTGGTTGCTATGGGTGTAGTTTATTGGTTGCTGCGGGTGTAGTACATTGTTTTCTGCGTGTTTAGCACGTCATGTTCGCGCGGCTTTCTAGTAGAAATAAGATGTGTCATGTGACACTCCATGAACCAATCAAAAATCAATCCTTCTCTGGGGTGTTATAATCTTTGTTGTATTCACACTCAACAACAAAAATAATAACAAATTTCGCTGATAGGGACCAAATTTCATAAAACATAAAAAAGCAGACGCTTTCTGCTTATGGAGCCCATTAGCAGATTTGCTGTTTCATAGCAAGTGCTTACTGGGCCCAATTTCATAGAGCTGCTTTTAAAAACAGAAAATCCTGCTTAACAATTGCCTGCTAAGCAGAAATTAGCAGGGTACAGTCACAAATTGTACATGTGATATGGTAGTTTGGCTGGTAACCTTATTCTGGTAAGCTACTTTTTGTGCTTAAGCTGCTCTATGAAATTGGGCCCTGGTCATGCTGGCTGCAGATGAGTGAGGCAACAATGCAACTTGCAAATCCATTGTGAACAAGCACACATGCGGATGCCAAAAAATCTTCTTGAATGTTTGTGATTTATGCTTACGCATAGTTTACAGCTATCAGTAAATACAGAAATGTGCTTACAGGTAAACAACTTATGAAATTCGGCCAAGACCATTTTGCATCACAGCCTCCATGTGGTTACGATGAGTTGACAGAATCATGAGACGAGATAACATGTCCATTTATGTTTATCTGAAGTTGGCACCACACTCAGTAAGGTCTCCTTATTGATTAACATGAAATATTTGGAAGTATTTTCAGGGCTTCAATTTAGGGGACAAGACCACCAGATTTGCCAGTCCTGAGTTTACTGGCCCGAGGCTAGAATCACTTGCTTCTGGCCTGCGGTCCAGTGTTAAATTCGAGCCCTGAATTCAGCCTTTTGAAATCAAGTAAACTTTTGGTGACATCTGAACTTTTTTTTTGAGGGGGGGGGGAGGTTACCCTTCAAATTGTTCTAGCTATTCCCCTTTCAAAATCCCCCGAATGAGGAAACTGGTCAAATTCCTTCTTGGGGAAAAAGGGCCCTATGCCTGTGAGCAAAATAGGGCAATTTGACTTGACTTGAAATGAGAACTCTTGACCATGTTGACTCGTGAGTCATACATTTTTTGAAAACCATCGCTTCACATTAAAAAAAAAAAAATTAATGTAAATCTGGTGCTTCTCTTTCACTCATCCTGGTAAGATTGTATGGCATGCCATGTGCAAAGAATAAAACATGGGGACAATAATAAATTGCAATTATTGAAGTTCTTTTATTTGTCCATACAATAGGTGAAGGACTTGTTCACATCGCTGAAGGCTCCATTTCAGGTGCTGGAGCTTGATAAAGAAGGTAGGCTTTTGAATTAATTATTTTTTATTTTAAAGATGTTACATGGAGATATTTGGAGTGGTAGCAGATGAAATCCTTATTATATTTGTTTATCTTTTTGAAATTTGGTATCAAGTTGCGTAATACACTTCATATTTGTTTATTAACCTTCCTACTGTCAGTGACTCTTGGCAACATTTTCCAGTGAGTTGACCAACCATTTGAAACCATTCGACTGTCAAGGTTGTGTACGTTGGCACAACTGCACAGAACTAACTGTGTACTGGTATGCATTCCCTCATGGTATCATATTGCAGGCTGGCATAGTTTATCTATCATTCAAAACCACAGTGAATGGTCAGACAGCAAGAGGGTTAACACTAGTAGTTTTGATGGTGTTTATTGATAAAGTGAATAAAGTACAAATTCAGTCTGAATAATTCTCAACCAGCAATTCAGCTTGGGCAATACCAGGATATTATCCAAAAAATTGCGACAATAAATTTTGCCCGATTAAGATACTGTGAGGTTTGTTACATTTAAATATTGTCATTTGTGATAACATAATGTAATATTTATATAAAACAATTGCAATAAAATGTCTCTCAGGTACAAAAAAGGCAAAATCAGAGGATTACATAACTTAAAAACCAAATACTCTTTTTCTTTTTTTCCATTCAAATTTGCTTCCATGTACCCAGGAAATGGCGAGCAAATCCAAGACATTCTGATGGAGATGACTGGCCAGAGGACTGTCCCCAACGTCTTCATCAGAGGGAAGCATCTTGGGGAAATGACGACACACAGAAGGCCAACAGTGAGGGACGACTGAATTTATTGATAAATCCGTCTGAAACATCATCTTCTTACGAGTACGATCTTGTTGTTCTTGGTGGAGGCTCTGGTGGCCTTGCTGCAGCAAAGGTAAGATCCTTGTATGTGAAGTAAAATTCATTCATTCGTTCATTCATTACAACATGAATTTCCAAATTCCTCAATCAATATAAATACAACATAAGCAAAGTGATACAAGAATTTTAGCAATTGGGGGCACAGCTAAAGAAGCACAGCTTGTGTTAGGGAGTGCCCATACAAAAAAAAACAATCGCAATAGAGTTAATACAGACAGAACAGACAAAGCACAAAGCAAATGACTAACAAAGACCTGGACAACAAAGACACACCACATTCCATTGGTTAGGTCCTTCACTCAAGTAAGAATGAAAATAAAAACAAGATTACAGGGGAAAAAAGAAAGTCAATTTTGAAGAAGGTATGACTAAATGATGTGAAGGATTGCATGGTGGAGTTTCAATAAAGTGGAGGTACAATAAGGGGGAGGTACAATAAGGTGGAGGTTCAATAAGGGGGAGGTACAATGAAGGGGAGGTACAATAAGGGGGAGGTACAATAAGGTGGAGGTACAATAAGGTGGAGGTACAATAAGGTGGAGGTACAATAAGGGGGAGGTACAATGAAGGGGAGGTACAATAAGGGGGAGGTACAATAAGGTGGAGGTACAATAAGGGGGAGGTACAATAAGGTGGAGGTACAATAAGGTGGAGGTACAATAAGGTGGAGGTACAATAAGGTGGAGGTACAATTAGGGGAGGTACAATAAGGTGGAGGTACAACAAGGGGGTGGTACAATAAAGTGGAGGTACAATAAGGGGAGGTACAATAAAGGGGTGGTACAATAAAGTGGAGGTACAATAAAGTGGAGGTACAATAAGGGGAGGTACAATAAGGGGGAGGTACAATAAGGTGGAGGTACAATAAGGTGGAGGTACAAAAAGGGGAGGCGCAATAAGGTGGAGGTGCAATAAGGGGGAGGTACAATAAAGTGGAGGTACAATAAAGTGGAGGTGAAATAGGGGGAGGTGCAATAAGGGGAGTCTTGCTGGTAATATAATTTATTGAAACTCTTTACGAGTACATGTATAGTATGGTATACCGCTCATACTCCCGAACAGATTTAATACATAGTATTACTGAAAACCTTCATCTTAAATGAGCATTTCATACATGTGACTGTTCTGGAAGTTACATCTAAAAGTTTAAATACCGTTGAGAGAATACTTTGAAAAGGCATCAATAGCCTCCTCAATGTTTTAAGAGGGCTTTTCCATCAATCACCAAGATGCTGAAGTGGTGGTATTGGTCCCATAAATTACACATACATGTTTCTTGCTGAAACACTGTCACTTGCAAGAGTTTTTTCTTTCTTTCTTCACAAATCATGACTACCTTAGTTGATCACATTTTGACAGATTATTTCACTCTTCACAAAGGGGCCATTCGGAATGATCAATGCTCAAGAAATTGTTTTGACCATCCCACCAACCCCAAACTTAGATTTTTAAATGTTGACTTACTGTTTAATATACTGTATATGCTATATGCTGTACAAACAGAAGAAACCCATGCACATAATTCTAGCCTAGAAGGTGTGGTACTTTGTGGCAGTCTGTGGTACCAGTGACAGCTGTGAAAACAGAAGAAACCCATGTACACAATGCTAGCCTAGAAGGTATGGTACTTTGTGGCAGTCTGTGGTACCACTGTATAGGAGTACTGTTTGTAAGCAAATTGCTGTGCTTGCTGTCACAGAAACATTGCCCAAACATACACATCAGTGTATTTCACACTTATTAAAATGAATCTGTACTTTTAGTACAGGTACAATGATGTTCCAACACCTCGCATTGTATGCGCTGCTTTGTGAGTATTGAGGAAGGAAGTGTAACCGGAGCAGGATTGCACTAAATTGACCTTCTCTGGGTTTCATTTTCATCTGAAGTGGTTGGTCATTGTCACATCAACATTTGCCTCTATGTAACAGCTTTTTTAAATATCAAAATATCGCAATGTTCACGATACTTATTAAACGACACCATATTGTTTCCCAGAAAGCTTTATGTTACGCTTTTTCCTTTAAAACAATTTTATTTAATGTATATCGCCGTTAAGTTGGACACATTTGAGTGTTCCGAGGCAAATTTTGAAGGAAGGAAACTTTGGACCCTACATGTGCGTCTTCCCTTCTAGCCATGGTTGTCTTTCTCTTTGGTATCGCCGGAGCAGCACGAACGTTTCTGACTGGCCGCTTTCCGAATGGCCGAAGTGCACTTTTTTGGTGTGAATAATTATGACGTAATGCTTCTCAATGTGCTACCATCCCATTGTTTTTATCACCTCGATCCCGCGGATGTGCTTGCTCCTAACGTGTTAAACTTTATAGTTAGGGGTAAAGGAAGGGCGTGTAGCCGTGGGAACGAAAAGGCAAGGGAAATTCCCTTGGTGAGAAATCACCTCCTGGTCGGGAAACGTATTTACGCAACATGGGGATCGGAATAAACATCGAGGCACAAGCTTGCAGTTGCAGAGATCGCAATGTTCAATCGTTGAGGTAGAAACCATTGAATTAATTGTGTCGTAATCAGTGATAAAAAGCACACAAAAATGTAAGCCGTTCCGTTTTCATGGAATATCCATACAGTCATGTCTTGTTTGTTAATTTTATTGCCCATGTCCTCTCCTGCATGCGGTAAAATCCCTTTTCCGTGTTCACAATTTTGTCACGAAATATCCACATATCGGTGATATTTACCCAACGATATATCGCCAGTCAAAATTGACGATATCGTCCAGGGCTACCTCTACATGCAGTTCCCACTCGCTAAAGTTTTCTCTTCTTACTGCAGCCATTTGTGTAATGCACCCCGTTCACAATAAAATAGCATAATGCATACATGGTCAAAAAACAAATGGTATGTTTTTAGTATTATTATTATTTAGTCGACCTCAACAAGTCAAAATACAATACAAGGCAAATCGAAGAACAATAAAACCAAAATTAGAAACAACAAAGCAAATTTTTTGTTTACAGGCCCAGCCCTAAAACATATAGAACGGCAATGTGGGTCATTCCACCAAGTTGGGGAACACTTTGTGACATTTGTATGACTTGTGCATGATTTTAGTCCTGCCCCATTTCTGCTGTATTTAATCACTGACTATCACAAAAAAACGGTTTTGCCTGGTACAATTTGTTCCTTGTAATTTGTGCACGAAGTGAATTTGCACAGTAATGTATGTGAGTGTTGAAAAATTTGAAAAATAAACTTCTGGATGTAACATGGACACGGTGTCCGTGTTACATCCAAATCACACATTTTTCATAATAATTTCCATTAAAATGCATCAAAACACTTCATACTTCATCAAACATTTTCACACTCAAAGGAGAATGTTACATGAAATAATTGGGTCAAATAAAGGATTTCTTTTCATAATATGGACAAATATTGCACAAAAATCACACTGTGTCTCAACTTGGTGGAATGACCCATGTACAAAATAATGATGACATGAGGGCAACTAGAACAATGAAAAATGAGTGCATGAAGGGAGCATGCAAGTATAAGATGTTAATCTGGGGAAGAACACAAGAAAACTACACAACAAAAGGACCCAACAATACTATTATTATTATTATTATTATTTATTCGGCCATTTCACAAAGAACAATAAAACAATACAGGTATTTGCAAATAAAATTTTAGTAAGAGGAAAAAAATATATTAATAAACAAGTTGAACAGAACTACATGTAGGCATACAGGCTAGATAGCAACTAAAGCACTGGTCCCGAATGAAGATGACTAAGGTTTGGATACAACAAGGAACATGTGAAGAATAGATGAGAGATGATGGTAGATTGGGTAAGGACAGGAAATGGGGTGGGAGAGGGAACAGCAGGGAATTAGAAACAGAGACAACCCATTTCAAGGTGGCCAGGATTAACAAAAGAGTACTTAAACACTGTGACCCGAAATTCTGTCAATCCAAACTATGCGGGTCAGGGATAACAAAAGTATACTATATGTACATGTGCACAGCCACAATCATGGGTACACATTTTTTTTGTGTCCATGTTATGAACAACAGTTTGAAAACCAGTGATGTAATAGTTATTTCAATGTTTGCAAATTAATTAACCAGTGCTGTGCGAACGAAGAGTAGAAAGTACTTGAGTTTGTCGAATACAAGATCTGCAAAGAGTTACTCAATATTTATGTGTTGTTCATTTGGTGTCTTTGTAACAAAAAGTGTACCCATGATTGTGTAAATCACTGTGACCCGGAAGCATGTTATCCCACACATAGTAAAAACAGGAAAACTGGAGGAAAAGTAGACATGGAAAAATGAGGGAGAGGCAGAAGAGGATCGAGTTTCCAAACATGCATGCTCCTGGGTCAATCCGAAAGGATTAAATAACAACAATGTCAGACAGACCTTTCTGTTGCAATGTCACAGCCCAAGTTTTTGCCAACCAAGGTTGGAGAACTATGGGAAGCCATAAATGCAAAGCAAAAACAGATAGACACAGTTTGTAACAATGTTATCCACAAATATTAAATAATATTGGATGGCTTTGAGTATGATACAAGAATATATTGCTCGAGCTATGACAATATTGGACAAGTCAAAGACGAGTCCAATATTGTCATAGCGAGAGCAATGTATTCTTGTATCACACGAAAACAAAGCCATACAATATTAATATTATTATCTATATTGGGCTGACTAGCGAATTAACAACATTTAACATACCTAAATGCTAAAAAAGTTTAAAAGTTCACAAAATAATGTTCAATAGCTCAGTTGTCAGGAGGGACACCAGTTTTGCACAATGGGTACAGTGACCAGGTACCAGCGAAAGTGTTGTTGATTTTCGTTAATCAAGCAATATTGTATCGACAGTTGAAGTTCCCGGATGACAGAGCAATACGAAACCTATATTGATCTGTCATCCGGGCTAAAGATATTAAATACACTGATTTATTGTACCACTTGGAAGCCTTATATAGATAATAATCAAAAATACTGTTGAATTTGTTGGAAACAAAGTGACTAACCATAGGGTGTATTTGTTTTAAAATAGTAGTTTGTAGAAGTGTTGAATTTAGTCATATTATCTGTTAACACATTGAATGTTTTGCTAACAGGCCATCCATGCCAACCAGCACAGTTTGTTTATCAGCAATGGAAAGGTCTATACTCAAAAGGGCTTGACTTTTTCTCTTTGTTCAGTTTTTTGTTTTTGTTAGCCTGAGCTTAATACTGTGGACATGCCCATTGTATTCGGGCATGTGATGCTCAGGATTTGTCCTGATTTTCTCTTAAACTCCCTGAGCCTTCAAGTTGTCTTGAAATAAGTAAAGCAGTCACTAAAGGGAGAAAGAAACAGTCCACATTGTGGCCAAATCCGTGGTTTTGTATTTCTGGTGATGCACAAAGTCTGTAAACCTCCCGAATTGCAACATCTGGGAGTTTCTGGGTCTAATAAGTGGAAACCCAGGCCAGCAAGCCATTTTCAGGAAATGTTCATGCTCTCCTCAAATTTCATCCCTGTTTATTTAAATGGAACGAAATAGGAAAAAGCAGGATTGCTCTGCAGTGTTCAAGGTTTTGTGCAATGCTTAATTGAATTCAACCAGTAAACCATTGTTAGAATTACAGAGTGCTTACATGTACAACTGTGCCACTAATTCATCTGGCTTGTAGGAGCCGTACATGTACCGCAGATTTATCCAATGACTTTGCAAAAGTGATGACTACATCAGACCTGGAATGTCATCTTTGAAAGGGCAAGGCCAGTTTCATTTTGCAAAGGGCACCACTTCCATTGAAAAATCTTTAAAAGTCTACGGGAAACTTTTGAAGGGGCACCAGAGGCCAAGACTAGGGCAACAGAGGTGATGGCCTCCGTTGCCTACATTTAAAGGGAGAATAAAAACAGGACTTGTTCCTTTTCATATACATGTATAGCAATTGCCATGTCGTTGACTTGTTTAGTCTCTAGTTCAGGCCTCGAATTAAAACACGGCATCCACAGCAATTGCCATGGTGTAAGCTTAAGGGCGATACCATGATATTATCAAATAGCGCAATACTAGTTCTGAAACGATTACGATTTCGGGTCACGTATTTTTTAATCGTGATATCGGTAAATCACGATCTCGTTAAGTATTGCGATGCATTTCCTAGCCGAGATGATCTTGCTACAATAAATCTCCTAGTCGAGACGATCTAAGCTTCATACCCGGACCCCAGCACAATGTTTTTTATGATGTGGTGTCAGATGGAAATATTTCTCAGGGTAAAGTTCCAGTACAAATTAATATAAAAAACTTAAATTTTCTAAAAAAATTCCTGATCTGGTTTAAAGCACATGGTAATTGTCGAAGACCAGAAATTCTTGGTATCCACACTTTGTGTGACCCAAATGAAATAACAAACCTGTTAAAGTTAAAGCTCAATTGCTCATTAAAGTCACAACAAAATTATGAAAAACTCTATTGCTGGTTGGACTCTCAGATCAAAACTAATTGTTTTGTTCATTTCTTGAAAAATTACAGCATTTCAAGGTCAGTTTACTCCCGTGTCCATCATTTTACCATAACTAAGCTATGTGTACATCTGTGAACATATATATTTTCAGTTTTACTAATGTTGTGCATGAATATCAACCATTCCATCTTGTAGCAAGTACAGGCATGTACCTACATGTAGTATATACCTCGCTGTGCTACATTTCACACCATACAGTGGGATATAAGGTACTGGAAATTATCATTGTAATCTTCCTTTTTGCGGGGGTTATTGTGTAATCCCTGATTCCAGACCTTTGTCCTTTTGTTATAAAAAATGTGGCATTAACGCGAATGATGTTTAATACTGAGTTAGGCTCAATTTGAGGTAAATCGGAGTGTTCCGAGATTCCATTACACCATCGGCAGTTTATCGGCCATGGCTTACAGCAGGTGAATGCCATATACTCATGTTTTTTTCACACGAGAATTACAAATCCTGGTGCTTATTATGAGAACCGTTGAAGTATTTCCTTTGTCGAATCAGGGTTTCATTGTGACAATGATATTTTCAGTGGAAAATTATTACTCTGGAAACTCTAAAACGTTCCGAAAAAATAACAACCAGGCTGAAGCAAGTTTGGAAAACTGGACCCTGTTGTTATACAGATGATATTATTCATGGCTGTCTGAAGTTGTGCTTCCAAACATGTGTAATGTCATAGTATCCTTGTACATGGTATGTGTATGGGCCCACAGGTATGCAGCAATGAATCAGCAATATTTCTGTTGGTAACATACATGTAGAATTTAGACGAGATAATCCTAAATAAATTGTTTACATCTTTCAGGTTTTGCATTGACTGGAGAGTCATAATGGAAAGGGTCATGTCAGGTGTACTTCACATTCTCAAAATGATTGCTCAGATGGTTGTTGTAGTCAGAATCAGACTATGGCATCTTAATTAATTCACCATGAGTTGATGAAATTTTACTGATTGGCCTTTTGTTAAACAGGGCCAGACTCATTAAACAGGCCAGACTCATAGTGCTGCTTAAACAGCAAATATTGTATAACGGTGTTCTGCTAAGCAAAAATGAGCAGGATACCAGTCGCACATGGTACATGTGGAATGCTTTTGGGAATCTTTTTTTTCATTTTAGAAATGGTAGGATTTGAATAACTGACAATCATTACAAGTATTCACAGTCATTTGTATTCATTCATGGTTTGATAAACAATTCATATGAGCGTTTTGCATTGCATTCAAGTTTGCATTGAGTTGTACATGATTATCAAAGTAAATTCCTACATGGTAGTTTGTAAAAATGAAGTATTAGTCACCTTAACTATTGTATTCAAATGGATCGTAAATCACATTAGGCGCAGAGCACCAATATGTCAATATGTTACATGGGGCTATTGTCTGTCCATGGTCTGGATATTTGGTATGTACCGTATGCATTGCCGTCACCATACTGGTGATGCTGAAAAATGAATAATGCATGTACCCATGGTGTACAGAATGGGCCAGTGAGTAACATTCTTTTGACCTCTAACTGAGGGCTCCCTACCGAAATGATGTCATGGGCATGAGGTCTATACTCAAAATACATGTAAAGATTTGGTACTTGTCTGACCATGATGCGGACGTCGCTTGTGCACACTGCAGTAACACATGGAGAACAGTGTTCTCCCTTAACTGTGGTCCGCTGGCCAAACACCAGTTAAAACACCCGAGGACCAGTCAGAATTCTTTCCAAGTGGTCCTGCTGGCTAGTTCAGTATTGAAAAGCATCCCTATTTCTTTTAAAATACAGACAAGTGAAAAAAGGTGACAAGCTAACTGGTCCTGCTAGCCAGTCACTGAAAAAGTTAAGGGCAAACCCTGGGGAATCTGACCCGCCAAAATGGTGCAACCAAGAGTTGTCGGGGCAAAGATGACCTTTTAGTCGATTGAAACATGGCCGCAAACCCCTTTTGGCTATTCACAATAAAGACTTCAATAGATGAACATGTCAATATTTACATTGTATGTGCAAACTGCGAGAGCACATCCAGAAAGCTATATAGATAGGTTTTGTTTGTTTTGGGTTGGGTTTTTTTTTTTTTTTTTTTTTGCAGGCGGTGTACAATGGCAAAATTGAAAATGTTGATCAGAGTGGAATTGGGAAGGTGGGATACAGTTTTTCCTGGAAACTTGCGTACCCCTTTACTACAGTGTTTGTTCTCATATATTGATATCATTTGAGCATAGCTGTGAATTGCAACTACCACAGGCTTCATGCACAAATTTTAAAAGCATAATTTTTTGTAAAGATCTCTCCTCCCCCCCCCCCTTAATCTACCCCCCACCCTCCTCTCCCCTATCTCTACCTGTGTCTGCATTGTGCATACATCAATAGTAAAACGCCAATGATTTATGGGATGGAGAAGTGCACTTACCGATGATGGAAACCCAGCCTCTTGAATAATGAACAATCCTTAATTTAGTAGCCTGGCGCTTGCCTTGACCCTAATTAGTTCACAATTCCTACTCTCTAGCAATAAATATCCTCGAGTCAACTGCCATCATCTTGACCAAATTCTACACTGCCCTGTCTACAATATCAATTATGAAAGTCATCATACCACAGAGAGACCAGACTATATTTTTTAAATTCCTTCCAGGTTCAGTTTGATCACAAAACAATACAGACCTTTTTTGAAACCACAGTGTGGTCTTGGACTGAGGCTTAATCCTGGTTCATACTAGCTTCATGCGAATGCGAAACGTGAAGCAAATTTTGATGTCACAGCTCTGTTTCTACTGCAAATGTTTCGCAGGAGTTGATATCATTTGAACATAGCTGTGAATTGCAACTACCACAGGCTTGGTGCACAAATTTTAAAAGCATAATTTTTTTAAAGATCTCTCCTCCCCCCCCCCAATCTATCCTCCCCTCCTCTCCATCTCTACCTGTGTCTGCATTGTGCATACATCACAGCTCAACTGTTGCGAAATGTTCATTGCAAATTTGTGACGTCAAAACTCGCTTCACATTCGCATTCGCAGGAGGTATGAACCGGGCTTTAGGCTCCGTCAGCCATTTGACATGCGCTTTCGGTATTAAAGAGCTTCAAACAGGTGGACGAAGCCTATGTCAGAGCCCAAGCTGAAGTTGAAAAGGGCCATTGTTACATTATTCAAGAATATGCACATTTAAGGAATAAAATAAGTGGCCTAGGGACAGCGGCGGTGCTACGGGGGGGGGGCAAGGGGGGCCCCCCAGTTATTTTTTTTGCCCCCCCCCCCCCCCCCCGTTATTTTTTTTGCCCCCCCCCAGTTTTTTTCGATGGCGGAAATTGAGTTTAATCCCAAACCATTGCACCCAATTTGTTACAATGTTGTTTGCGCTGTAAATAATAAACTCAATTTCATCCATCATAATTAGTTGGCACCATCAAAAAAGCCCAATGCACTTTCCATCTCCGGCAATGTTAATAAAATGTGGATTTATTTATCTGTACAAGCTTGGAAACTTGCTATAAATAGAAGTGCATTGTCTGCCCGAAACAGCAAACAGCCGTTGTACACGCAGTTCGCACAACACATCACATTCACACAGTGAAAAATTTTATTTCTGGAGTGAATTGTAGGCTTATACAGTACATTATAGATTTTTGTTTGCCCCCCCCCCTAAATTTAAGTTTTCCCTCCTCCCCCCCCCCCCAGATTAACAGGTCTGGTGCCGCCGCTGCCTAGGGATCAGGGGTAACAGTGTGAAATGCACTAGTGCAGTGATCGTTACTCTGGAATTGTGCTACATTGTACATCAGAGCCGTTATTATGCTATTACATGTATTATAATTTTGGGATGAACAAAGTAAAATTTACTAGAGCAGGATTCGAACCTGCAACCTTACCTGAACTAACTAGCCCTATGTTGGCAGTCTCCCAGTATCTTTGTTTGCTGGGTATCGTCATTTTCCCCTTGTGGATTTTTACTCCAAACAAATAACCTAATATTAAAAAAACCTTTGTATTTATTTTGTTTTTTTCACAGGAAGCTGCTTCATTTGGAAAGAATGTTGCTGTGTGTGACTTTGTGAAACCCACCCCTAAGGGAGTGACATGGGGTAAGACCAGAGTCCGGAATTCAATATATTGAGTATTTTTGCTCACAACACAGGCCTGGATTTACATGGAGGCCATGGCCTCTGTTGCAACTTGGTCTTGGCCTTGGTGCACTTTCAAAAGCTTCCCATAGACTGTTAAGATTTCCCAATGAAAGTGCTCTTTGCAAAATTAAAAATGGCCTTGCTGTCTCGAAGATAAAATTCCAGGCCTGCAACCATTTCTTTCATTTTGTTGTTGGCCGTCATTTTAATTTGCATAAGTCTGCGCAAATTTTTGCGATTTGCGATGCCCCTTCAGGGCCACCGTACATCATTCGTAGTTGTATGTATTTACCTCTCCTTCATGTCCTGAAATTGAATCGGTTCGGTTTTTATGTCAACTCTTTTCGTAAGTGGATATTTATTTAATCGCAAGGTTAGAATCAGTAGGGATGTTAGAAAGTTGTGTAAACAGCTACATTTACTTGAATGCATTGTCGTAACATGCCTTGACGAAAAACAATAGCTGTCCCGACTACTATGGCGAAAGGGCTAATAATAATAAAACTTATAACACGCACATATCCACTTATAGTGTTGAAGGCATCTACAAGAATACAATACAAAAACCTATACAAACACGGATTGGAAAATGACAATGACAATGACAATGCAATTACACTGAGCGAGAAAAGGCTAGAGACATCAAATGCGTTTTGAGTTGAGATTTAAACGTACTTTAGGAACGAGATGTTTGTATGTGCAGTGGTAACAAATTCCACAAACACTACAGGGAGCAGCTGTAGCAAATGCCCCGTCCCCCAACTTCTTTTTGAATGAGGCTCAAAAAGGATGCTGGTATTTTACCAAGACAAATACACCGTAGTTAAATTACATTGGTATTAAATTGAATATATGTTGATTGAAATTCCAAATGCATTTTTGTGATGTACAGAATTTGTATAAATTCAGAAGCATTCAGAAGAAATCTGCAATAGACATTTTAGCCTGCTGCCCACACATATCCCAAGCGATAACTAATTTTGTGACCTAAGGTTGATCTCATTTTGCCCTAAGTTATAAACTGCAAATCTCACACTTGTCGAAAACGAGAAAAACAACTCGAACAAGGGTTCTGCACATGCACAGGCTAGCGTATCGGGCTGATGCGCACTAATTGCATGCCGATTCGTACGCATTAGAGCCGATTTGTGAACAGTAAAAAAATAAAATAAATGAAAAGAATTGGTGGGGGGGGGTACTTGAGATCAAATTCACATAAAACATAAAGATAGCACCATTGAGAAGGCCCCAGATTGCACAGTAGGGCTTTTAAAATCAAAGATAAACACCAAGTAAAAAGATCCAAAGGACCTCGTTTCAATCCAGCGTGCTCAGGCAAAGATTCCAAAATTTGTGTCCAGAATGCCCCACAGTTTGGGAAAATCCTCTGGAGAACTTTGATGACTATAAAGGCCTTTTCACACTGTCCAAAATCTCAGGGTCGGAACCGGTTCCGAACCGAAGATTTTGTTCACCCCGTTTCACACTGTAAACATTTCAACCCGCCTCCGATCCGGGTAGCATGCTCTAGCCGGATAGAAATCAACCCTGGCAGGGACCAGGGTTGAAAATCTCAATCCGGATCGAAATTGCATTTTTCGTTATACGGTTCATGCATTAGCCGGTTCACGTAAAGACCAGTGTGAATGTTGCTTCCGTGTCGAAAAGAAGCGAGGCTGAACCGGAGATGACCCGGGTAGGTTTCAACGCGGTTCGAAATGGAGGTAGTGTGAAAAGGCCTTAATAGTTATAGATAATCTGTGAAATGGACTTCTTTTAAAATTCTATTTATATTAAATTCTTGAAAATTAAATTTACCCATACCAATTTGTTATAAATACAATTTCAATTTGTATAAGATACAAATAGTTAGTTAAAATTAGCATTGAAACAAAATTAAAACTTAGGATGCTTTTTTTTATTTATAGAAACCCTGTTTGCCAATAGTGCCCAAATTTGCGCAATCTTAATTCTTAGGTTTAATGATAATATGAACGCCAGTTGGGCAAAATTCTTAATTGTTTACAAGGAACCAAAAACGAAGGTCAAGTCTTATTTTCAGGTTTTCTTTGTTGATTTGTTAAATAGATTTGACTTTCATATATTTCATGGCTAAATATTACTGTCCCATAATATCATATAATTTGTATAGCCGTAAACTACGTTAAACTAAAGTATTTGTAGAATCAGAATAGTGCACATGTAGAACTCAATATGGTTGGGACCAACTTGGTCCTGGAAGTTTGAATGCGTGGCAGAGTCTATTACAATAGACAGCCCTTATATCATGTTTGTACAATGTACTTCAGGAGAAGAAAAAAACCAGGGGAAGCAGATGAATTCTGCATACAGAGAATGCCTGTTTGCAAAATGTCTAAATACATGTATTTCATTTGCTGAAAGCAAAAGAAAACTTGTCTCTTGTTAAAGGAACATTACAGAATTGGTAAGAAAAAAACTTGTAAAATGTACTTTTTGATCACAGATTTACATAAAACTTGCACGGTCTAATGATGATGATAGTAGAAAACATCCCTTGAAATATTTCTGTCTGAAATGCCATATTTGATGAGAAATGAATAAACCAATTTTCCGATTGGAGTTTATCGTTCAGTCAGCGTTTATTCATTGTTGAACCAATATGATTTCATGCAAATGTGTAATCGGTTTTTCACTATTTTCTCGTGACCCAGATGGCCGATCGATCTCAAACTTCTACAGGTTTGTCAGTTTGTGTATATGGTGGATTACATAAAGTGCCTACACTGCCAGCAACTGTTTTGTTAGCAAAAACCAATTCTGTAACGTTCCTTTATTGGAAGAAGGATGCAATAATGCAATTTCACTCTAGATGTCCACAGTCACTTTGAAATCTTCTGGGTCTCTTTTTATGGTAATTTGTGCTTATCCAGACGCGACTGCTACATGGAAATGGGCCCAAATGACCCAGTTTTGAAGTTGAATTTTTTATTCAGGTTTCCTAAGACCTTTGTAGCATAACATAATATGAAGTGTGTATGCCTTGCTATTATTGTTAAGTGCATCGAGGGATCTGTGCTCCATAATGCGCTATATAAGTGCTGTTTTATTGGGGTTTTTTTCAATTATTTTTTATTATCTCCTGGTACAGTTTCGAAGCCATGCCTTTCTCTCCCTTGACAACCCCTGCAATAATTTTGTTGAGATCTGCCACTCTGTTCAACTCAAAAGCTGTAGACCTTAATTCGTGCATATTTCCTTGACATCTACAACATGTATGTTGAAGTCCTTTTGGGGAAATCTCATAATAGAATTTTTGCAAGGGTTGGATCTGTGAACGTGCATGGTAACTGTTCTTTAAATACTTCACGCCGGTATTTCAAAATAAAAATTCTTGCTCATGCGCTGTTTTGTTTCTCAGAACTTTTTTGAGCTTCTGGAGTTAATGTTTTCCTTTGAAAATATTGTTGCAACATAGTTACCCTGACTTGACAAAGGAAAGACTACATGTACAAAGGTTCTCATAGTAAGGCAATAACAAGGTTTTTATAATACGGCAATATGGAAATTTTTTAAAGGATAATTTACTTTGATTGTTTTCAACAGGTCTTGGAGGAACTTGTGTGAATGTCGGCTGCATCCCAAAGAAGCTTATGCATCAGTCGGCAGTTTTAGGTAAATAATTGCTAATCAATACTCAATAATCTGATTAGAAATAATCAATATGCATTGATCAGCTAAATTTAATCTTTGGTTTAATTTTTCTTTTGTGCATTTTGTCTTTAAAAAAAAATTGTTTATTGTATTAATTAACTACCCAATTTGTACATAAGACCATAATTCAGTTTTTATACTGCGAATGTCTTTTACCCAGTAATGATGAAATAATAAATAAACCATTAATAATCAATTATGATTATGCATGAGTAAAATCTGACTAAGGATCTGAACTGCATCTAGCTACCAGGCAAGCTCGGTGGTCAAGTGCACAAAACATCTGCTATCGAATGGCAAAAATTGTGGGTTCGAATCCCACTCGAGTAATATATGCGGAAAGTTATTTTGGGGGGGTTGTTGGTTTGGTTTTGGGTTGAGTTTTTTTCATAGGACTATATTATCAGTGTGGGTAAAATACAATAGTACTGTTTATCCCTGATGCAAAATTTAATATCAATTTAAATACCCAACAAATTAAAGCAGAAAGTGTTTCGAAAAAACAAGCACCGACAATGCATTTACCCTAGAAAAATCTTTGCAAAGTATGTCCGACCTGGTTCCTCGTATCAGGGTGTGTGAGCGTGAAACCGGGCTTTCTGCTTCTTCTCACCCATGCACTCTTGCTTTGCTGAGATGTAGAACAAAGAGCCATTCCAACAGCTTTATACTGTTTGGAACCCCTTGCCTTATGCATCTTTCCCTCCATCCTACAATTTAGACTGTTTTATTTAAGAGGAATATCAATTCCTACCTTCAGCTCCCCCAAGTTATTTTCATCTTAAATATTTTCTTTGTAGCCCCTCACCAAGTGTGGCGTTTAGCCTTGTTTGAGGCAAACTTGCATAAATAAAATACATTTATGAACAAAATGAATTTGGCATTTTCCAATACCTTTTAAAGTTAAAAATTTTTTTTTTTGCAATGTACAGGGGCCCCTGACCCTTGTAAATCACATCAAATAGTTGTTTTCAAAACCTTGCACTGACCCTTTATTCAGACAGTTTTTTCAACTTTTTTCAATAGCACATGTTTGCAGTATTTTGAAGCTGTTTTCTTTTTTCCTCTTTCGTAGGTGATGCTGTAAGAGATGCAAAGAAATTTGGCTGGGATGTAACAGACTCTGGTAAGTTACATGTAGATGACTGGATTTCATTGTGTTATTTTGAATTCTTTTGTCGAACTCCGTTTATGTTTTTCAAGTTTTTTGTTGTTTGTTTTGTAAACCTACAGGTGTTTATTTTTCCAAAGTAGGCCTACATAATAAAAACAATAAAAGAACATAAATAACATTTGTGGAGTAAATGTTTCCCTGTGCCTAGTCTTGGTGCAAGACGTTCTTGTTGAGTCCCTCAACACTACACACAACGCGACTATCCGCTATTGTTCGATAGTCATGCGCGGCCGCAGAGCGCGCTAAATCGCGATAGTTGGGTGATAATGAACAACAACGTCTTGCACCAAGACTACCCTGTGCCTTGATGGTAGGGTCATTGTTTGGTCTTTGTTGATGTGACGCTGATTTATTGGCAAAATTTAGTATATATACAATAAAAGTCACCTGTGAAAGTTTCATTTGAACACATTGCTACTTATTGAGAAAATAGGGAAAAAACAGTCACAGTGTTTTCATCAAGAAGTTAGAACCAGCCATGTTGAGCTGGGTTTAACAGTGGGTACCAACCGCATCTCTGGCCACAGGGCATTCACAAACGGACACCAGGGAAATTTGAATCTCCAATAGTCGCCTTTAGGCGATCTTTGGAGATTACAATTTATCAACAAACTTGTGTTGATTTCTTATCAACAGGGGCACTTCAGACAAAATAATTTTGCAGGATGCTTACTACCACTACCATCTTTATAACAAGAAGGCTTTTGAATGAAAATTGCAAAAACAAATTTTTACCAAAAGAAGACCATACCTTTAAGTTGAGTTTGTACTTAATTGGTTTCTAGTGAGAGTTAATCATTAGAAACCCGCTACATTGCCAAATGCCATGGCATGCATATGATTTATGATTGGATCCATGCTTTATTTTTCTATGGAGTTAAATTTCATTGAGATCCATTTTCTGGTATACCATGTAAACAGGCCTCGACGATCACGAGTTGATTATTTGATAGTTGATTATTAATTATGATGCACTCAATTACTTCAATCACGGCAACCAAATTATGTACAAATTGACAAGATTTATGGTGTGCTTGTTTGGGTAGCAAAGAAGAATGATTGAACAATGCATTCATATTTTCATTTTGTGTAGGGTGCCCTGCGCATACAAAAACAGGTGTGTTTTCCATTGTTTCATCATTGTTTTACCTCTAAGATGGCAGCATCATGGCGTCAGTGCATAAGGTCTATAGTTTAAAACTTAACGAAGAGCTTCATTCTGTTGCTCTTCATGTTGACCAACTCCAGACATGTCAAATTGATGGTATCCACTAAAGAGTAACATTACTCAAAGTTCCTTTAATTTCAGGAATTCAAATGTTTGTTATCATTTCTGAGAGGTTTCTTTCTTGGACTGTTGCTCCGTCTTCCGGTTGAACTTTTTGGAATTTCAAGAACTGGGTTTGAAATTACTCAAAGGTTTGACAGGTAGCTTCCTCTGTCCGCCTTGCCCTACATGTAGTAGTGCTGCCTTTGTCTGCTTAAAGTTCCTTAACATTTTTAGTCACGTTCTGCTTGTGAAGTTAATAAAAGAGTAAGCAACAAGGTTTCAAATGGCCATTTAAAATTGGCAGGGTCGTGGCCGTGTGATAAAGGACAGAGCTGGAGGTAAGGTCCTTTATAGCACGGCCACAACCCTGTAAGGTTTTAATTGGCTGATTAAGCCTGGGTCACTACTCTAAGTATTCCCATTCAGAAATTCTCTGTTTGTTAAAAAGGGTAATGTAGGAAAACTCTGTAAAACTCTTCTGTTTGTTGCCTAATTTCAATTCCTGCACTAACCTGTAATTCTCTTTCAATTCCTGTTACATTCTCTTTCAATTCCTGTTACATTCTCTTTCAATTCCTGTTACATTCTCTTCAATTCTGTAATTTCTTTCATTCCTGTTACATTCTCTTCAATTCCTTTACATTCCTTCAATTCCTGTTACATTCTCTTTCATCCGTTAATCTCTTCATTCTGTTACATTCTCTTTCAATTCCTGTTACATTCTTCATCTGTTACATCTTCAATTCCTGTTACATTCTCTTTCAATTCGTTACATTCTCTTTCAATTCCTGTTACATTCTCTTCAATTCCTGTTACATCTCTTTCAATTCCTGTTACATTCTCTTCAATTCCTTTACATTCTCTTTCAATTCCTGTTACATTCTCTTTCAATTCCTGTTACATTCTCTTTCAATTCCTGTTACATTCTCTTTCATTCCTGTTACATCTCTTTCAATTCCTGTTACATTCTCTTCAATTCTTACATTCCTCTCAATCCGTTACATTCTCTTTCAATTCCTGTTACATTCTCTTTCATTCCTGTTACATTCTCTTTCATTCCTGTACATTCTTTCAATTCCTGTTACATCTCTTTCAATCCTGTTACATTCTCTTTCAATTCCTGTACTTTCTCTCATCTGTTACATTCTCTTTCAATTCCTGTTACATTCTCAGGCTCGGTTTCGTGAAAGGGCCAAATTGCATTCGGTGCTCAACAGTTGTGTGTACACGCGTTTGCTAATAGATTTTGTATTGAGTACCGGTATGTATTGACTGTGTTACGCGTAAATTAGCGTCTGTGTAAGCGAGTGTGCCACCATGCTTATGGCTATGAGCCCTGAACATGCATTCACATTTCCAATTAAGTCTTTATTCAGCCGTTTAAAACCGGTCTTAAATGGTCATGTGACCTCCTTTAAAACCTTGCAGCGAGGCACCCAACCACAGTGCTTTGGCACATATCAAGAAAAAAAACAATTTCAAAATGGTAGATCCCAACCCCGTGATACTCCGTGATATCCTGCAGTGTACCAATACACACGTTTTCGGATGGGTGTCAATGAACGGGGGTCGTCAATTTGGTCAGGAGGGGTGGTGGAAAAAATGTTTCCCCGAAGCTCATGCACAAACTCCTATCTCTGCGGCACGTGCGCCACAGATCACTACCACAGCTTAGTGGTAAGGCATGTTGTGTCTGACCGCTCTAGGCTCAATGGCCTTTTGTGAATGAAGGTCTTGTGATCTTGTGCCGACGGCAGACTGGTTTAGCAGACATAAATCATTGAGATAAGGCAGAACAGACCCTCTTAACCTCTTAACCTATCAAATGGGCCTGCCACACCTTTGTGACAGGATGACGTAACACCGTTGGCCCAAAACAGGTGCATCGGTGCAGGGTTAAACCAATATTCTGCCTAAACTAACTGTAGTAGTTGTTAATAATAAATATTAGTAATATCGGAGTCTAATACAGCGCATGTACATGTAATGTACTCAAGGCACTTAAACGAAGAGGAACAGGGATTTGAAACTTTTGAGTTATGAGACCGATTTATGTAGCGCCTTATAAGGGTTTACAAGGTGCTGCTGAATATTCAGCAGCCACTGCCAGAAAGGAAGGATAAGTGTTAATGGGTTATTCTACATTGTATGTATGTGCGTTACACAACACACGGGACCTACGGCTTTATTTCCCATCTAAAGGAAGAAGCAATAATGGTTAAGTGTCATGCATTGTAAGGACACAGGTGTCGAGACCATGACTGGACCCACACTCTGCTGATCAGAAACACCGAGCTTGATACGTGTGCTTGACCACTCGGCCTTTACTTTTTTACTTACAACCCTACAATCAATTGACAAGAATCTACCAAAAACAGGCATGATAGTTTGACTACTTTAATCTGATTTCTGATTTTTTAGTCCTCGGAAAAATCAGCGAAATTGTTATTAAATAGCCTGAAAAGTCTATAAAAGCCTTCACCTACGTACATGCATATCAGCACTTGTACTCGATAACATTTTCCAAGGGTCAAATATTATGCCTGTATGAACAATGCTTTTACATCTTATTGTTCTGGAACATTTCAAGTAGCACAAAGGTACTGAACCAGAGGCATGGAGGCAATTACCTGCATCACCTCCGTGAAGTATCAGACTTGCACGTGCAGCCTATTGATATACCGCTATTCGTGTAATGTTGGGCTCTCAACATCGTAACAAAATATGGTCATGTTAACGGGAGTCAATCTCTGATGTTTCTGATCAGCAGAGTGTGGGTTCGAGTCCCAGTCGTGGCACTTGTGTCCTTGAGCAAGATACCTGACCCTAATTGCTTTGTTCTTCGAATGGGACATTAAGACATAGGTCCTGTGTACTGGAATTGGTAGTGCACGTAAATAAAATAAAACAGAACCGTGTTTACCATGGAAGATTAGGGGTTAACCCCGGTGTTTCATGCTTACAAGTTTTACAAGTTTCCTCAGGCTTGCCAGCTACAGTGTTTAAGTTCACTTATGAGGCATCCTTGGTTTCATCACCAGAAATATATAATAATAATAACACACTTCAATACAATACAATAACAAATGCAATGCAAGCAAATAAATTAGCAAGAAACAAAAGAAACAGGAATTAATTACTGTATGAATAGATAAGACTTTTGTTTGTTCTTGAATTAAAATGGCACATCAGATCAGAGAGATTTTGGAAGACTGTTCCAGAGCTTCTATCAGCAGCTGATTCGAGAGAGTGTCGAAGAATTTGATGCTCAGTTAGTTTAGTGATACCATTTGACGAGCGCAAGCCGTTGCAGGTAGATGGGTACAGCAACATGAAGGAAGTCAGATTTGCAGCAAGAACATGGCAAAAATACATACACAGTAACAGAAAGAAAACAAAAACAAAAGTAGAAATCAAGAAAGAAAGACTGCACAAAATCATCCAAGGATAGCCCCAAAAAGCCAATAACTTAGACTTATTTCCATTGGGGTCCTCACAGAGAAACAGCAACAAACGAAAACAACGTAATAAAAATTGATTGATTAATTAATAAAACCTCAAAAAAGGAGAGATAAAAAATGCTTCCTTAGATCTGGCTTTTGTAGCAAGACCTGTGAAGCACTTGCAGACAATCATCGGTCATACTGTTAGATGGTGAGCCAGTGAAGACCATAATAAATGGTGTGGCATGATCGTGCTTGCTGTCAAAAACAAACAAATATAAATACAAAATTTAAAATGCCAAGGTTGCTTCGTCCCCTTTTGAATTCCATTTGACTTCAGCCTCAGAAAAAGAAGACTTAAAATCAGCGGGCAGCTGGTTACATGGGCTTGGTTCAATTAAACCAAACCAACTTCAAGACGAACAGAGGGTCTGTCAAAGCCCTTTGAGGCAGGTGGCAGTGTCTGCCAAGGTGAAGTGTGAGCTACGTGATTTTTTGTACTTTTTTGTACGAGGAAATCAAGTACAAGTGCATGATAATTATATGGAAAATGAACAGGAAGTACACCTTCAAGGAGAAGTCAAAATTACGTTCCGTGGAGGAAACGCAGTGTGCAGAAAGACCTTTCTTTTGCAATGTCACAGACGCAAGTGTTGCCAGCCTTTGTTGGCAAAAGTAGGGCGACCTTCAAAAAAATAAGAAGGTTTTGTGTTTTGCTTAAAGGCCCACACATTTACACTGTACATGTACAGCATTCTAGAAACCATTTTTGTAAAGTGCCTGGCAAAATGACATGAGGCGCTCTTGCGCTGTTTTGCCAGGCACGCCCAGTACAACATTTTCAGAGCTGCCAACTCTCCCTGATTCTGCAGAAAACTTTTGTCCATGTTCTGATGATTAAAATTTGAAAATCTCCCTGATTATGGAAGTATTTTTCCTATTGTGTTGAATGTAATTCTAAATATCTCCCCGATTGTTGTACACCATCTCCTTGATTGCAAGATGCAAATGTTGGCAGCTCTGCATTTTGTATCTTCATAATTTTTTAAGCAATAAAAAGACCTCATGTTTAACAATAATTCTTAATATTATAGGCTTCTAAAATGACTCTCGAGTTATGCTTTTCCATTCCGTAATCCGACGTTGACAAATAAATGTGTGATAAATGATCAAGGTTTAACTGATTTACAGCACTCTGCTGGCCTTACTTGCCTTGTACATTCTTTTCTCTTCCACCTTATGAATTACTAATGAGCCATTTAACCTTCTGTCTGTTCATGGGGAAAACATTTATATGGTGGTAGCAGCATGTCTAAAAAGCAATGATATAGAGCTGCCTACATAAAAGGGTGTATGCTTGATAAGGTTACCATAGCAATTGGAGAGACCTTGGTGAGCATTAGAGAAATTGACCATGAGTAACTAATGACAGCTGCCAATGTGCATCTAACAATATAAATTACACCGTCACATTTAATAGAGATTGAATTCGTCGCAGTAGTTTATTAGTTTTTGTATGCAGAGTCACGAAGATGACATTGCAATTTTGGCAAGTGAGAAGAGTAAAAAAGAAGTGAATAAGTTACGTGGTCTGTTATATTTTGGTTGGTTTAAAATTTCGCACAGATTACGGGCAAAAGCCCCCCCCCCCCTCCCACACACACACACACACACACACACGATTGTGAATCCCGCAAATCAAGGACTTCTCCTTGTTCTCCCATTGTTTGGACTTAGTTCTTTTTAGTGACTTCCCCATTGGTTGCACACGAAAGCGAAGCAAGGACATCCTCGCTCTGTCAAAACACCCGATCCCTTTTCGTTAGTCCTCGGTTTCAACGGTTAGACACGCTCACAAACACATCAAGAGTTTGCAAAGAGTAGAGAAGGTTTAAATATACATTCATAAAGACACCAGTTAGTTTAGTCAGTCCTGTTGGTTGAAAGGTTTCTAAATGGCTGATAAAGACATTTAACCGGCCTGTCTGGCCTACACTGTATAACGCGGTTCGTGTTGACAAAATGTCAATAATGTGTCCAAGGATTCTTGTTTACTTCTAGTCACTGTTGCTACGGCAACCAGCCAAGCATCTATCAGAGAGGGTGCATGTTTTTTAATCTGTTTGTTTACCAGGGGTATTCGGTCCTGGGCTCGATTTCACAAAGAGTTCAGACTGATCGTAACTGCAAATCCATCGCAGTTGCTTAGCAAAGAGTGATGTCACAATACAAATCACTATGGTAATACTGATAACTCATTGTAAGATGAATCTTAGTGCTTTGTGAAATCGACCCCTGGTCGGGTAGGGAGTGGCATTAGCTTTTGTGTAATTTGTCATCATGCCCACAAGATATTTTGAGCTCTTCTTGTAAAAAGAATTTATATATGTGAAAAGAAAAGAAAAAAAAGTAGATTGGCAGCGTAAACCAAAATATAATTTTATCCAAATGTTGCACACATTTAATACAACAATCATGTGTACCAGTGGTATTCGGTTAGGAAGTGTCATTAGTTTTTGTGGATATTTGTCATGCCCACAAGTTGTACATTTCTTCCCCCCCCCCCCCATATGCAACATATGGAAGCAGTTAGTCATTGGGTTGATACACACATTGTATCTCGATTTTGTTATAACTAGCAAAGAAATTATTGGCTGATGCTGGACTCAAATGCGCAGCCTCTCGAATACAAACTGAGCCGAGGGGGGGGGGGGCTTATGTTGGTGGCCGGTCCACCTATGCCCAGGCCTGATGCTTCAATGGGGCAACAGAGGCATTTGCCATCCCTGGTTGATGCCTTGGTGCCCCTTGAAACGTTCCAATAGATGTTTACAATTTCTCTCATAGAGGTCCCCTTTACAAAGGACAAAACGTCATGGTGCCCTTGCCCTTTCAATTCAAGAACGAAGCGTTGGCATATTGCCAATCATGGACATGTACTCTGTGGGCAGGTCGGAAGCTTGCAAACCTTATCTGGCAGATTGACTGGGGATCGGTGTGATGCAACCTGTGTAATGGCAGTACAGGGGATCACACAATGGGACACCAATGTTTTATATGGTTTTATAATAGTGTACATGCGTGTATGCTCAAGTAAGTGAGGTTTCATGGAAAAATGTTGTATCTTGCAGGATCTCTGTGCAGTCATTTTATATGTGTTGTGGCCGAAGTGGTTAAAAGCACCAGACTCATGTTCCTGATCAGCAGAGAATGGGTTCGAGTCCTGGTTGTGGCAATTGTGTCCTTGAGAAAGATAATTCACCATAATTGCTTTGTCCGTTGCATGGGGCATTAAGCTGTAGGTCCCATGTACTAGCCTTGGTTGTGCACATAAAAGAACTTGAAACACTCACTGTGGAAGAGTAGGGGTTAACCCCAGTGTTTCTGGTTCATACAGCAAGCACCCTTGTTTACAAGTCTCCTCTGGCATACGAGCTACAGTTATTAAGTTCACTTATGAGGCACCCTTGGTTTCATTCATACCAGTAATATATAATAATATTGTAAGTTCATGTTTAGTGTGCCATGTAGGGAGGTTGCACCGTCACGAGTGGCAACGCTTAATTTATCCTGTTCGTAAGTGTGACGTAATTTCTCTGTCATGTCTGTAAGCCACACCCACCTCACACAAACTGGCTCCACTGATTACCAGAAGCCCATGTGAGTTGCATTGAGCTTGTTTTTTCTTGGCTTGGTGCAAGAAAACTTTAATAACTGGACTTGGCTGTTACATGCGTTCTTCAAAGACTCTGGTTTTTTCTCAGAATTAGAAGTTACTGTCTATAGAAATTCGCTTGAACCATGAAATAGGTGATTTGGGGGGTAAAATTACACACGTAATTGGAAGTTTCGTCAAAGCTTGTTTAAATTACACAACAGGCAAACAGTGTCGGTTTGATTTTAATAAAATTATAACACGTAGGATTACTCTGGATGAAAGAAATGATGATTTTACAGTACAGAAAATGTAAGATTTCACACACTGATCATCACAATGAACTCAAGTGATACCAGATAAGGCGCACCGTTAGATAAGACGCAGTGATATTTTGGGTCCTTTGAAAAGTCGGATAAGACACGTCTTATACACAGGAAACTACAATGTACCAGCTTCAGAGCCGGAACTAGCGAAAACTTTTGCATGCAGCAGATACCAGCGGGATGTGACGCAACGACTTGCCAAAAGGATAGGGGTAACTGGATCGGTTGTCAAGAAGTGGGCAACCCAATAAAATCTACATGCAAGGCTCTGGCCCAAGGTGGGATTCAAACAGGGCCACAGAGGTGAAAGACAGGGAAAGAACCACTGAGCCAACCTGATTCCCAAGTGCAAAACTGAAGTTCAGTTGTGGTTTGCATGGCAACTCTTATTTTTCCTACTACTTTTATTTAAATACAATACATAATAGGGAAGTTTTACCTTACATTTTGACTTTCTGTATTTTGCCTTCAAACAGGTCATCTGAATTTGAAATGGTAAATTTATTCAAAATGTAGGTAGGCCTGCAATTACACAGAGGCCATGACCTCTGTTGCCCCTGGTCTTGACCTTGGTTCCCCTTCAGAAGTTTCCCATAGAGTTTACGGTTTTCCAATGGAAGTGCCCTTTGCAAAATGAAAATGGCCTTGCCCTCTAAAAGATGAAATTCCAGGCCTGTGTAGGTTTTTGTTTTGTCTTGTTTTTTGTTTTGTTTTTGAAAAAGCTTCTTCACTCCATCCTATTAATGGTATTTTATATTTGTGCTGATTTATAAACATTCAGAATTCAGGTGACGTGTTTATTGACGGAAAACGGAAAGTTGGAAAGAATAAAATGCCATCACTGCAAGGGAGTGAATAGTCTTCTTCCTAAAAAAATAAAAAACAAACCCCCAGACCTGGATGCATCAATGGTATTTTTGGCAGTGCAAGAAAGATGATAGTGTGGCCTTAGATAACAATTCCTGAAGAGTTCTCGGGTTTTAAAAAAGAAATAGCTAAAAATAAGCAGAAGTGCATGTTACGGAAGGAGCTATTAATATGTTGAAAGCATGCATCTTGGGTGTCACCTTTAATCTAATACCCATCTCCTCCGTCAGTAATAAAAACCGTATTTGGCAACAACAAAAATAACAACAAATAGACACCTTAAAATAGGCAAATGTAAAGAAGGAGCTGTTATATAATAGTATCGGAAACTGCGTTTTTTCTATAGGGGCAAGATTAAATTGCACAGGCAGGAAAAATTGCAGAGTCATGACGGCATTACAAAAGGTGAATGGTACGCCTGGTGTTGTCTGCCGTTTGGCAAGGACAAAAGCGTTTGCTCCTATAAATACATGGATCAGGTGACTTTGTTTTCAGGGTCAGGGGAGATAAAAGTGATGATTAAATTTCGCTAAAAGCGTGTGCGGCATGAACAATAGTTGGGCGCTCTTTTGATTGTCAGCATAATCTACTTAGGATCTTTGTTGAAGTCTTAAGAATCAAATTAACAGTCCAGTGGGAAAGATGTTGTTAAATGCCGGGATACTTGCTTTTTATATTACTTCCTCCTATTCTTTTCATGAGAAATGTTTTGCAGATTATGCTTTGACTCTTGAAATATGAAAGTAAATATTGCAGTAAAATTTCACGGGAAGGTTTTAAGTGAGCCGGAATTGAGTCTTATTAGCCTTGGGTGCTACATGTCTTCAAATATCCAGGACTTGATAACATTGATAGAACTGCATTTATTGTGCAAAACAGTTATTTGTATTTTTGTCACAATGTCTATGGTACATGTTATTAGACTGGATGCCAGTCCATTTTAAGCCTAGTGACTGTTTTTTGGGGCCATTGCATTTAGTGGATACATATTTTTTTTAAATTCCTTGAATGTGAGAGCATGTTCTATCACAAAACACTCTGCAGTGTCCACTCTGGAAGATGACCTTCACAAGAATTCTTTTCAACAAGACTGTTATTTTCAACCCGAGCATCAAAAATGCTTCAAGGTTAATCCGTGGAAAGAGTTGTTATTAAATCAATAAAATAAAAGAAATTTGTATCTCTTGTAGAGTGCGGAAAAACACTTTACTGTTAAATTTTATCTAAACAAGTACAAAAATAATTTTGAATTTGTTGGTGTACTTCCAAAAGCCATCTTCCTCTTCATCCCCCACCCCCCCTGAAAAAACACTGATTTATATTTTCATTTTGTTGTAGAAAAGTTTCAGAGAATGTTAAAAAAGGGTTTATTCAAACTTTTGCTTTGGCCCCGGCTTGGGCTTTGGCTTTGGCTTTGGCTTGGGCCCTGGCTTGGGCCCTGGCTTGGCTTTGGCTTTGGCTTGGGCTTGGCTTGGCTTGGGATCCGGCTTGGGATCCGGCTTGGGATCTGGCTTGGGATCCGGCTCCGGCTCAGGCTCCGGTTTGGGCTCCGGCTTCAAGTTGGAAGTCGACAACCGCCAAGTCACAAATGTGCAAAACTTTTACATTGTTCCACTTTTATTTGGTTTTCTGATTTGTCTAGTATATAACATGTTGAGGGCCTACAAACTATTCATGAGGGCTGTCGCTTTGTTAGTGTGGTGCACCCATAGGAGACCATTGACAGTCTAAGGCCATCTTTGTCAGGTTGCTTGGACATGTAATGACTTTGAAATAGAGTTCCTCATCGATGATATAGGAACAAGACTGTCAAGGGCTTTTGCCAAGTTTAAGGCTATATACGAATTGCCGGCTACAGCTAGGACTTTTGCTAAGGGTCTTGCTGAGGACATATTAAACTTCAAAGCATGATGATGCAGAAATCTAGCCGTAGCCGTAGCTGTAGCCGCCAATTCGGACACGGCTGTAGCATCCATGGCTGCACATTAGAAACAGTGACATGATATGAGACGTGACAAAAAGCCATAAATTCTGACTGAATTTGATGTCTTGTTTCATCAATGTGTGCACTTTTAAGGTAGAAAAAACAAGATGGCGGCACTACAGTAACATCATTACAACTTATTACTTTCCACAAAAGTACAAGGGGCACATACATTTGAGAAACATTAGGGTTTTTTTTTTTGTGAAATAATAATAGAGGTAATTTAATATAACCATGTATTTCTTGTATTTTTGTTTCTTTTTTAGCTACGCATGAATGGAGTCAATTGAGGGATGCAGTGCAAAATCACATCGGGTCATTAAATTGGGGCTATAAGGTGGCTCTTAGAGACCAAAATGTTACCTACGTCAACGGATACGCAGAGTTCATTGATGAGCACACAGTTAAGGTAATCTATAGACATTTTGAAGATATCTGAATAACAAGTCTTTGTAAGATTCAGTCGCGGAAAAGTTCACCTTCAAAAGACCCTTTGCAAAGGAGGGCTTTTTTAATGGTTGTAGTGTATTGTGGTGTGCATCGTCTGGGTTTATTTCAAGTCGCATGCACCTGGTTTGAATCACGTCCACCTTGTACGTACTTGTGTCTATACATAGAGTTTGGTCAACTAAACTGTGGACAGAGAAATGAGTTCACGCATAACAACATTTAATCAGAGCTGACAGAGCACCAGAGTGCCATTATGCATGACTTGTTTGTCAAATTCGTTTCATATTGGCAAACTATGCTCACAACGCAAGCAAGGTTGTTTAAACGAGAGACAAAAATTAAGTGTTTTTAATAATTCATTGTATTTGTGTCCTAGAAAAGTATATGGAGATTGCATTATCAGTCCACCACAGCTCTGTTTAAATGTAGATTTAAAATTTAAAGGTTTTTTTTTTAAATGCTTTGTGCATGTTTGAATTGTTTAAGTATGTATTTTCCTCAAAAATACTGATCCGAGATTAGGAAGGGAAACTATCATAAATTAAACATTATGATAGAATAAATCTTTAGCTTGATTGGCTTTGAACAATTTCTGGATATTATGCAGCTTGTTAAAGGAACATTACAGAATTGGTAAGAACAAAATACTTTTTGATCACAGATTTACATAAAACTTACACGGTCTAATGATGATGATAGTAGAAAAAATCCCTTTAAATATTTATGTCTGAAATGCCATATTTGATGAAGAATGAATAAACTTATTTGCCGATTGGAGTTTATCGCTCAGTGAGCGTTTTATTCATTTGTTGAATCCATATGATTTCGTGCAAATGTGTAATTGGTTTTTCACTATTTTCTCGTGACCCAGATGGCCGATCGATCTCAAACTTCTACAGGTTTGTCAGTTTATGTATATAGTGGATTACATAAAGTGCTTACACTGCCAGCAACTGTTTTGTTAGCAAAACCAATTATGTAATGTTCCTTTAAACGGATGGCTTGTTGACCTTTTGAATAAAAGGTTTGGGTAAAAGTCATCAATTATCATAATGGCTTAATCGTTTTATATTTCATGACTCTAAAGTGCCTTTCTCAGGTTGCTTTTTTGCAAAGCGCAAAGTGAGAATAGTTTTTATTGCATTTGCTCAATGAAACGTGCATGCGTGAAAGGCTATCATTTGCTGATAGTTGTGTGCAGTGCGTACACGAGTGCACGTTTCCATTGTTTTTCATCAAATATAGTGGTCAATGACGTCTTGTACAAAGAGCATGTGCAGATAATTAGTCTTTAGATATCAGTGTGTGTACAAGCGTATCTTTTTGTAGGTTATTGCGTAAAGCCCGGTTCATACTTCTGGCCAAGATAACCACTGATTTCACAATGACTAGAATAAGTATTGTCGTCTAGTTATTGAATCACAATTTATTGCTTTGTGCAATTCATAATCATAGATGTTAAACCAATGCTTGTATGAGAGAGGTTAGCTGTCAGCTCGGCATTTATATGATCCCCTTGTGGGAGCTTTGCCGAGTTCTGTTGTTGGGAAGATCATCTAAACAAGTAAACAAGCTTATGGTGGAACAACACTGACTTTTACTGGATTGGTAGCAAGGGCCAAGTTCGCGCAAGGAACAATGGTTAACTAGTGGTTGTTCAGTGACGTTCGAAGGGCATGCGCACAGAAGTTACAGTGCAAACCACTCTAGTCATATCATGTCAACATGACAGACGACTCAACATACGTTATCAGTTTCTTATAACTGGTCCACTCTGCACTGTGCTATGAAAACGGCTGTCGGTAATCAGCGATGTGACCATGCCCAGTAGGCTGGTTCCAAATAGTTGACTAGAGTGGTCCGATTATCGTCGACTAGACAGAGTTCGGGCTAAGTTAGTCGAAGTATGGTAAACGATAGTTCTTGCCCGAACTTGGCCAGGAATTCTAATTACTTGATTTTTTGTTTCTCATTGCAAACAGACCGTGAACAAACGAGGCAAAGAGAAAGTGTTGAAATCAGAGCGATTCCTGCTGGCGACTGGCATGAGGCCACGGTACCCCGATATCCCAGGACTCAAGGAACACTCTATCACAAGGTAATAATAGACCTCACAAACCCAAACAGCGCCCTCACTGAATGCGGTCGGGTTGGCTGTAGTGGTATCTATCCTGGCCTGCCGCGATGGCGGCTAATGCATGGTGTCTATTAACTTTAGAACTCTGGAATGCTATATATCAGGTGACTTCATACTTACTGGGTTAATCCATTGTGCTCGGATACATGGTCACAGGGCCAGTAACGGATAAAGTGTATGGTTGCAGGGTTTTGTCCAGCAAATGCAAAACACTTAGACTTCCCATGTTTTGTGCAGACTGCATGCAGTTGATACATTTTGTGTAGCATTTTGCTTTGCTTTACAAGGGAAATTGATCTCTGCGGTATGTACATTTCCATTTGTGACAATGACATCTACAGTGACAACGCAATGGCAATGAGTTTTGTTTCCCTCCACTGAGGCAAAAGACAACTTAAACGTTACAACTGAAGGCCATGTTACACAAGGCAGTTTACAGGCAACCAGCTCCAGGCGATCTCCAATAAGAAAAGTCATTCACATTTCAGTTATTTTCCTTATAATAGTAAGTTACAGTCAGAAAAATGTAATTTGTGCCGCCAAAGTGTTCCTTGTGCAAGCAGTGCAAGTGGTTGCCTCCAGGATGCCTGTAAAAATTGCCCTGCGTGACAAGGCCTTAAACACCAAAACTACCATAAGGATATACAATTTGTGACGCTCCATGCAAAACTAGCCGCTTCTTTCCAAAACTCAAAACTGTTTTTGTTTGCCTACTAATTAGATGAGAATAAGAGCTTTCAAATGACACCTAATTAGGGTCTATAATCTAAGTACTTCTCAACATACCATAGGATGTACAACACATACATATGGCATGGAATATTAGTCATGAAAAGTATCTACATTGATAGGCCTTTAAAATATTTTGCAGAAATATTATTAATCGGGTATGATGGCCTTAGTTGAAGTGCTCTTCACTTTGAAATTTCTACCTTTACAGGCAAACATATTTACTTTGTTGCCAGGGACCAGGTTCCACGTTCTAATGTCGGTTGAGGAAACAGTTGAGGGAAAGTGGCAAGTTGTTTTGATAAGGAAATGACTGCTGTTTTTTTTATACGAAACGCCAAAGTGTTCAACTTCCTCTCATAGATGACAAGACAACATGCTTTGTCTGGGTGTTGAGAAATATTTGAGTTTGTTGTGTTTTGTGAATTTTGAGAAATTGGCTACTCCTTTCTTTCTTTTTTAATTCAACATTTAATGTGTGTTGTCATGGAAACACAATTTGAGAGAAGCATTATTAATAGATAATGTACCATGTGCATTAATGTTTAAAAACGATTGGAAAAGAGGGAGGTTGCGTGGCAGTTGGGTTGCATTCATAGGGGCTATTTGGTGATTCTGCTCACAATTCATCAAAGATGGCGGCCAAAGCAAGAGGTCTATTAATAGATAATGTACTATGTGCATCAATGTTTCAAAGCGATTGCAAAAGAGGGAGGTTGCGTGGCAGTTGCATTCCTTATATGGGCTATCTGGTGATTCTTTCACGGAGGACTTCTGTGCTCAGGTCGCCAATCCCTGCTTACCGGGTTGGCTGTGTAGGCGAAGAATGCTTAGTGAATTTTAGCTACTTAGCTACTGTAAGCGCCAACTTGGTCACTCATGGTAGGCAGATTCATGAACTTGGGCCCAGGCTCTTGGAAAGTATTTTGGAAAACACATCGTAAATTTGACACTGAAAGTAGATAATGTTTATTTTGTGTTTTTTCTCGCTTCTTCCAGTGATGACCTTTTCTCGTTGCCTTACTGCCCCAACAAAACGCTGTGCATAGGAGCCTCTTATGTCTCCTTAGAGTGTGCAGGCTTCCTACGCGGGATGGGATTGGACGTAACCGTCATGGTTCGTTCCATCTTACTGAGGGGGTTCGATCAAGAGATGGCCAACAAGGCGGGGGAGCACATGGAGCAGCATGGTGTTAAATTCATCAGGAAAGCCGTGCCCAAGAAGGTCAGTAACAGGCAGGGAATTACACAGAGGCAGGTTTCCCTGGTCTTGTCCTTGGTGCCCCTTTTACAGTTTCTCAATAGGCGTTAAGATTTTCCAATGGAGGTGCCCTTTGCAAAATGTGAACGGCCTTTTCCTCTCAAAGATGTGGCATACTATGATCGGGCAGTGAAGAGTATCGGACTCCAGCTGTGCTGTTTTAGATCAGCAGAGTGTGGATTCAAGTCCCGGTCATGGCGCTTGTGTCCTTGAGCAAGATACTTTACCATAATTGCATTGTCCTTCAGATGGGACTCTAAGCTGTGGATCCCATGAGGATTGGTAGTGCACTTAAAAGAACCCACAAGACTTATTGTAGAAGAGAAGAGGTTTAACCCGGTGTTTCTGGTTCACATAGCAAGTACCCTTGCTACAGGTTTCCTCAAGCTTACAAGTACAGTGATTAAGTGGGGGGGGCATTGGGAACGTGTCCCCCCCCCCAATCCTCAAATTGAGGGGGCACCCGGGGAATCAGTTCCCCCCCCCCCCAATCGCTTGCTTGATTGATTGATTGATTGATTGATTGATTGTGTGTCACTGTTGGCAGGTTGAGAAGATTCTTGAGGGTACGCCTGGTCTGTTCCGTGTGACCTATGAACCCACCGATGGAGGAGAAGAGCAGGTCATTGAATGCAACACGGTAAGTCAAGGGACAAGACCATTCATCTGATTTCTTTTTACCTGAGGAAGGTGTTGCCATTGTTAAGATACACTCTGGATCCTCCTCGCTAACTCCGATCTTACAAAAACCTCCTTATTGAGCCCATATTCAATCATTCATGGGAGACCAATCTGCGCTACGCCTATGGAACAAATTGCCATCACAAGTAAAATCATCTGTTTCTTTTTCCCAACTAAAAAAAAACCTAAAGATTCATCTTTTCAATCAAGTACTCGAGTAATGTTATGCTTTGCCTGTTTTTTTTTTAAATTCTTAACCGTTGTATTCTTGATTTTCTAAGCTTAAGTTTTTTATTTTAATTATTGCACATGTTCTTCATTATTATTATTCTTACTATTATTTTTAGAGAAATAAATAAATCAAGGAGGTGAAAAAAACTTAGCACGTTTTTAGTTAAAAAGTTTCAGGGATCCCTGAGGGAGTGGTAGTTTTAACCATAGCGTATGAGTAAAAGCAGTCAATATTTGTTTTCCAACACCCTATACATTTATTGTGCCTAGACGTCAAGGTACCAAGAAGCTGCCGTTGCCATGGTTATAGCACCGATTGGTTGCTATGGGATAATACATTGGTTGCTACGGGTGTAGTACATTGCGTTCGCGCAGTTTCTAGCAAAATAAGAGCTGTCATGTGACGCGCTCTAAACCAATCGAAAGGCAGAATCTTTGTGAGGGATGTTATAATAAAAGATATTCTTCGTAGGAGTCGTTAACTCTTTTTCGATATGCTTGAGATTTTTACACAGTCAATTTAAATGCACGCAATGAGACAAATACAGTAGCACATGAAGACTCTTTCAAACCGCAGAGAAAGGATGTTCTGACTGTGTTTACTGGCCTGACACTAAAACCACTGGCCTGGGCCTGCAGTCCAGTGTAAAATTTGAGTCATGATGTGACGTGGTATTTTGACGATTAACCTTATTCTGGTAAGCATAATTTTGTTGCGTGAATTAATTTTTCACATGAATAGCTCTACGAAATTTGGCCCTGGGTTTCTCTAGACTGCTGTTCATAAAACATTAATACAACAAATTATTTCTGACTTTTTAGATTCTTGTTGCCGTTGGGCGTGACGCCTGCACAAAAAACATTGGCCTTGAGAAAATTGGTGTCATCTTAAATGCCAAGTAAGTACAATCCAGAAAGGTTAAGAGTGAAATCCTAATCTGTGATTTGAGGCATTGCATGGTGTAGTATCGATATATATTCGGTTTGTGTTAAAACCATGGGATAGTGTCTACTTTACTGTGTTGAATTGTTCTTTTGGTGGTAAACTAAACCAAAATTGACCAAAGGGAATTAAACTTACGACTTCCGATTAATGCATCAACTGAGATATCAAGCTCTAATGTTGGTAGTCCCCATGTTTTGTTAATATCTTTGTTCCGGGGTGCCAGTTAACCCTTGGAGTGCCAGCCTTGTTTTAAAAATTCTCAATCCACAGGCCGGCCATTTAAAAAAATAAATAAATAAAATAAAAAATTATTTCGAGTAGTAGAACGTAAATGAACGTTGGCGGCCTGTGAATGGAGATTCATTTGACGTTTCAGAACGTTGGCGGCGCTCGAAGGGTTCCATGCCGTCGTGTTTTGGCCGTTCTTTATCCAGAGGGCATTTATATATTTTTGGGGGTCGACTAGTAGAACGTATGGGAACGTTGGCGGCCTGTGGATGAATACTTTGTTTGACGCACTGGAAGGGTTAATTAGGAGGTTGTAGGTTCTAATCCCGTTGTAATAAAATCTGCTGTGTTCACCTCAAAATTGAAAAGTTTATCCAGTCAGTTTCCGTTGCGGTTCATTCCTAGAACTGTTCTAACAAGGACTTGTCCTGCTATATATCGACTATTTCTACCCCTACTTCCGGGTAGACTGGGAAAATCTAAAGTCTACCTAGGTTTGATTAAAACTTGATATTGACATGGAAACCGCGGGACTTCTACTTTCACTTAGTTGATCAGGAAACTTCTTGTATAAATTATCTTCAGTGCCACAGAATTAGATGTATTGGTTTCAATGTTTTAACTAGCCTGCTTTACTCATCATCAGGAATCTTTTTTTATCATAATGGCATTTTTTCTCTTGCACACTGTTTCGGTTTCAACAATTTAGACTCCCTGATTTTGAAATTTAAACCTGTTTCATGATTTCCCAGATCCAGGCCAGAAAGTGCAACCTTATCTCTTTTGTGTTATTCAGAACATGTGTGGCAGATTGTAGAAAAATGCTTTCGCTGTTGATAGTTCCCCCTTAGGAAGGGTCATCGCTTGGTTTTGTGAACATTTTGCTTACTTACAGTGTATAGGCAAAATTATCAAGAAAGATACAATAAAATTCACACGTGAAAGTTTCAGCTGAATACAGTGTCTAGAGAAAACAGCAAAAGAACTGTCTTGGTATTTCTCAAGATCGTCAAATTCATTCACGTTTAGAGAGATGACAGTGGGTACGAACCTTATGTCTGGGCTGGAGCATTCGCGATTAAGACACCAACCCTCAGCAATCAAAGAAAAATGTTTTGGGGGGAAAAATTATCCAAACCATATTACTTCAAAGCAATTCTTTCCCAAAATAGTTTATACTATCAACAGCAGTAGTGCTTTTCACCAAGTAAGCCTGTGTGGTCATTAATTTTTGGAGTATTTACCAATCTCCGACCCGACCTTTAAGCTCTTCAAGTGTTATGAAACCTCTTGTGTAATCCTTGGTAGTGTGGTTAGTCACCCCCCCCCCCCCCTCTTTGTAATTGACTTTAGATACCAGCCTAATAGCAATGCAAGTAGCTCCACATTTTTGTGTTCTCCTATTGCTTATTTCTTTAATTACATTTCCTAAGTTCCGTCTGCTTTGAGTGAGTTTTGCTGTTATGGACTTAGTTTTTAATCCATATTTTGATTCAAATCTGTAAATTGCTGTGGCACTGTGTGTTGGGTTTTGTTTAAGTCATACCTCCAGGGTTTAGTTTAGGTTTCAAAAAATATAATTTTCAAGGTTTAGGTTCATTGGTCTAAATGTGTTTTGGTCTTGGTTTAGTTTTTACTGTGTTTTTGGTCTTGGTTTAGTTTTCACTGATGTTTTTAAGAAGTGTTTTATTGTATTTTGATAACTGTATCTCAATTTCTGGTTTTGGTTTTGGTTATTTCTTTAATCAACAAAGTTATTGTTTTATTTGTTTTGGTTTTTGTTTGAGGAAACCCACAGTTCGGAGTCACTGTCCCACTTCTTGCATTTCCTTGTGTCCTGACCCGATTCAATCCTTAGATTAGTTGAACATTTTTCTAAGTGAGTTTCCCCAGCGTTCAGTTCAAAAAAATGATATTCACACAGTCCATTTTTCCAGGTTACATATGCAGAAAATCTCCTTGTTTTGAAACAGGTAATTTATAGGATCGGTAAGGATAAAAAATGTTATTGATATTAATTTTTAGTCTGAAAGCTTACTGATTATGAAGACCATACTAGAAACATTTTTTTTCTTGTGAAATACTTTTCGGTGAAGTGAAGTCTTGTTCAAGAAAACTGTATCTGAAAAACCTTTTTTTTTTTTTAATGCAACAGCTGATTTCGGATGTTACAACCAAAATCAAGGACAGTGTGTTTACATTCTGAAAAGTGTGCAGGGTTTTTCACTATTGTTTCCCGACTCGCACAACGGACGAAGCCCAAATTTTCACAGGTTTTTTATTTCATGGAAATTGTTGGCCACACAAACATGAACACTGCCCTACCAATCCTGTATAATATCTTTAAAAACCAAAAAGGAATCCTCATCATCCCTGACTGATAAATGAAAGAGACAAAGTTGCAGACCTTTTTTTCATGAAATATTGTACCATACAATTAGCTAATACTCTTAAATGGATTTAGATAAAACTTTTAACCGATGAATTTGATTTTTTTTTTTGCACGATGGCATTTTCTTGAAGATTTACAAGATAACAATCTCCTGAGATAAACCATGTTTTTTTAAGGATCCAAACATTTCGTAGATGCAAGCCATAGATTTGGGGATAAAATTCTACTATTTTTGTGGCTATTTTACTAGGAATGGGAAGGTCCCAGTGGTGAATGAGCAGACCAATATTCCTCATGTTTACGCTGTCGGTGACATCATCGAGGGGAACCTGGAGCTAACCCCTGTGGCTATACAGGCCGGTCGACTACTGGCACGAAGACTGTACGGCGGTAAAACAGACAAGGTCAGTAAAACTAAGATGAGATCTGACGGATTGTTGACAACTATCGACTGCTTCCAAGGTGATGATTGGTGTGTTCTATTTTCCCAAGGTAAAGCGGAGGGGAAAAAGAATGCTGCGGGATCACCAAGGGTGTCGTAGTTTTAACCATACAATAGCACTAGAAGCAGTCAAACTTATATTGTGCCTAGACGTCTAGGTATCAAGAAGCTGCCGTTGCTACAGGTGTAGTACACCGGTTGCCACAGGGTATAATTCATTGGTCACTACGGGTATAGTACATTGGTTGCTTCTGGTAAAGCGCGTTCGCTGGGGTTTCTAGTAAAAATAAAACACGTGACACACTGTAAACCAATCACAACGCAGAATATTTTGTAAGGGGTGTTATAATATATAAGTAATGAATTTTGAAGAGTGCAATGGTGTGATTATTTTTCATGAGCTGAAAGGAGGAATGTATGGAACGGTTGAATGAAACACATTCCATCTTTCAACAAACGAAAATATTCTCTCCATTACACGATATTCATTTCTGTTTCATGTAACATCTGAGTAAGTCTTTGTCATATGGAAAAGGTTTGCGGTGACAACCATGTAATACCGTCTCTTATTGAGTTGGGGTGGTTCTGAAAAGAACCGTTGGTTAACTCGACGTTTCGATCAGTATGCTCTGATCGTCTTTGGAAAAAGCTTGTCATTTGATGGATGGATGAAATTATAAGATTAGAACAAACTTAGATTGTATTCTGGCATCCACCATGAGGGCAATTTGTACTGCTGTGTTCAATGCATAGTGTCGTCTAGCGTGCAATAGATCAATGGGATGAGATGGGATGAAAATGCTTGCTAATCAGCAACAAAATTGATTGTGGCGTGTCGTGGCCGAGCGGATAAGAGCACCGGACTCAAGCTCTGGTGTTTCTGTTCAGCAGAGTGTGGGTTCGAGTCCCAGTCGTGACACTTGTGTCCTTAAGCAAGACACTTAACCATTATTGCTTCGTCCTTCGGATGGGACGTAAAGCCGTTGGTCCCGTGTGTTGTGTAATGCACGTAAAAGAACCCAGTGCACTTATCGAAAAGAGAAGGGGTTCGCCCCGGTGTTCCTGGTTTGATTGGCAGCATATTACGCCACCGCACCTTGTAAACCATTACATTGTGCTATAAATGCATAGGTCTCATACTTCAAAAACGTAGCTCCACATACATGGCAGGTAAAAATACTGAGCGCTTTGTATCCTTTGGCAAAATATGAATACCCACATGACCTACAATCCTCCAGTCAAATGAGAAGGATCTACGGAGGTGTTATATCATGTTAAACAGTTGCGTTCCAAAGTTTTGATGTGTAAATTTTCTCAAAGGACACTCTTGATCTGTTAAACATTTGTTCATTTAATCTCACAATGCAGTGCGACTATGTCAACGTTCCAACAACTGTCTTCACCCCTCTGGAGTACGGTAGCTGTGGCCTGGCAGAGGAAGACGCCATCGCAAAGTACGGTGATAGCAATATAGAGGTACGTGGTAAAAATAACTGGACTCCTAAAAGTGTAAGCCTCACAGAAACAAAAAATCTAGTTGTGGTGATTGTAGAAGCTGTTTCCAAACATAATGGCAAACTTCAATTTTTGACCCTTGACCCAATTGGCTAACTGACCTTCATGTTTGAACTGCCCAAACTGTGCCTTTGAAAATCACTCGGAAACCATCAAAACAAGTCAAGAACATTTTTTTCTGACTACTTTTAGTTCCGTTAATTCCAGGTCTACCGTTCCATGTGCCATCCTCTAGAGTACACAATACATGTAGTTGTTCTCCATCCCCTTCCGACAGCACACTGAGAAAAGGGGAAGGAAATGGGGGTCGATTTCACAAAGAGCTAAGGTGGATCCTAACTGTGTATCTGAGCAGTTAAGATCTTAGTGCTTTGTGAAATCAAGCTCGGGTTTATTTGTGATCCTTTGACTTTGTGTGAATATAGGTCAACCATTCCATTTGCCAACATCCGGAGAACACGATTTTGGTTTCCAATCCTCCTTCCTACAGCTCACCAAAATAAGAAAAGAAACAGGTTCATTTGTGATCCCTTTGACTTTGTGTGAATGTAGGTCGACCATTCTATTTGCCAACCTCCGGAGAACACAATCTTCGTTTCCCTTCCCCCTTCCTTCGGTCCACCAAAATAAGAAAAGAAACAGGTTCATTTGGGATCCCTTTGACTTTGCGTGAATGTAGGTCAACCATTCTATTTGCCCACCTCCGGAGAACACAATCTTCGTTTCCCTTCCCCCTTCCTTCGGTCCACCAAAATAAGAAAAGAAATAGGTTCGTTTGTGATCGATTTGACTTTGTGTGGATGTAGGTCTACTATTGTATGTGCCAACCTCCGGAGAACACAATAATCGTTTTCCATCCCCTGTCCAACAGCTCACCGAAAAAAGCAAAGAAACAGGTTTATTTGGGATCCTTTTGACTTTGTGTGAATATAGGTCAACCATTTTATGTGCCAACCTCCGGAGAACACAATTTTCATTTCCCATCCCCCTTCCTTGGCCAACTAAAAGAAGCAAAGTTCATTAGTAATCCCTTTGACTTTGGTTACATGCAGGTCTACCATTCTGTATACCAACCGCTCGAGTACACAGTGGCTGACAGGGAAAAAGACTCGTGCTATGCAAAGATCATCTGCAACAAGAACGACTCGGTAAGAATGTTTGTCTCTCTGTGTCACAGCCGACTTCGTATTGACCCCTTGCACAAACATCACACCTGGCCACTGTCTTCCTTTGTGGAAATCAAGTTGCTCTTGAAAATGCTGCATCGTGTAAAATACACACTACACTGTATAACACACGGGGACATTGACTCCCGAAGTGGTGCAACCAACAATAATCTGAGGATGATGTCAGGTAATGGGGGTCAATACTAGAGGATTTGGTTGAATGTACTCTTCCCAGATAACAACAGCACTCCGCACTAGCGGCATCACTTTTGCTCAAAATATCCGGCTGTCAGACAAACATTCCACCACTTACAGGATCGCCGCATCCTCGACGCGCCAAACGGCACTAGTAGACGTGAATAAGCATAAAACTTGGACATTTACACACGCGAATGTTAGTGAAATTTGACATGTTTTGCCTGAGATCCGGGTACTTACATGTAGCTTCTATTTTTAGCATTAGTGTGGAGTGCTATTGAGTTACATCCCTCAACAGTATGATTCATCCAAAGTTTTGAATTGGAATAAACATAATCTCTAAAAATCAACAAAGTTCCACCCTATTTATGATATCATTCTTGATTGTAGAGAATTGGAATGAATGCACTCTTCTCCCAAAACAATTGTGTACCATTCCTCTATGATATGATTCTTTAAAACTAGCTCTTTGGAATAATGTAGACAAAATGACATAAGAAACCTTCATGATGCGGTCCGTGGAAACTATAGGATTGGAGTCAATCTACTCTTACCTATGTGACAGGATTTCTTTGAGACTTAGGAATTCAAATTCAAAACAAATGCTTTACCATTCCTGTTACGGTATTTTAACAAGAACACCAAATCCATCCTTGTTTTTTAGCGAGGGGACAGCGGGTACCAAAACTACTGATCCACCATTCTTGTAAGGCCAAATAAAAAAACAGGCCGCCTCCTTTTCTTTTTTTAAGAATCAATTTTTGCAATCTCTGACAAAAAAATTTAATTCTAATACATAACATCGTATCTTTTCACACCAAAAAAACACACCAAAAAAGCTGGCAACCATCTTGGAAAATAACTCGGCCCGTTATCTTAAAAAAATATGTCGGGCGGCCATTTTAAAAAATAAAATAAACACTTCCTTCTCCTTTTTTTCTTAAAGGCAGGACTCTAAACATGTTTCTTTTTGCCTAAATATTTCAGGAGAGAGTCGTTGGTCTTCACATCCTGGGTCCCAATGCAGGGGAAGTCATGCAAGGTTACGCAGTCGCCATGAAATGTGGAGCTACAAAGGCGCACTTTGATGCTACAATTGGCATTCATCCAACTGTGTCTGAGGTATGAATACACTGCTAGCTGAGCTGCCAACTCTTCCTGATTCTGCAGAAAAGTTCCCTGAAAATAATGCAATCTTTCCATCTTATGAGGAACCAATTTGAAAGTCTCCCTGATTATGCAAACTTTGTCCCTATTGTGTTGAATGTAATTCTAAACATCTCCCTGATTGATGTATAAAACCTCCCTGATTGCAAGCTGCAGATGTTGGTAGCTCTGTCTGCAAGTCTTATTTTTAATTGAGCTTATGAAGTTGGCGATTTTGTTTCATTCGCATCTCAAAAGTCAAGCTTGTGGGAACCCAATATTCCTGAAGATGTTTGAATACGCACAAGACGTATCCATGAACTCCATGGAATGTTCAAGTTTGACGTCAACAAACTCACAGTTTTAGAGACTGTCAGAACAAGTGCTCTTAAAATGTAGAACGTGTGGTTGTTTTGATTTCAATCGTTCAGACTCGTCACTTTGCACTCACACTTAGTGTTCTCATTTTAGCCAATAGCTCTTGCACTGTCTGTCACAACATGAATCCTGTCACATTTTATCTTTCTTTAGTGTAAAACACTGTAAACTCAGTACTTTCCCAAGTCCTGTGGGAAAAAAAATCCACACGCATATTACTTGGGTGGGATTTGAACCTAAGACCTTTGCCATTCTAGAGCTGATGTCTTACCACTAGACTACCGAGATTGCCAGAGGCAGTTCGAACCCTATTAGCAGTGGGTACCGCATTGATGTTAAATTTGCTGTCGGGCAAACTCAGTGGTCTAGTGGTATGACATCTGCTCTAGCACGGCAAAGGTCGTGGGTTCAAATCCCATCGGAGTAATATGCCTGTAGTTTTTTTTCACAGGACTGTGGAAAGTGCTGAGTATACAGTGATTTACATACACACATCTGTGTATGGGTAAAACACAAATAGTAGTCTTTATCCCTGATGCAAACTTAAAACTGAATGCTCTGAAGTACATAAAAAATAATAAATTACTTGGTATGACTTCTTGGCATTTAGGGACTTTAAAATTGTCAATTGTTATTGAGCACAGGGCATGCCTGGAATTTAATTTTTGAGCGGGCGAGGACATTTTCATTTTGCAAAAGGCACTTTCATTACAAAATTTTAAAGTCTAAGGGAAACATTTGAAGGGGCACCAAGGCCAAGACATGGGGCAACAGAGGCCATGGCGTCTGTGGCCTCCGTTATAATTCCAGGCCTGACAGGGATCTTAATAAAGATTGTGGCAGAAGCAATTAATGTTTTAAACCTTCTTCTTCTTCTTTTTCCCCTCCACAATCAGGTGTTCACCACCCTGCAGATCACGAAGAGATCAGGGGTCAGCGTTAAAGCCGGAGGTTGCTGAGGTTAAACCCTACCATCAACACACCCGCAGTAGTCTGACTAAATGGAAGTAAAGAGAGAGCCTTAAAGTAGTGTCTTAAAAACAATGCCAAGTATCCATCGTTTATTAATCACTATGTTATCCTTGATGTAATGCTAAAGATAGGTTTATGAGGAAATCGTCTCCAGGTTGAATAATTATGGCAAAAAATTATCTATAAAGGAAGAGACACTTATATACATTTTTTTGTGGGTACTGTAAGTCTAGAGTTGACGTTACTACAAATTTAGATATTAAGCATTTTGTTGCATATTTTTCTATGCATGATAAAACTTCATAAAAACCACAGTCATCAGAACATAATTCAACAAGATATTTAAGTATATATTTTGCGAGATTAAATTTACGAAGATATTAAGTAGAATTTTACTATGATACTTGGCATTAATTTTAAATTCTGGTTTATATTTCTCAGAAAGATGAAACAAACGTTGACACTAGAAAGAGAGCTTTGCAATGAAGTAATTTTCACTCGGGTGGATCACTTGCTGCATTTGATGTCAATTTTTTGTTTTGGTTTCGCATGAAATATGAACCGGTCGTTGTAGGCTCTTGATACATATTAGCAGACTGCTTGAATATGGGTGTAAGATGGTGGGGTGACCACGGACTGAGAGAGATGAGGGTAGAATGGTTCAACCGCCGCAATTGGTAATGTCACACCATTGCATGATGACGGACTCTTCCTTAAAACCCACGTTGCTGGGCGGGAATTGACCCGACGGGGCGTTGCATCGTTCTACCGAATATTAGAAAAACTCTGTCTGGAAACACAACGCAATCTTGAACTCTTGAAGAAGCAATAGGGCCTATTGATCGAGGTCATTGTTATTGTCTTTATGGACCTTATGCACATGGCGTCATTTGAGTAAGGGCGCCCTCGGCTAGTGAGAGGTCAAAAGAAGGCTGCTCATTGGCCCATCTCGGGCGCTGCGCATACGTAGATGTGCCGTTTTCCATGGTTGCATCATCGTTTTACCTCTAAGATGGCGGTGCGATGGCATCAATGCATAAGGTCTATTAGGATTGAACTATATTGATAACACAATTTGTATGAACAGGGTATCAATGCATTCCTGGTTGGTAATTTTTAATTTTTAGTTTTGAATTTTGAGTTTTGAGTATTGAGTGTTCAGACAGAGTTTGATATAAAATGGGGTAGAATCTCACCACAATAATCACAGTATGAATCACAGGAATTATAAAACAATGAAATAGAATTTCAATCCATTTGATGAAGGCTTAAAAATGTGATTTAAATTGTAGGTACATTGTCGGCCGCCATTTTAATATAATGTGAGTTCTCAAAATGATGAAATCTGATACATTTTCATTTGCGATTTATGCCTTCTGGGTAAAAGACAGTCTGATTCAATTGACACTTGATCTATTGTGCTGGGTTTCTATCCTTGTAAATTTTAAAGTTTTTTTTTTTTTCCAAAAGACTTTCTTCAACACATTGATTTGGAGAATTTCTTCCATTCCCGCCCCCTCATAGATGAGCTGCAATGCAATCATATGAGAACTGTTCAGTTTTTAGTATGACTAATAAAGTGCACCTCCAATCAAATAACATTTTGTACGATAGTTCAGCTGGTTACCTAACATACCTGCAACTGTTTTCAGGAATACTGGCCCTATAGCTACTCTGGTTCAAACGCGCATAATACTCATTTGAGTGGAAAGCCAATTTTATTTTAGTATAAAAAAAGCTAGCCCATCATGAAATAGGTAACCAGAAATCAATAAAAATGTACCATGTTATAATGGACATTTAAAGACACTGGACACTATTGGTAATTGTCAAAGACCAGTCTTCTCACTTGGTGTATCTCAACATATGGATAAAATAAACCTGTAAAAACTTGAGCTCAATTGGTCGTCGAAGTTGCGAGATAACTATGAAAGAAAAAACACCCTTGTCACACGAGGTTGTGTGCTTTCAGATGGTTGATTTTGAGACCTCAAAATCTAATTCTGAGGTCTCGAAATCAAATTCGTGGAAAATTACTTCTTTCTCGAAAACTAAATGTCACTTCAGAGGGAGCCGTTTCTCACAATGTTTTATACTGTCAACCTCTCCCCATTACTCGTTACCAAGTAAGGTTTTATGCTAATAATTATTTTGAGTAATTACCAATAGTGTCCACTGCCTTTAAGTACATTGGAATATAGCAACAATTTTATCAAAGTCTCATCTATTTTGCTGTCATAATTTCCTGAGAAAATTTGGTGAAAAAAATCACTGAGAGCTTCTAGATCTTCTTGTTAAAATGTAGAAAGGTGTAGGTGTAAATAGACGTTGTATGCAGTGATCTCTTGGGGATCTGAATCAGTGCTGTAGTTGAGTACCTGTTGTCTGAGTCCAAGTCCCTGTTTTCCTAAAGTCCGAGTTCCTGTTGTCCCAGTCCCTGTTGTCCCAGTTTCTGTTGTCCAAGTCCTTGTTGTCCAAGTCCGAGACCGGAGTTGAGTCCTCCAGCACTGGTCTGAATCTCATGAGAGTGTTATCATGGTGCAGCCACTTCTAATTAACAATAAATTCAGAATGAGGCAGTGTCTGAATTAAGCAACTTTGGCTATGACTGTAGTCTTGGCTTTAGCTGAAGCCGCCAGCTGAAGTGGCATTGAAGAAATGGCCTTCCATCAGAAAATTCTGCTGAGCAATTATCTTTGCTGAGCACAAAAACTAGTGGGGCACCAGTCGCAACAATGTAAACTTTATTGAATGTTGGCTGGTAACCGGTTTTTGCTGCTCAGCAAGATTTTTCTGTGCTTAGCAAGTTTTTGTGCTCGCAGGCTTTATGAAATCAGGCAGTGGCTATGGCCAGATCGCTGAAATTTCAGCCAGGAAGGTAAAGCCATAACCAAAGATTGGGACATGGGCTGAGAGTCATATCCACTGTTGTTGGACTTTGATGTGGTAACACATTCTTATGAGGAATTGTAGCATGGCCGTAGGATTCCCGACAGCATTGGCCACTGCCTGGTGTTTGGGTATACATTATAATATACACTGCCTTATTTCAAGTAGATTGTAGATATATTTTTCAGTATGCAAGTGTTTTACAGGTGTCAGGACAATGACAGAAGTTGCAAATGTATCCAAAAACGGTGGTGCGGAAAAACATAAATTTGCTGGTTTATGGTCCAGAATACAGCCTGCTTTAAAACAAGATATTCGGGGGGGGGGGGGGAATTCTATGACATTGATCCTTGACACCTCCACACCAATTAATGCTAGACTTGATTCGCTGAAGACGGTATCATTGATATAAATGTAATTTTTGAATTTTTTTATTCTGAGAAGTGCGACTGCCGACATTGGATCATCACTACTAATTATTTTGAGTATTTGGTTCGGGTAATTATTAATTGGACAATAACTATTCTTTGACTGCTGTGCTGTACATTTGTGTTGGCTTACGAGGGAGTTAGAACTAACTTTTGTCATGTTTAAAGATCTTGTCAAACATTGTGAGTTTGCATTGAATAAGATTTAATATCGCGTGATAAAGGAGTATAATCAGAATAAATTCATTCCAGTATTGCAGGTCTGATCGGCTTGGCTTGTTTTTGTGAGTAAAACTGAAAGAACAACCTTTTTTAACACCACCCCTTAAATAATAAACATACTGTTTGGAATGTGATATTCTTGGTCATGGATAGAGCTACTGGGACAGAAGTATTGCCAGGTTTCTTTCACAAATGCGTAACATTAATTGTTACGAGTTAACATCAGTTTGTGTGGAGTTTTCTCAAAATGTTCCAAAGAAAAGAATGTGAGACTACAACACAAATTAGATTTTCAATAGAAATTTATTCCTGATCATAAAGCTATCTAGCTATTTTTACAGAAATTCTTAACTAATAATGACAATTTCAGATTAGTTTCCCATGTGGTTTGTTACAAGATTGTTTTATGAGTTAATGGTTACAAAACCTTGTTACTAAGTCCAATCATGATCCTAGCCACAACCCTAACTTCTAGCCCTAACCCTAACCCTTGCATAACCATTGACCCCAGCCTCGTCCCCAGAGTGTATTGAGCAGTACGAGGATGACCGCTCTCTCACCCTGGTATTGGATCATTTGCATATCCAAAATTTGTGGATACGTATGCAAAGTAGAATAGTCTGGCTGCTTTTCAAAATTCACATCTTCGTCATGGTCTTGTGGTCCGGTACCAGATTAATAGCCTGTTTGTACATTGGTTGCCGGCCGGCTGTTTTGACACAGGTTAACATTTGGTTTTGTCCAATCGGGGTCCAAGTAAGGAGTTCCCTCCCAGGGTTTACTATTGTAAACATGGTTGTAAATAAAGTAAACCATGGGGACGAGGTTGCTTTGACCCCAACCCTAATCCCAATTCCTTGTCCCAACAGCATTTCTAACCCTAACCCTAGCCCATAAACATTGATCCAACCCAAATTCTATGTCCCAACAGCAACCCAAACTTTAGCCCCAACCCTTGCTAAACGTTGCCATAACCAATGACCCTAACCCCAACTCCTTGTCCTAACAGCAACCCAAACTTTAGCCCCAACCCTTGCTGAACGTTGCCATAACCAATGACCCTAACCCCAATTCCTTGTCCTAACAGCAACCCAAACTTTAGCCCCCAACCCTAACCCTTGCTAAACATAACCATAACCAATTACCCTATCCCTAACTCCTTGACCTCATCAGCCCCTTTTCCCCCATATTTATACATTATATCAATTAAAATTTGTACATAATGGACGGAATCATTTCAATTACAGGACAGAAATATCTTCCTTTTTTTTTACATACCTTTTAAATAGAAAATCTACAAACTTAGAAAATATATTTAACAAATCTTTTTTAATTCTTTCTACGTGATAAAACAACTACATTAAACAATAGATTTTTCATTAACATCGAGAATAAAGAATATTACTTGTATTTTACCCTACACCGATATGTATTAAGCACTGTATACTTTCCCTGTAGTCCTTTGGAAATGATCGAAAGGCATACTACTTGGTTGCAATCCATGACCTTGCCATTTTAGAGGCAGTCTCAATCCTAAGTTTTAGCAGCTGGTACCACAAAGAGTATACAGTGGCCAAGTTCGCGCAAGGACTATCGTTGACTATAGTTCAACTACCTTAGCCGGAACTCTGTCTAGGTGACGGTAGTTGGACTACACTAGTCGACTAGTTGGAACCAGCCTACTGGACATGGTCGCATCGCTGGTTACCAATAGCCGTTTTCATACTACAGTGCAGAGTGGACCAGTTATAAGAAACTGATAACGTACGTTGAGTCGCCGGTCGTGTTGACATGACATGACTAGAGTCGTTTGCACTATAACTTCTTTGTGCATGCCCTACATACATAACTAAACAACCACTAGTTAACCATTGGTCCTTGCGTGAACTTGGCCATTGCTTAACATCCATCAGTGCAGGGTAAAACACAAATAAATAATAAATTACACAAATATCAATAGTATGGAAGAGTATTAATGGATAAATCAACATGTCGGTTCATTCTTTCGTTTATCAGAACATCCACAGCAAAAGCTAGAAACACTAGTCGGATAACCCCATACAAATGAAAGCATGTATTTAAAGAAACAAATGAAAGTATGTACATGTATTAAGTACTGAAGAAAGTTCTGACTGATGACTCTCAAATCAACATTTAACCCTTTAGAAACCATAGCGGCTGCAAGCGGCTTGCACCAAAATGCTCATAGCGGCTGCAAACAGCCGCAAAATTTGACCTACTTTGATGCACAAGATACTTTTTGACCCTCTTGTTTGAGCGAAAGTAGGTCAAAAAACAGCCGCAAAATTTGACCAACTTTCGCTCAAACAAAAGGGAATTGACACAACTCTATAAAAAACAAAACCATGTATTTCTGTTTCTTAATAATCTTCCAGACATTTTGCTTGAAAATAACTGCAAAACATCAACAAGAATAGTAATGTCTCTGGGTGATGATTATATGAAATTATAATCTCTAGAGGGTTCAAAAACATGCACAAACCAACTTCAAAACACTTTTCACTGTTTTTGTGAAAATGGTGTACTGAAATAATATAAAACTTCTTAAAAAATTATTACAGTTTTTGAACCTATGCGTATTGATGATTCAGATATACATGTAGATGTATTGCCAATCAATTTACCAAACGTGTAGACTTCATTTAAAAGCATTTCGTTTTGAGTACGGAGCTGTATAATTACTTTTTGTCACTGATCCCTTTGCTTTTACCTGATGAAGATGAAGATGAAGAGGAGGAGGAGGAGGGAGAGGAAGAGGAAGAGGAAGATGATTTAGCTGACTTAATCTTTCTCTTGTTACCCTTTGACCCTGGTCTTATCACATCTTCTGGTTCTCTATCATCGGCAGCCTGTGTGTTCTGAACAGACTGTTGAGATCTCTGACTATCACTGTCTGGTGGTGAGCTAGATTGCGCCACAGCTTCGGACATGCTTGCAGATGATCCAGTCATTCCTTTCTCCCCTTCCGACATTGGTGGCAGAGGTTTCTTGATGGAAAGAAGTGAGCCCATGTCGCTCTCTGGTCCAGGCACAAAGCTGCTGAACTGGGCATTATCGAAGATTGTAATCCCCTCGTCTGCCATATTCCAGGCCTCACGATCATCAGCGTGGGCACGGATGTAAACTAGAATCTCTTTCAGGTTTAGCTCCTTGGCCCTCGTTCTGTGGAATAAAAAACAACTATTTTGAGTGGGTTATTATTCTCCACAAATCTTCTTCTGAGAGGTTGGTGTTTAGCAGCCTTAAACATTGTTCATATTTCACATGTAGATAATTGCAAGAGAAAAGTCAAATCTAGAGCAGAAAATTACAAAATTGTTTAGCACAGTTTATCTAGGGTAAATCATTTGCCAGAAATTCTGGATGTTAAATTTACTTCAAAGATTCAGATACGTGTTGACTTTGTACCTATTGAATAAAGGCCAACCTTAATCAAGGTAACGGTAATGGTAAACCAATGATCTAGTAGTGGTAGACCAAGGAGTTGATGTTGGTAAACCAAGGAATTACCAAGGATAAACCAAGAAGTTTGTTTCGATAGACCAAGGTAAACCAAGGAGTTTCTTTTGATAAACCAAGAAGTTATTTGTTTTGATGAACCAAGGTTTTTTGTATTGGTTTTGATATAATTGTTTTTCTCATGACAAGAACTGCGGATAAGAGCACTGGACTCAAGCTCTGGTGTTTCTGTTCAGCAGAGTGTGGGTTCGAGTCCCGGTCGTGACACTTGTGTCCTTATACTCCTTATACCATATACTCCTGTACGATCTCTTCAATCTTCTAATACTCTCTTATTAGATGTTCCTAAGAGCAGGAAATCATGGGGTGATAGGTCATTTTCGCAAGCTGGTCCCACTCTCTGGAATGACTTACAAAATTCGTAATATTTCCAGTGTTAAAACTTTTAAGATAAGTTTGAAAATTTACTTGTACATATTGCTTTTTTGTAATGTTTTCTGTCTATTTCCTCTTTCTGTACTTGTGAGGATTCTCTCTAGTGCGCCTTGAGCACCTTAATTTTTGGTGGATTTGGCGCAATATAAATACTCTGTATTATTATTATTATTATTATTATTATTATTATTAAGCAAGACACTTAACCATTATTGCTTCGTCCTTCGGACGGGATGTAAAGCCGTAGGTCCCGTGTGTTATGTAATGCACGTAAAAGAACCCAGTGCACTTATCGAAAAGAAAAGGGGTTCACCCCGGTGTTCCTTGTTTGAGTGGCTGCATATTGCGCCACAGCACTTGTTAACCATTTACATGGTGCTATATAAAAGGAAAAAGGTCTCATACTTCAAAACGTAGCTCCACAGTACCTTGCAGGAAAATACTGACTAGTGAAGTGCCTTGAGCGTCACTGGGTGACGGATATAAGCGCTATATAAGAAGCCAATATTATAAGCTGAGCTCCTTTGAACCTGTGAGTGACTGCTTTTTAACCACTTCACGTCAGATGTGTTAACACGCAGATTTTTTCTGGACTGGCAGATTTTTATACTGACTTTACTTCAGATTATGAGCCCTATTGAGTACTGCTTTTGTGACGGAAAAAATAAGGTGTGAAATGGATGCACAAGATACTCACGCAAGGGGTCTCTCCTCTAGTGTGCAAAGAATCACTTTGGCAACCACCTTCTGCAGAATGGGATCACCCGTTTTGGAAAATTGGAACAGTGCGGTCTTCAAGTTCGGGGCAGCTAGCATTTTTACACAAGCCTGGAAAAAGATATATGAGTGATTACAACAAGCTTGATAAAGAGATGTTAAATTTGCATCAGGGGTAAAGATTGTTATTTGGTTTTACCCATACCCTGATGTGTGTAAAGCACTGCATACTCAGTACTTTCCTGAGTCTTAAGCTTGATAATGTGAATTGAGCATTGCTTCAACTGTAACCTTAACATCTTTTTTACTAAAGGTATTAGATAATGATAATTATTTTTCCACAAGTTAAGAATGCCTTTACGTAATTTGATTTTACCAAAACAAAAAATTGTAAGTATTTTATTTGAGCATTGTTCAACTATCACAAACATGTTTTTTTAAAAGTAGTGTTTTAAAAAAAAAAATCCCCCCAAAATAAAACAACCACACATTATGAATGAGTTGTTATAGCCTAAACTATAACAAAAATTATTAAGGAAAACAAGAGATGGGGAGGGGAGGTGAGTGAACAACAAGTTGGTAAAGAATACCTCCGGACTCTCAGCAGAGTAAAGTAAGATCTTGCCAGCCAGAAGGAAGATTTCAGAATCCTTGGTGAGACAAGGGATGTTGAGAAGACGATCAAGAAGCTCCTCCTTAAAGATAAATATATCAATCAATATAAACAACTTGTATCCTCATCACTGTTATCTTAATACAAAGGATATAACTAACTGTCAATTATTATTTAAATTATTGCTTTTTGTTATTATATATTTCTGGCAATGAACCAAGCATGCCTCATAAGTGAACTTAATCACTTTAGCTCGCAAGCCTGAAGAAACCTGTAAACAACGGTACTTGCTATGTGAACCAGAAACACTGGGGTTAACCCCTACTCTTTTATGATAAGTGTTCTGGGTTCTTTCCGTAAGCTCAGGCATGAAATTGGGCCCAGATGCTCATGGTGTTAGCCAGAGGGCCGTCTTTCACCCGTTTCCTACCTAGGTCCAATTTCATGTAACTGCTAAGCACACAAATCTACTTAGCAGAAGTTTAATTTGGTAAGAACAATTAGGCTTGCTTGGCAGAAACAAGCTACCAGTCAATATGTCATGTAAATTCACATCACTTGTGACTGGTGCCCTGCTTATTTCTGCTATGCAAATACAATTTTTGCTTAGCAGCTTTATGATAATGGGCTCATCATCCATTTACATGGAATTTGTAAAAGAGCAATTTGGATGCCCAGTTTCTCAATAGACCATGCAAGTCTTGTAAGTATTTAAACATTTTTGGGACCACCTTGATCCCACATGCATTGCTTTAACGCGTGAAGGAAACAAACTTGCACGCTTTAATAGGTCCCAATGTTCGAATGCCTGGAGACTTGTAGAGTCTATAATGGACACCTTATTTCAAAGTGATTGGTACTGACCTGGTAAAGGATAACATCTGAACTCTCTATAGCCAGCAGTTCAAGAGCTTGAAGGGCTAACCGCAGTGTTTCGTTGTCTGGTGTTGTACACAATGACAGGAGTGCTGCAGCTGGATTCAAGCAATTTGAACAATATGTGACGATCAATTCAGATGGTGTTCATAATGTCAAAAAATTAAATCAAAATATTCAACAGAAAAACTTTCTTTTGGGATTGTCCATCAGTATTAAAGGGTGTTGATTTTTAAGACACAGCTTGAAAGATTATATGGAAATTTTAACGTGACTGGTTTTTCTTCCTGAAGATTGTGTTGAAAACTGCCTCTAGTAACATGGTCTTTATAACAAACTTATCATTCAAGAACCTTCAGTTGGCAATAATAAATAAAATCAAGTAGAACAAGGGCATACACACTTAAAGTTCAGTCATCTTGCAGACCAAAACCATATTCTATTCCCTTAAGCTAACTTATTTGGAAAAAGAGATTTGTTGGTTTGACATTATTGAAAACAGTGAGGTGCCCTGCTGGGGTGAGCTAGTATTTCTTAAAATAGTGGAGAAAAGTGGTAGTTGGCGAGTTGGTAAACTGGCTTGAAGTTCCATACAACCGCTCCCCAAAAATGTACTTGCTACGTCCTGCTGAAATTTTTTTTTCTTTCTGCATAACAGCATTTTTGTTGAGACGTTATCAACTAATTTTTCAGTACCATCTAAATGCAGCTCCACATCAAAATAAAGCAAACTTTCCCCCACACACTATAAAATGTGACTCATGTAATAATCTCTAAATCCAAGGTTTGTTCTTGTAATCCGGCTCTGAGATTGACGTACTTACCTGGGGTATTACGTGAGGCCATCTGAGCCCTGACGCTTGGGCTGAAGGCCAAGTCCAGATAGATCCCAGCTATATTGCGCTTGGTGACCTCGTTACCCTCCTTAGCCGCGTGGGCGAGGTCATCCAGGCCGCGGTCAGCAATAACGGCCTGTTTGCTGTCCTCAGAGTCGGCCACGATGTAAGAGATGGCAGTGACGGCCTCTTGGACCAGACGAGGGTAGCGGGAATGGAGGAGGGTGGTCAGGGTGGTGACGCCGCCCAACTCCACAAACTGATCCTGTTGGATGGAAAATCAACAAGATCATTTCAGATGAATACATTTGGAGATAACTCACAGTCGACTTTGTTTAAATATTGATTTGAGATGAGAGTATCCTTCATCTAATACACATTATACCTAAAACATCTTTAGCAAAAAATGAGAAAAAGGAGGGGACTTTCAGGAATCGCCGTGTCTGTAAGGGAGGAATGCAAAATTAAACCGGAAGAACTTCAGGTTTTTTGAGGTTTTCCGGGGTTCAACATCAAGTTACTGCTAGTTTAATTTTCCATTTCTCCCTAACTCATCTCTTCTTGTTAGGAAAATTGCTCTGTACAGAATTGTTTGTGAAAACTTCTCTTCATATTTTCATAATTTAGGCAATGGGCTCCATCTATTTCCAGGAGAGCTTAATATGCATGTAAAGTAGTGGACATAATACCTGCTGGCCCTAATCTGATTATTTTAACCTTACCACTGAACAAGGCCAGCAGTCCAGTTTCAGTCTTTTTCTTCTAGTAGTTACTAACACCTGTTTATTTAATGTTTTCTAATTGATTGGTTTGGTTTCAAATTCAAAACCTCTTCCAAAAAGTTTAGCAAATGAGAAATATGAAGAGAAAGAAAACACTTTTGGTTTTGCAAAAACGATTTTTGGTACGGTGAAATATCCCTGTGTGTCCTTGTGGGGATTTTCTTGAAATACCAGCCCTGTAAAGCTTCAAATCTTGTCTTGTCTTGAAATAATGATAAAAGAAATGCTAAGTATGATAAATACCTGAATAGCAGGAACTGTAAGCAACTCGGCCATTGCTTCTGTGGAATATTCTTGAGTTGCTTCATCTGTGGACAGACCCAGAGAGATCAGGACCTCCAACCTATGGACATGACCGAAAAGAAACAAAAACAATCAGAACTCTCAAGAACTTGAGTTAAATATCTTTAAAAACATTTTTTTAAACTTACATTTATTGAAAGCATTGATACTCACTTGGTAAACTTAGGGTTGAACAAAGAAAAAACTGACTAGAGCGGAACTTTAACCTGCGACCTCCGGATTAACGTCCCGGCTACATTCACCAAGTGATATTAGAACGCAGGTTGGTCTAGTGCATCTATCATTCAAAACCATGTGGATGATATTGAATGATCAGACGGTAGGATTGTGCACTGTGTGGATGCATTCACCACTCGATAACAATGCAGGTTGGAAAGTTTATCGATCTTCAAATCCATAATTAAATGGTCAAAAGTGGGAGGGTGACTGCACAATTAGTACAAGGAGACTTACCCTCCCTCAGCAACAATCCTGAATTTGCTGTCATCTCCGGTTGTAGCTAGAGTGGCCAACTCAAAGGCAGCTTGTCTTCTTTCCTTTATTCTGTTAACAATGTCCAAAAATCACTGTCAGAAAGGGATCCATTTAAAACAACACAAAAACCCAATACACCACTGGTTTTGTAAGAACAGACTTTTCACTGGACCATTTCATGCAAACTTTTGCAACTCGGGCACGTGATCAGTATGCAAATTAGGTCTTCGATGTTGACTAAGTGCTGTGTGTTAATAAACAGTTGTCTTTAAAGAACTGAACTTAAGATATTTCATAACAAATCAGATCAAAAAGAATCACAATCTTTCGAAATGTACTGTTTGAAAAGCTAACGACTGAATTCACGACCAAGACCTCCTTGCCACGACCCACCTTCCATTTCTTGCCGTTTCAATCACCTTCTCCACGTCCCTGGTAACAACGAGGTGCTCCTCCAGGAAATCGCCGATGCTGAACTTGAAGTTGTAGAGCAACGACATTGCCATGGACCAGATGACAAAGAGGTAGATGGAGTGAAGAGCGAAGTAGATGGCTAAGAAGTAGGACCAGAAGCCACGCACGGTGCAGGAATCAGTAGTCTCATCCGTCAGACAAGAATAATCCTAACAGAAACCCCAAAACAATTTTAAAAATTGATCTAAAAATGTCATGTTGATTGGTAGTACTATTCACATTTCCTTTAAAACAAAACATAAATGAATTTATGCTAGAAACAAAATAATTATGAAATTTACAAATTACTCTATTGCATGTTTTTAACCACTAATGGCAAATTTTCAGAACCTTAAAAACACAAAAATAAAATGTTCCTTATTACACATGCAAAAAACTATGTTGCATGTATAACACCATGTAACACAACACTTCTAAAAGAGTTCCAGGGACACTTCTAAAAGAGTTCCAGGGAAAGCAAAATGTTTTTACTCACCAGGATGGACAGAATAAACCTGATGGTCAGAAAAAGTGCAACACCCCAATTGATCATCGTCAAAATGGAAAATGTCACCAGGAAAAACTTGGGCCTACAAAAAGAAGAAAATACAATGAGCAGGGAATTATTGGAAAGCTCTCATGAAAGAGGACAGGATTGATTTGTTGTCATCAAATTAAAGTATTAGTTTGTAATCTACATGTTTACAACACATACAGCTAGTTCTCGAAATTATTATCATGACAAACTTTTCTCTCAGAAATTGTTCCATTTTAGAAAATCAAAAAGTACAATACCAATCAGCAGTATGATAAACAAAATGTACCCAAACCTCAAAAATTTCTCAAAGATGAGAACATTTTGAATCATTTCAAGATTTGGTTTATTTTTTATGAGGACAGTTTCATGAAATGAACTGTTATAAAAGAGCAACGATATTCATCCGTTGAAAAGTATAAAGAAAATTTATTTTCCCCAAAGTATTAAGAACAAAAGATGTATACAGCTGAACCAGCTGTACGTGTTGTAATAATAATAATATAGCAGAGCTTCTGAATCTCCTAACTCCTCAGACCTCATGTTTTCTAGAATTCTTGGCACAATTTCATGGCTTTGTTACCATAAGCAGAAAATCGGCACTTACAAAAGCAGGGAATTCTGCGCTTACAGCAAGCGTATTTCACTGGTTGGCAGGGAATTTTTTCTTGTTCACATGCCTACTTCATGTTACTAGCCATTCTTTGCTTACACAGCTAGTACAAAAATTTGGCACTTGCCCCGTGTCATGTAAGCAAAGAATGGTGATCGCAAGTGCAGAATTTGGCGGTAAGCAGAGCCATGAAATTGGGCCCAGGTCAGCATACTCTTCTCTATGGAAACTCAAAGTTGCGGTGAAACTTTCAGCAATGGATTGTCCAGTTTTGTCTTGATCCGTCTATATGAGACGATCGAACAAAAAACACTACTAGTAATCACTCACCACAGACTGGACGGACCAGTAAACCCTGATCTGTGAGTGTAAGACGGACATTTCTGCAAGGTGTACAACGTAATCAATCCAACACCCACACAGTAGATCAACATCGCCCATGGGAGGAACGATCCATATTGCCATGGCTGGTACGGCGAGATGAAGTACCATAAGAACATCAAAGCGGCAAACAGCGTGAAGACACGATTCAGCGACAGGATGCCCTAAGAAGTCGCAAGGAATCAATAATAGAGAATTAAAGTTTTACATTGTGAAAATTGTATCATCCATGGGTCAGGTTTACAAGACGGCACTCTACTAGCACCCTTGTCTAGTTCCCTCTGGGAAGTTTGGGTATAATGTAGAGAAGTTAGCAATTTATGATGTATCTCCCGCAGATTGTGATAGTAGGCCTATACTTATTGAAAAGGTAAGAACTTAATTGGTCTGACCATCCAACAAGAATTCAAAAATATTTGTTTTGTTTAATGCAAGTTCACCCCAAATAAGGCCACTCTTAGTTAGGGGCTACAAGAAGAAAACATTCAAGATGAAAATAACTCAGGGGAGCTGAAGGTAGGAATTGATATTCCTCTTAAAACAGTCTAGATTGTAAGATGGAGGGAAACTTGCACCAGGCAAGGAGTTCCAAAGAGATGCAGTGCATGGAATGAAGCTGTTGGAATGATTGACAACTTTTTGTCTTTGCCTTCTCCTTTCTCCACAGATGTGTCTTTTTTCACTTCGTAACAGAAGTTTAGAACAATCCACAACAAAACTTGTTGTTGTTTATGTACATACACTAAAACCGGCCATCATCTGCTCTCTCCATTTCAACATTGCCACTTCATTGATCAGAGCAAACTTGATCTCATCGCTCTGTCCTGCACCCAGCTTGGCCCTCTCTGCTCTCACATTTGTGAAGGACTGCAAAACAAAAAAATACCAAATTAATCTTTGAAGATAATTAATACAGATTCCTTTGATAAGATGCAAATATTATATTCTTGCCAGGAGGGCATGCATACAAGAAATTTGCTCAGATAATTATAAATGGTAATTTTATAATTAGTGCAGTTCTCACACTAATATATACACCCCCAAATATTATATTTACATGTAATGTTTGTTTGAGTTTTTTTTTTCACTTTTAAGCACTGAGACAATTTTGTTGCCTGCTTAGATACTTTTTAAAGACAAATTAAGAAAGATTTGTATAGTTTTCAGAGCTTTCCAGATTTGGAGCAGATTTTATCTACAGATGTATTTCACTGAAAAGTAACTAATGCTTTCACGCAACCAACAAATTGTGGCACGGTCTGGCTACTTTAAACTCATTTCGTGTCACAAAGCCAAGAGTGGCTGCTAAAAAGATAGTACCTCGTGTTTTTTTGCCAACGGCACCATCTTCAGCACACAGTGGTCTCCGATGCGGTAATCCTCCAACGTGTATGCGTCTCGTAGATATTGACCTTTGTACCTCATGCGGAATTGGTGGTCCTCATGACCCATCTGGTATAGGATGTGTAGGAGGTTAGCCCTCACACGGGCCAGTGTGTCGCCAGGGAAACATTGTAAAACGAATGAGTGAATCTGGTGAAAAGAACAAAATGTAAATTGAGTAATCAAAAGATTTGAATCAAATATCAACAGTGCTTGGACCAAGACTTTCAACAGAAATGATGGAGACATTATAGGGCTACACGATCTTTTCTCCTCATGGGGGCTACAATATTTATTGGGAATAGACTGTGCAAGTCCTGCGCATATTGGAACATTGTGACCCATTAAAGTGCACAAGTTTGTTTCCTGCATGTGCTAAAGCAATGTGCTTGCTTAGGAACAAGGTGGTCCCCAAAATGATTGAATACACGCGAGATCGGACTTGCACGGCCTATATCATATGAAACAAAAAAGCCAAAGACAATTGAGGCTAAGCCCTATTTTAAAATAGTCAGGCAACTGTAACAAATTATTAAAAAACTTATTTTGTAACTGCTGTTGAACTTAGACACAGTAACTGGGATGCTGTTCTCCTCTGGTTGAAATTTTGACTTCGCGAAGCCCCATAAATAGTGCCAATACGCTGGACTTCTTCCACTTCTTGGCCCTTTGACCAAGTACCTTCAGGAGGTGAAATAATTTTTCGAATAGAAACCAATATTTTCATGCTGAGATTTTTCACCCAGTAGTAGGGACCGAAACGGACCCCCGCGAATCCCTTTTGCGCATGCCGTGATACGCTGTACAAAATTTGGTTCAGCTCAACCATTTTTCATGCTAGCCAAAAAAACTTTGTACCGCAAAGAATTGTGGGTAAAAGTGGGTGCCCAAGCGATCCATGTGAAGCAGCAAAGCCAAGCAGACCATCGACGAAAACTCCGATCGAAATCGTCAATTTTTTCTTTTGTTTTGTTGAGTCTACAAATTGGTGAGTATTTTTTTCTTGAAATTTAAATGTTTATACACGACCAAAATAAAACTAAGTCTGAAAATTGATTATTTTAAGGTTCAAACTGTCCATCAAACTTGTTACTTTATGTGTGCTTACGAGCACACTCGCGCACAAGCGGTCAGAATGTAGCGAAGCGGTCCGTGTAACTCACCGCCGTCACACTGCGTGAAGCCCCGGTAGGGTTTCCGCAAGCACACGCTGTGTGCAACAATTTTAGCGGACATTTTGTTGGGCTTTAAAACGTTTCTAATTGAAAAAGAAGGGGACTACATTGTTCCTTTTTAATGTTTCAACTAATTCTAAGTATAATGTACAGGGGGTGACTAATGTTAATTGTTATTAAAAAATAAAATATTCTTTTAATTATAATTTTTTTTTTTTTTTTTTTTTTTTTTAAGTTATGGATTTGCTAGGTAGTTAAATCTGTATATTGAGGTTTATATATGTTGCTCTGTTTCATGTTAAATTTTGTTTTTCTTTCTTTTTCTAAAGGCTGATCAGATTAAGCTTACTTTTGATGATGTTAATTTATGATGAAAGTTTTTCTTTTAAACAGTTTTATCTACAAAAATAGTTTATTAATTATGGCCTAATGTTTCAAGCATCTTTTTTGAAGGCTAAAAAATTACAACAAAAGACACATAAAAAGAGATACGTCAAATGGAAAGGAGAGAGAGAGAGGGGCAGAAAACACACAGAAAAAGCAAAAGATGAACATTTTTAATATTTATTTATTTACTGTAGTTTCAAATATCAACAGACTGTTTGCTAATTATTTTGCCCTTTTTTTTAATTCTCTTTCATATTCAGAATGCCTGTTTCAGTTAAAATAGCTGCTGAGAGTAGGTCTTTTCAAAGTGCCTCCATCCAATCATCAAGGGAAAGCTGGCAACAAGTGGCAGTTTATGTGTCAGGACCATCAGTCGGTGTGATGATTTGCCTCCTTATTGGAATGGTGGCCTGTGGAAGAGTTAATTTAGTCCATCATCCATATGCACCAGACATGACTAGAAATGAGCTTGAACTAAACGAGCATTCGGTCGTCCCTTATTTGCAGCTGACTCTTCTTCTGGCTGGTGATCTGGATGAAAATGCTGTGCCATCTCCGCTTCCTAGTGAAGCTAACTTACCTTCTAAGAACAGGGGAAGAGCTGAATGTTAATTAATTGTGATAGAAGATATAATACTCTGCTGTAATAGCACTTCAGTAAAAAAAAAAATCAAGTCTGCACTGTATTGGAATGAAAAGTTATGGACGTTTCAAATTGTTTACTGCTTCGTTTCTTGAAAATGATTTGCCGATTTTTGGTAAACAAATTAAAACTTGAATAACTAATTAACTTGACACAATTTTTAAAAACTGTTTTCAAAATTGTGTACTGTTAGATGTGCTGTAATATAAATTACTTTGTTTGATCTTAATTAATCATACTTGATGGTTGAAGGGCATTAACACATTTTTGAATATTATCTTTGTTTCCATGACAACGTAATTTAATCTAATTAGCGTCGGTTAATTATCAAACTCTGCCGTTGAAAAGTTATGTGTCATTACTATCCAAAGTGAAAAAAATTGGAAAGTAATTAACTTCCAATGCAAAGTTAAGCCCAAAACAATTTGTTTACTACTTTGTTTACTTTCTTTGTGAAGCATAAACAGTGCGTTTTGACTACAGGGTTTTACCAAAAATCCAATTGAGAAATGTAACGGACAAAATGAATATCGTCCAAACTTACTGGACCATAACTCTGGAACCCCTGGACCGATTTCATCCATTCAAGTGGCAAATGACTCAGAATTGTCCAACTGTTTGAAATACATCAATCAAAGATGCTTGCAAGCAGTTTGAAATTTCCCATTTCTGTCCCTACCAGTAGTCACTTACACTAGCGCAATAGTGGAAAGCACATTAAGAAAATGTGCGTGCTCATTTTAGTGTAACTTTATGAAAAATCTCACAGAGCTGGCAATCACTCAATTATTAAACATTGTCGGTACCATGATGTTTACTGCTGTATCGTTTATTGTCAGAGTCAAAATGTAAACAAAAAAGGGAGAGTACAGCACCCCAGTTACTTCCTTGGTCTATCACTATGTTTAACCATTTCTGTAATAAAATGTGTACCTACATACTCTACAAAGATTATTCAATGGATGCAGCCTCATCACTATCTCAAATCTATTACTTAGATATTGGGGTTTTTTTTCACGAAACTAGTTAAGTATATTTATTGCCTAATTTTTTAATCTCAAACCTCCACGAAAGTTAAAACTTACCGCAAAAGCGCTGCTTTCCACGTAAAGTAACATGGTTGTGTAAGTCTTGTCAGCCTAAGACAAAACGATGGAATCTCACATTTTAGTCACGAATGATTCTTTGGAATGATGCACTAACTTTTCTTCCAAAACAAAGATCTGTGTTCCAAACTTCACAAACGATTTGATGACATACGGATCCGGATGTACAACAGGTACATGCAGGTGCCAATTCATTTCTTATGCAAATACACCAAAAACGTCAGAAGTGCCAAGGTAACGCGTCTTACCAGAACTAGACACATGAGGGCGCTAAGTAAAACTAATTCTCGCGCGCTCTTCGGGTGCACCACACTAAATAAACTCCTACAGCAACCAATGCTAATGCTAAATATTCAAAAATATTCAAAAATACTCAAAAAGTCTCTCAGCCTCTTGAAAACCAATCAAATATATTTCGGACACTAAACTTCAGATTTCTATTCAATTTTTGGCAGGTCAGCCGTTTGGAATTTTTGCTAATTACCCCAGAAAAAACACCCCGACTTGCTGCCAGTTTTCATGAGGCACTCCTCCCAATTCCCAAGCTAAATAGGACCAACTTTTAAGCCCAAATTTATCAAATCTCCTCAAAAGTTTAAACAAAGAACCCCAGGTTGCGATAGACTCGTATAATTACATAATATCTATTAATTGCATAACCCCCAAAAACGTTATAATTAAAAAGATTCTGTGGGTTAACAAATCGTGATAAACAGCATAGCGCATGAATGTTGGCCTACTTAGTGTGGTGCACCCCTCCCTTACAATTATAAATCCTGTGTAGAAACCGAACACGCGCTAAAGGATTTTTTTTTAACATTCCAAAAGTAGTTAGAGGTTTTTCATTCTTTTTAGACAAAAATACAAAATGTGCCGTGACATCTATCGTGTTTTCTATCGTGTGCACCGAAGAGTTCATCTCTTTCATAAATTATTGTTGACCCATGCGGCTTAATGTTAAACTCATTAAGTGGAAAGAGACTATAAATCAAAATACTTTAGAAGGATTTTTAAACATGCACTAAAACCTATACAAACATGTATTCTTGAAAAAGGAAGTGGTACACCCAATAATCTCTTTCGTAAATTATTGCTTATCGACAGGAGCTTCATTTCATTTTCTCTTAAATCATTTCATAAATTAAAGGAATTGAAAGTGAATAAAACTATTCCTGTATTATCCTAAGCTGGTAGGCCTACTAACCTTAGAGTAAATATCTTTCACGAATCACTGTACTTTAAAAGGGAAACATTAGGTCAGGGACAGTGTGATTGGTGGGGAACCTTGTCAAAAATCACGTTGACTTTCTTGTCTTGTCAGAGATTTCAAACAAATTCTGGAAATTAAAATCTGTGCTAGACTGCTAATCAATGTTTTTAAGGGGCTTAAAAGAAAAACTCTTTCGGGTGAACTGAGCATTTCTCAGAAACCCGTTGTGTCTCTCCATAGGCCTACTGTTGGAAAAGAGCCGTCTCACAGATGATATCCAGCACCTGGGGAAGAAAACAAAAATCACTATTATTAGGCCTGGGCACTATGCAAAAGATTAAAAAGGTGACCAAGTTTTCCATTCCCAAAAATTCCAAAGCAATAAACTCTGTCAAATAATGAGCAAAAGTATTCAATGTATTTTGTAACTGTGTAGATTAAAATAACAGTGTTGAGGTTTTTGTTTACTGATACTTTGTGCCTGTTGAGACTAATCTAGGTCCAGTTTTATAGTGATGCTATAGCAGAAAATACTGAACAAGTTTCTGCTTAGCAGAAATAAGCAGAAAGCCAGTCACAAATTGAACATGAAACATGGCATTTTGGCTGGTATGCTTATTCTGGTAAGCATACTTTCGTTTTGCTTAGCTACGATGTTTGCTTTAGCAGCTCCATGGAATTGGGCCCTAGTTATAATTATTACCTCGATGGACGTTACCTGATTTATCAGTGCTTTTCTCGTGTGCACCGAAGAGTTAGTCTCTTTCATAAATCATTGTTTACCGCTCAGTGGTTTGAATAATGAGATCTTCTAGAAAGATGTAATTATTTGGCAATTTGATACAATTTGAACCTATGACTCCGATAGGACACAATCCATACCACTGCACCCACTTTAAATGACATCGGTTTATAAGTCATTATACAAATCAGTGTATGGCGAATAAACAATAATTTCAGTTATCTTACTTCATCTATTTTAAGTTATCTGTATTGATTACAATCTAAAATCTAGGTTTTTAGCTTATTTTCCTAAGTCATCATGGTATCGATCTCAATCGCCAAATACACCAATAATCGCTCTCAGCTATTTCTTTCAGTGTCTAAGCTATTGGCGTCAGAGGGTCGTGATGTTGATCTTGATCTAAACCATGATAATGTTGTCTTCGTCTGTCATTCCCTACGTCATTAAAGTAAACTAAATTATATTGTTTTGTCGTAAGATGCGTGGCGGTACCACCCATTCATGACCTGTTCCAAGTTCAGATTTCTCGGTCGCATTCCGGATACTGTGATCTCTCGACCTTTATCCAACCAATGGGCACATATGCATGCAACAGTCGTCGTCTCGTCAGTACATGTCCTCTAAAGTTCTAAAAAGAGGAACTCTTGGAAACCAGCGCTTCTCTCGTGTGCACCGAAGAGTTCATCTCTTTCATAAAAACCATTGCTTACCCAGCTTAATACTATTTTCATTTAGCAGATATTGACTATAAGTTACAATAGGCATACTTTAGAAGAATTTTGAAACAATAAAACCTTTAAAAAGTGTTACAACGAATTTATCTCTTTCGTAAAGCATTGCTTATCTTCTAAAGCAGCTTCATTTCATTTTCTCTTGAATGATTTTTAAATTAAAGTAATTAAAGTGAATAAAACTATTCCTGTATTATCTTAAAACTGATAGGCCTACTGCTCGGAGAGTAAAATATCTTTCATGAATCATTGTACTTTAAAAGGGAAACAAACATAAGGTCTGGGACAGTGTGAGTGCTGGGGAACCTTGTCAAAAATCACGTTGCATTTCTCGGCAGGCCAGAGATTTCAAACAAATTCTGGAAAATTAAAATCTGTGCTAGAGTGCTAATCAAAGATTTAAGGGGCTTAAAAGAAGAACTCTTTCGGGTGAACTGAGCATTTCTGAGAAACGCATTGTGCCACTCCATATTGTTGGAAAAGAGCCGTCTAACAGATGATATCCAGCACCTGGGGAAGAAAACAAAAATCACTATTAGGAATGGGCCCTCCGCAAAAGATTGAAAAGGTAAACAAGTCTTCCATTCCCCAAAATTCCAAAGTAAAACACTCTGTCAAATAATGAGAAAAAGTATTCAATTTGTTTGAAACTGTGTAGATTAAAATAGCGTAGTCTAGTTTTTTAATTACTGATACTTTGTGATTGCCTGTTGAGACTACTCTGGGTCCAGTTTCATAGAGCTGCTTAATAGAAAATACTGAACAAGTTTCTGCTTAGCAGAAATGAGCGGAAAGCCAGTCACAAATTGAACATGTAACATGGCATTTTGGCTGGTATTCTTATTCTGGTAGGCATACTTTTGTTTTGCTCAGCTACTTTTCGTGCTTAAGCCGTTCCATGAAATTTGGCTCTAGTTATGATTGTTACCTCAATGTAAACGTTCGCTTGATTCGTGATGATCTTGCTTAGACTTTAAAGGTTTGAATAATGAGAACTTCTAGAAAGATGTAATTCTTTGGCAATTTGATAAGTTTGGACCTCCTTCTCTGACAAGACACAACATCTTCCACTGCACCCAAGTAAATTACATCAGTTTATAAGTCATTATACAAAAGGACTTTAATCAGTTTATGGCGATCAAACACAAATTTTAGTTATCTAACTTATCTATCTTAAGTTATCCGTATTAATTACAAACTAAAATCTAGGTTTTTAGCTTATTTTCCTAAGTCATCATGGTATCGATCTCAATCGCCAAATACACCAATAATCGCTCTCAGCTATTTCTTTCAGTGTCTAAGCTATTGGCGTCAGAGGGTCGTGATGTTGATCTCGATCTAAACCATGATAATGTTGTCTTCTTCTGTCATTCCCTACGTCATTATTGCATACTAAACTATATCGTTTTGTCGTAAGATGCGTGGCGGTACCACCCATTCATGACCTGTTCCAAGTTGAGATTTTTCGGTCGCATTCCGGATACTGTGATCTCTCGACCTTTATCCAACCAATGGACACAGATGCATGCAACAGTCGTCGTCTCGTCAGTACCTGTCCTCTAAAGTTCTAAAAAGAGGAACTCTTGGAAACCAGTGCTTTTCTCGTGTGCACCGAAGAGTTAATCTCTTTCATAAATCATTGTTTACCGGCATCCAGCTTAAATCTATGTTTATTTAGTTGGTATGAGTAGGGCCTTTCTGTATGATGAAAAGAACTTGAGGTAATAACTACAAATTAAAAAGAGGTAGTATTGTTGGAAACTACGTGTTTCATAGTGTACTTCAAAGAGTTCAGATTTTTCATTGCTCCAAAAAGTCGCCATGTGAAAAAAGTGACACTTGGGCCTAAAATTTGTTTTAATCTAATGCAAGTTTTATTTTAAAAAATTGACTTTGCTTTTTAAATGTTATACTAGGCCTATTCTCTTAATCATAACGTATTTGTTTTTGTTAACTTATTTGTTTCACATTTATTTAGGCCTATTCAACTTTCTTTGACATTTATGTCTTTGTTAATTCATTTTTTCCCAAAACCTCAAATATAATTTGTAATGGACGCTTATCATATGAATTCACCTCTTTCCCAAATAAAATAATTAAGAAACCTATTTCTGTTCTGGCGTACATGCCAAAACTTTTAAAAGATGAATGAAAAAAAGGTAAATCCATACTTAAACTTTTGTTTCTGTGTGCTTTCTGTCCCTCTCTCTCTTTTTATTTTATCCATATTTAAACATGACACTACTCGTGGGAATCTGTAATTCTGTTTTTTCTTCGTGATGGTATTAAATTAGGCATATACAACATTTACAAATATACATAATAGCAATTATAGTTTCTCTAGGCCTAGCGAGATTATTTTGAAATAATATGATATAATAAAAAAGATGTATAGTTTAGGCAAAGGCCTATTTCAATAATTATTTGTGTTAAAAATAAACACCCATTTATACACGACTTTTGCTACCCTCTTTGAATTGAGAACTTACATATAAACAAACTTAAATTCATAACCTATTATTATGATCTTATTTCGAACTATTTAAACACAAATATATTGTGTTTAAGCTTGTTTACCACGCCTGTCAATGAGCAGTCTAGGTGATTGCAATCACCTACAAATCTTGGCTAGTTTTCAAGTTTGTTTCACAATTGCACCTGTCCACATACCAGTAGACCATTGTTCATTTTCATCAACTTGTAAGGACGCGTGCGCATTCGTGTACAACACTCGGACAAGAAGAGTGCACCAGGCGACAACGATTTTGTAACTAGTATCATAGACACTATAGACAACAACGATATAGCTCCATGGTGATACTGGCATCTAGGATAATCTTCAAAGATGTACACACTTCACCTTAAACCCTTGAAAATATTTACTCTAAATCTTCCACTAGGCCTAGTATCGTCTAATTCCATCAGTGAGGTGAGTTATTAATATCAGTATTTAGTGTCTGAAAGTTGATTTGACAGGCAAGATACCGCGGAACATGTTTAAAGTAGTGACAGAAATCGACCTGGCACCGGGAATGTTTCGACATTTGGGTGAAACCAAGCAACCTGTCAACCTTGCATTTGGTGTAAGCCTGTACTAAGATTTTCCTTTCATTGCATCTGATGAAGTAGCTGTTGCTACGAAAGCTCAAGTTTGTGTACTCAAAGCTCAAGTTTGTGTACTCAAAGCTCAAGTTTGTGTACTCAAAGCTCAAGTTTGTGTACTCAAAGCTCAAGTTTGTGTACTCAAAGCTCAAGTTTGTGTTAGTCTTTAAGTGCTATCACCACCATCATCTTGTTTGCTGAAATACGTGGGGAGAAACACAAACTTTGCATTTACATGTAATGTATGTAAAGGCCTATTTACATGTAGTGGTCTATAGTACATGCATAGTGAAAATAAAAAACATGTATTTTTCGACTTATAAATGAGCTGTTATTAATTAGTGGAAAACATTTAAACTATTTTTTTCTTATAGGCCGACGTGAGTCAAACAAAAACGGTTTGCTCAAAATAGGCCTTATGTTCTAACCATGAAATGAGTTCAACGACACGACACAAACAAATCTACAATATTTCGCAACCTCTTCAAAAAGACAAACTTACATTGAAAAACGTTAAGTAACAATTCATTTTAGTTCTTACCAATAGTGAATAGTGGTCCAACCACTCATGAAAAGAGGGTGGAGGCTAACTGGAACGGTTTTTAAGGTGTAAATGTGAATAAACTTATTGGTATACAAAAAACAGTTTTCTCGTCTGCTCAAGTTGAAGAAAATGGCGGCAGCAACAACACGAATGCAGCCTTGGGTGATGCGGCTATATCTAAATATACAAGTACTTGTTTGACATATTGCTCCGCGCTTCAAAATATCTAAGGATTTTCGTCTGTTGGAGCGACGACACTCAACAAAAATGCTAGATAATAAGTTGTTAGCATAAGTTATACCAAAAAATCGAATCCTTGTAGTTATCTAACAGAGTTTTAAGTGAATATGATGATACTTTGCGGACTGTTTTTTGTTACTACGCAGTGCACATTTTTAGTGACAGTCATTATGGGGACAGCGCGAGGAAAAAATGTGTTGGTCGTTGGTCTACCGTTGGCAATGATTTTGATTGGATAGTTGTTGTTCGCTCATCTGCATATTGACATAAAAATGACCTTTTTATGGTGATGGTGATTCCAATTGTGTGTGTGGGGGCATCTGCAGCTTGCAGAACAACGTACTGGGGTCGATTTCACAAAACTCTTCCTAACTTAGGACTAGTCCTATCTCTTAGCATTGCCTAGGACTAGTCCTAAGTTAGGAAGAGTTTTGTGAAATCGACCCCCTGGAAAGGTAGCGGGAATTTCGTTTTGACTCAACATGACATGCGTGATAATGTTTTGTTTTGGGAAGCCTTTTGCTGCGAATCGCCATCACCATTAAGGGTCAGTGCTTGCATATTTAATGACAAATATGTGGTTTTTAAGAACGGTGTCTGTCTTTTATCATGACAAACGTATAAATTAAGGAGACCAATCTATTTTGCTGGCTGGTCGTTAGGCGGATGTTAGGAGGAGGTGCTTGGTTGCGTTTGCCGCGCGCCAACACGGAGATTTTCCTGATTAAAGTTACTACAATCCCGGGATACCTTCCCCGCCCTGGGGTCAATGTTGTTAACCCCACCTAGAGCGCAGACTGCGCAAACAGAGCCAACATTGGCTGGGGGCTGAGGGCCGGGTTGGGGTGGGGGCAACACAATTTGACTGGGATTGTAGGTGCGATTGTGGGCCGAGTTGACAAAAAAATTTATATTTAAATTGTAAATATTTTGTGTAGATTCGAGAAAGCTATGAGCTTGTTTGTTGTCAGCAAAATTGTTTGTAGCCTACATGGCTAATAGACGTGAAATAATGTCGGGATCCTGAAACTAAAAATTAATTATTGTCGGGATTTCAAGGTTATTTACAAACCATTTTGCTACATGATTGTATTTTGTGCAATGTCCGTGGCAGATGCGAAAGTTGTTTATGTTTTTCGTTTTAAAAACAGTAACTTTTGTCAACAATCAATACCAATATTTTAACATCATTGATTTGAATTTTTGAAATATGCCCACACTCCCCCCCCCCTCGAAAAAGGGGGGGGGGGGGGAAAAAAGGTATGCCCTGAGTAAAAATTGCCGTAAACAGTGTGTTTCTTTCTTTTTAGATCCAGCCTCCGGTGCTCTTCCCCAAAATATTGATCGCCAAAAATGGCGAATCAAAAAGAGTCTGTGTAGCATTTGAATTTTGCATCACCCTCAATACCAGGGCCCAATTTCAGACCGCTTAAGCACAAAAAGTAGCTGTAAGCACAACACACAAAATTTGCTAATACCAAAACAAGGTTACCGGCCAAAATATCATGTCACATGTACCATCTGTGGCTGGTATCCTGCTCATTTTTGCTGAACAGAAGATTAAAGTAATATCTTCTGCTTATAAGCAGCTCTATATGAAAGTGGGCCCAGCTCTGTGACGGGTTCGGGTGGCCTTGCCTGCATGCTGAACAACGGTACTAAAAGATCCGTCCTTTCGGATATTCCGTGATGTCTTGCTGTTCTACGAAAGGCATGAACCCAAACACTTCTGAGCCAAAACGTTCATGACCAAAACGGCTCACTGTTTTATGCAGAAAACTACCCGCTCAATCAAAAGGTAGAATTCAACAACAGACAAGTCAACGAAATTAATGCTTTGCTTTAGGTTTCAACATATGTTTGTCATTATAGCTGAAGGATCAAACTTACTTGGAGATTTTAAGAGGAATATTCAGAAAATGTGTGTGTGTTGGTGTGGAAAAGAGATCCTCAAACCTTTCATATCTTAAAGGTATTACATAGGATTGGTAGAGCTGATAGATAGTCGGATGTTTTGTGTGCTCACCCATATACATGAAATAACAAGCCTGTGTTAATTTGGGCCTAATCCAATATGCGAGTCAGAAGAAAGTAGTGAAAAACCATGCACAATTTTCAGCATGACTGTATAGTGTATAAGCACATTGTCCTTAATTTTGGTTGCAGCTGTTGCGGGTCCAATCTTCCGTGTTGTATCCAATTTCTATCAGATTTCCTTCAAGAAATCGACATTCATCTCAAAATCGTGTGTGTGTGAACAGATTTAGGGTGTGCAGAGTTCCGAGCAATAACAATTGAAACGTGTCCGTTTTTTCTTTGCTACTCGAGTTTCAAGCTTCCCATCTTTCTAAAAACGTTCGCCTTTGTAATTCACGAGGTCATAGAAAGGTGAGTTTGGTTGTCGGAAATCGCTAAAGTGAATTTCAAAGTTGGGTGCAAATTGTTTAACATCCTAGTAAAATTTCAAATTATGTCGTGCACACGAGATAATATCTTTTGCGAACGAGATATTTTTTTTATTATTTTTTTTAAAATGTCCTTTTGAGGCTTCGTAGATATCAGCTGTTGCTTTATTATTGAATAGGTTTTCAGATACAATTTTCTTGAATATGACTTTATTTCAGAGTGAATTATTTCACAGAAAAAAATGGTTCTGATGAACTTCATAATCAGTAGCCTAAGCTTTCAGACTTAAATTAAACAGTTGATTTTCTAAATCCATGTCCATTATAATTATTATTATTTATTCGACCTCAACAATAGGGCCTACAAGAAAAAAAATACAATACAAGGCAAATCGAAAAACAATAAAACAGGATGTCAGAACTTACAAATACTTCGCGGCTCAGGGCCTTTGTTACGAATACTGCTCGTATTACAAAGTAGGCATGGTATGTTTTAAAAGTACGATCTTGGGTTGGGCCAGGGTTTGTGTTTATGTCACCACATGAAAGTAAGGGTACAGAAAAAGTTGGTGTTGAGTGTGTGGCCTTGGAGAATCCCTTGACGACACCCTTGATTGCTAGGGGAAGCTGCAGGGGTTTGCGGTGTAAGCAAAGATGGTCACAGAAGAAGGTGAAGACAAACAAAATGATGTCTAGGATCAGCCATGACACCTTGAACAAGTGCGTACTGGAGTTGATTCTATTGTGTGGTTTTATTGTTCAGTTGATAGTTTCTATTGTGCAGATGACGTAATACGCCAGGGCAGCATGAATGGCGCGAGTTACAACAAGGAACCTCAGAACGGGAAAATCTCAAGGTACAGATTTCGAACAGATATCAACACTTACAGTTCTTGAACTCAAAACGTGCTTTCTATGTCCTTCAAGGAGAACATTTACAGAAGATCGGGCAAAGTGGGAGGATCCGATCGGTAAAAAACGGGGTAGAAATTTGAGGTTCCAAGGAGAAGAAACGACTAAGACGTCCGCCCTGTCTAGCGCCCTCATCATCATCGCCCTCATCTACCCTGTACTTGAAAACCCCCATAAATTGGGAGGATCCGATAGGTAAAAAAGGGGTAGAAAGTTGTAGCGCCCTCATCTATCCTTTCTTTGAAATCCCCATAAAGTGGGAGGATCCGATCCGTAAAAAAAAAACAGGGTAGAGAGTTGAAGTTCCAAGGAGAAGAAACGACTAAGAAATCTGCCCTGACTAGCGCCCTCTTCTATCCAGTACTTTAAAAAAAAAAATGAAAAAAGCACCAAATCCTCCCCGGTGACCCAACTATCACTGCTGCATACAGAACGTCTGAGTAACTGCCGATTTGACACTTCAAATCCGAGTTCTTTAAAATTTAGTCGAAGTTGTGTACATTTTTATCTGGTGGGCTGAAGTTATGAACAAAAAGAATACAGGCACAAAATACAGCAAAAGCTTACAATACAAACAATTACTATTATTGCCATTTATATTTATTAAAGATGTACAAGGTATATAGAGATGCATGTCCACAAAGTTAAATAATAATATCTGCATATTACGGAATTTAAAAAACAAATAAACACAACTAAATTTCATCCTCAAAACAAACTGGAGCAAACAAACCTTTTCAATACATACCCTTAACAAGTTTGGACCTTTTGGCAGACTGTGTTCGCCTGACCTACCCCCTCCCATTTATATACAATTATATATTATTTATAACATTATTTTTAGAGGACCGAAAAATAGATTGAAATAAAAATTAGCCATGAAGCTGAAAGAAACCAAACTTTGTTGGAACCAGAAACACCAGGGTGAACCGTTTCTCTTCCACAGTAAAATGTTCCAGGACCAGAATGGTATGCATTCATCCAGTAAAATTTATAATAAAAATATGTTTGCAATCATCCCACCTTTAAATTGTTAATTTTTCTTCCAAATCAGAGTTGCGTGAATTGCAACCTTTACATATTCGTTTGACACATTATCCTTGTGAAATATTTTAATAAATATAATGCTGCTCTATTTAATATAATTACACAATACATGCACACAATATCAAAATAAAATCTGTCTTTTTTGGTGGGAGTCAATGTTTTAAAAGACAATTTTAGTTTACAATAAAACTGAACACATCGTTCAATCACCTTGGCTTAAAATAGTCCATTGTGCGTATTTGAACATTTGAACATTTTGTGAACCTGGGTCCACACGTATAAATTGCTTTACCCTGTAAAAAGAAAGCATTGTTATTTTTATTATTATTATTATTATTGTTATTATTATTTATTATTATTATTATTATTTCATCTTGTTATTATTATTTATCATTATTATTATTATTATTATTTATATCTTTCTGGTAATGAAACCGAGGGACCCTCAAAAGCGACTAGCACTGTGACCCGTAGGCCTGAACCATAACAGCAGAAAATTGATTGCAAGCGCGAAAAACTGTCACACACATACACACACACACACATTCCATTTTTTGCATCCCTGTGGAGACATCTTTTGTTCTTTCCTTTGTCCCTGTAGTTAAGAATCTCCCACAGACTTTGTACAAAATATTCCCTGTGGAGCAACCCAGTCTTTAGAATTTCCCTATGGAGACCCTTTGTTATCCCTTTTCTGTTTTGTTCTCGGTCTCCATAAGGTAGTGAAAATGAAATCACACCCTCACCCATGTTTGCGAATCCCGTAAATGGAGGACTTCTCTTTGTTCTACCATTGTTTGGACTTAATTTTTGTTAGCGACGTCCTCATTGGTTTTGTACACAAAAGCAAGCGAGGATGTCCTCGCTCTGTCAAAACACCCGGATCCCTTTTGTTAAAGTCCTCGGTTTCAATGGGTAGACACGCTCACCCACACGCACACACGCAGGATTCCACAGAAGAAAGGCACATATAATTAGACCCAGCTTTAGTTTTAGCAATTTACAATATCTGTTTGTGTTATTGCTTTATATAAAGGCCAGCTTAACTTCTTTTTAATTGATGTTGTATTGGCATCGAAGATATAAAAAATATAGTTGTTATGATAGTTTTGTTTTTGCCCTGCCACTGAAATGAATACACACAATCGGAACGAATTCATTTTTTGTTTTTAGTTCACTACAATCATCTGCTTTCTTTTAAATAATCATGTGAAGTGCAAGCTTTTCAAGATGTGAATTCAAAAGACCACCTTTAACTAACAATCTCAAAGAAGTGTCTTTATTAAAGACATATTGTGGAAGGTGTGGCACAAAGTCGGTTTTAGGAAGCGTAGATTTAATAAAAACTTTTGGTAAAAAAATATATAAAAATAGTTAGTGGACTGACGTTTCGACCCCAGCAGAGTCTTTATCGACTTTAGTCTTCGAGAAAGACTCTGCTATAGGGTCAAAAAATCAGGCCATTAACAATTTGTTGCATTTGTACCATAGGTGCTTTTGGTTGCTAAGCAGTTTCCAACAGCTAATTCCACCCCCCCCCCAAAAAAAAAAACATTTATAAATATGTAGCCCCCATCTCATTAAGAAATTGAAATTAGCTGTACATGTCAATGTTTTTCTCAGCAGCATGTTGGCTAAAACAATAAATAGCTCTGATCTGCTCTTCTATCAAATAGTTCTTCAATGTTTAACTCTTCTTTTAATATTTTATTATTAAAATTTCTCTTGCACAAAGTGTTAATGTCATATACTCATTATTTCTTTAATCAATTAGTTATTTTTGCATTTCAAAATTAAAAGTTCACCTTAAATATCTGCCATTTTTTGGACAAGCCACTCTTAATAATTGCACTTACTGAGAAGGTTTTTAATAAAATTCTCTCTGCATTTACTGCAGTTCACCTAGCTTTGACCCTAGCAGTCTTTCTCGAATGCTAACATCGATAAAGACTCTGCCATTTTTCTTTACAAGTCACTTTTTGATAATTGCACTTACTGAGAAGGAGATTTTATTTTTAATTCTCGGCATTCGCGGCAGTAAAAAGACTTCTATCGAAGAGTTTTTCAATGTTTAACTCTTCTTTGGAAAGACTTGATACAGTATTTTATTAATATTTCTTTTGCACAATGTGTTTGTGTCATATACCCATTAACAACGCATTATTTTGTCAATTAAATCATACAAAAATTAATATCCATTATCAAGAATTAAACATTATGTCAAATTTCTTACTATTAAAATTGTTTACTCAAACTTGGTTCTTTCTTTTAATCAGAAGTGTCTTCCGCATTTGTGCACCTGAGAGAAAATCGATGAGGAGCAATGACATTAAACTAAAATAAACAAACCAGAAAATCCCAGAAAATCAACTGTTTTTGTTTTGGTCATGGGACCAAGAAATCTACAGATGCATATGGTATTGAAACCCACAAGAGATACCATGGGAACAGGAGACAATGAAGAAAGAAAAATAAAAAAAAATAAAAAAGAACAAAGAAAAATTGACTGGAGCAGGATTTGAACCAAAGACTAAAACCCTGCTTTAGTTTCTTTGTTCAACCCCAAACTAAGAAAAAGAAGGCACACACAGTGAGGTAGTCTTGTAATACCCAAACAACATGTTTTCTCCGGTCAGTTGAAGTCACACCTGTCAACAGAGATGACAAGTAGCACCACTGTACCAACCCAGGACCAGCTGTGCAACAAATTAACACTGGCACTGATTCAACTTATCAAGTTTTTATCATGCGTGATAAAAACTATTGTTTTACTAATTTCTCAGAAATGATAGCATTTTAGGCAGAAATATTTTAAGGAACCCTGTCTACCATTACTTACTTTAAATCATGTAAGTTATGTGTGAATCTGTGAACATTTGTGTTTTTCAATCTTACCAATAGTGTACAGGGCCTTTAAACAGATCTGGAAACAAAGAGATTTGCTGTACCTCAGCATAGCGTACAAACCCAATTCAAAATACAAGCGCCACATATAATTGCCAAATTTGGCTGTCCATTTTTTACAAGTTGATCTCTACATAGTGTTGGTCAGACTCGATTTCACTTGAAGCATCACCACCACCTCTCACCGAAATGTGTTCAAGGCCCAACTGTGGAGACAAAGAAAAAGAAAAAAAAGATAAAACATTTCTTAAAAGTAAACATCATCAAAAAGTGTATACGGCATTGAATCAACACTGCTTTTGAGAAAAACAAACAAAGCCATCATTTTAAGCTTGTTAATGTAGAGACATGGGAAGGAGGCCAGTCCTCTATTTAAAAAGGACGAGCATTCACCAAAGTACACCAAAAGCAAATCCATATGATGTAAAATTTATAAAATAATCTCCTGTACTGATTTTAACCCTCCAATCAATGCAATACAAAAAGGATAGCACAGCACAGTCACTTGTGTGAAGGGCAACACGAGGCTGGCTACACACATGTTTACAATGAGTAAATCAGCCCTAAAAATGACAATAATTCTGGAATAATATGATAATGTTACAAAACAGTACTTGCAGATAGCTCCTCGTCACTATCCCTCCTAAACGGTTTTGGGAGCATGGCCCAAAATAGAGATAAATACCACTAAAAAATAAATGTGCTCTCTCTTGCTAAAAGCTAAAATGGAAAAGAGCAAGAGCCATCACATCCACAGAATCGAGATGATTTTATACGCGAAATAGAACACATCAGTTCTCAATCTCACTTGAAGAAAAATCTAATGTCTGAGGTTACAATCCACGGACACCAACGTCATCAAAAAGTTAAGCTCCAAGTTGATAAAGGCGTAAACAAATTCAAACAAAAAAATATGGCGAAAACTCTATCTTGTCTAAGACGACATTTGTAGAGACACGAAGTGGACAGAAGAAAAATACCAACAATGATTAAGTAAAATGGCGGATTGCTCAATCTTGTCTAAGACGCCATTTGTAGAGACACGAAGTGGACAGAAGAAAAATACCAACAATGATTAAGTAAAATGGCGGATTGCTCAATCTTGTCTAAGACGCCATTTGTAGAGACACGAAGTGGACAGAAGAAAAATACCAAACGATTAAGTAAAATGGCGGATTGCTCAATCTTGTCTAAGACGCCATTTGTAGAGACACGGAGTAGACAGAACAAATGCAGAAAAATGCTATCAAATGGCGAATACTCTAATCCTGTCTACGATGCCATTTGTAGCAAACCTCGCTAGATTGTATTCTAGATTATTTTATGTCTTGAAGTACATGTACCTTGTTTGCTTCTTGATCGTAAGAAATCTGCTGGATTGCATCATGTAAAGTGACAAACATTCGATCTAATCCAACTTGTGTCATGAATCCACTCCGCAGTAACATCTCACGAACGTTTTCTACAAAACAAATCATAAGCAGATGAAAATTTAAAACAAAAATGATTTGTTGAATAAGAGCTGCGACACTTAAAGCGCTCTCATCCAAAGCCAAGCTTGTACAATCCCCAAGATCTCAGACACTGTATTTCATTTCATTGATTGATTCTGGTTTTGAAGCTAAGGACACTCAGAAAAGCAAACTTAATCACAAGTTTTAATTTTAGATGTGGGAGGAAAAAAAACCAGAGAATTATTCCAGGGAAAACCCACGCAATCAGATAGGGACTGAAAATCCAATCCACATAGTGCCCCCCCCCCCCAGCGGGATTTGAACCAGGGTCCTTCAGGTGGAAGGCGAGGAAAGATACCACTATGCCAACCCGACCGTTTTTAGCCTTACCTTTACAGTGCGCCATCGCCACGGTGACCCCGATCTTTCGTAGTCAGCGATGATACTCTTGAGGGCGCTTATGCCAACGCAGTCGATGAAGCTGACCGAGCCGAGGTCCAGCACCAGTGAGTGGGTACCGTCCTCCAGTGTCATCTCTATATTATGAGCATTTCCGTTGCCGTGGTGATGATTCTGATTCCCTACATGGTTGACCTGTTCAGTTGAGTCAATTATTTGGTCGTTGTCGGTTGTATCGCTCGTATCCATAGGAGACTCCATCTGATGCAAAATCAAGGAAATTTTTCTTTTTAGGGATGGCACAAAGGTAAATTTAATAAAATATCTAATTAATTAATTAACTTATTTTTTTTATATTTTTATTAAATTTTTGTCTCCACTTAGTTATTAGTTATAAAGGTATTTATTACTATTATTATTATTTTTATTATTATTATTTATTTATGTATAGGTTTTCCCGGCCAATTTCAACAAACATCCATTCATTTTATCGCCCAGCTCATTTAATTTCGTTTGAAAACGAATACTCCTTTGAATCAGCATTCAACAGTCAAAAGGAATAATTCAATTTCACCAGTTTAGCATTCACTGGTCAAGTAAGATCGTTCAATTTCATTAGGCCGCAAGACTCATCCAATTTCGTAAAAGCCAGCAGCAAAAACTGGTCAACCATCAATTTCATTAATGAGCAACCATTTTCCAAGTGTTTGCATTCAAATTCAAATTCTATGTTATGTGCTGTCTGATTCGTACTTGCCTATAATGATTGAAGGCAGATATTTTGAGAATTAATTTCTACACTAGTATAATCACAGCCAAACCTACATGCTGAGATGCAGCACGCCAAAACATTGAAGGTTATAACGAAACAAAGTTCAGATAAAAGTAAACTAATAGAGGAAATGTATAAACAAAAAAATAAAAGGACCCGTGAAAAAATGCATGGAAAGCAACAACAACAATTTGTTTTTAAGTTTTATAACGACCCCTTAAATTTGGAAGCTTTTGTTTCTTTTAAAACGTTTGTTAACTTCTAATTTGACATGTTCCGAACATTAGCGGAAATAAAGACGATAACATAAATATCGGGGCAAACATTCTCAAGGCTATAGTAAAAGATTTAGTTTTCATTTAAAACTTTAAGGGCAACACAGCAAAAGAGGAAAAATATCACAATTAAAACAAAACACAGGATATAAGTGAAATGTAATAGCGGGGAAACGCCTCTTATAACTGAAATGCCAGTAAAAGAGCTCCGATCAGCTTACTCGGGGAGCCATAGCTTATCTTGAATTTGAACGCACACAGGTGGAAATTCATTGCCCATAAACAAAATTTTAAAAATGCAAGCTAGCAACAAATTCATGTGCGCTTCGATGAGTCTCAATTTGATTTCATCAATTGTAAACAGGTTAAGTAGAAATTCAACTTATAAGAATGGTCAAAGGTTTAGTCTTGAGAGTCTATAAACAAAATAGAATGACTGAAAGAAGAACGAAATTATGTGTGCACGAAAACGAAATTGAATGCATTAATAGCTAAAAAGATAACCCTAGTTTGAGTGGGTTACGGGAAAATGCGTGAATTTGAATCAGTGTTAATGAAATTGAATGAATTTTTGCTGAAATAGGCCGGGAAATCCTATATAATTGTTACTCTAAGTGAAAGCTGAGCCGAAGTGATTAGCTTACCCACTACTCAGATGTACCATGCTTTTGTTATGCAACCTAAAATAAAGGTCAATTTGACCACCCACACTTTGCATAAAGGTGAGCCTTGCTACCCTGGGAAAAATTTTATCTTTATGGCTTAAGTCCAAACCACCACAAGGGACATCACCAAGGCAAATCTAACAAAATTATTGCCCAACAACCATGCAGCAGAGGACGCCAATATATAAACTGTCAGCACCGTGTATTGCAGCACGGTGTGGACACTGCGGGGGTCTTCTGCAGCGAATAATAAATTTTATCGTTTATTATTATTACTATTAAAAAACAAGAGAAAATTGTATCTTTGACCGAACAGGCCAACAAAATTAGGATACGTACATGTAGGCCTAAATTTATTATTATTAATTCAAAAATGTTGTTTTAATGTGTTTCAATCATTTTGGTCTCACAGACATCTCTGAACTGCAATGATGTAGTAAACATATTACAAATGTAGAGAAAAAACTTCAAAACAGATTTTGTGCTGGCCTTACAAACACACACACACCCCCACATGCACACACCTGTTAAATCTATAAACAACAGGTCATTATGGTCAGGATCGTATTTTGAATCTTTTCACAGTATATTTTTTGTGGAAATTTTAATTTTCTTTTCCCCTTGAAATTAATTTTAAAATTAGGGTCAGCTGTACTTCTAGGTTGTCAGTCTATGCCTAACATACCATGATATATTTTAGGCCTGGTTGTTTTTGCCGGAGCAATTATCCTTAGATAGGAAATTAATATTTGGCCCATTGGGTATACAAGGAAAATCGTTGATCAGATTGCCATAGATGAGTCTGAAACTTAACCCCTCTAATATCTTTGCCTAATGGACAGACGTTTGTCTCACACGATGAGGCCAATCTCACTGACTCTCAACCCTTATAGACCTTATGCATTAAATTCACTTATTTATTTTGTTTCATTACATTTTACACTGACAAAACTACAAGTCAATAAAAGATACATTCCACAAAATATAGCTTTGACTGAGAAAAGAAAAGTATACACACAAATTTAGAAAAGTGTATAAAATACCAAGCCAGTGAGTGGCAAGGAGGAACAGGTGACCAGCACCTCTACAAGGCCATCCTACCACAAAAATTTGCAATACGTAACCCTGCCCCTAAAAAAAACAAAAAAAAAACATATGCGCGTTAAGGCAGAACAAAAAAATAATGACATTAATGTCATCAAGCTGTCATCTGCTATTATCAATTGATGATATTACAATGGAAAACGCACATGTACTTGCGGCGCTCAGGATGGGCCAATAAGCAACCCATCTTTTAACTTCTAGCAGAGGGCACCCTACTCAAATGACGTCATGTGCATAAGGTCTATTGCTTTGTCCTTAGGATGGAACGTTAAGCCATAGGTCCTGTGTGTTCTGTAATGCATGTAAATGAACCGGTTTTACGCTTATCCTTAAGAGAAAGGGTTTGCTTCTGTGTTTCTGGCTATACAAGGTGATAAATGAGTCTCATTATTCAAAAACTAGCATACCTGTCTTAAACAGTTCTGTGCCTTGGAATAGTTTAACAAAATGCAAATCCAATCCAAACAAGGCTAAAAGCCACTCTTGGTAAGGGGCTACAAGGAGAAAACTTTAAAGATGAAAACAACTCAGGGGAGCTGATTGATAGTCCTCTTAAAATAGTATAGATTGTAGGATGGAGGGAAACATGCACCAGGCAAGGAGTTTTAAAAAGATGCAGTACGTGCAGATGCAGATCGATGACGCATTATAAATCATCGGCTCAGGACTTTAAGGCCATTAGTGCAGTATGTGTTGATTTCATTAAATGGGATTGCATATTCTGGAGCTCCTGATAAATGGAGTTTTCTGATCAAGAGTGGTCTCCAAAGTAATTGCTGGCTAAAAAGAAACATTCAATTTCTAAGAAACATTTACTTGTACATTTTGATTAATTTTTCAAACTTATACACATTTTGCACTAACCATCTTTTGATTATTACGGATATGAAATTGCCATAAAAGGCAGTGGATACTTTTGGTAATTACTCAAGAAATACATGACTATAAAAATTTACTTGGTAAGGAGCACCTAAGAGCTGCTGATAGTATAAAACATTGTGAGAAAGAGGTAATTTCTCACTGAAATATTTGAATCTGAAAAAGGCTTCAGGCATGAAGCCTTTTTTAGGCATCTGAAAGCACACAATTCTATGCAATAAGGGTGGTTTTTCTTTAATTATCTTATTGCAGCTTCGATGTCCAATTGAGCCCAAACTGTTACAGGTTTGTAAATCTATGCATATTTTGGGATACACCAAGTGAGGATACTTGTCTTTGACAATATTACCAAAAGGATATCTCTAGCCTTCTATACGACTCTCCTTACTTCTTTACATGGGAAGTTTTACATTTTGTGTTGTAATTTCAAGATGATTTTAAGTATTTGGAAAAAATAACAGCCGAACAAGTTTTATGAAAACGAGCCCAGACTCTATGGCTCTTTTATTCATCAGCTTGTGATGTCATGGCCTCACCTCGTACTCTTCATCTAGTCTCGTGCGGTCAGACTCCTTCTTCCTCCGTCTGACTTCAGCATTTTTTGCTTTGGCCTCGGCTTTTAACCTCTTAGTCTCTGCCTTGGCTCTCCTCCTCAGAATCTCAGGTGGACTTAGCTCGGATTTACTGTATAGGGTAGCCTTGACGTAGTCGGTGTTTGCATAGTACAGGGGGCAGTGCATACGGAAAATCTTGATACCTGGTATCGGCCGGGCCTGTGGAAATAAATTTTAGAATGAATCGGTAAAACAGACTGTGAGTACTTCAAAGAGAATCATCAACCATGTCTAGTACAAAATTGGACTCTGCAAAAAAACGATACTGCACTATTCAGTACATATTTCATCATTGAAAAACACCCATTGAAAAACAGTGTTTAAATCAAATAGTTGATAAGTATATTTCTTTTAAAATATCATTTGCAAAGTGCTTTTAACTGAGTGCCTGGATAAAATTGATAACATTTAAAACACTTATTGCCAGAAACAAAACTGAGTTTCAAGTGCAAGTTACAATGTTTAAAACTAATAAGACGCCTACTTCGAATGAAACATAATTGTAATTTTGGCACAACTTGCCAGAAAAATTGAACATGCAGATATTCATGATTCCCTTTGGAAGTGAAGACAAACGGAAACAAATTTTGGGACGTACACTTTTATAGTAAGCCACATCTCTGTAGATGTCGGTGCCAGGTATTTTTCCCATCAGGCAACAGTACGGCTTCTGGGTTCTCACAATGACCGTCATGATGGCAAAGGCCACGCCCACTGCTAGCCCGTAGTCGACGCCCAGGAGGGCAGTGGAAGACCACGTGACTAACCATATCATCTGTAATTGAGAGCGCATACATAAAATAAATGATTGCATGACATAGATTTAAGTCACCCATGAAGAACACCATATCTTCTTTATGATTTATCTACAACCACACATCTTTTGTATACAATAAAAAAAATACAACTAAAAACAAATATTGGACGCATAGCAGAATATAATCATGAGGTGAAATCTGGACTATCCATTTCACGAGGGAAAGCTGAGTGAAGTTGACAGTCCAGATTTCAAAGAGTGATTATATTCTGCTAAATTGTATGAATAAAATGCACTCCTTATTTGTTTTATAAACTTAGAACAAGATCCTTGTTATTGGATATTTTTTATATAACTCATAATTTGAACATGAACTAATATTCCACTAAATAAGACAAATTTTGGGACAATTTATATTTTAACAATGCGGCTTATGAAGAACTAGCTTTAGCTGTTTAAGACCAGTTGGATAAAGTGTGTTTGGCATGAGGGTTCGCACGCAAGCATACGCGAGCGTGCTAATAATTATACGTAACGATTTCAATACACACCGTATTCAATGTATGTGAAAAGCGTAGCAGCTGCGAACCCTCTCAAAAGTCCTATATTCATCAATATAGGACTCCTATATTCAATTTTTTAGCATTGGAAAAGTATAAATGGCAAAAAATAAATGACAAGGATCTATAAGTGTGGTACATAACAATTATTATATATATTGTGAATTACAAGAAACTATGAAATTTTTAAAATAGTGAAAATAGAGTAAAGGATTTCATAAATTCAACGTTTTAAGATGTTTATTTTTCGACGGATCTGGTTTGATTATTTAAAGGTATTGTACACTTTTGGTAACAGCTCAAAATCAGTGTCCACATTTTGTGTGATTAAACATATGCATGAACAAACAAACCTGTGAAAGTTTGAGCTCAATTGGTCATCGAGGTCACGAGAAAATAGTGAAAAGAGATCTTATGTGTTTTCTGTTTTTTCAAATTATCGCGCGCGATAATTACTATTGTTTTACTCGTTTCTCAGAAACGATAGCATTTTAGGCAGAAATACTTTAAGGAACCCTTTCTACCATTGCTTACTTTAAATCATGTAAGTTATGTGTGAATCTGTGAACATTGTGTTTTTCGATCTTACCAATAGTGTACAGGGCCTTTAAAGTCTGGAAATAAAACCACACATGTTTCTTGATAACTTACACAGTCTATTTTTGAGTACTTCCATAAAACTTTGATATCTTTAAACTGACGGAACATTCCCCGAAGGGCTACAACAACAATTGCAGCGAGACAGCTCTGTAAGACAAAATCAAACAGGAAAAAATAAGACACTTAAGTTTTGTGATAAACAAATTGTGACTCTGCATGGTGGTGAATTGTTATTGGTATCGCATAGCAGCGCACACGTACAGACGCATAGCAACGGGGTGGCCGGCTAGCCACGGCCACACCCAATTTTTGCTTGTGTTTGGCAGATTCAAGAATTAAGAAATAACAACAATTTTAAGTTAAAATAGCCCTTCATACACCTACAGTGGAGTATTTATGCTACAAATAAACAATGCCTGCACAGCACATGATACTATTATTACTTTATTACTTTTTTCTTGGGAAGAGGTGTTATACTCAAATTTTCTAACGTATCAAGAACAAATACAAAATGTTTTGGGATTTGTTCTGCTAGCAATGCCTATGCCAACATGCATCTATAATTTGGCCTAAGCCTGACACTTCACTCTTTGATCACCAAAAACAAAATCTGACATGCATCCAACATAAGCGGGTATGACTATTTAGTCTGTATCTTTCTGTATCCCCAACCCTTGTGAAACCTCTCTATGTCTGGTCCAATGATTGATTAGATTTCCAAGACAAAAGACAGTGTTGCTAGGTCACAATTTTCGGGCAGACTTTTGTAAAGCCTTGTGCCCCACACATCCATTAAGAACTGTGTATGGATGCTGGTCGTCTCTAATACATAACTCGCATTGCAACTGTCTTCAGTCTGTGAGAAATCAAAATTTAAGCAGTTTACTTGCGACTAAGTACGTCATGATTGTACAAGACAACATTCAAGTTGAAAATGGCTTAATAGTCATATCACCATATGAAGAAACAATTCAAGAGGAACAAGAACAATTATTTTTTACAGATGCTAGGTACAATTTTTGGCCAATTTGACACCAAAATTGATATACAAATTTTAAATAGCTCTTTTGATAGATTTGAGAAAGTTACAAGCTTTCTAACTATTGTCGGGATCCTAATATTAAATCACGTCCATCAGCCATGAACAAAAAATTGGCCCATGCAACTTTAAACAAACAATACAATTTTTAATAAAAACAAGGAAGAAATCCTGTACCTTTGGTAATGAGTAAAAAAGTGGCCCTATAAACAGCAACACAATTAGAATGAACACACAGGAAAACAAACTCGTCAACTGAAAGGAGAAAAGTTAGAGAAAAAAAAACAGTAATTAAGTTATCAAAGTTAAGGATAAATTTGTTTGATTTCATTTATAGCTGGTAATAATTTTGTTTTATATTTTTTCCTCAGGAAACACAAGACAAAAAAAACACTGGAGTTTTAAGAGTCTTAACTAAACAAACTAAAAAACGAATTAAGTTTTTAAGAGTTTTAAAAAAAAAACATTATGGTATTGCTTTAAGCGTTTTACCAAAACAAAGCACAAAGATTGGAAGTTTTTAAGAGTCTTCACAACACAAAAACAGGAAACAAGTGAACATTTTAAAAGTCTCAACTAAAAAGAAAAACAGGTAAGATTTTATCGTCTGAATTGTTCCAAATTAAAAACTAAAATTTCATTGTGTACAGTACAACATATGTTTTCTTTTCAAAAATTAGTATCAAAATCAATGTGATAGGAAAGAAGATACTCACTTGTGTCTTCCCACCAGATATCTCTTGGAGTAGCGATCGAGACAGTGAGGTGGCAGCAGGATAACATAAGAAGAACGATCCAACAACACTCATGGATCCTAGAGCAACCAACTCCTATACAGGGGGAAAAAAACGAGCAAGTGAGATATTATTTAGTTTTTGCCCTTACACTGATGTATATTAAAGGTATTATACAGGATTGGTAGAGCTGACAAAACAGTCGCAATTAACCAAATACATGAAATAACAAACCTGTGAAAATTTGAGCTCAATTGGTCATCGAGGTCACGAGAAAATAGTGAAAAGAGACCTTATGTGTTTTCTGTTTTTCAAACATCAAGTTTATTATCGCGCACGATAAAAACTATTGTTTTATTCATTTCTCAGAAACGATAGCATTTAAGGCAGAAATATTTTAAGGAACCCTTTCTAACATCACTTACTTTAAATCATGTAAGTTATGTGTGAATCTGTGAACATTTGTGTTTTTTCAATCTTACCAATAGTGTACAGGGCCTTTAAGCACTGTATACTAAGTACTTTCTCGAGTTCTGTGGAAAAAATCCACAGGCATATCACTCGGGTGGGAACTGAACCCACAACCTTTGCAATGCTAGAGCAGATGTCTTAACACTAGACCATCGAGCTAGCCAGGTGCTTAGAGGCAGTTTAAATCCTTTGTTTTAGCAGCGGGTACTTCAACGATTGAAAATATGTTAATTTTGCATCGGGGATAATAATGTATAATATTGTGAATTGCAATTCAAAAGGTCGTTAAGAGTAGGGTCATACACCTTTTTTCTCGATGTAATGCTGATTTATAGACCAATTTGTAATAAAAGATAAAGTAAAAGTGAGTGTCTAAAGTTTCAGCTGAAAACAGTGTCCACTTTCTGAGAAAACAGAAAAAAAACTGTCAGGTATATGTTTTCACAAGAATGTCAAACCCATCCACATTTAGCGAGGTGACAGCGGGTACTAACCGCATCTCTGGCCGCAGCATCCGCGAACAGACACCAACCGACAGTAATCTGAGAAATGATTCAAACGTGAACCATTTCTCAGATTTTTTTGTGGTGAAAAATGATCTACACCGTATCATTTTGAAGGGAATCCTTAATCAAAATAGTGTATACTTTCAACAGCTGCAGTGCTTTTCACCAATTACCGGTAGGTTTTTATGGTCATAAATTTTTGGAGTACTTACCAAAGAATGACCATACCTTTAGGAAAAAATTTTTTTCTTGGAAACTGATAGTTTCTTTCTGCCAAACAATTACTTTGAAAACCGCTCTTGCTCAATAAACTCCATTTACCAGGAGTTCAAAAATATGCAAAACCCATTTTTATGAAATGCGCCTTTGAATGTTTCTGAAATAGATATATGGCGCCACACAAATGCTGTGAATCATCATCATCATCTTCATGATGAAATCCATACAAATTGCACACAACAACCTTAACCCTGAGCGAATGAAGTGTCTTCATTTGGGCATTCCTTGCTTGTTTGTCTGTCTCTCGGTTTGTTTGTTGGCTGCTTTTCTCTCTTTTTGTAATTTGTCAGTCATTTTTCTTTGCTCCAAATAGCACATGGTTTAGCCTCTTGTAATGTTACACATACATTTTTGGTTTAAACAAATATTTGTTTATCTAAATTTATTATATACATCAAATGAAGTATGATCTGTTAAAATAAACAAAATTAACAAAATTTCTATGGATGTAGGAAGACAAAAATTACTATGGTGATAAATATTTACCTGGTTTGCATCTATTTCATAGTTGTTTTTCTTTGCGAAGATGTAGCTGACGGAAACTGAGACAGAGAATGTGACGATTGCTATGACGATTGCATCCATGATCATAGACTCCATGTAAGAAAACACCGGTAAACCCGGCAGTGGAAGACTGGAATAACACAAGAGAAACGTTTCTTAAATAGAGACACATTCTCGTCTTTTTACACAGTGTGAGTATCTTTGTTCAGGGGTGCAAATAAGAAGCCATTTAACCAGTAGCTGCCGTAAAGCCACGGATCACACCCAAATTTACAATACACCCTGGGAAGCGGCAGCAGAGGGATAAACCCTAAGGGGATGCAACTTTTTAGGTCAAATATCCATAAATAAACCACAAGGAAAACTGACTGGGTAAATTTGTAAAACAATTTTGAGTTTGAACAAAGAAAAATTGACTAGAGCAGGACCTGAACCTGCGACCTCCGGATTAACGTGCCAACGCTCTACCAACTGAGCTGTCTATAGGTACTGTATGTTTTGTTATCTTATGGTAGTAATTGTGAACTTCTGGAGCCTCAATTTTGTCTAAAACTTGCCTTCATGGATGAAGCTTGTCCCGATGATATCGAAACCCCAAATATCTTAAGAATCAAATTTTTGACCCCAAAATGAGAGCTTTATACCAAATGAGAGTTTTATCCCAAAATTGCCCCCAAAAACACATTTCTCCCAATTTTTCGAGCTCCACATCATGCCTAATCTGAAAGCAGACATACAAAGCTTTGTAATGATGTATGATGTAGGTGTGTGTGGGGGTGGATAAATTAAAGTCTAAAAGTAAGCCTGTTCTCTTCACTGCTCGCTTTTTCATTAAATTCAGCTTTTTTGCCCAGAACACTGATCAAATTTTTTTTTTTTCCCTTACATTTTGAAACCTTTTTCATTGAGTTTTACTCAATTATATGTAGTCATTACACACTCACTCACCTTTCTATATAAAGAGAACAATCACTTCAATTTCATTCACGTTGGTCTATAACAAGGAACTGGGGCAATTCAGTTATGTTTTGTCCTACATTATAAAACTGTTCCCACAAATTGAACCACAATACAGACAGCATACAAAGAGCATCTATTGATAAATGTAGCTAGTGGTGTGTTAGTATGGGGCTGTTAAAATGCGAGTCATTACACACTCGCTCACCTTTCTATATTTAGAGAACAATCACTTCAATTTCATTCAAGTTGGTCTAACAAGGAACTGGGGCAATTCAGTTATGTTTTGTCCTACATTATAAAACTGTTCCCACAAATTGAACACAATACAGACAGCATACAAGAGCATCTATTGATAAATGTAGCTAGTGGTGTCTTAGTATGGGCTGTTAAAATGCGACTTTCTGAGCCATGTGTTGTTAATACTGTGGGAATTTTATATTTTAAAGGAACATTACAGAATTGGTTTTTGCTAACAAAACAGTTGCTGGCAGTGTAAGCACGTTATGTAATCCACCATATACATAAACTGACAAACCTGTAGAAGTTTGAGATAGATCGGCCATCTGGGTCACGAGAAAATAGTGAAAAACCGATTACACATTTGCATGAAATCATATAGGTTCAACAAATGAATAAAACGCTCATTGAGCGATAAACTCCAATCGGAAAATTAGTTTATTAATTTCTCATCAAATATGGCATTTCAGACAGAAATATTTCAAGGGATGTTTTCTACTATCATCATCATTAGACCGTGTAAGTTTTATGTAAATCTGTGATCAAAAGTATATTTTACAATTACCAATTCTGTAATGTTCCTTTAAGCCTTAAAATGTAAAAATTTAAAACGTGTTTCAAATTACACAATTTTTTCTAAGCGTTTTTTTATCAATTTTTAATGAAGCTTCTGTGAAGTTGTACAGTTTTACAAATGGAAGTAACAAATGAGTACTAACTACAAAACCGTGTATAACTTCAAAACTATCAAGAATACATAATATGTTTTTGGGTTTAATTACTGAATTTGAATGATTTGCTTCACTCTTTGTATTAATCGTCCTTTTTCTAGTAACAATAATAACAATTTACTGTTTCCAAAAGACTTTTTTTTTTGGGGGGGGGGCAAAAATAATACAATTCTGATACAAGTAAATATTTAGCCTTGGGGGGCCTATCTGTGACAACTGAATACACAACACCCAATCAGCAAAACTTCCATTTAGGGATAATATAAAATAACAAAATGCAACATCAATCAATAACAAGCATTCAACATTGTAATTAAACCGTGTGTCCTGACAAAGGACACCTATTCCTGTTTGAATAAAAGACCATTTATGAATCATTTTTGAACAAAAGACCATTTACGATTCATTTTTTCAATTGGATTCAAAGACTTCACGCAGCTTTTTTTTTAAATGCCCCATATACAATGAAAAACTCCGTACTGATACATTTGTCATGAAAAGCGCTGTACACTTGCATTAATAGCATCAATCAAATCAATCAAACTTGGTCAAGTCTGAAACGCATTGAGTGAAAGGAACAAACAACTTCAGTAATATCCGGGGGATGACAGCGGTTAAGCCAAATTGCACCGATCTGCGTGCACAAGAAAGAGCAATATTGCCCCAATCTCCCATGGGGGTACTTGATAGTCATATACATGTATTGTCCGGTAACCAATAACAACTATACAAGATACTAAAAAGCACAAAAGCAGCCAGTTCTAGAGTCTGTATTTGACTGCAGACTCCTCAGTATTTTAGTCGTTCCCTATTAACTCCACTCAATGAGTACATGAATAAGCATACAAATGAGCCCAGTGTGTTTGGTTGGTACGGAGTTGGTGACATGTCAATGGGAATTGACAGGCTTGATGTCTGAGCCGCAAAGAGGAATATCCGTGCACAGAATGCAGCTGGCAATCTCAATCCTATAAAAAAAGGAAGGTGTTGAATCTTCCATCAGGGTAAGATACATTCAGGAGAAAACCGGACATTGAAAACAAGACGCAAGGCTGTTTCAGCTGGGCAAGACTGTTTTCGTTATCCTTAACTATTATTGTCAAGCAAAACCTCTTTTTATAACGGTCATCGCGACGGCGAAAGTCATCTGAGAATATTTCTAACTGGCAAGGAAGGATTATCTATTTCGAGATGAAAGGAGTTTCGATGGAGCTTTTGGTTTCTGTACATTCTAAGATGACTGGTTCCCATCAATGGTAAAGACAAGTGAGTTTACGTGGTCTCAAGCAAAGCTAAAATGTTTATGACAGGTGGAAACAACTTTAGTGTCACTCGTTCTTTGACTTGTAAAGGAAACTTAAAAAACAGAATCCGCGGATGGAAGAATGTGGACAACTGAGAAATTCTACATCTACATGCACCGACGTAGAAGACAAGAAGACCTCTCCATGAACTTTACAAAGACAGGCGCCTTTTTACATTTTCAGAGCTGCAGAGGTTAATATTCACCGGGCCACAGTAAATAACCTCCGTAAATAAATAGCACTTTTCCAAAGTGAGGAGATCCCGAGAAAGGGTTATTAGATTACGGCATCTGGAGAGCTTCAATGGTGTCCCGAACTTCATTTGCACATGAGTGTTCAAAAAGAAAGGACTAACTATACTTCAAGATGTTAGTATTCCTGAGAGATCTATTCCCCTTTCATCCATAGCTTGAAGACCTCATTATTAGGTCACAGTGTTTAGGCGTAAAGAGTTCAAAATGGAGACAATATTTGTGTTAAGGCGATAACTGTATAAGTGCACCAGCATAGGGAGAAGAATTGCATCCAGGATAACTCTTCAAAAAGAACAAAAAGAAAAAGGACTGGATTTAAATTAAGTTTAATGCGCGATCAGAGGTAAGTTGAAAGAAAAACAGTGAAAGGAAAACAAAAGTATGCTCACAGTGACAACAAAGCACTCGGCACAAAAGTGACTGATCTGACATGTGTATCCCGAGGGTACCTTAGGTTGCTGGAAAAAGGTCAAAATATGCTCCTCCTTGTGTAAAGGAAGAAAGAATCTGAACTGGATGTCAAGTGCTTTAGAGCAATTTACCACCAAAGTGACCTCATTTTTTCCCTCATCGGAGGGATGGGAATTGTATGAAACCTGACAAGGCAGCTGTAATCAATCTGCATGTATGTACATCTTCAGCCCACCCGTTTTGTCAAACCTCCCACAAAAGATGAATGTAGGTGACAAGGCTTTGACAAAGAAGTGTGACCACTTCATTTCACAGAATGCAGATTGGTAATTCAGTTTGCTCTGGTGGCTATGACAACCTTGGGTCATCAAGTGCAGTCTAATGATTTATTGCATGGAGACAGCATCTGTTCTACATTGTATGCCATGCTGCGTACTTGCGTACTTGTACATCATCAATCCGTCTACACTTCAAGAACCGTGTAACGTAGAAATCAATACTTTTTCCCTGTTTCGTGTTTGGCCGGTGGGGTGTTTTCTGCGAACAGCACTTCACTTTGGAGCTGGAAACACTCGTGGAAACATTCACATTTTGTGACGACACCAGGAACATTTGAGGAAATTTGCAGTCGATAAAAAGCAGGACATATATGCAAAGAGTTAGACTGCACTCCTTAAAAAGACTGCGCCAAGAATAAACACCTGTAACCTTTTGCCGTTTCATTTGCAGACTTTAATATTTTTGTAATTGTATCCTGCATTTGAACGCCTTGTTGGTGTTTATGATTTCAACTGACTAAGCTAACATAAGTCTGATGTAAAATTCCGCTCACAAAAAATGGAGTCTACAAGTTTGAACATATCTTCTGGAGGACATGAGGATGTGAAATCAGTCTACGCCAAGGTAATAGTGACAACTTTGTTCACTGTGATCACAACTGTGGCGATTCTTGGAAATGCAATGACAATAACGGCATTCATTCTGGAGCGTAGCCTCCGCCGAAAAGCAAGAAATCTATGGATTATGAGTTTATCCTGTGCAGATCTGATCATCGGCTTAGCAGTCTGGCCTCTACTAACAATTGACACCGGTGTTGGACACTGGCCGCTCGGCGAGGCTGGTTGCAAATTTCGACTTTTCTTCTCTAATATCGGAATCACTGTTGGAATAGCCAGCATTACGGCCATCAGCATCGATAATTATCTCCTGATGTCACGCGAGTATGCCAAGTATCTTTCCATCCAGGCCCACAGCAAAACTGCAAGGAGTATTACGTTCTCTTGGATTTGCATGATCATGTATAGCTCTGCTGAAATTGTCCTCTGGGACACTCCATCATTTGCAAAACATGAGGGATTGAACTTTGATCAGGAATGCGTTTCTCCAGTCAAGAAAAATCCCGTCACATCCGTGCTTACCTTTGCACTGTTCTTTTTCATACCGCTGATCATAATGACAGTCTGCAGCGTTCGTTTTCTGATTCTTCTGAGAAGACGTCTTGAGAAATCTAAGAGAGCACCACCTCTCGCCAACAGAGCTCAACAAAACAGTGATTCCGAAGAACCTTCTTACCAGCAAAGTAGCCCCAAACAAAAAACGAAATCAGCAAATGATGGAATTCCGGAACATGTCTCCAACTTGCAAAACAGCGAGGTGATGTCTAAACCACTGCCCCAATCGACAAACTATCTCCTCGTCCCACAAACCAATTTCAAAGTTAAAATAATTGGTCGCACAGAGGAAATCCATCCATCCCAAGGAAGCCCTACACGTAGAAACCAAGAGGAAACAGAGTTGGATCGAAAACTACCAGTGTCTTCTTCGCACAGCCCGACTATAGGCAGAAGGGAGCAATCACTTAGTCTGAAGGATTTATTCCGAGTCAAAGTTCTCAGGAATGATCGACGATTTCATCAGCGTTACATCCGACCCACGGTAACCCTTGTTTTACTACTCAGTGTATTTGCTGTTTGCAATCTCCCGTACTTCATCTTCACTGCCGTGGAGAGCTCCTTTGGCTGTGTCTGTGACGAAAACTCGATACGGGTGATGCTCTCAAAGCTCGTCTTTGTAAACTCCTTCCTCAACCCCTTCCTCTACGTGGCCACAAACAGAAAGCTGAGGAAGTTTTTCATGACAAGGCTTCTTGGGAACTGCAGGAAAAAACGCTGTCTTTGTTCCATAAAATGAGTGTTAAGTTCAAAGTTTTTCAAAGAAGATAATGTTGGTTCTGAATGAAGACAGACCTTAGCTTTTCAACGCAGTGTTCTCCCTTTGCGGTGCTGGCCAAATGCTAGTTAAAACACCTAAGCCAGTCAAAGTTTTCTCCAAGAGGTCCAGCTGGCTAGTTCAGTGTTGAAAAGCATCCCTACTCAATGTGAAATATGGACAATGTGAAAAAGCTAGGGACGTCCTGCTGGCTAGTCCCTGAAAAAGTTATGGGCAAACCCTACAATGCATCAAAATATTGCTAATATTATGTTGAGGCTTGAGAAACTCAGACATACTGGATTTTTGGGGTGACAAAATTGACCGCATGTGCCATAACATTTTGAAACTTAACACTCAAATTGTAGGATCAGGTCACATTGAGTAATTTTCAATTATCCTCTTTTCCAGGGATTGTTGTTAAAATGAGGGTTATGAGAGATGGATAGGCTGCCACCAATGCTTATCATTGCATTCGGGATATGGGAGGTAAATCTTATATTTCAGCATACCATGGCAGGTTATCGGCCATGGCCGATTTAAGGACCAAGGGGTGGCCAATTCACGGTAAAGACATTCCTTTTTTTTTATGAAAGAGAACAAAAAATTCCCTGTGCAATTTATGAGAATGTTTGTTGTCTTTACTTTGTTTAGTCATGCTTTCATTGCGGCAACCATATTCTCAAAACAAATTATTTCTGAAGGTTCCCAAAAGTTAATGCAGTGAAGAGGCACGGTAACTTTTTTTAACACTGATGTGAAGTGGTTAAAATAAACATTGAAATTTTGAAAACTACCTTTTATAACTACGTACACATTTGATGAAGTACATGCATCATATATTTTCACCAATAAAAAGTTTATGAAACGAACTGACAATAACAGCTGCTGCACATGTATGTAGTTTAAATTTACATAAACAGACTCATGTACAAATAAAAGCACAAATAATGGTTTGTGTATGTACAATGTATGTGCATTAAAAAATCCATAAAAAAAAACAAAGAGCAAAAACATGTCCCCTAAATTTGTAATAAAAAACCTATTACAAATACACAACTACAATTTCCCAAACCTGGATAGAATATTTTGTATTGCACTACAAATCAAACACCCATGGTAAAATTGGATTGACTTTTAAACGATGCAAGTCTCGCATGTACTGAAAAGGAAAAAACAACTTGAACGAAGACTATATTTTTTTATGAAATCAAACTTTCTTTTAAAATTCTATCTATTCTATACAAAATTCTCCAAAATAAAAATACTTATTTTTTTATAAACAGAATTTCAGTTTATATTTAATACAAATAATTTGTAAAAAGATTTACATTGAAACACAATTAAAACTTGGGACGAGGATACACGCCCAGGATATTTTAAACTAATTAATTTTTTTAGAAACCCGATTTGCCAGTCACGCTGATTTTGTCAAACCGCATAGGTTTAATGATAACATGTATGCAGTTGGGCAACATACTTAATTGTCTACAAGTCTTATCCTTAGTTTTCTTCATCGATTTGTTAAATTTATATTCCATTTTCATGTAATAAATTTTATCCCTAAATTTTACTTTCCGAATAATATAATGTAGTTTGTATAGCCATAAGTTACATTCAACTGAAGTATTTAAAGAAACAGAATCGTGCAGATGTAAAACTCAATATGGTCATGGTCGGGACCAATTTGGTCCCGGAAGTTCAATTACGCATTAGACTACCACAGTCTATTGACTTGAATGTGAATGTAAAACGAAGTCAATACTTTAACAAGTAGCAATCCTTCATTGTAATAATTATTTTTAACGATTACTGCCCAATCAAAATAAATCAAGGGTGACAACGAAAACCTCTCCTGTAATTACTGAATGCCTCGATGAAAATTAATGCAGCTGGCCTTCAGCATATATGGAGCAAAGAGACAAGGATTGCCACCAAGTCTAGACCATTGAAGATACGACTCTGGCTTTCGTCATGAGTTATTTCACCAACATCAAAATGAAATGATTAATTTGTCAGTCTGTGGTTGATTTGGTACACGTTGTTACATGTTCGAGTGCCGGTGAGATTTTATTTAAAAGAGCTAAGCTTTTGAATTACAATGGTTTGCTTTGTGTAATAATACTGCACAGAAATATTTGTAAATAGTAAGTGTGAAGTAAAACGTTGAGAATTTTAACAAGGAGTCACCTGTTTGGTTGCCACACCCCCATTGTATGTTGTTATCACATGCCAACAAGATTTGTCCATGGGTTACGAGGGATTGTTTCTTCAACGTTTTTGTTCTTAAATAAGTGTGTTTAATTTAACCTTACTTGTTTGCTTATAATTAATTAAGTTTTATAGTTTGGTTTTATCTACCATTGACAATTGACCCACCGATTTTGCACACAAAGAGATGCTGGTATAGTTTTTTTCGTGAGGTTAGAGACTTTAAATTTTTTCCCCCCCTTTTTTCATACGAGCTCTATCTTTTGGAAAATGAGTGGATCACAAATCTGAAATTGACCCTCTTTAAATGAGGTTCTCTCAGCAGAAATACTTCTATTCTAAAATATGTACATTTTTTGAAACAAATAAAACTCTCCAAAACATTATTTAATTAAGCATTTCAACCATTGCAAGGCCATAATAAGTTATTTTTTAATAATTTTGGGTTAAAAAAAAAAAAAAAAAATTCCTCAAGAGGATTTAAACCTGTGACCTCTGATTAATGTGCCAGTGCTTTACCAACTGAGCTATCCAGCCCTAATGTTGGCCTTCTCCATATTTTGTCAATATCTAGTTATTTTGATCACATGGTCTTTGAGTTTTTAAAGAAAGGATTGATTTTGTTGTGCCAAAACAAAAATGCTGTTATAGAAAAGCCCTTCTTTTGCATGTAAGCAACCCTCACACAGGCCCCCCCCCCAAAAAAAAGAAGGAAAAAACAACACATAAAAGCAAAAACTTAAACTACACAAAACCCTTCCTTCAGTTTGATGACATTTTGAGACCAAGGACACTCACCAACCTCTTTGATTTTATCACCATGGGTGAATAAAATATCAATGTTAATGACTACCAAACTTCCATGGCCTTTTGCAGCTAAACTAATAACACAAGCCAATGAGCCGGACACATGAAAACCAAGTGATTCATTCATTGTACACATCTATAGTGTTCTGCAATCACCAATCCTGGCTTAGAAATAGATTGGTTTGGGTCCGATTTCATGGATCTGCTTACTTTAAACTGAAAGAATCAACGTTTACAGTAGCAGAAAAAAATCCTTTCAAGGTATTATACAGGATGGTAGAGTCGACAAAATAGTCGCAGACAGTGTTCATGTTTTGTGTGATCAACCACAATACAAGAAATAACAAACCTGTGAAAATTTGGGCTAAATCCATTGCGTGAGTCAGGAGAAAATAGTGGATAACTATGCATAATTTTCAGCATGTTACCACATTGTCCTTAATTTGGGTTGTAACAACTGAAAGCAGCTGTTGCATTTTTGTTAGGTTTTCAGAAACAGTTTTCTCGAATATGACTTCATTTCAGAGGGAAATATTTCACAGAAAAAATGGTTCTAGTATGAACTTCATAATCAGTATTAATCCTTTCATGTACCAGTAAGCATATTTCACAGGTTAGCAAGGTTTTGTGCTTAAGTGTGTACCTCTCATTACAAAGCAAACTCCACATACAATGAATGCGGAAATTTAGCTTCAACCCTAAAAGTGGAGAGTGGTGACCATGTGTGCAGAATTCCGCAGTAAGCAGAGCCATTGGGTCTAGTTCAGGAGTCCCACAGTAAGGTTATCTCAACTCAATAGGTCCTAACTGTTAAGCACAAAAATGTAGCTAACTACAGAAATCATCTTGCTCGACAGAAACAATTTAACGGCCACAAAATGCAACGGTTTTAAAATTGGCTCGTTAATCAAGAGGTCATAAGTTCAAAACCCCTTCTAATAAATTTGTCATTGTTCACCGCCAAAGTTAATTACGTTTACTAAGTCAGTTTCCCTTGGTATGTGAAATAAAATGTTGCATCCTCTTAGGGTGACCCCTATCCTGCCACTTCCCAGATTGTATCGTAACCTTGGGTGTGATGCATGGCTGTTCGGCAGTTTTGGGTTGAATGGCTTCTGACTGGCAACCCCGAACAAAGATATTGACAACATTAGGGCTAGATAGCTCAGTTGATTGAGCGCTGGCATGTTAATCCAGAGATGGCAGGTTTGAATCCCGTTCTAGTTAACTTTTCTTTGATCACCCAACAATTGTATAGTTATAATAACAATATTAATAACTGGATTTATATAATGCCAAATTACCAACAAGCCACTTTAACAAAAAGTAGTTTTGGGTTGAACAAAAACAAATTGACTAGAGTGGGATTTGAACCTGCGACCTCCAGATTAACATGCCGGTGCTCTACCAACTAAGCTATCTATCCCTAATGTCGGCGGTCTCCCTATTTTGTCAATATCTTTGTTCGGGAGTGCCAGTCAGAAGCCATTCAACCTTTAACTATCGTGTGGGTAGGGACCACACCCATGTTATGAAGTGTGGGGGTGGTTATTTGTGACTGATTATACTTTTTGCCAATAAATACTTTTCCGTCCGAAGCAATTTTTTGTAAAAAGTCGAAAACTGATGCAACTATTAGTTCGAGGAAAGTGGAATGTGATACAACCATTAAAAACGAAAACAAAACTATTAAGATAGCTTCTCAAAAAAAAAAATATAACCACAAGGTTCAATTTTCTAGAAAACTAAAATTTATAACAAGACAAACTTTTGGGAATCAGAAAGATGAGGGGGAGGAAAAATTGGCAATGCAACACTCTTGTCCAATGTGCAAACTAATAGAATTGGTAGACCAAAAGCAATCAACTATCTCTGTAGGTAATAAAATTCACTTGTCTTGTACCATGCATTAATAATGCTTTTAAGATTCCATAAATAATCAAAATATCAAAAGCCCCGGAAAATAATTCTGCTTTGAAGTCAGCTGAGCATTACAAACTGATAAATTTGGCCTTGGCGGTGCATTTCCACTTGACATGCCACAAGACTGATTACTCCTAATGAAATGGAATGGAATGGGTGATTGGGGTAAAAAAAGAAAAAAAATTATAATAATAATGGTACCTACCCTGTAGGAATTTCACCAACCACATTGGTGCCATATCGTACTTCTAGCGATGCAAAATGGGACACCAAAGTAGTCAAAACTATCTGAAAATGCAATGATATCAATTCCATATATTTATATAATCAGTTTTTATAAATAGGGGTTTTACTAGGATTTCTCTGTGTGAATTAAGTACCATATCTGGACCAAAATTTTTGAGCTGCTTTGATAAGAAGACAAGAAGGCTTAAAGGGGCACCGTCATTGTGATTACAGCGAGTCTGTGGCCAGACATTAAATTCTGAACTCTCACCCAGTTACTGCAAATGAGATAACAAAAATGCTTGGATGAATGGATGAATGGTCCAATAAATCAAATTGCCCCCCCTCCCAATTCAATAATTATTTCTTTACCCCAGCTTGCCCTCCCCCTCAAATGGAAATTTTTTGCTACGCCACTGAACAGAAGTATATAATATAATATTCATAGGCATTATTTTCTTCTGACACGTGAATCTCATTCTCTGTGTGTTGACAGCGTAATTCTCACACTATAAGCGCGAAACGCCTCCTTATGCCTGGCAGCTCTTTCATTCTGAATAAAAATGCTAACTTATAATGCTATGATACAATAGAGAAAGGACCACAACTGAAAGGAGTTACAACTCTACTACTTCAGAGGAAACGTGATCACCGCCGGCAAATACCTTGCAGTCATTATGCTAATCAGATTATGAGCGCTGACACAAACATCCACTTTGCGGTCAGCCAATAGACCTTGTGCAATGGCGTCATCGAGCCGCCTTCTTACAGGTAAAATGATGACGAAACAATGGAAAACGCACAGCTATATGTACGCACGGCGCAAAGAATCAGCCAATGACCTCTAGCCGAGGGTGCCTTACTCAAATGACATCATGTGCATAAGGTCTATTGTCCATATAGCAGAGCGGCGCATTGCATTTTGGGAAATCGGCTTGCGCAGAACCCCAAACCAGTAGTTCTGTGGAATGAAAGTGTGGCAGGAAAAGAATGTTTCAAGTCTTCAAATGTTTTGATTATGGTTTGATGTTGGCTAGGGTAAGCCACATCATCAATTAACATGTCCAAAAAGAAAAACTCACTCCCTTCCAGATGCAAAATTTTTTGATCCAAAAAATCCATGATAATTAAAAAGTATCAGTTTTAACAAAAGTCATAATTCTCGCACAAATTGTTTACTTTGGTTGATTTTTAAAAACAAAACATTGACGGAAACTTGTCATTAAAATCTTTGTGATCGTGTTCGTCTTTATGAACCAGGGTGAACTGTACTCGACTGCGCATGCGATAAAGTCTTATTTGATGCAAAATATCTACTCCATTTATTGTGGAAAAGCTTGCAGTGAAATGACGTCGAGAAAATATGAAGCAGCATTTTTCAATGCAGGACCCAAATGAGTTGCGGTTTACCAGTGTAAAATGCGGCAATGCCGATCTAGGGTTCGTGTGGCCCATTGATCTCTATTGTTACTGCCCAACAGGTTTGAACTCCTTCCATGGTCCTTTCTCTATAGATATACATACTTTTTGTAAGCTTCGTTTCGATTGGTCACACAAGAGTATTGGTGAAACTATACCACCGTACCTTTGACCAAACAAATTTTTCTTCTCATGAACCTCTCTACCGGGATCTGCTTTTAGCGACAGCATGATGTTGTTGGACTGTACCATTTATTTAGCAGGGATTGGAAAAATTTTGTGCTACATTTTAATCCTACCCTCTTAATATAAAAACTAATTGACAGAGATACCCTTTTTGGTAAATTTTATTGAAAATTGCACTATCATAACATTTGTCTCCCCCAACACTTTTTCGTCCCTGAATTAATATTGTAGCCTACAGTTTGATTTTGTAATTCGGGATGACTGATTCAATGACTCCCAACTCGAAAATCCCAACCCGTTTATCCTGGGTAATGAGAAGCAACACTATCATTATTATCATATATTTCTGGCAAATAAGTGAACATAATCACTGTAGCTCACAAGCCTGAGGAAACCTATCTAAGGGTGCTTGATTGCTATGTGAACCAGAAACACCCGTGTTAACCCCTACTCTTTCACGATAAGTGTTCTGGGTTCTTTTACATGCACTTCCAATCCTAGTAACCATACCTACGGCTTAATGTCCCATCTGAAGGACAAAGCAATTATGGCAAAGTATCTTGCTCAAGGACACAAGTACCAAGAAAAAAGGACTCAAGCCTACGCTCTTCTGATCAGAATCACCAGAGCTTAAGTCCAGCGCTCTTAACCGGCCCGGCCACAACCAGCCACAAGTGTCTTGCACAAGGACACAAGTGTCATGACTGGGACAACTGAGCCATCAGAATTAGAGTTTGATGCGTTTAATCGCTCAGTTGTGACACGCCAATATTGATAACAACAACAACAAAACAGAGACAGAGAGAAAAAAATTACACTTACCGAGAAGAGCTCAAGTGGTATTGGGTACTTTATTTTGTCTTTATATTTATCTTGAAGTTCCTTGACGGCCACCAAAGCAATTAAATTAACGAGAGCTATAACAAGCTCTGATAAATTGGTGGATGCTAGATTGGAGAACAAATCAATAAACGTCTGTTGGGAGAAGAAAATACAGAAATTAATATACCATGCCCAATATGTTGCAGAAGCCCCCCCCCTAATTGTTCTCGTATTTTAAAACACTAATTTCCTCTTGTACAGAAGTCCCCCCCCTCCCCCTAAAATCCTCTCAAGAATTCCTGAGATTCCCAGAACACAATGAAGACACAATTGGAGGGGGGTCACACCATGCCATATCGAACACTAAATGGAAATTAACCAATATTTGTGCAGCATAAATGATGCTAAATCTGAATCATTCCTTGAATGCAAAGTGAAAACTCGGTATAACTACATCCAATTAATGTTTTTTTCTCTTTTTATTATTTTAATTTCTTCTTAATCATATTAAATGGATCCCTCTGCAGTGTTATATTTGTTTTAATCTTGTTCTTGATATCTATACTGTTAGGTTGTATTCTTTAAACCGATCACTCTTGCTGAGTGATAAATGTCTTTTTACTTTTTGATACTGTGGAAAATAAATGAACCTTGCACCTTGAACAAAAGCTGTTATTCTGTTATGGTATTGACATCCCATTAAGTTACAAAGTTGTGCCCTTTGACTGCGGTGGACTAAAATTAAGAATGAAATAAAGCAAAAAACAACGAAAACATTTCATTCCCCAATTTTAAATACAAAAATTATTTATCATCACTGTCAGTATTTTTCTAAAACAATGAGCCCATGAATTTAATTTTATCTGAGGGTGTTTTTACTAGTGGGTACCAGTACAAAATAAGTTGCCTGTTGGTCTTCCAGTATTAATGTTCTAGTTTTTACCCTAAACCGATGAGCAACAAGCACTGACACTGCATACTCTGTGCTTTCTCAAGTCCTGCGAAAAAATATCTACGGGCATACTACTTCGTCTTGGATTAAATTTCCTGCGTATAAGGTGCATTACCCTAAATTACGAAACAAGATTCAAGTTTAAACGTATAAGACGCACCGCCGTATAAAATGCAACATCACTTTTCAAAAAGAGCCTTGTCAGCCCATTCACAGTTGGTACATCACAGTGGTCATTGGGTGGGTCTAATCACGACACTTACCATAACGTAAAGGAATCGTAAATTTTGTTAATCATGAACATGAGTAAAACATAGCTTTTGTTTTTATTTATTTATTTATTTTTTTATTTTCGTCTTTTGTTTATATCTGTTTATTCATTTTTTCATTTTCGTCTTCAGTTTTTATTTATTTGTTTACTTTTTCATTTTCGCCTTGTTTTTATTCATTTGTTTATTTTTCATTTTCGCTTAAATTTTTTTCTTCTAAAAACATAGCTTCATGGCTTTTCTTTTACACAACAAGCGTGGACACACACACACATGTTGTCCTAACGTTTCCCAATGAATGGGTTTTGAGAGCCATTTTGAAAAAGCTGAGGGAAGTGCAAGATTGTATATTTATGGGGAAACTGTTCCACAGACATAACATAACATAAAAATTACAATTTTAAAGGCGCTATTCCATCAAGATCATAGTGCATATCAAAGCAATATAACTTTATGAAATGTAGATAAAGTAACGGATTCCCTCATGACAGTTGGAAGATCGTTCCAAATCATTGGCCCAGCTACACTGAAAGCTTTTTGACCTAGAACTTTGTTTGCTCGGGGAACATTCAAGCGAGTGATGTCAAGTGTGGACCAAAGAAATCGTTGTGGAGTGTAATGTGACAGTAAAGTGGAAATATATTGCGGAGTAGTTTTGTTCAAGCCTTTAAAAACAAGAAGAGCAATTTTAAAATGAATTCATTCTCTAATTGGTAGCCAATTAAGTTCACTAAGTGATGGGGTAATATGTTCTCTCAAGGGTGTGGAACTTATTAAACGAGCTGCACTATTTTGTAGTCTTTGAACTCTGTCCTATTCATATGACGTGGCACCATATAAAAGGAGATTGCCGTAGTCAATACGAGAGAGGACTAAAGCTCTGACAACATGATGGAGAGTATCCTTATCCAGGTACCGTTTGATTCTTCTTATGTTACGCAATTGAAAATTGGTCGATTGGCAGAGGCTAGAAACTTGCTTGCTCACGGTCATTTGTGAATCAAATTTTACTCCTAAATTGCGGACAAAATCAGTAGGGGCGATGCATGTATCACCCATATGCAAAGATATTTTCGGCAGTTTCGTTAGGTTTTGGGGAGTACCAAGCACAATGAACTCGGTTTTGTTTTCATTAAGCTTTAACTTATTACAAGTCATCCAGTTTTGAACATCAGTAATACACAGCTGCAGTTTCTCAATGGCAACTTGCCAAGCATCAGGTATTCTAGGATCACAGGAAGGATACAGCTGTGTATCATCAGCATATAAATAAAAGTCTATGTTATGATGACGTATATATTTTTGCCAAGTGGGAGGGTGTAAATTCCAAACTATCAAGGGACCTAATATGGACCCCTGGGATAGCCCATACTCCAAATCAACTGGATCAGAGTAGAGGTTATGAATAGATACCCGACTGTGTCTATCAGAGGGATACGACTTGAACCACAGAAGTGCAGTATCTGAAACGCCTAGATCATTTCTCATTCTGTCTAGTAAAACATCATGATCTATGATGTCAAAGGCAGCCGACAAGTCTAATAGCACTAAGCACTAGAAGAAAACAAATTAGACTTATCCATTGCCTTAAGTACATCAATTTACTATTTTCTTAATCTGTATTTTAATATGTACATATTTATTGATATGTATGTTATTTTTTGTTCTCCGAGAGGGGAGTGTGGCTGGTGTTTGGTTTGGGGTTTTTATCCCCCACTGTCAACAGTTTTGGATGGTTCATTCCTTTCTTGCTGTGTATGGCTGGTCGCTGGGGTTTTTATTTTTGTGACCCCCCCCCCTCTTAATTGTTGCATTAACTCGTGCAATATTGTATTTATTTACTTTTAGTAATTCATTTTTGCTATTGTTTATTTTCTTGTTGTTATTATTGCCTTCTGTACAAAAAATTAATCTTTATTTACTATTTTTGTGTTTACCCCAACAGATCTACGGATCAGTATGTATTTGCTTTTGCTGTCCCTCACCCATCTTGGGGTATATTGTCTTGTGTTTTGTTATGTACTGTTTTTATGGCAAATAAAATAATAATAATAATAATAATCCTGAACTTTCAAAAAGCAGTTTCAGTACTGTTGTGTGTCTTATAAGCAGAGTGATAGAGCTCATCAAGGTTATGAATTGACATGTGTTGCTTCAGTTGTTTAGCAGCAGCTTTCTCAATGAGTTTTGCAACGAGACCAGGGGCAGCTACATAACAAGATCTATCCCCCCATGATCGATTTGATCTCGGTACAGCAAGAAGTTGATTTGCAGATTGGAGATGGTATGGTGGAGCGCTAATAGCGTGGATTAATACTGGGGGGGGGGAGATGTTGTGCAGTGAGCAAGAAGTGAAAGCATAAGATTGTACATGATTCTAATAAATTCAATCGGAGTCCACCGTCTCATGTAATTAGCATCGATGTATTAAGTGTAATAATTGCATCAGGGATCAAGAACATTTTATGTCTGGTTTTTGCCCTACATGTGGCAGGTATTGTGGGTGTGAATCCCAACGGAGTAATGTGCCTGCGGATTTTTTTCTGCAGGACCCAGGAAAGCAATATGCAGTGCTCGCACATTAGTGTAGGCTACGAACCAAAAATGTATTCTTTAACCACAATGAAATGATTACGTTATAAGGTCTTCAAATCATCGTTTTAAAAAATCTTAAGCAGGGGCTCAAAGGTAAAAATAAGTTTTGTGATAAAATCCTTTTCCATAGCGTCCTCATGAAAGAGGGGGGGGGGGAAATTACAAATCGTTAAAATGGTGTAAATTATCATTATATTTGATACTCTTTCAGAGCGAAAATTGAAACATGACATCATGGACATCAAACAAATGGGTCGTACATTCAAGAGGATTTTGCGCCATTCAAAATCTCAAATTTAAGCTCTTTTGATTGAATATCATCAGAACTCAGGAATGAACTGAAAATTCTCTGTAATTTTTTTTTTACAGACCACATAATTTGAAATGCGATGTCATCAAACGTTTTTGGATTTTAACAAAAATTGCACTTGCAGGATATCAAACACAGTTGCATTATACACCATTTTAATGTGAGGTTAGAGAAATTAAATTTTCCTCTTTTTCCCTAAGGACTCTATCTATTGGAAAATGAATGGATCACAAAACTGAATTTGACCTTAGTGCCCCTCTTTAAAGGAACATTACAGAATTGGTAAAAAAAAAAAACTTGTAAAATATACCTTTTGATCACTGATTTTCATTAAACTTACACTGTCTAAAAATAGTAGAAAACACCCTTGAAATATTTCTGTCTGAAATGCCATATTTGATGAGAAATGAATAAACAAATTTTACGATTGGAGTTTATCGCTCAGTGAGCGTTTTATTCATTTGTTGAACCTATATGATTTCATGCAAATGTGTAGGCCTAATCGGTTTTTCACTATTTTCTCGCGACCCAGATGGCCGATCGATCTCAAACTTCTACAGGTTTGTCAGTTTATGTATATGGTGGATTACATAAAGTGCTTATACACTGCCAGCAACCGTTTTGTTAGGAAAAATATTTCTGTAATGTTCCTTTAAACTATCGGGCAGACTGAAGAACCTATTAATATATATATCAGGGGGTGGGGACATTGTGGCTTAAAATCTTTGTATTTGTTTATTCTCACCTTAACTAAGGCAAATGGTCCATTGTACCTCTTCACATCAATACCAAACAAATACTTGAACTGACTGTTGAAGACATAGAAAGCTGCACCAGTAGTAAAGCCCCGTACCAACGGCTCAGCAAGGTATGTGCTGACAAATCCTAGCCGAAGCGCTCCGAGCCCAAACTACAAGATAAAAAAGAGAAAATACAACAATATTTTATAATTTTTATTTTTTTTAAATAATGCTTAGTAATTGTTTCGCAAAGCAAAAATTTGCGAGGAACCGGCCACTTGGAATGGTATTGTGGCTGGTAACCTTTCTTGGGTAAGTAAGAATTTTCTGTTCTTAGCAATTTTTTGTGCTTTAAAACAGCTTTAGAAAATTGAGACCAATTTCATAAAGGGCAGAAGATGGTGCTTAGCAATTTTTTTCTGCTGAACAAAAATTTGCGGGGATTCCACCACTCGGAATGGTATTGTGGTGGTACCTTTCTTGGGTAAAGTCAATTATCTGTTCTAAGCTATTGGTGTACTTTAAAACAGCTTTATAAAATTGGGTTCAGTTTCATTAAAAGCTGTTAGGTAGAAGATGGTGCTAAGCAATTTATGTTCCTAAGCAGAACTTTTAAGGAAACTAGTCACTTGCAATACTCATGACATGTTATTTTGGCTGGTAGTCTTTTTCTGCCTCCTGAAAGATTATTCTTGATAAGTTTTTTTGTGTATATGTGTTGAACAGTTTTATGAAATTGTACAAGGTTGACACCACACTCAGAATTTAAGCTTGCTCTGTATCCCTGTAAACAAGCTCTTGGTAACTCCAAACATTTAAACCTAATACTTTCCCTCAAACCACTCAAATAAATGACAGCAAAGTATTCCCTAAAACTGAAATTGATTATTATATATTTTTGTATTCAAACATCGCAGCCAAAGGCTGAATGGGTTTAAAATACAACAAGAGTTTCATAAAAATAGATTTTTAAACCATGGATAAGATGTAAAAATAACCAAACCTTTACAAGTAGGCCTATGCTATAAAATTTATGAAAAATTGCAAGGACTCAAGCTCAGATTAAAATACAAAGAATAGAAATGGGGGACAATAAAACATGTCATTAAGAATATTTCAAGACTTAGCACAAAAGGAAAAATACAAAGCCAGAAATTATACAAATGACCTTGAAAAAGAATGTCTTAAAAAACGACAATGGTTAGTAAATAAACAACAGCATCAAGTTCCATAAAACTGAACATGGTATAGACAACTTTGAATCTTCAAAATCACATGGGTTGGTAAAATTTCAATTAAAGATAGAACTACAAAAAACACTGTCCAGGAAAGTATTTGGAAAAATTACGGAAATTTCAATTCTCCGGGGGCAGTTGGATGGTTTTATGGCTGAGCTGAGTTCTAAGGGTACACATTGTATCCTTTTCGAGGTGTTGTATTATGGTTGCTTCGTCTCATAACATCATTCTGAGAGTAGGGCTCCGAGGTAAAATTTAGTTTTGTGATGCATTAATTTTCCAATAGAAAGAGTCCTCATGAGAGTGGGGAAAAATGACAATCCTCTAACCTCACGTTAAGGCTGAGCGGAGTCCTAAGGGTACACTCAGTTGTATTATGGTTGCTTCGTCTCATAAAATCGTTCTGAAAGTAGGGCTCCACTTCCAAGGTAAAAATTTAGTTGCATTCATTTTCCAATAGAAAGAGCCCTCATGAGAGTGGGGAAAAATGACAATCCTCTAACCTCATGTTAAAGGAACATTACAGAATTGGTAAGAAAAAAACTTGTAAAATATACTTTTGATCACAGATTTACATAAAACTTACACGGTCTAATGATGATGATAGTAGAAAACATCCCTTGAAATATTTCTGTCTGAAATGCCATATTTGATGAGAAATGAATAAACTAATTTTCCGATTGGAGTTTATCGCTCAGTGAGCGTTTTATTCATTTGTTGAACCTATATGATTTCATGCAAATGTGTAATCGGGTTTTCACTATTTTCTCGTGACACAGATGGCCGATCGATCTCAAACTTCTACAGGTTTGTCAGTTTATGTATACGGTGGATTACATAAAGTGCTTACACTGCCAGCAACTGTTTTGTTAGCAAAAAACAATTCTGTAATGTGCCTTTAAAATGACGTAAACTGTCATTTTATTTGACAATCTTTCAGAGCAAAGTTTTTGCAAACATGACGTCATCAGACGCCCAAAACAAATAGGTCTGTTCATTATAAAGAGGAATTTGTGCGCCAGTCAAGCGGTCAAATTTAATGCCATTTTGATTGAATATCATCAGAATTCAGGAATGAACTTAAAATTCGCCGTATAAAAATGTACGGGCCATATATTTGAAATGTGAAGTCATCGAGCATTTTATTGCGCAACACAGCAAATTGGTGTAGTTTGACTTTCAAAAGGCGTTACCTGTATCATGCCGACAAGAAACGCGAGAGATGACGCTATCTTGGCCCTCTCTAAACCTTCATTGTAAGGTCCTTCTGCTGGTCTTGTCTCCTCTACCACTCTGTCCACAGCTACGGCTGTCATTATACTGACCACAGCAAAACTTCCTGTGAAGCCATAGATTAAGGGGATGATACATTATTGGAATTCAGGAGAGTACAAATAATTTGTCCCAATAGTCTCATTTAAAAAAAAAAATTACATTAGAAAGCTTGACGACAATGTGTTAAAAAAAGGTAAGGTCTATCTCTAAAAGTAAGTGTATGAAGTACACGTACCGTCAATATAAAAATATTAAAAAAATCATATAGTCAACCTGTGAAATCTAGTAAGGTTTGCGGTAACACCATGCTGCATAAATAATCTCTCTGCGAGTTGTGGTTCTCAACAGAACCGGTGGTGTAACAACTTAACGTTCCAATCAGTATGCTCTGATTGCCCTGAGAATGAAGCTGATGATTACATATCTACACAACCAGGGCCCAATTTCATGGCTCTGCTTACCGTAAGCAAAGAATCGGCGCTTGCGGAAGCAGGGAATTCCGCGCTTACGTCAAGCGTATTTCACGGGTTAGCGGGGAATTTCGGCTTGTGCGCGTGCGTACTCCACGTTACTAGGCATTCTACGCTTACACAGCTAGCGCAGTAATTCGGCGCTTGAACAGTAAGCGGAGAATGGTCACCGCAAACGCAGAATTCGGCGGTAAGCAGAGCCATGAAATTGGGCCCTGCTCTTTTCAGAACCACCATCGGTTCTTTTCAGAGCCACCACAATTTATGGAGAGATTATTTTATCAGAGTTCTCCCTTAACAGGATGATCTACTGCCCCATTGCTAGTTAAAACACCTACGAACCAGTCAAGGGTCTTTCCAAGTGGTCTGGCCAGCTAGTTCAATGTTGACAAATGAAAAGACAAGCAAACTGGTCCGGTTGGCTACTCACTGAAAAAGTTAAGGGCAGAAACCCTATTCATGTAAACATGGAAAGTTTGAAATCCTACAACCTGTGAAAGTTTCATCAAATTTTGTAGTACTGTTTCAGTAAAACAGTGCAAATAACCCACTTGACAAAGGATGACAACAGATGTATTATTCTTACCCTGATGCAATCATTGCATTTATTAAACAGAGACTGTAGTTATATTATAATGCCAACTTCACAAGCCAACCATAATCAGACAATGCAGGATCAGACTGACACCAACAGAGGGCAGTCTTCAAGATCAAGAGTAATTCAACACACTACTTTGCTTCACACAAGCCCCATGCCAACCTGGCACTTGTTTCTCTTAAATTTGAATTTTTTGCCAAGAGGTTCAAGCAACAGACTCCTAATATAATTTTTGCAAACTCTTAGCATTCCTGAAATCAACATTGTTGACATAACAATTCCGTCTGCATCCTTGAGGTACTCATTGTATATTTTCCCCACAATTATATACGTTGTCAGTCTTTTTGTTTGCCTCCCAAACAAGAACAAAAAATACTGTAAAAACAATCCACAGAATGAACAATTGTTATCAACTTTGAAAACAGTTTGGCAAAACCCCTACAAAAGAACCAAATCACAGATGAGCACATTATTCATGAAATCTGTTAATAAATCGGTTATTGACGGTACATATACTTCATACACTAACTTCAGAGATAGACCTTACCTTTTTTTAAACACCGGGTCAAGTTCTGTAATGTGAAGTAATGTTTACAAATGTACGCCACTCTAATTTTGAAAAGGACGGTTGCATACCATAAAGTTTGAAACGGAAAAGTGCATTAACTTTTCACCCATAAAATCCTTCCATCTCATTCAAATAAGCATGAAAGTGGTTTCAAAAAACAAATGGGGAAAATATGTGGTGTTAAATTTGCAGTTTCTATGTTTGTGGAAGGCATTTTGTTCCTTTGCCATTGCCTCTGTTTGACTGGTCTTGGCTTCGGTAGCCTTTAAAAATGTTCTTTTAAAACATTCTTATATGTAACTGCTTTTTAATCTGGATAAAGATTTCCATACTTCCTGTAACGTACACCAGTTCATCTTTCTGTTTAATTATCAAAGATATCTAGATAGCTCACTTGGTAGAGCGCCGGCACGTTATTCCAGAAGTCACAGATTCAAGTCCCTCTCTAATCAGTTTTTCTTTGTTCAACCCAAAATTAATTACAACTTTGCCCAGTCAGATCCCTCTGCTGCCACTTCGAAGGTTGCAACATAATCTTGGGTGTGATCCCTGGCTACACAGCAGTTACAGGTTGAATGGCTTCTGACTGGAAACCCCCCCCCCCAAACAAAGACATTAACAAAATATTTGTTGTCAATTTTTCTTTGTTCAATCCCAAATTAGTTAAACATTTACCCAGTCAGTTTTCCTTGTGGTTTATTACTTGATAACTATATTATCATTTAAACATAATTCTTTGTGGAAGAAGCTATAAATAAATAGTAAACTTGCGGGTACAACCATGTGTAAATCTCTTTTTTGTGTGAGTGTTGGCTCTGAGAAGAGCCGGTTTGTAATATACATATAAATTTGTTTTCAATTGAATCAAATTTATACAGAGTTTTTTTTTAATGGGCACATAAACATGTTATACAACTTGTTTAAATTCTATGGGTTTTTCCTTTAAAAATTACAGGCATCCGTTTCAGTGAAATTTACAGAGGTTTATTTTTATGATATGTTTATTGGAAATTAGATGGTTTTAAATGTACAGCGCTCGTTCAAAAAATACACGTTTTAATTAAAGAACTATTCAATTGACACAGCAGCACCCTTCAATTCTACTTGTTTAATTAAATAGTAGACATCGATACTTCAATATAGGTGGCAATATCTCGGGCCAAACGACCAGAGGTTTGGCTGAACAGGATGGTGAAATGGTTATTAAATTGAATTCAATGTTCCAAAAGTAAATATTTACAGTGTGCAGATGTGTTCATATCAGTTACGTGCGTCGTCTTCAGGCCAGCTGTGCTTAAATGTTGACATAGAAATTCCATATTATTAGAATTGTCGTAACAGTTAAGTGAGTCTGAGAAAAACTTAATTTTTATAGCTTGAAACAAAGTTGGAATTGGTACAGATCTACCTTAAAATTGCTTCTAACTGAAATGTTTTAATAAATGTTAAATTTGCATCGGGGATAAAGAATATTATTTGCTTTAACCCTTATACTGATGTGTTAGAAGCACTGTATGGATGTTGCTTGAGTTTTTTTCACAGGAGTGTTCAGTGCTACAAAAATTGAAAAAATATCCAATCTTCTTGCTGGGTTAGACAAACAAAATATTACGAAAAATAGTGTTTAATACAAAATCAGCTCTGAATATCTGCTATGAAGCACTCATAATGCTAACTCAAAAACGAGTACCACTGCCACAGTTGACTAAAGATACACCACACAATGACATAAAACCATAAATCATATGCAAGTTAGTGATTAAAATGAGTTTTTTTTTTTAATGCTTAAAAATGTTAAAGTGCTTGTAAGCAAAAATGTTATCATACACTTTTCCCTGATCTGAACAGTCTGCTTTGAAAAAATGTATACGTTTCCTAAAAATGTTGGGTTGAACTAAGAAAAATTGACTCGAGCAGGTCATGAACCTGCAACCTCCGGATTAATGTGCCGGCTCCCTACCAACTGAGCTAGCTAGCCTAACGTTGCGGTCTTCTATTTTGTCAATATCTTTGTTTTTAGGGTTGCCAGTCAGAAGCTACTCAACCTGCAACTGCCCTTGATACAAGAGTGGTAAGTTAGAGACTAACGCCACGTCTGAATTAGCAGAGGCTACATCACTGCAAAAACTGGGGTGTTCAAATTTACACCATGGGTGTTGGCAGAAATTAGTGTCGTTTCAACACCCTAAGATGTACAGTTTTATTCCTTTTTTTGTGTATCCATTATGTGACAACACTCATGGTGTCAATTTTAACACCCCAGTTTTTGTAGTGTACGGCCAGATTGCTGATTATTCTTCAACATTGTCACTGCAGTCATAACCAAAGTCACTTGATTCGAACATGGCTTTAAAGAGACAACAGGGCCCAATTTCATAGAGCTGCTTAAATACAAAAAGCAGCTGAGCACAATAAATTTATGCTTACCAGAATAAGGTTACCAGCCAAACCACCATGTCACAAGTACAATCTGTGACTGGCATCATGACCCTTTCTGCTTAGCAGACAATTATGTGGTTTTTGAGGCATTGCATGGTGAGGTATCAATTTATATTTAGTTTGCGGTAACACCATGTGATAATTATCTACTTTGCTGTGAAGATTTTGATCTTTAGACGTTTTGATTAGCTTAGGTCATCGTCAGGAGACAATCTCCTGACGATGACTGACAGTCTCGTGACGATGACTAGACCAAGCGGTCTCGTGACAATAATTAGAGCAAGCTAGTCGAAACATTGAGACCAAAAAGGCAGTGCAGTTAATTACGAGAAGTCCCCTTGATCCACAAAGCTGAAGTAGTAGTCCAGGCCGATTTCCTACCTCCTGCCCAGGTGGTAGTTAATAAGCAGGACAGTTCTTTTCAGAACTGAGAAGTCTCGCGAATTCCAAAAATCTACACCGCGGTAGTTAGTAGAACAAATAGCAAGACAAGTTCTCTAAAGAACAAGATCTACACAGCAAAGTAGATAATTAGCAGACAGTTTTTAAGCAATATTTTCTGCTTAAGCAGCTCTATGAAATTGGTCCCTGAGAGGAGCAAATGACCCCTGACCCTACCTACTGAGATGTGTCTTGATGTTCCCATCATTGCATAGATAATAGCTGGGAAGAATACAGTGTAGAGTCCGTAGACTGGTGCCAAAGTTGCTAAGAGTCCGTATGCCATACCTTTAATACAAAGAAATAGTCAATTTTGTATTATGCATTGTTACTGGTATTGACAACCCCAATAACATTCACAGCAAACTTTTTATCATATGTTCAAATTCAAATAGTTCTGCCAATTTGATTATTGGTGGAAAGTTTTAAACTTTCACTAGACCAGAAAATATCTATAAACCCCCCAAAAGCAACAACAAAACAAGAAGAAAAAATAGAGAAAAACCCAAACCAAACAAACAAATCAAAACAGCTTGAAATTTTGTTTAAATTTGAATTTATCACTTTCTAACTTTATTGATTGGACCCCAAAAAATCTTCAACAACATGCGTTTATCCAAGAGAAAAACATTTGACGGATCGATTTTCAGAGGGAAAAATGGTTTTAATCGCACACATACAAATTTACAAGATACAACAACCACAATTGCCAATTTTCACAGATAAAATATTGATCCATGCTAGCTTCCACAGGTGTTGTATTTTTCTGGAAATTGTGAGGACTGAAAGGAACGAAAAATTTTCAAAAATAGAAATTTGGGGAAAAAGTAGAGTTTTGCTACATTTTAAGCTCAATTCTGTTACAACGAATTACAATGCATTTTCTGCATCTATTGAGATAAAGGCCCCTTCCTGTAATAACCAATATGATATTTATTTTATGATATGTGGCTCTTCGTGAAAATGGTGATGACATATTGAAATTATTACAATTCCAAAAGAATTTAAAAAAATGTACAGTTCACTGTTGAATTCAATCTTATCCAAGTCCAAACAATTTGGTGTGGAGTGACATAGGAGAAGAGGATATTGGAGGATTTAGGCCACCCACATGCTAGCCAAACTACCTTGTCTGCAAAGTAATTTTTTTTTTAATGTGGATACTCATTTTGGACAAGTCTAAATAAAGAAAACTTTCCTTGAACCACCGCTTTCGTTTTTTTTTTTGCAGAGCACTGTCCAATAGTAAGTTAGTAACTAGAGACATTCAAGTCTATCAGGGCTTGAAATTTACACTGGTCTGCAGGCCAGAGGCCAGTGAATTTAGGGTTCGGGTAAATAAACTCACTACTGAACAAGTCCAGCAGTCTTGTGTTTTCCAATAGATTATTTCTAGTTTACTATGTATAATATCTTTAAAAATATTTTTTTAAGACTGTTATATGTATGGGTGTTTTAGATGAAATATTCTTTCAAATGTGGAATACAAAACGTGTTACAAAAATACATTTAAGCATTTGCTGGTAGTCTTACTGGACGGTTTTTGGAATCAAAGGTAAAGGTAGGAGTGTGGAACATAGAACATGGCAACCCTCAACAATTTACACTGGACCGCAGGCCAGTGATTTCAGCGTCTTGTATTTTTTAGAGTCTTGTATTTTTCGATCAATTTATAACAACTCACTTTGTAACATCTTAATAAAAACAGTTTATACATTGTGTAGAATGTTTGTTTTGTTGGGTTTTCTCTCATTTTGATTCTGGTCTAGACATGATTCGCTTTTTGCTTTAAATTTGCCGATTATCACTTCAATTTTCTTATTTAATTTGTAATTTTTCTTTCCTTTACATATTGTTTATAATGTTAAGTGCTATGAGGCTTTGCATAAGGGGCTCTATGAATCCATTATTGTTATCATAATGATTTATTTATTTTTTTAAATTATTGCTATTTGAAAGGTCACAGGTCGTAACTCACCCTGCGGTAACCTCATGATTCCGACTGTGACTCCAGCCGCACAGTCCCCCATGAGGTCACGCTTGACGTCATACGCTGGTAGCCAATCAAGTATTGGAATGACTCGACGGAAGAAATCCTTCACGCTTTGACCGTTGCATTGCTGCCGACCGACAAACCTGATGAAAATGAAGAGAGGGAGCGTGACTCAAAACTTATTCAGAGCTGTCACTTTTCTGCATTTAAAATATGTTCAAGTCAGTTACTAAAAACATCCCCCCAAAAAAGCAAAAAAAAACAAAAAAACAAAACAAAAACAACAACACCCAAAATAAGAAAATAAAAAATATATACAAAAATAATAATCAATTATAATCAGGAAAACTGTCCACATTTATTAGACAAGCAACTTGGTAAAAATAAGAAAAGAAAACTGCCTTTGGCATAATATCATGTTTTTCGATTTTCAATGTGACAAAAAAGAAAGAAAAAAAAAGAGGAAATCAAGCTGATTTACTGAGAAGTAACACACCTGGTCTACATCAACAGCAGGGTTCTCCAATGCACAAGCTAGTGTATCAGGCCGATATGCGGAAATTGCCTGCTGATACGCGCAAATTGCAGTCTATACAAGGAAAATAAGCCTAATTTGTTACTTCGGTTCTTTTTTTTTAAGGGAGAGGGGGGGACTTTAGATCAAATTAAAAAAACAACTCATAATGATAAAACCATTTAGAATGACCCAGATTGCAAAGTAGGGCTTTTGAAACCAAATATAAACACCAAGAAAACTTTCCGAGGACTTGTTTCAATTCAGCATACTTAGGCCAAACTTCCAAAGTTTGGGTCCAGAATGCCATGATTGCAAAATAGGGCTTTTAAAACCAAATATAAACACCAAGAAAACTTTCCGAGGACCTTGTTTCAATTCAGCATACTTAGGCCAAACTTCCAAAGTTTGGGTCCAGAATCCCCCCCCATCATTTGCAAAGTTGGGCTTTTTCAAAACCAAAATCAATAAACACAAGGAAAACTTTACCGAAGGACTTGTTTGAAAATTCGATCTTATGGAAACCCCTTCCAAGTAGTTGGTGTCAAATGACAGATTCAAATAAAAGGGCATTTTAAAAAACCAACCTAATATTAAAAACCACCAAGAAAACTTTCCGAACTTTTTACAATTTAGTACATACGGCCAAATTACAAATTTGGGTCAAAATGCCATAATGCAAAGAGGGTTTTAAAACAAATATAAAAAAGAAAAAAAATTCCGAAGGTACCTTATTTCAATTACATATTAGGCAATTCAAGTTGGTCAGAGCCCCCCACTCAGTTTCGAACATCTGGAACCGACAATTTGCTGCAAACAATCCCTGAATGAGATGCGATTAAAGAAGTGAATAACACAGAAAGGTACTTATTTGAGGAATTAATAATCGGAAGTACCTCAATGTATTAGGATGAGCAATGAAGCGGTTTCAACCAAAACAGGTGCGTCATGTAAACCACCTATATTCATGTAAATCTCGCACAAAGAATACATTGTACACGAACTATTACTTTGTATTGTATGTACAGTGAATGTAATTTTTGTAAATTACACAAATGTAGGGTAGTGATAAAAAATTAAAAGTAAGAACCATTCCAAAAATAACAAGAAATGTAAAAACCAAAACCAATAATCCTTAGTCTCAAGATTTTCTTTTATTTTCACAGTTTAATCCAGCCTACTGCTGACCACTTTGGATAAGTTGGAATATTTTGATCTACTTGTTGTGACAGATCTGGATGGAAATGGGAAGGATATTTTACATATGATTTGCCACTAAAACTCACTAATAAAAATACAATACAAAATAACTAAACAATAAATAAAAAAATCAGTAAAAACTAAGCCAGATTTAAAATACGGAAAAACCTAAACCAAGACTAAAACACAGTAAAATCTAAACCAAGACTACAAAAAAGTGCAAAAGCAAGGTACAAATTAAACCCAAAAGCAGCTCTAAGACCAAGTCCACAGCAACCTGAATCCATTCATGCTTAAACTGCTGAATTTGAAAAAAAACTTTGTTTATAGAGCTCCATGGTTAGAGAGACTTTGGGAGTTAGTTGGTGGAATAATGCAGAATCACACAAAGGACTGATCTTACAATAACTTTATTCAGAAACGAAATAATTCTAGTAGGCAATAGTATACAAATGAAGGTACAGAGACATGGGTCTCATTTGGTGGTTGGAAATAGAGTGAGTGAAGACACTAATCATTATTGTGGGGCAGACTATCCAATTAAAAAAGCAATCAACAACTAGACACAATAAGAATGTTAAGTGGCTTTTTATGTAGGTCATGGGCCGCCGGAGCCGGGGGGCGGGGGGGCCCGGGCCCCCCCCCCCCCCACTTTTTTTGAAAAAAAAAAATAATAAAAAATAATCTTTTTTACTTTCTGCCTGCTCAAAAATTGGCCACAAGTGTGTGGAGGCTTGGTTTTTCACCCCTCAAAATGCCAAAAGCTCAGAGCTTCAGGGGGCTTCACCCCCTGGACCCCAACATCGATGTTACAGAAATTTTTCCAGTAAACTTAGAAGATTTATATGGATCTGATTTCCAATAAGAGTGTGTCTATTTCTCTGTTTTTTAGGCATATGGAGGCTTGATTTTTCACCCCACAAAAAGCCAAAAGCTCAGAGCTTCCGGGGGCTTTGCCCTCTGGACCCCCACCAGAGCTTCACCCCTGGACCTCCACCAGAGCTTTACCCCTGGACCCTTACCATTGATGTTCCAGTAAATTTTCCAGTAAATTTAGAAGATTTATATGGATCTGATTTCCCATAAAAGTGTGTCTATTTCTCTGTTTTAAGCACATGGAGGCTTGATTTTTAACCCCACAGAACGCCAAAGGCTCAGAGCTTCAGGGGGCTTTGCCCCCTGAACCCCCCACCAGGGGCCGTAAGGCCGGCCCCTGGACCCCACCCATTTTTTGTCTTCCCTCTAATCACCAGTGTGCCACCCGGTAAAAAAATCCTGGATCCGCCCCTGCCCCCCCCCACTTTTAAATACCTTCCGGCGGGCCTGGATCAAGCTAAATGAGTCTTTTGTCGACCTTTGTTCTAAGAAGTACAATCCCAGCTTTAAGGATATGAAAACCCCGTGTTGATACCGCCTTTAGTTAAAAAGTTATGGAAGTCGAAACACCAAGAGATGTATAGAAATGTATAGACCCCTGTCGACCTATTTTGGCCTATGATTCAATAATGCATTTACCGACAAACGACTCATTTAGCTTGATCGCATCACAAATGTGGTAGGAAGGAAAAATTAAATAAAGTCTGCCTTGGAAGGTGAGTAATTGTAGACAATCGATTATGGAGATTGAAATCTAGAGCAACTCTTTGTCTCTAAGTTTAACCCAACTGTTGCTGGGGAAATGTAAACAAAAGGTTTAAAGCTAACAAACTGTATTTATAACTAGATGACTGTTCAAGTTTAAACAGTTGTGCTGCTCTTTGTGGTCAGTTGCTCATTGCTGTCTGAGGTGGGTTAGGTCTTCATGAGACGGGAAGCTTTCTAATCATGTGGCAGCATTGTCCTACATGTGCCTTATCTATACAGGGGGGAATACTGTCAGAAAGATACCAGAAAATATGCCAGGGGCTATAAACAGTTTTTGGGGGAGCAACTCCTATAACACAAATTAGTAGTTTTTATAGAGTGCGTATGTGGTGCTCAAAAATTTAATATCTGAAATTAAATTTGCAAAGAAATCATATTAATATTATAAATTTGTCCCTGTCACAAATACCTTGAAAATGTCTTCCGCAGTGATGTTTTTCTCCTTAGTGCTCTCCTGATGGAGCTCTTGGAATGCTAACTCCGTGAAGGAGGGACGGTTGATGCGAATACTGCGCCGTTTGCGAGGATGAACAATATCCGTGTCTGGAAGCTCCTCAAAGGCTGCCATTTCTACTGCTCAGATTATGCTACAGTAGACAAAAAATAGTTTGATTTTAGGTTGGATAAAGAAAAGTTGACTAGAGCCTAGGACTTGAACCTGAGACCTCCGGATTAATGTGCCAGTGCTCTACCAACTGAGCTAGAGCAGGACTTGAACCTGTGACCTCCGGATTAATGTGCCAGCGCTCTACCAACTGAGCTATCTAGACATATGTCGGCAGTGATCCCTGTGCTGCCGCTACCAGGTTGTATCAGGTTGTGATCCCTGGCTATACGGCAGCACCAAGCTGAATAGCCTCTGACTGGCACCCCCGAACAAATTAAAGATACAGACAAAACAGGGAGACCGCTAACATAGGGCTTGACATTTTTTTTTCAATTTTTTTCCACCCCAAAATCATTTTTAAAATTTACCCAGTCAGTTTCTCTTCTGGTGTATTACTTGATATTAAAAAATAAACTACCAAGTTATAATCAATCAAAATTTTTATCAAATTTTCTACAGCCACATTCCCCACCCCCATGAGATATTTCACTGGTAAATAAAATGCAGACTTTACACTGAACAGCTGTATGTTTCGGGATCTGGCGTGTGTATCCAAATGAATACACAAAGAATGAACAAACAATGAATAATTCAAAAGAATTTTTTTTTTGCCAGAAGGATTTTAGCGTTATACGTCAAATGTAAGTGAGATGACAATACCGACAGATGTGTTTGAGATAATGTCTACGGTCCAGCTTTAAAAAGGAAATGTGTCACAGCTCATAGACTGTACAGGGGATGATACTGATGTTGCAGACAGGATGGCAATAATGAAGTAAAGGTTAAACTCTAATGAGACAAATTACACACTGATCAGTGAAACCTTGGGATGTTGGAGCAAGTAGTAACCAAGAAGCTATTTAAAGAGAAAGAAACCCAATATAGGGTACCACTTGGCATTCAGTCGAGTGAGCAGTTTTTCCGATGGTTGTTAAAGGTAGCAAAATACTTTGGGAAAAAAAGTAATTTTTATCCATGAGCCTACTTTTTTATGGTAGTAAGCATGCTGCAAAATTACTTCGTCTAAAGTGCCCTTGTTGATTAGAAATCATTAAAAGTATGTCAACAAATTTAAATCTCCAAGAACGACTGCAGGCAACTTTTGGCGATTCAAATTTCCATGGTGTCCGTTTGTGAATGCTGCGGCCAGAGATGTGGTTGGTACCCACTGTCACCTCGCTAAACATGGATGGATTCAAGGATCTTAAAAGACTTTATGAAAATACTGTGACTGTTTTTTGCTGTTTTCTCAACAAGTAGACACTGTATTCAGCTGAAACTTTCACAGATGACTTTTACTGTATCTTTAATTTGGCCAATAATCAGCACTACATTGACAAAAAACCAATCTATGACCCTATCTGAAACCACCCAAAAAGTGTTTAATGTGAATGGAGATGCAGGCTTAGGCCCTATACTGAAAATATTTGAGGTGATTAATTTTTTTTTTTTTTATTTTATTTTTTTTTTTAAATTACCCTCAAGTTTCCATTAAAAACAATTTACTGAAAAGGTTACCTACTTCATTCATCCATTTTTGTTAATTGAAATTTAAGGGGAACTAAAAATGTTATTATAAACCTTTCTATTGTTGATAAACATACTGTGCTGGTTGGCATGGCCGGCCGAATGTCAGCAAAACATTCGGTTTTGTTAACAGATGTGTCCAAATTCAAAATTTCTGCAAACTTTCATAATAAAAAAAAATCCCCAAATTTGTTGCTTTGTTTCCAACAAATTCAACACTATTTTTGAATATTTGTGTAACACTGTAACAAACTGTGGCTATCTTTGTTTTGCATCGATGGCTTTCAATAGTTTTCCAGCCTTGGTTAGCAAAAAACTTGGGCTGTGACAGCAAAAAGGTCTATACTACTCAATGTTTTCAGTGTAAGCCTGTTGAAACACCTTTGGAGTGTTTCAGGTACTTAACAAAAATTACAGCCCTTGGAAAAACTGCTAAGGTGACAGTAACTAACTGATACCCTTGATTGTGTTTCTTGTCTTAAACATCTCTCAAATTACTAAAGAAATTAATTTGTTTACAACGACCATTAACATAATTGTTTGACCTCATAAAATATACCTCATAATTGGCCTTTTGGATTGTCTTTCTCATTTCTACAAAATCACTTAATCACTTAATAATGATTGCATCCTCATATGGTCAAGCATAGATCTTTTCTACATTATATCAAACCCGACCACAAACACTGGCATTGCTCAAAATGGGTTATACAGCAGTTTGAGGTACAATGCATAGATCCTCCACAATGACTGTGTAACTTTCAGATGTGTCTACATCACGTGTATGTTTATTTTGTAAACCAAACAATAGGCTTTGATGATCCTGCACCCCTCCCCTCTCCCCCACCCAACAGGTGAGGTGGTGCATGGAGCAATTGCTCAAGCAGTGGTATAAATCACTAAAGTCTACAAAGCATGGAAAGTAACACAGTCACAGTGTTTTACACCCTAACTCTGCCACATGCAACAAAGTGTACACTGTACAACGTTCACCATCATTACTATGTCAAAATGCTTACTCATTGCTAAAAGGCCTATGCTATAGTTTATACCCACATATCTCTTCTTGCATGTACAATGACGGTAGGGCTACACTGAAAGTGAATGCAATGACAGCACATGAAGTGATCAGAAGTGATCAGAATAAAAAAATAAAAGTGAAAGATGTATTTTTTTTATTTTTTTTTTAGCTTGTGTTAACAATAACTGTCTTGAGTGTTAAAGCATGCATACAAAGTCTACAAGTAAAGAAATGGGATTCAGCTTTTAACACTCAGGACTAGTATTTCCTGGAGGCAATGGAAGTATTCAAGTAAGTGCCATGGTGCCCCTTGAAATATTCCAGTATAATCATATTATTCCCCCAAGGGTCAGATCTTAAAAACAACAAAGATTTGGCAGAATTTGTCATTACACCTACTAAAGAGGATATTATTAAGACAAACATCTGAGACGGTTATTAATAAATTTTCAAAATTTTAGGTGAGTTGGCACCGAATGACCGAAGTACACGTAAACCTTACATCTTTAGTACAAAACCCCTTTGTATAATACTAGAGAGATTATTTCCAGGATCAGGGGGAAACCCCGAAACTTTCTGAGGCTTTCAACCCCACCTCGAGTCCCCTTGATCATTTCACACTTGCTACAATTTCCTGTGAAAAAAAATCTAACACTCAGTGAAAGTTAACTCCGGGGCTACTTTGCTTCGCTAATTTGCATTTTCCTTGTTTTATCTGTCATTCTAACTAACATACACTAATACGGCTATCTCTATCGGGTCAGTCCTTCTGCAAAAGAATACACGGGCAATTTGGTAGAAATTGAACTTTACTTTGGTTCAAACAAAACCAAAACAAAATCATGTAGCAAAAACAATTAAATGACCAAATAAACTTCGACACTTATTGTCTCTTTGATTGCATAATCTTGGGTTAAATGTGTAATGAAATGACTGACACTCACCTAAAATAAAGAAATTCACCCGAGCACAATCAACAGCACGCCCACCTTCTCCCCCGAGTTGTTGCCTGAGTATTTATTGAGGAGAAGTGCTGCATGCTCTCTGCATGCACATTGATATGCACAGCTGTGTGCTGAATGAAGTACAGCGTGCGATCTTTAATAAACACAACACAGCTGACGAACACGTTGCAGAACAGAACGCATGCCCGATCTTGTACCCAGACCGAATTGTCATGATAAATTATGCCGTCCAGACGAAAGCGGTTACCCGACTAGATTGCCATTAGACTGGTGCAACTGGAGCTGTTCAGGTAATCTAGATAATGTGGTACAGGTTCCATGCAGTTGCTGCACTGTGATTCATGCGAGGCATTTGTCTAGAACTTCTGCTACTCAACAAGTGTTTATCCGGTCCAAGACCAAACGAGGGTATACTCTGCCAACTTCAAGTTCAAGCTTAACATTGGTAAACCCAGTAATTTTAAATCTTGAATTTGAGTATTTTAAAGAAACGATTCAGTCAATTTGATAACTAAGTAAAGAAAGAGTGCCTTTCCGTTTTTTTTTTGGGGGGGGGGAGGGGGGGTCAAGTTTGTTGCATTTTTGCTGTGAAAGTTACATTTTAAAAAAAAACATTCTTAAAAAAAAATTATGAATGTTAGTTTATGAAGTTACTTATAAGATTGGGAAACATTAACTATTAATATTAATATTGCGTACCGGTACTTTAATTTGAGGTAGACCCAGGGGTGCTGTACTCCTCTAAAACGAATTTTGACATCTGCAATCTGGGTGCTTCTACTAGAATATAATAATAATATAGCAGATTTCAACGGTTTTTTTTAAGGCGCACAGCACCCAAGTATATACTGGCTCAAACAACATGTAGGAGGAAACTCCAGACACCCTCCAAAGGAAGATTTTTGGTGCTGTCAACGAAAAAATATTTAAAAATATTCAACATTAAAAACAAAAATCATAATTAGCACCAAAAACCTTACAATAGATTGTCAATGTTAGTTTGTTTTCATTCATTATCTTCCAATGATAAGTGGTAGGTAATTAAAATCTATTGTTGGCATCCCGACAGTGTGACACTATCTCACGTCCATCAGCCATAAACAAGTTTGCATATTGCATGTGTTTTGTACATTGTTCGTGGCATATGCGAATGTTTTTGTATGTTCTTCATTTTGTAACGGCATCATTTGTTAAAATTCGTTCAGAGGAAAAATAACAAAATTTCTTTCAGTGAAAATCAGGCCATGCATCTTTAATTGGCAATTTTTAAAGCTGAAATGAGAAGCCATTCATTTGTGAGTTCTGTGAATCATTAAAGGAACACGTTGCCTTCAAATCTCATGAAATTTTACTGTTTGGAGGTGTTCCTTATACTTATTAAAAGTTGTTCTTGCAATAAAACACCTTAATGTGTTATAATTAGTGAATGGTAATTAAAAAAATTAAACATTGACCTCTGACCCCGAGACATGTCCCGCTAAATGTATACGTTTTTTAAGCCGTCAATACGATCGTCGATAAAATAACAGTAACGGGTACCAGACCTTCTTACACCACACAAAGCATCGGTGTTACTAGGTTGGCCCCGCTAAAATCATACATTGTACGAGAACCCTGTCTTCGCGTCGTCTACTGTACTGCAGCAGGCAGGGGGAGGTCTATGGGTGGTATGGCCGCGGGGCTTTGCTGCTGCTGGTACGTCCCTGGACGCCCGGACGGACCGAGACATGGGGACTTGCTACTTAATTATTTAACGTATGTTTTTTCTTTCTTTTTTCATTCATTTATTAACTGGATATTTATTGGAATAATAGATGGTAATCGTAACATTTTTAATAAAACAATTGCTCAGTCGTAGTTCAACAGCTGCGACTGGAAATAAGACTAATAGAATTTGTCCGCCATTTATGGGAGTCAAAATCTTGACTCCCATAAATGGCGGAGCGTTTTGTTTCGCGAAAGTTATCAAAAGCGAAGCATTTCTAAGGCACGTTTGTGTGGATCATTATATTCTATTTTTAAACATCTTTCCGACTGTGCTCATTATACATCAAACGCTTTTTATAGCCCAAAAGCGCCCAACAGCGCCCAACCCGAAGGCAACGTGTTCCTTTAAGTCTAGGCCCTATAGTATTGGTCCATGATTTATTTTTATTTTTCAGGTATGTTCCACTTCTTGTATAACTAACAATCAAAAATCGCACAAACTTCCTACACTGGAAGACCAACAATGGCTCAGTTGGACATGGATGCGCTGATGGATGAAGACTTTCAATATGAAAATTTGGATGATATTCCCGAGGACGTCTTATATCGAATGATGCAGCAATATCAAGATGAGTACGGAGGAGACTTCAACTATGGGGATTCTGAGCCGCCTCCCTTCTCATACGTAGGGCATCTTGAGAATTGCTTCCTACCGACACTGACACAAGGAATACAGATCATCACGCCCCTGATACTTGCATGTTTGACACTGAGAACCATTTCACTAACAGGTAACGAGTACTGGTGGATTTTGTGAGGGACAGAGTTCTCACTGAAAAAGGAAGAACAAATATATTTGACAAGAAACACAAATTGAAGTGTACCTCTTTGCATCTGTCATAATTAGTAGTTTTTCCAATGTTTGTCTTTTTTCTTTAAGTTCCTGAAACCACCCAGAAGTGGCTATACATATGCAGTCTTACACTGAAATTAGTTTCAGTTGATTTAATATAACTATTTTTGCTTTCTTTTTTCCCCTCAATTGGACGGAAAGTAATCTAAAGTAATTATGTGAAGAAATGTTGTTTGAATGGTCAAGTTTTTATTCATTTTATAACACATCCAACAGAACAATTAGCAACAATAACAGGATGAATAGGAAACAAAAAGAAATGTTCAGTTTTAGATGTGGGAGGAAAACCCTGTTTTGGGGGAAAACCCACGCTATCAGGTAGGGCCTGAACACCCAATCCCCCAGGCAAGGCTCCAGTCTGAGGTGGGATTTGAATGAACCCGGGGTCCACAGAGGTGAAAGGCATGGAAAAAAACCCACTTAGCCAAGCCGATCCCTCAAATTTGAAAATTTGAACAATTGTAAGCGAATGTGACTTCTAGAAAATGAATACAAGAATGTTTTCATTGGCATTGTTGACAGGTTTACCTGCAACCATCTACCATCTACTGTCCATGACTGCCGGCCTGACTGCCCTGTCTTACTTCTTTGAGAACCTGATCATCCAGATTGTTGCGCTGAGTCTCCTAGGGTATTTCTTGCTGCAAGTAACGCAGATGCTAGGCACTACCAGTAAAGGTTCTGTCACCGCAGTCACTTTTGTGACACTGTTGGTTGCTTGGTAAGTTTTGTCATTGAAATACACCTCAGTTCCATTGAGAATGAAGGATCAGGGCACAAATGTTAGGTTAACATTCAAAAGACCACAGGACTGGCAGCTAAAACATTTTTCTTGACACTTATTGTGGCTGAGAATATAAATGTATTGAGAAATATTCTCAGTTAAATAACTCTATTAAATTGGGGCTAGATCACTTATTTTTACTGAGAAAAAAGATTTTTTGAGCAATATTCTTAGTTAAATAATTCTTTTAAATTGGGCGAGATCGTGTTATTGGTTGTTTTATTTTAAAGGCAAATGTAATGCAAAATCTCACAACACAAGGCCAGATGGTCACTCGAGGTGAAGGCTACAAGAAAAAAAATGGAAACGTTAAAGGGAGAGAAGATATGAACTGCAATACTTTGTCAGATGGTGGAAAACGAGATACAGATAGGAAGTTCCAAAGTGCAGCGATGTGAGGGAAAAAGATAGCAGGCTATCTTGCAGTATTGGCCTTTGGGACAGATACAGGGAATGGATGGGAAGATACAGCAATACATGTGCTAGGAGTAGAAACAAATTCTAAGGAGCCAATGTTCTGAGATTTTTTACACAAAACCAGTAGACCCCTTGCATTGGACGCCATCGCTGAGGTCAGACAGTTGAAACATGCACAATGGAATCAATGAAGTGAGATAGGCCGTTTTTGTACAAAACCAATAGACCGTATTGAATATGACATCACCATTCAAAAACCTGCCCTACAACATGGCGTCTGTGAGCGTGTACGTGTGCGTACGCGTGCCATAGAAATCAAACCGGGAACGCTGCGTGCTTAATTAATGTACGCGTTTAGACGCGCATATGGTTTGCCCTACAAGATGGCGACTTTCATAGCAACAAAGGGGTTATTCAATACGGTCTATAGACCCCTTGCATTGGCCGCCATCACTGAGGTCAGACAGTTGAAACATGCACGCGCAGCTAGGAATCAATGAAGTGAGATAGGCCATTTTTGTACAAAACCAATAGACCCCTTGCATTGGCCGCCATTGCTGAGGTCAAACAGTTGAAACAAGCACGCGCCGCTGTTGTAGATGGAATGCAAGAGGAGATGCCATCGTTCCGTGTGCCGACCAAAGATGCACTGGGTGGACAACATTCAAGAATGGTTAGGTTGTGATACTACCAAACTCGGAGCAGCAGCACTGGAAAGACTGGCTGTGGTCCCAGTGGGGTACAATTTGAGGAGGAGACCACGGGCAAATGCCTATTTCTAAAAATAGGCCTACGTGCCGTACACAACTCTCGGCCAATGATAGGTCTTCATTGACCTCAGTGAGGGTGCTGTTTGGGTCTTGTGATGCCATATGCAAGGGGGTCTGTGTGTGTTTTCATGACTTACAAGACATAATCTTTCCCCCCAGATAACAATTATTTATGTGGATATATACTCTAAAAAAAGAACTTGATTAAGATTGTTAAAATATATTTTTATTATTCACCAGGGAATTGATTATTGCAGATCCTGTTGAGTGGAACAGAATAAGAGGTTAGCACAATCTACTTTTAACTTTTAAAACTCCCCCCCCCTCAAATAACAGTTGAAAAAAGGGGTCCAATAGGATTTTTGTTAATAGCAGCTTTGGAGGGTTGATACAGTTTGCATATCATCGTGTTTGTGCAACATGGTCATATCTCCTAAAATAGCGGGTTTACACAACCTCAAGTTTAAGAATATCGAAAGGTTGTATCTCGCTTAAAATAATCCAGATGTACTAACAAAGTTAGTTTGTGCATTTCATTTTACAAGCATGAGATTTGTCAGGATTTTTCTTGATTTCCGGCTTTTATCATTGATCTCCCTTCACCTTCTGACTTTCTTGAAAAGAAACAAAACTGCCATCACATAGATGAAAGATCTATAGCCAGTCTAATTGGCAATTAAGGTTGTGTTGCTTCTGACTGGCACCCTCGAACAAAGATATTGAAAAAATAGGGAGACCGCCAACATAGGGCTAGATAGCTCAGTTGGTAGAGCGCCGGGCATGTTAATCTGAAAGTCGCAGGTTCAAGTCCTGCTCTAGTCAATTTTTCTTTGTTAAACCCACAACTATTTAAAAATTTACACTGTCAGTTTCCCCTGTTTTATTACTTTCTTTTTTGTAATGAAAGTTTGCCCCAAACAAGGCTAAAAACTACCCGTGGTAAGGGGTTACCAAGCAGAAAACAGTTAAGATAAAAATAACTATGGAGAGCTGAAAGTAGGAGTTGATAATCCTAGATTGTCTAGATTGTAGGATGGATGGAAACATGCACCAGGCAAAGAGTTATAAAAAGATGCAGTACGTGGAATAAAGATGTTGGAATGGCTCCTTGTTCTACATCTCAACAAAGCAAGACTGTATGGGTGAGAACAAGCAGAAAGCCTGGTTCCACTTGTCACGACCTGCAGATTTTTGTTTTTGAATGATACATAGGGTGTGTAAACCTCTAGATGTAAACATCCTGTAAATTCAGGGACTTCCTCTCTTACGATGGAAAAACAAAATAAAAGAAAAAACTTTGAAGGACTATTTTCTAATGTGGGATTTTATATGTTTTGATCATCCTAGGAGCACAGATGATCTTGGTGATGAAGATCATCTCCTTGGCCTTTGACCTCGATCAAGAGGTCCTTTCTGAGATGCCAGACTTCATGGCGTACCTAGGTTACACCTTTAACATCGGAACAGTCATATTCGGGCCCTGGATTAGCTTCTCTAGTTATATACGTCTGCTTCAGCCTGGTGATATTGTGAGTAGCATATCACTTTCAAGCATCTATGACCTTGCCTAACTTAACATAACCCATGTACTAGGATTGGTAGTGCAAGTAAAAGAACCCAGAACACTTATCATGGAAGAGTAGGGGTTAACCCGGTTTTTCTGGTTCACACTGAAAGCACCCTTGTTTACAGGTTTCCTCAGGCTTGTGAGGTACAGTGATTAAGTTCACTTAGGAGGCATCCTTGGTTTCATTGCCAGAAATATTACACTAATAACAATAAAGGCTGGTTGCTATTTTTCTATGTAGGATGTACGGTGGATTCTCACAGCATTCTTCAAGTATGTCCAATCACTACTGTGTCTCTTAATATCAACGTGCGTTGCCTCAATTCTGTTTCTTGACTCCGACCAAAAGTGAGTAACAATAAAATTGGGATCTTTTCTCAATTTGCCTGGATAATAAATGAACAGTTTTTATTTGTTTTATTTATTTATTTATTTAATTACACATCCAACAGCACAATTAATGTCAACAACGGGATGAATAGGAAGCGAGAAGAAACGTTCAGTTTTAGATGTAGGAGGAAAACCTCCAATGGGGAAAACCCACGCAATCAGGTTGGGACTGAAAAAAACAATCCACATGCAAGACCACGGTCTGAGGTGGGATTCAAACCCCGGTCCTCAGAGGTGAAAGGCAGGGAAAGAAACCACCGAGCCAACCTGAACCCCAACAATTACAGGCACCATGTCTTTCAATTTACACCAAGTTTGTTAATGATTTGGATACCCTTTTCACAAAAAAAGTTCCAAAGTCTGGCTAAATGTTTGCTATTTATATTTCTACTGCTGTATATGTCTCTAACTCATTCAACAAGTTTGGTTTTGTGGATTCATTTTCCATTGTTAAAATTTTGGAAATGCAGTGGATCCAGTTGCTTTTTGTTCACTTTATATTCCATATTTTGCCAAAATAATCCTTGTTTTCTTTAGAATGAAATTCATGGTTAGTTTAACACGATACTAACTTCATATTGCACTCTGGGTAGATTTTATGTGAAGTATTTCAGGAAACTAAACAGCATTTGAACTAATTGTTTATAAATAGATGGGTTGATGCGTACAAGGACGCCATGGGGTTCCGTTTCAGCCATTACTTTGTTAGCTTTGTCTCCGAGTGTACTGCAATGTCGTCTGGCCTGGGCTCCCCTCAGGAAGGGGGTAACAAACACTGGTAAGAAATCAAACCCACAGCTCTTTGATTTATGTAGTCAGGTGTTCGAGCTTCTCAACAGCCATAACTCATGATTGAAATTGAATTGAACATTGGAAAGTCAATAGACAATTGAACCTCAATATAAAGACGGCACAGTTGTTATGAGTCATACTGAAGTCATCGGGCATCAAATTACATTAAATCAAGGGTTAGTATTCGACAAAAAACGTAACTCCGGAACCACACAATGGATTTTTAAAATCTATACATCATCGGAAAGGTCTTCAAAAGCTGAACTTTGAAAATACTAGCTGCCCATTTTTTTTTAAAACATGTTGTTTTATGTCTCTGCTGTATTCAGTATACAGTCTGGATCTGTACAGTGATTGGTAGTCTTGGTTCCAAAGGAAGTTGTGGTGGCTGAGTCAACACAATGTGGGTTCAAATTTCGGCCCCGGCATTTGTGTCCTTGAGCAAGACACTGAACTATAATTGCTCCTTGGCGTTAATGTCCTCACTTATGGATCCTGCCGAGTACAAAGGAGAAGTAGAAGTAGAAGTGGTTTGTGGGGTGATAGCAGTTTAGATAGCGGTCGTGACTGCATGTGTCATGACTATACAAGTGGAGCTTCTTGGAACCAAGACTAAGTGATTGGTTGCACACTTAACTGTGCTTGACAATCTCTAAACTAAACAGACCTTGTACAATCTTCAGGGCTGTGGTGCTCTGACTGGCTCCACTTTTCATCAAGTGATTAGTTAGTACAGTGTGTATGGGCTCTTATAGCAAGTTTTGAAATAATGGCCAAACGCAAAGAAATTATAGTAATTAGTCTGCCATTAAAGTTAAAAAAATTAATTAACTTTTTATACATCTTAACATCGGATTTCTCCACAAGGATGAATGTTGTCAAACAGCCGCAAGCCAATATTCACTAACATTTCTATATATTTTTTTGAGAGTCACTTGCACTGCAACTAAAGTACACATGCTGACGCCAAAGGATCCTTTTTTAACTTGTCCTCGAAGGGTTTTAATAATAATAATGAGTTCTTATAGAGCGCACTAATCCTAGCAACTAGATCGAGGCGCTGTACAATCAAAATTAACAAGTAATAAATGCAAAGCTCTAAATAGATCTAAATAGTTCAGTCTTGAGTTGTTTCCTGGAAACATGAACAGAAGTTGATTGCCGAAGTTGGGTGGGGAGGTTATTCCAGAGTCTTGGACCAGTGTATCCGAAAGCACCGTGGCCAGCTGATTTTGTAGAAAATGGCTTGCAGAGTGTTGTGCCTTCTGTGAGATTGCATAGCCTGCTATCGCGTCGGTAGATTGATATGAGATTTTGGAGGTAGACAGGGGACATGGAGTTCAGGCATTTCCAAATGAGTACAAGGAACTTAAATTTTATGCGGAGCTTCACTGGAAGCCAGTGTAGGGTGAGGAGGATGGGAGTAGTATGTTCATATTTTCCTGATCTGCTGATGATGCGGGCAGAAAAATTTACGAAAGCTACAGTGCATCTCATAAAATGGATGCGGCATGGAATGTTAATCCGGTGAGATTAGTTGCCTCTCACAGATAAGATCTGAAATATGGGGCTCTGAAAATATTCTGCCCCAGAAACGTATCTGTGTACAGCATAGGGGCTTGAAATGCCATCATTTAATAACTTAAAATGTTTGTTTTTGTTATTTGTGCTTTAAGTGGATTTAACTTGGAGCACAAATAGTATTAATGAGGGGGTTCGCACTCGACAAGCTTGCTTCTTGCGAATCCCCTCCACATCTTTGTTTAGTCTTATCTACTTGTTTATGTATTTAAAGAATGGACCTCTGCTTTTTATTTTTTGCATTAATGTGGAAATAAAATGAATGAATGAATGAATGAATACGTCCTAAAATTTTGATCTTAGGCCGCATTTGAATTGGTGGCTACAGCTACGGCTACGGCTAGATTTCCACGTCATCATGCGCTGAAGTATAGGATGTCCTTACCAACAGTCGTAGCCATAGCTTTAGCCGCCAATTCGGATACAGTCTTAGTTTCAGACCTATCTTGTCAGCAATGACTCTACCCATCCCATGGAGTCCTGGATAGTGACTTCTGTCGGGCAGCGTAATGGGGGTTTTTCAATTTGTCTGATTTTGTTTGTTTCACCCTAAGGGAATTGAGCGTTGCAAGACCCTGGCATATAGAGTTACCCCGCTCTCTGGTTCAAGTTGTCACCAACTGGAATCTACCCATGCATATGTGGCTGAAAACATGTGAGTAAAGTGCTCCGTCAGGCTTAGTGTTAGCCTGACAGTTGTCAAGGTTTTTGGTTTGTTTATATTTTATTTTGATGGGTTTTGAGGCATCTTAACATTCTGAGATGATGACTAGAGCAGGTTAGTTAAGAAGTTGAGACCAATTAATAACAAGAAGTTTCCTCAATCCACTGAGCGAAAGTAGTGGTCCTGATCGAATTGCTACGTCCCCAGGTAGTACTCAATAAGAAGGACAGTTCAGAATTAAGCAGTCTCCCTAATTCCCTCAGTGTTGGACTGAGGACTGTACCAGTAAACTCGTACTTTACATGGGATCAGGTATACCTCCCTACTAAGAGTCCAACAGTTTGGGTGTTGAGTTTTCCCATATGGTTTTGGAGTTTGTTAGAGTGAGGAGGGATCCCAGTAAATAACCCTAGGGAATTATAATTATTTATAACAATTATTGGAAGCAGTGCTGACGCTACACTGAAACCTCGGAATCTCTAGAGACCAGCATCTCAAACACGCTTCAGTCTCCTGACGATGACTAGAGCAGGCTATGGTCAAAATGTTGAGACCAATTAAGAACTCACTCCGCGGTAGTGAAGGTTAATCACAAGAGGTCCCCTTGATCTACTTATCGAAAGTAGTAGTTCTGAACAATTTCCTGTGTAGTCCCCTGAATTCCGAAATCTACCCCACGGCAGTAGAATAAATAGCAAGACAAGTTCTCAAGACCAAAATCTACACCGCAAAGTAGATTTATAGACATGTTTTTACCGCAAACTGAATATACAAATCTAATCTTTATTAAAAAAGACAATTGTTGAAATGAAAGTAAGAATGATTCATTATTTGAAACACTCAAATCCAGCATCTAACATGATTTATCTTTTCTTTGATCAGACGTCTTTAAGACGAGTCGGAAGTTTGGTAACTTTGCAGCCGTGCTGCTGACGTATGCTGCTAGCTCCCTACTGCATGTAAGATTCTTAGTCATTCTCTATATATATGTCAAGCGTCACCCATGGCAAATTTTGGGGTGCCGATTTTAGAAACTGCTTCCTGACTATTGCTATGTTTGACGCATTAACGGGAGACTGTCGTCATGATCACAGCAGGCCTGGGGCTGTACACGGAATTAGTGCACACACACTCGTGCTGGCCTTCACATCAATATATAGTAACGAAGACGCCCTTTGGGATGTGGTGACCAGCGCGTGCATTCAGTTACTGGGTTAGAGTGCATAATTCTATGTATAGCCACAGACCTGCTATGATCATGACGACAGTCCCCCATTAAATTAATGCAAGCAGCAGATTAAAGGTGTTCACTAATTGTTTTTTCAGGCAAAGAGAATTGCCAACATTTCAATGTGAATAATAGACTCTGTACTATTATCAAAAGATGTGTTTGTGTTTTTTGGTTTTCTTCTTTGTCAAAAGTTAATTTGTTGTATCCCGTTTTGATTTAGTTTTTCTCATGGATCAAGTTTGTTTCATATTTGGCATTTGGATTGGCTTAGGGGTATCTTTCCTCGCCTTAAACCTCTACAGCTCTAGGACCCCGGTTGAAATCCCGCGGGGGGCACCCTGTGGATTGGGTTTACGGTCCCTACCTGATTGCGTGGGTTTTCCCTGGAATAGATCTCTGAGGTTTCCTCCCACGTCTATAACTGAAACTTCCTTCCTTGTCTTCTCTCCATGGAGTTCTTGGCTAGTTATAGTGATTAAGTTCGCTTTTCTTAGAGTCATTGGCTTCACAACCAGAAGTAATTAATGTTTAGTTGAGTTTTAAATCTCCTGGATGAGCTTTTCATTTGTCTCCATACTCAGGGACTGAATTTCCAGTTAGCTGGTGTGCTTCTCTCCTTGGGATTGTATTCCTACATTGAGCACGGTGAGCTAACGTCATTTTATACTCGGTGATAAATTTGACAATGTGAAAAAAGCAGCGTGATTGCTGCCACAGCTTTAAAGCTGGATTTATGCACAGGCACAAAATTATGAAATGTTCCCCCTTGCAAACATGAGCTGTGACAAAGTGACGACAAAGTTGCTCCCGCCAAACTTTCAGCCACTCATTTGCAAGACCAATAAGGATTGGTTAACCTTGTTAATCAATCCAAAATATACTTAAGTAAGCCTTACTCTCATTGGTTGTCCTGAATTTATCACTTCCATCACAGCTTCACTGGTCACTAACTGTTCATATGAACTCTGAACCCACACATCATGTAAAGCCATTGAGGAAAAACTAGACTGGAAAACCAGTCTTACTATAAATCACAGGAGTTAACTGCGGTGCAAACTATAAAAAAAAAAAGTAAAATTATTTATTTTGTCTTAATAGAAGAACTCTAAATCCAGACACTAAAAAAAATTGACAGTTTTCATCCTAAAGTTACTTTTAACTTTTTCTTCAGTTTTTCGTCAGAGGTTAGCGATTACGTTCAACGCTTGTATTCTTGCCAGGAAGTGTAGACCTGACTGCCAGCATTCACATAAAAGTGTAAGGATCTACCTCCGGAATTATTTTATTTTTGTTTGTTTTTATATTTATTTAATTTTTTATATTTTTTATTTATTCATTTATTTATTCTACTTTTTTTAGTGGGGAATGTAAGAGTCAAATTATTGCCACTCTGTAGTTTTCAAGACGAGATCACTGGCCTTAAAAAGTGACCCACAGCATCCAACATTAACTAATGTGGCATCAAGTCCCTGTTGGAATTTACATTTTCTTCAAGTAACGTGGAAATGATTTGTGTAACCCTTCAAGAACAAGGTTCTAGGACTGACCTAATTAAAAAACAAGTTGTGAAATTTCATTGAAAGGTCTTTTCTTCTCTAGAAGAAAAGTTATAAGTGATACGTGTATTGTTGGGGTTGCAGTACATGCTTTGTGCTTGCTTTTCTGGATTGGTAAAGATAACACGATTTTCCCACTTGACACCAAAAACAGTTAACAGCTTTTGTTGCCACTAGGCGCCAAACTCTATCATGCCTTTACAGAATCTATCTCTGCAGAGCTGCCAACTCTTCCTGATTCTGTAGAAAGTTCCCTGAACATAAACAAATCTTTCCAAGCTCTAATGAACAAATTTGACAATCTCCCTGATTATGGAAACAATTTTTCCCAGTTATGTTGAATATCTCCCTGATTATTGTACAAAATCTTCCTGATTGCAAAATGCAAATGTTGGCAGCTCTGTCCCTGGGTTTGATTTCAAGTTTGTCTACAGAATTTGAAAAGTTAACTCTCTTTATTTCATGGAGCCATGAAGCGTCGTGGCCGATTGGTCTAGTGCACTGTATTCAAGTTTTGCTGTTCACAGAGTGTGGGTTCAAATCCTCACCTGGCTGGTCTTGATGCTTTTGTACTTGAGCAAGGTACTTTTACCATAATAGCTTTGTCCTTCAAATGGGCAAAAGTCATAGGTCCTGTGTACTAGGATAGGTAGTGCATGTAAAAGAACCCAGAACATTTGCCTTGGAAGATTAGGGGTTTAACCCCGGTGATTCTGGTTCATTGCGAGCATCCTTATCTACAGGTATCATCAGGCTTTGCAGTTACAGTGATTAAATTGGCACCCTTGGTTTCATTACCAGAACTTAGTAATAGTTTCATTTGTTTGTGGACCAATTCAAGTATCAACTGTTTATTTTTTGTCTCTCTCAGAACACACCACTAGTTGCTCTGACCAATTTAGGATTCAGTCTCCTAGCAATATTTCATCTGGCGTACCTTGGTGTCATGTTTGACTCTGATTCAGAACTTGAAGAAAAGGTGAGTACAAATTTGAGGTAATTTCAGCATTTAAGGTCAGTGTTAACAAAATAAGGATAAAGATACACACAATGAATGCTTAAAAAGGTGGTGTATTCATTTGTATATTTTGGGACTTTAGCTTGATTGTATTTATAAGTAGTGATCAATGGCTTGATTTAATTCAATTTTGACAATATTTTGTTGATCTGCAGTAATCGCTTGCTTGATTTGATTTGTCAGTAATGATCGATTGCTGTTTTTGTTGATCAGTATGTTTTGAGTGCTGAATTCTACCGATCAGCAATGATTTATTGTTGTGTTTTTTTATCAGTATTTTTTGAGTGCTCGATTCTACTGATCAGCATTGATCGATTGCTGTTTGGATTGATCGATGCATTTTTAGTGCGCAATTCTACTGATCAGTGTTGATCGAGTACTATTTTTATTGATTAGTATCAATTTTTATCGATTTGTTCTTATAGGGTTATGGTATGGAACACACCTTGAGCAAATGGTCCAACCTGGACTATGCCAGTCACTACGTAGCAGCTGGTACATTCGTCTTCTATTGGCTTATCAAATAATGCCAATTCAAGAAGTTGAGATTCAGATTAGTATATACTTAAAGGAACATTACAGAATTGGTAAGAAAAAAACTCGTACAATATACTTTTTGATCACAGATTTACATAAAACTTCAACGGTCTAATGATGATGATAGTAGAAAACATCTCTTGAAATATTTCTGTCTGAAATGCCATATTTGATGAGAAATGAATAAACTAATTTTCCGATTGGAGTTTATCACTCAGTGAGCGTTTTATTCATTTGTTGAATCTATATGATTTCTTGCAAATGTGTAATCAGTTTTTCACTATTTTCTCGTGACCCAGATGGCCGATCGATCTCAAACTTCTACAGGTTTGTCAGTTTATGTATATGGTGGATTACATAAAGTGCTTACACTGCCAGCAACTGTTTTGTTAGCAAAAACCAATTCTGTAATGTTCCTTTAAGCCGCCCTCAAGTTGACCTGCATTTTGCTTGTGCTGTGACGGAAGCGTCGTCACCCCAAACAAAGCCACCATCAAAGACTAGTTGCTATAGCTCCTTCGGCGGTAATAGCGCGCAAGCTTTGTACATTTTGGTACTCAATGTAAAATCTATTTATTGATTCCAGCCTGTCGGGAACACAGTGCAAAAATAGGAATTTTTCTACTCTTGCAACTGTTTTTTGTTTTTTTGTTTCTTCTGGTGGTGATTGATGCCGACCGTCTTAACATCATTGTAGTTATACTGTGGCGACTGATATGTCCCAAACCATCGAGCTCAGGCGCAGCATAGATAGATATATATTTTATTTGTCTGCATCATAAAAAAATATAAAAAAGTAAAAAGCATCATCTCGAAAAGTCAGTCGCCGACTGTTTTTCTGTCATTGCAAGGTTGACTTAACGCAAAAGTGCATGGTCGCTCTGTTTTTCCTATTCTGTTTTTCCTAAAAATCTCTTCGCTTTTAGCAATGTGCATGAGGTCTGGCCCCAAGCTGCAGTGTCAAGTGTGTTGCTTTGAAAGGAACCTCAACCATGGGCCAATGCTAAGCACAAAACCCTTTGCTAAGCTAAAACAGGTGACCAACCACAATTCCTTGTGGAGCGTTTATGACTGGGTCACTTGTTGTCGTGGCTTAGCAGTATATATTCCTTTGAGCAGCTTTGAGGTTTTGGGGGAGTTGTGAGGGGCTCAGAGGAAGTTTTCATGCTGCATTTTCTTAGTACAATACTTCTACTGGATCATAAGGTAGTGCTACTGGCTGAGATTAGAAGCCAGACACTAAGATGTAAGACCTTATTCTGGTAACCTTATTCTTTCTGGTAAGCATAATTTTTTTGTGATTAGCAACTTTTCATGCTTAAGCTGAAATTGGGCCAGCACTATGAAAAACAAAATTAACAGAGGATGAGCCTTAGGGTTTTGTTAGATTTGTAGAATTTCAATGATTTTTTTTCCTGTCGGCTTATTTTTGTCTCTTTTGCATGAATCGTTTCTCAGCTTCAAATGTGTTTGGATGAAAAATTATCCAAACCATACTACTTTTAAGGGAATACTTTCTCAAAATAGTTTATACTTTCAACAGCTGCAGTGCTTCTTACCAAGTAAGTTTTTATAGTCACTAATTTTTGGAGTATTTACCAATCTATGAGACCCTACCTTTAAGCATAGGTGGCCGATAACCGTTCACCCTTGGCAATAGCCACAGTTGCAGCCACACGGCCTAAGCTAACCTGATCCTGTAATTTCATAATCGGAACGTTGTTAGTTCATGGACTAGTAAGTTTTTGTAATCCCCAAATTGTACTCTCGATACCGATTTGTGTAGAAATAGAATATATATTTTTTATAGTTCACAAGATATTCAGAAAGTTTTTTGTGTTGTGGAAATCATTTAAACTGAGTTGCAAGACAAAGAGAAGTGCAAGACAAGTTTTCCTTTTTCGCTCGCCTTTGTTTTGTTCATCTTCGCTTCCTATTTTTTTCATCTTTTGGACACACTAGGAGACTACTTCCTAATATCTAGGATGAATATTTGTTCTGAATGTTGCAAACAATGCCCTTAAGAAAGACAATTTTCCCATGTTCTATACATAGGCCCTTTTTCGAAACCACGACTACGGCTCTGGCCACCTGTTTGAACCAATGGTGCAACTAAGGGGAGAACTGGGGGGGAGGGGGTGAGGGGGTCCTCACTTACCCCCATTTGAAATCTGGACTTTTTGAGATTTAAAATAACCCGAATAAAAAGTAACATTTTTTGAGCTTTAATGTATTTGAGTATTTTCTGTGTTTTAAAAACTATTTTGCTATCTGCACACAATGTTTTTTTGTTTTTTTAACCTCCACAGCAGATTACAAAAAATTCAAAAAAGTGAATGACATAAAGAGAGTGCTGAAGGGGGGCTTGTTAACTACAGTTTTAATTGGCCAGAAATGGCCCCATAAAATTTTACCCTAGTTTCGGAGCTGGTTTCGAACTCTCGTATCAAAAGCAGACGTTTTCAAAATAACTGACGGAGCCCAAGCCCAAGCTGTGGTTTTGAAAATGGCCAGCATTGTTCCTTGCCACCAAAATTTGTCAATTAGTGGGATTAATTTTGTTATGGTCGATATATTTCTCTCCACTTTGAATTTTTGTGTCCTTTAAAAAAAAGGTTGTTGTTTCATTTCTTCAAAGTTTATCTGATACCCAGAACATTCATCTAAAGTTACCAAGCAGGATTTAACTTCTCAACATTTTGTTAAAGTGTGCAATAGGATGGGCAAGGTCAGCGACATTTTATTTGTTAACATCGATAACTGTACAACACATCAATGTTAAAATAGACGCATTCTTGTGATTAATTAAACACGGAAGTGATTACAAATTTTATTTTGAGGTTGGTTTCTCAAAATATAATTGTTTGCATCTATACAAAAGCTAGATGATTTAAATGAAAATAACCTGTATTAGTATTTGTATTCAAGATTTTTTGTTGTTTGTTTTCCAAACTTTAAAAAGCAAAAGGGTGTTTACTTTAATTTAATTTTGTTTATGCTTCAGTATCTTTAAAAAAGATAGATGATTTAAATGAAAATAATCTGTACTAATATTTGTATTCGAGATTTGTTGTTTGTTTTCCAAACTTTAAAAAGCAAAAGGGTGTTTACTTTAATTTAATTTTGTTTATGCTTCAGTATTGTAGTTACTCTTTTGTCATCAAGTGCCTTGAACATCCTTCCTGTGCCAATTATATATTTTCTAGACTAGTTGTAAGTTATCAAATTCCATCACTGCTAAGCTAAAAACCTTTGACAACTTTTTATTCCATTATATTTTTTTTACAGGCTTTGTGAAATAAAACATTTCATAGAAAAAACTACAAGTATCTGTGTCAAGTTGTTGGTATTGTTAATAAAAATGGAACATGCATTACATAAAAAGTTTGGACCTTAGAACAAAAGATGTCTACACACTGCAGGATCTGGACCTATTGCATTGGCTCCCAGTCAAGTTTCATACATTTTATAAAATTCTTTTGTTAAGTTTCAAAGCTCAAACATGTCAATCTCCTGCTTATTTATCTGAACTTGTTCACCTTTACTCCCCAGCTAAGACTTTACGTTCATCTCAACAGTAGCGCTTCTTCCATTTTTTTTATGGTCAAAGATCATTTTCTTACGCTGCTCCATTTCTTTGGAATAGTCTTCCTGTTCATATTCGCCAGGCTAGTTATTTACATTGTTTTAAGTCTTTGTTAAAAACTCATTTGTTTGAAAGTGCTTACTTGTTATCTGCTTACTTGTAATGTTTCTTTCACTTATTGTATATTTTATTGTTCTCTTTATGCGCTTAGAGGCTTTTTGCATTAGGCGCTTTACAAATGTCTTTATTATTATTATTATTATTATTATTATTATTATTATTATACATCTACACAGGGTTTTCAAGAATCAGAAATTCTGTATAAATGTGGCCGTCTCGAAGGGAAGCAGATTATGTCAGGGATTGCCAGAGCATCTCTTACAACACAACTTCCAATGGAAATGGCACTGGTTTATACAAATACAGAAGAACATCCATGGAGAATTAATGTAGGTTGTGTGAGGCTGTAATGGTGGGTTTGTTTATCCATTAAAAACTTTAACTAAGGAATTATTACTATTTATGATTATAAATTACTGGTAATGAAATCAAGGATGCCTCTTAAGTGAACCTTATCGCTGTAGCTCGCAAGCCTGAGGAAACCTGTATATTTCTGATAATGAAAACCAAGGATGCCTTATAAGTGAACTTAATCACTGTAGCTCGCAAGCCTGAGGAAACCTGTAAACAAGGGTGCTTGCTATGTAAACCAGAAACACCGGGGTTAACCCCTACTCTTACTTGATAAGTGTTCTAGGTTCTTTTAGGTGCACTACTAATCCTAGTACACGGGTTATGTTAAGTTAGGTAAGGTCAAAGATGCTTGAAATTGATACGCTACTCACAATATCACCAGGCTAGAACATGTGACCTTTACTAAAACATGTGACCAATACTAGAACCTGTGACCAATACTAGAACATGTGACCAATACTAGAACATGTGACCAATACTAGAACATGTGACCTATGGCCAATTGAAGGACAAAGCAATTATGGTAAAGAATCTTGCTCAAGGACACAAGTGCCAACACCGGGACTCGAACCCACACTCTGCTGATCCTCGAACCCACACTCTGCTGATCAAAAACACCAGGTGCTCTAAGCCCTTCACCCAGTGTTTTAACAGAGTGGAGGAAATCCTCGCTTCACTTTTCTATACGTTGGGAACATTGCTAAAGCTTAAGGGGAAACAGAGGAGTCCTTGATTTACCCACTTTACAAAATGTGTTGTGTTTATCATGGCACCTGTTTTCCTGTATGTCTTGCTAGCTGGTGACAGCCTAGTCTTGGTGCAAGACCTCATTTTGATTTGTCACAATTCCCTCATTACATTTTTCCTCGCGAGAGGGCGCTATCATCCACGAACCGCTCTTTTTGAACCGACCGAGAGAGTCTCCCACGGCTGACTCTAATGACTAGCCGATGTGCCATCGTTTCACGTGATGGTGATGGTGTTCGTTCAGCGAGTGTTAGTTACTGGTCATTAAAATTTAACATTTCACTTCAAATAAACTTCAAACTAACAGCAGTCTGATCTCCAAAGAAATAAGATTGACTGTAATCGCTTTAACTAAAATTTGTATCAAATTTTAATTTTAATTTGTATTCAACCGACAACTTGTACATAAGTATTCCTTTTTACTTCAGAATAACATTTAATAAACAAATTAAGAACATTCTGGTGTAAAGCGTAATATCATCCTGCCTTCTGCCTGCAAAAAGTTTTTTTAAAAGGTGACAAGTTTTACAATGAAAAGTTTGAAAATCACTGCTTCCATAATTTAAATTTAAAAAAAGGTTAATTGGAATTATTTCACAATTCAAGTAACCCAAACAGATATTTTCTGAACAAAAGTTCTTTTTTATGCGAGGTTGAAAATTTGCAAGAGCTCTTACTTTTGTCGCATTTTACTGAATAAAGGTGGTGAAGTGTATAATGGTGAAACCACAGGAGGCACCTTCAGCACCCCTTCCCCCCTTCCCTATGAGATCAAAGAAAAAATAAATTAAGATTTGTTTGCTTTTTCGCTAATCTAAAAAAAAATAATAATAAAGAAAAAGAAAAACAATGACAAAGATGAACACGTCTAGTTCTGCCACAGGTTATAGCATTGGAATTATCACCATTGTCAATAAACTGTACACATACAGAAATACTGGCTTAAATATAATTTTATTTGGTATTAAATATATACTTTTCTTTTGCTTATAAACATGACCACCAACCAGTATAGGTTGTCAAAAGCAACAAACAAAAAATTGAATTAATAATTATTATTTGCAATGAGTTTCTTCATTGCATTTTGGGTTAGAGTGTCTTTCGAATTCCATGTTTGAGAGGGCAAGGCCGTTTTCATCTTGCAGAGGGCACTTCCATTGGGGAAACTTTTGAAGGGGCACCAAGAATAAGACCAGGGCAACTGAGGCCCGGGGCACCAATGCCAAGACTAGGGTAACAGAGGCTATGACCTCCGTATATCCGTATAATTACAGGCCCGCTTTTGTTGAAGTGGCAGGGTTTTCAAAAACATTTTTTTTCTCTCCTTTCAAAATAATTTGGTCTTAATCATTTCTTTCGCAATAATTAATCTCAATATTTGCACTGCAAGGTTGTTACAAATCATGGCCGTGACGATGCGGTAGAGATTCAAAATTATTGGCAGAAAGCTGAGCATCTCTATGACCTTTTGACCTCTTGCACCTTTTGTTGCTGCTGTCACATTTCACAGTTTAGATTTCTGTCCTGTCAACAGTGGCTTCAGGTACTTGTCATAAGTCTCATGGATCTAAAGAAAAACAAATAAATACAAAAAATGAAAATTCAACAAAATGGCCCCTCTCTCCCACTCTATTGAGGTACATATATACTGTTTATTTTAATTAAAATCTTTAAAATGGAAATAGTAAAGAAATATACACTTATGTTTAAAAGTGAAAGTTCAACAAGTAAGAGTAACGTTTCAAATTAGTTTTGATGAATTAATCCATATTTAGTAATAACAATAATAATAAATAGAACTTATATAGAGCCTTACATCTAAAGCATAAACTCAAAAGCGCTAAACAAGGAAAAAAATACTGATTGATTAAACAAATTTTGAAAAGGAGTAAAAGCACCAGCACCATACAATAAGAAGCACTACGTCAAAAAAGTATGGAACAAAGTTATTGATACAAAAGCAAGTAAAAAACCACATGTGATCCCTGGCTACACAGCAGTTAACAGTTGTATGGCTTCTGACTGGGGGTGAAAATCCACAAGACCACAGTGCTTGTTGCTCAAAAGGTTTACTGAACCAGAATTTTATTTTACAGGACCAGAATTAAAATGAGCAACAACAAAAAACATCGCCAGAATTAAAATGAGCAAAAAAAAAAAACATCCTCAAAACACAATTTAACATTTGAACTGTTACTCGAACAAGAATTTTAAAAAGATTTATCCCAATTGTATTACGAGGAATCAATTCAATTCAACTTGGTTCATTGTACAATTAAAAACCAACTGTACTATATATACATGTAGTCTGAAGACTAAACAAGTCAAGTTTATAAAGGTAAAAGATTACAGTAAAAATGTGGATTAAGAAGGCATTGAATTGTACAAGAATTATAAAAAAGTAGGCACATAAATGTTTTTAAAAATATGAAAATACATATACAACATCCAAAATGACGAAAATTGGAATTCTTGTTAATGACAGGTATGTATTCTTCAACACTCAACAGAATTGAATAGATATCTATCAGACTGAAAGTCAACATTTTAAACAAAAACACAAGACCACCTGACTTGTCACATTACATAAACACTGTTTGGAATCACAGGAATTCTTTAAAGGATGTTAGGAAGGGAAGGGGGGGTACTTCTGCACAAGAGGCAAATAGCATGTTAAGGTATGGGAACATTGGGGATGTACCCTTTGCCCCCATATTGGGCATGGTATATAGAAATAAATTAATAATCAAAACAAGTTAACATATAAAAATACACTGCAGCAAATTGGGCGGGGGGGGGGGGGAACTAGGGAAAGATTTGTTAAAGTATGGGAACATTGGGGTGTACCCTTTGCCCCCATATTGGGCATGGTATATAGAAATATAGAAATAATCAAAACAGGTTAACATATAAAAATACACAGCAGCAATGGGTGGAAAACTAGGGAAACATTTGTTAAAGTATGGGAATGGGGGTGTACCCTTTGCCCCCATATTGGGCCTGGTATATAGAAATATAGAAATAATCAAATGAGGTTAACATATAAAAATACACAGCAGCAAATTGGGGGGGGGGGAATTAGAGAAAATGATGGCTGGTGCCAAGACTCACCTCTGTTTTATTCTTAGGGTCCCTTAAGGCATGTTCATACAGTCTCTCATATGCGTTACCCGTCATAGCAACCAAGCACCGAGTGTACAGTCAGGTCTGTGAAGTCAAACGCATCCACTAAGGGTACAGCTTCCGGCCTAAGGGAAAATTAACGATCGAGTTGAACTCCACAGAAAAAGTTTCTGGACAATGTGATTAAACCGAAAGGTTGGATGATAATAGCAACTTTGTTTCTGTTTAGCCGTCAGTAAACACACTGCCTTGGGTCAAAGTGTGAGGCCATCAATTTTTTTTAAAGAGGGGCTCAGTTTTATGAAGCACTCATTTTTCTTAATGAAAGTGGACAAAAAGTGTTGTAAAATGCCACTGTGTTTGATACCCTTCAAGTGCAATTTTTGTCAAATTCGAACGTTTCGAATATATGGTCTGTACATTTTTGCGCAGAGAATCTTCAGTTTACATCTGAATTTTGACGATATTCAATCAAAACAACATTGAATTTGAAATTTTGACTCCCACACAAATTCCTCTTTAGAATGTACGGACCCATTTGTTTTTTAATTTCGCTTTGGAAGAGTATCAAATAAAAATACATTTTACACCCTTTTAACATGAGGCTAGAGACATGAAATTTTGTCCCCCCTATTTTCATAAGGACACTATCTATTTGAAAATGAGTGGATGACAAAATGACCTTAGAGCCCCTCTTTAAGAGCAAGAACCTATCAGATGAGATATTAGACATTTAGAGTGTTACCTCAGGTTGGCCAGTAGAGCTAGGTATTGACTGTGCAGCATCTCTGCCTGGTCTGATGTCACATAACCATCCTGATAGAAAGGGATTAAGTATACCAAAGAGTCAGCATTTCAGGAATCAGGAAACATGCAGCTATAGACTGTGTAACTCTTATGCGTATTGAAACGAGAAAATACGTCAAACGAAACAACATATCTTTCTCTGAAATTAAATTGTTGTGTTTAAATTATATTTATGAATAAATCTGAACGACAAGTCTAGTTTTGTTGTTATTTTGTTGAATTGATGTTACTTTCATATTTTTATCACATGTATTACATTCCAAAAACATTTATGTCCATAAACTACGTAAACTAAAATACACGTTCAACTCCCAAAATGGCAGACCATGGGCCGACAGTAGCCATATGTGATGTCAATTGTACATGTTGTAAGGGGTCTATTGAACAATCCATTCTTGGTCATTTGCACATGTCCTGTACCAGGTTTTCTGCCTTTAGTGTGATCATAACGCTCGAGTCAACATCAATGATAGACGATTTCTTTGACAGGTAAACAAATTAATACAGAGTGCAACACATGGAATAGTGTCAACCAACCAAATAATGGCGGAACACGACATTCGCTTGGATCCATCTAAAGGTTATTAAACACCCACGTAGCTCCTTGTCATCTGATTTGAGTAATGCAGGTCACATGGTATTTGTTAATCAAATCTTTACACGACTTAACCATAAACATTGCAATTTGGTTCCCATCACTGTGCAATTTTTTATTCCATCCTATTTGATCTACTGCACGCTAAACCACATCATACATTGTACACACCAATATAAAAACGCCCTCGTTGTAGATGCCAGAATACAATCTTGTACAGTTTGTTTATTCTTATAGTTTTATCCTCCAATCTAATGACATGTAAAACAAACGATGAATGTTTTGAATCCGTGCAGTGGAGGGAATATTTTAATGAGTTGAAAGATAGAATGCTCCATCTTTCATCTTTCCATCTTTCAACTCATGAAAATATTCTCACCATTGTACTCATAAACTTTCATTTTTGGGTAAACCAGACTAGTTTTCCTTCCAGCCTCAGTTTGAACACAAAGATTTGAATGGGAGAACAGCAAAATGGTTGTTCCATAACAGATAACTGAGGCAAAAATTTGTACATATACATGTATCTGTTTTTAAATATCAAGTAATGAACCACAAGGAAACTGACTGGGTGAATTCAAATAGTATGGGTTGAACAAAGAAAAATTGACTAGAGCGGGATTTGAACCAACGACCTCCGGATTAACGTACCGGCGCTCTACCAACTGAGCTATCTAGCCCTATGTTGGTGTCTCCCTATTTTGTAATATCTTTGTTCGGGGTGCCAGTCAGAAGCCATACAACCGTTAACTGCCGTGTAGCCAGGGATCACACCCAAGTTATACCAATTTTGTTAACTAGGTTATCTCAGCCAGAGGCTGCCAACCATGTGTTTGTTTTGAATAATAAACCAGAATACAAAAGGTTTACCTTCATGAAGTCACCAATGTTCTTGTCCATCATGTAGACAGCATAGAGACAGCTTAATGTATGAAGAATTCTTAGGATGACTGGTTCTGCCGATAACGTCTTGATCACATCACAGAAGGTAACTACGGTATATAACTCCACATGGGCCTAATGAGAAAGATAATTAGGATGTGGAGGAAACATGCTAGTGAGGTTTGCGGTAACAACATGTACATTATATATCCTCTCTGAAAAACATATAATTAGCTGCTGCAAACTGCTTACCAACCCAAATGACCAATAGACCGATCCATTAAGCCCCACCCCTTTAGCATATTGACCAATCACAGCATTGGCTGCCTCACCACTGCACACGTGTGCAGCACATGTGCGTCTCTCCAATGCCACACTCGCGACATGAACGTGCGCGCTTAAGTACGCGCGCACGCATGTTTACTTTTCTAATGGGATTTTAGCGTGTCGGACTTTGTCGGACTTTCGGTGGCGTATAGCCAAGGTTGTGATTGGTCAACACGTAAGGGGCGGAGCTTAATGGATCGGTCTATTGTATAAATGTAACAAATTGTTAATGGCCTCAAGTTTTCGATCCTAGCAGAGTCTTTCTAAAAGGCTAAATGACAAAACATCACAGCACTGTTTACTAAAAGACTGACCTTGAACATTCCAGGGGTCGATTTCACAAAACTCGTCCTAACTTAGGACTAGTCCTAGGCAATGCTAAGAGATAGGACTAGTCCTAAGTACTGGTCCTAACTTAGGACTAGTCCCATCTCTTAGCATTGCCTAGGACTAGTCCTAAGTTAGGAAGAGTTTTGTGAAATCGACCCCTGGTCCTTTCTGGTAGGCAAGATACGACATTGGCCAGGTGTTAAGTTTTACATTTTGAGTCATAAGTTCAACAAAAAATGTAGAGTTTAAAAATATCAACTAAAAAGTATTCTGTTTAACCTTTTGTTGTGCACGTCGTTTGATGCATTACTGAATTCAATAAATATTTGGTCAGACTGTCACTAGAAACGGATCAAGAATTGCACAAAACATAAACTGAAAAATTAGCTTTGGATGTGTAAGACAAGGGCTTAATTTCAAAGAGCTGCTCAAGCAGAAATATTGCTCAACAGTTTCTGCTTAGCACAAACAAGCAGGATACCGGTCACAAATGGTACACATGACATGTTTTTTTTTGCCTGATAACCTTTTTATGGTAAGCAGTTTTTTGTTGTGCTTAGCTACTTTTTGTGCTAAGCAGCTCTATAAAATTGGGCCTAGGGCTTAACTTCAAAGAGTTTTTTAAGCAGAGAACTATGCTTAGCAACTTTCTCAGCAAAAATAAGCAGGAAACCAGTCACAGATTGTACATGTGACATGGTACTTTGGCTGGTAACCTTATTCTGGTAAGCATCATTTTTGTTGTGCAGCTCTATGAAATTGAGCCCTGTAAAGTGCATGATTCTATGGTCTGTAAGTCTAAAATGATTAACCACAAAAATGAACAGGATAACTTTATTTAAAAAGACTAAAACTTGTTTTGCTTGTAGGTATTTCTGTTTATTTGATTTACCTTAGCAGCATGTACAAGGTCTATTGTAGAGTTATTCCATGCTGTGCCTTGAGTGTGCCCCTCCCCCATCAGACGAGCCATACGCTGACCAACATGGTTGACCAGCCTAAAAACAAACAGGTTAAAGACGATATTTAGGGCTCACTTCTCCAACAGAGGATGTATTGACCCAACACACCTGACGTTATCACGTAATGAAATTTGCTTGCACCATTTTGGAAGTCAGAATCCCCTTGTGTACATGTGCGATGCATAATTTTCAAGTGACGCACTTGCAGTTAGACACACAGCACTGTATCTTTTACAATACGTTTGGACTCCCAAAAAACATAACAAAAATAATAATTTATTACATTTCTTGTGCGCCCTCTCAATCCGAGGATGTTCGAAGGCGCAAATTACAACAAAATTACCTTAAAAATTACATCAAAATACAAACAGTAAAAATAACATCAAAATACATACAAAACAGCATAAAATACAAAAATGTACCAATAACATATAGAGGCAGCACAAGTAAATTTGACAGACAAAGAGAAGGTGATGCCTTATTAACAGTCTTATCAATATCTGCTCACAAAGGATTTAGTGCTGGAAAACTACACAAAGAAGTTAGTAATTATGAGCAGCTAAACATTCAATGATGACTGTAATATAACAAATAGGAATATGAAAACAATCATAAAAATGAAATAATCAATGATCAAATGAGACCCTATGCAGAGAAATAACTAAATACAGATTTTACAGCAAATGCAGTTACAGAGATTAAATGAGTAAGTGAACTGCTCTTCGAGGATACATATAAATCACAGAGCACACTTGTTGACAAAAACCAGCCTAAACAATACAACTTAAGCTTCAAGCTGTTATACGCACACAAAAAAAAACCCTGTCAGAATTACAAAATAATAAAAAATACAAGTGGTTGAAAAAACCTCTAATATCGACCGAATGCACCCAACGTCATCATTCACGATAAATCTTAGTTGCACCAGTGTACAATTGATTAACAGTGTTACCGTGTTACACGCGAACGTTAATACGCATGTGGTGAATCCCAAAATATGCACGTGGTGATTCCCGAAGTACGCACGTGGTGATTACCAAATGGCAGACTATGGGTGGACAGTATACAAATATAACATGGTTTGAGGGTGAACAGTCGATATTGGCTCCCCGAGGTATTGGAAGTTGACAAATTAGTTCCCGAGGCGAAGCCGAGGGAACTAGTTTGTCAACTTCCAATACCAAGGGAGCTAATATCGACTGTTAAACCGAAATAAACCATATTATATTTGTTTTACTATACCTCATACATATTCAGTTACCAGTACAATATTGGGAGCAAGGGGAAATGAGACCTGTAAAAATAAATTGCAGCCAGGATAAGTTTTTTCATGTGTTGGATGACGCTAGGGCGCGCGATGTTCGCACATGCGTGCAACACCCGGTGAACAGTTCCACGATTGTAAAGCGCATGACAAGTAGACTGTCGCCCAGGCTGCTGCCCAGGCGGTAGTCTACTTGTCATGCGCATTTATCATGTGCGTGAATACTCGCGTGCGCGTTTGGTGAACAGCAATTATAGCATCTGGCACGTGATGTTGAATGGACCAGTGAGAATTCGACTCTCGGTCATGAATATGTATGAGGTATAGTAATAAGCCCTGTGTGACGCAATGCAAGAGGTCTACTGAAACATTTGAACCTGCCGGCTTAAAGAACGAAAGCCCTATGATTTACCTATTCGCCCGATGCTGGAATGCTTTGATGAGTAAACTGGTATCCCTCACATCACTCTCTGTACATGCTGACCATGACTCTTCACTGGTATCTGCAGTCAAGTATGCTACGGATTCAGCGAGGACTTTACCATTCTGCGCCAAGTAGGCGCTCTTCAGCAGGTACCTAGAAAAGATCAGGGATAAACTGTCTTAGATTTTGGTTACTATCTGCTTTCGGATGAAGATCTTTATCCATTGCTGAACATGTGCATCACTTGAGGACAATTAAAAGCTTGTGATGTTCGTGTGTTTGAACTTGGGAGTGATAAGGTTTAGGGTTAGGTGTAGGCTTAGGGCTTCTAGATCATGACAGTGTACAGCCAGCCGCAGTTCGTGAGTAGTGTAAAGTATACCTGAGCTTAGCAGGTGGGTTAGGGCGAGGTTAGGGTAAGGGTTTCTACACACCTGCAACCTGTAACATCATAACAGTGTTCTCACCCTCATACGTACAGCAGCCACAGTTCGTGAGTAGGTGTAAGTATACCTGAGTGGTGGTTAGGTGAGGTTAGGTAGGGCTTCAACACACCTTGCAACCTGTAACATCATGACAGTGTTCTCGCCCTCATACGTACAGCCAGCTGCAGTTCTAGAGTAGGTGTATGGAATACCGGAGCTTAGTAGGTAGCCGTGCCCGCCACATGCCAATCGCACACTTTCAATGAAGTTTACCGCCGTACCTGTGGTAAACGACTTTAAGCCACAACAGAGTGCGTGCAGCTACAGAAGTAAAAGAAGAAGGAACTCTGTCATCCCAGCTGAACCTGGCAGCCCTGCTCTAATTTTGCCTGAGTTTTGATGGATTTAATACTTCTTCACAAACTATATAATCATGGGCGTTTGGAGACTCTTTGGTTAAGGGGGCAGAGGGGTTGATTTGTCCAAACTTTTACACAGTTAAAAATATAAGTACCAATTTCTTACACGGGATAAAAAGTCTTTTTTGCTTTCTCTGGCCATTTTTTCTTCTTCTTGCTGTGCCCCCCAGGTCATACACCTATGACTTTAATTGTCACAGGGCCTGGAAAATATCAGAATCCATATCAAATCAAAACATACACTGATGGATTCTGATGCACAAAGAGATGCTCCTAGCTGAAAGGCCTAAAAGACCGAGTGTTTAAAAGCCTCTGAAAAGGAAGGTCTTGAGAACATCTATCCTAAATAAAAGTTTGGTACAATGCAAAAGGAAATGCAAATACATGTTTTTTAAAGAAAAACCTGCAATTAAAAAACAAAAGGGAAAAAATTGTCATGACTTTTTCTTTTTAATTGTACACAAACCATTGCAAAGCTTATGTAATATAACTGCTTCAATTACCAAGACTTGAATTACACAGAGGCCATGGCCTCTGTTGCCCCTGGTCTTGGCCTTGGTGCCCCTTCAAAAGTTCCCGATGACTTTGAGATTTTCCCAATGGAAGTGCCCTTTGCAAAATGAAAAAGGCCTTGCCCTCTCAAAGATGAAATACAGGCCTGAATTACTTGCAAACGGATGATGTCCTTTTTCAGGAATATGAAGACATTTTTGAGCTCACCTCTGGCAAACTGCTGAAGTCCTCACCAGAATATCTGCCTGTACTTTATTAAAGACCTCCTGGAGGCGTTTACCTACAGCGTTGAAGGCGTAGGCCGTTGCCAACCCTGGTAAAAGCTTCTCCTGCTGGGTCTGGTAGTCCAGAATTGACACCTCAGGTCCCCTGAACAAACAACAACGTTATTTAATATACTGATTAGCATTTTTGCAATATGGTGAACACTATAGGAGTGCACTGTTTTTTATAATTATATATGTAATAAACCAAGGATGCCTCATAAGTGAACTTAATCACTTTAACTCGCAAGCTGAGGAAACCTGTAAACAAGGTCCTTGCTATGTGAGCCAGAAACACAGGGTTAACCCCTACTCTTCCGGATAAATGGTCTGGGTTCTTTAACGTGCACTACCAATGCAACTAAAGTGGAGTTGTGTGATATTTTTTAGATGGTTTCCTACTTACCCTTGGTCCATTGGTCCCTGTTTCCTAATTTGCCTGTACGGATACCAGTCACAGGGCACGTGCTAGCGATTGCCAGGACTCCTGTACAATCTTGAGTCTCACCACCATCATGGTACTGTACAGTACCTTAGGGTTGCCTTGCTTGGTATAGACACCGTCTGACGAGACCTTGAACAAAATGATAATTCATAAATAAAGCACTATACGTGAGAGGTATCTAGAGCCTGTATTAAACTTACAAACACCAGTGTTGTAGACAAGACAGCAAATACCAGTGATGCAGTGATGCAAAACCTAGACCAACCCTCCGAGACTGAACCTCTAAGACGAGACCAAAACCGACCCTCCGAGACCGGCCCTCCAAGACCGACCCTCTGAGACCGACCCTCTAAGATCAAGAATCAGACCAAGACCGACCCTAAGAGACCGAGACAGACAGACTACGGACGAGACAACAGATCCTACGAGACCGAGACCAAGACAGATCCTACGAGACCGAGACCAAGACAGACCCTACAAGACCAAGACTGACCCTCTAAGACTGTTTACATATTTACTGCAAGTTTAATGAAAGGATTTTTCAAAAAGGGAAGTAAAATCCAAAACTCATTAACAAAAATGTACGCCGAATACCGCATTTTTTCCAAACCAGCTTTGGTGCACGTTTATCAGACAGGCAATGCTGAATTAAAGAACCCTGTATTGGTAAGTTACAAGTCCTATATATCTTTGTAAGAAAATCAATGTTCAGAAAATAATTTTATACAGATAGTTATTTTCATTTCTGGCATCATAGTCAAGCTCTTGCTAAAGTGGTATGTCGTGGCTGAGCGGTCTACTGCATCGGAATAAAGTTCTCATGGTTGAATCATCAGAGTGTGGGTTCAATTTCCCGGTAATGAAACTTTTGTCCTTGAGCAAGGCACTTAGCCATAATTGTTTCTCTTAACCCAGGTGTATGAATGGGAACCTGAGAGGGCTGAGTCAGTGTTGTGTTGGAGTAACCCCTTAGTGCTAATTTAAGCAGCTTGGGTTGTATGCTCCCCAGGAAGTTGGGAAAGTTAGAGAAATGGTCTAAAAGTATGCCGATCAACAAGGATTATAATGTTGTAAAGCACCTTGATCTAGCCACTAGGATTTGTACACTATATAAGACGAGTTATTAATATTATTTTATACTCTTGTGTCTCACCTGGAAATATTTCATGAACATGTCTGTCCTTGGAATATGGACATTTCTGAGACTAAGGTAGCCATTGTCTACTCCACCATAGTTCCATTTCTCTCCAATTACTCCTACTGATCTACCTGAGAAGAACAAACAAAATTTTAAAAATAATTTTAAAAAGTCAGTTTTTAATGTATTTACCCCTTGCACCAATGCACACGTGGCCACTGTCTGCCACCTTTGCCATTTCGGGAGTCAAATTGCACATACAATTATGTTAAGGAGATTTAAAAAAACAAACTTTTAAGTGAAATCTAGCGCTCTAGTCTATAAATATAGATCTACAGGGGGGGTTTTTATGGTTTGGTCGGGGCCATAGATGGTTAAGTAGTTCAATGTTAGTTCTATCTTTATATAATTTGGGGTTGGACAAAGAAAAATTTATAGAGCGGGATTTGAACCAACAAACTCGGGATTAACATGCCACTGATCTACCAACTCAGCTATCTAGCCCTATTTTGTCAATATCTTTGTTCAGGGGTGCCCGTCAGAAGCCATACAACCGTTAAACTGCCTCATACTTTTATATCATACATGCTATATGTGGCACCACCTAGAGTCATTCATGGAAATGTATGGATTAACAGTGGGGGAGGTTACCTGGCAGAACGCTGTGATCTTTGAGACTCCTGAGTTGTACCATGAAGGCATGTGGACCGTAACTCTTGCCTCCGATAATCAACTGAGCTAGCACCACGGCATGAGTTGATGTTTTGCCCACTGAAAACGTAAGAGAAAAAACATTCTCCTTAAATTCGTACGACAACATTTTCACGACCGTTTGTTCTGATTTTGGGTAAAGCTTTTTCCTACTAAAGTAATGAAACCCAATGATACGTTATGTGAACCAGAAACACCAGGGTTAACCAGTACTCTTCCACGATAAGTGTTCTGGGCTCTTTTACGTGCACTACCAATCCAAGTACACGGGACCTACAGCTCAATGTAACCTATTATTGCTATGCAGGAATTTTCTGTGCTTAGCAAGTTTTTGTGCTTACAGGCTTTATGAAATTGGGCCCTGGTTATGAAGCTACTTCAATAATGTAAAGACCCTCCGCAGATGATGTCACTATTTATCACTCACCATGCTGGAGTACTCACGTGCACATTCATGTCACGCATGTCACTCATACATGTATGTCATGCACACATGCATGTCACGCACACACATGTCATGTACACGCTTGTAACACACGCATGTCACGCACACGCATGACACGCACACACGTATGTCACACACACGCATGTCACACACAAAAGCATGTCACGCACACACATGTCACGCATGTCACGTACACGCTTGTCATGCACACAGGCATGTCACGCATACACACATGTCATGCACACACATTACTAGAACTGCACAAACACGTGCTGTGAAATGCATTGCTAGAAGTACTCCAACATGACAGACTTCCTACATCACTAGAGAAATGTAACATCAGTGAGAAGGGTCTGTTTACGTACATGCTCCAGGCCACCATTTCATCGATGTCAGGGTGGGTGTGTTTATGATAAATTCCTGCGATGATGGATCATATGTCGCTGTGGTCTCAAGGCCTGGAATGTAGGTACCTGACAAGATCAAAAGGGTCAACAATAAAAAAGTGTTATTAATAATTGCAGCTATAAGGATGGAACATAGCAAACTAAATTTAAATGTATTCTCAAACAGTGCTTTATTGTACATTGGTTTGAGGCAAAACACAAATAAAGTTCAATACTGTAAAGACAATTTATCAAACATCTATTGAAAGTCCAATTCATTTATAAGTTGTTACATCACCAAGAACATCGTAATATTAATCATCATTTCAGCTTAACACCCAAGGGTCACTTACAAGGGTTCTTGCTGTCTGTGAGACCTATACCATGTTGGTGTGAGGTATGAACCGGACTTTAAGCAGGGGTGGAGAACCTTGATTGTTCTTTCATCTTACCGTGGCCTAGTTCGGTTTGAGCGTACGTCCCCAACATCCTCATGTTCCTTGCCTGATCCAGCCAGCGAGCCTTCTGCTCTTCAGTCCCTTGATTCTCAATGAACGTCACAAACATCAAATCATGAATTCCAAATGTCTGCTCGTTACTTAGGGCCCTACGAGGGATAAATTGCAACTATTCAAATCCAGAACTACCACACCTGATACTTCACAGAGGCAAGACAGGCAATTTCCACAAATCATTTCTGGGCCCAATTTCAGAGAGCTGCTTAAAGGCCCTGTACACTATTGGTAAGATCGAAAAACACAATGTTCACAGATTCACACATAACTTACATGATTTAAAGTAAGTAATGGTAGAAAGGGTTCCTTAAAATATTTCTGCCTAAAATGCTATCGTTTCTGAGAAACGAGTAAAACAATAGTAATTATCGCGCGCGATAATTTGAAAAAACAGAAAACACATAAGATCTCTTTTCACTATTTTCTTGTGACCTCGATGACCAATTGAGCTCAAACTTTCACAGGTTTGTTTGTTCATGCATATGTTGAATCACACAAAATGTGGACACTGATTTTGAGCTGTTACCAAAAGTGTACAATACCTTTAAGCGGAAAACATTGCTAAACAAATATCTGCTTAGCAGAAAATGAGCAGGATACCAGTCACAGATGGTGCATGCGACATGGTATTTGGGCTGGTAACCTTACTCTGTTTAGCATAAGTTTGTTTTGCATAGCTACTTTTTGTGCTTAAGCAGCTCTATGAAATTGGGCCTAGGTCTTTCACTTGGTGCCCCATGACACATGTATGTTCCCCTACAAAATTTCACTTTTACCCTTAACTACAATACATTAAACTGAAATAAAACAAATGTTTCTTTGAACAAATGTTCATAAATACCCCACAGAGAAAATTACATGGCCATATTTAAACCTGTAGCAGAGACATGGTAAAAGTGTTTTTACATACGCGTGTTGGATCGCAAGCTTGCACCGGTGTTATATTACACTTAACGTAAATCAATACATACCCATACTCAATATAAAATATATCAGTATCTGTGTGTACACACAAATGTTGAGCGTCGCATGCAATCTGACCCTTGCAGATTTTCTTACATTATTGCATTTATAAAAGGGAATAAAAGAGTAGTGACTCGTTCTTCAGCTCAGTCTTTTGTCGCACGACCAGGACCATGCCAGTTTAAAAATGGCCGTCTAGTCTCCTGACGATGACTAGAGCAAGCTAGTCGAAACGTTGAGACCAAAAGAACTCAATCCGCGGCAGTGAAGTTAATTACGAGAAGTCCCCCCGATCCACAAACTAAAGTAGTAGTCCAGGCCGATTTCCTACCTCCTGCCCAGGTAGTAGTTAATAAGCAGGACAGTTCTTTTCAGAACTGAGAAGTCTCTCGAATTCCGAATAAACCTACTCCGCGGCAGTAGAATAAATAGCAAGACAAGTTCTCTAAAGAACAAATCTACACAGCAAGTAGATATTTTACACATGGTGTTACCGCAAACCGAATATATACTGATACCTCACCATGCAATGCCTCAAAACCCATATAATACCTAATAATTACTCTCATTCTCTTCTTGAAACTGGCATGTCATTTACCTGTAGATTATATCCCAGATCTCTGAGAAGGTGATGTTGTGAGTCTTCTTGAAATCAATCATACGTAGAGACCTCTTCACCGCAAGGTCAAATGTTTCTGCGGAGGTCCTGAGGTAACGATCTCTCTCACTGAAGAGAGGGTCTTGGAACAGACTTGATTCTAAGACAAGAAAATAGGTAATGACATGTTGCATGTGGTTAACATTCTCCTATTACCAAGCATATTAGAAAAAAAATCATTTGAAACCCTTACACAGGCTGTGTCTGAAATAACAGCTGCTGCTGCTGATAAGGGCAAATATTTACATCTATTAATTTGTTTTTAAGAGCTTTTTTAAAATAATTTTTTCTATGAGAGTCAGGGTTGAGAGTCATTGCTGACAAAAAAAGTCTGAAACAAAGATCCAAATTTTGGGACAGATGTTGAAATAATGGCATTTTAACCTTTTGGTAAACCCCTTGGGGTTTAGATTTCACAGAGCTTTAAGGAACAGTGTCCTCAGCACTAGAGAAGTAGCAGGATTTCTTTACAAGCGGAAATAATTACGGCTGATTTTCTTCACCGGGTCGACTTAAAAATTCAGAATTCAGATAAAACTTGTTGAAAACTCAGTTGAAAACTTCCATTAAAAAAATCTGGTTTGGGGTTGAACAAAGAAAAATTGACTAGAGCGGGATTTGAACCAACGACCTCCGGATTAACGTACCGGCGCTCTACCAACTGAGCTATCTAGCCCTATGTTGGCGGTCTCCCTATTTTGTCAATATCTTTGTTCGGGGGTGCCAGTCAGAAGTGGTACAACCGTTAACCGAGTACAGGCCTGGAATAACATGGAAGCCATGGAGGCCACAGCTACTGTTGCCCTGGTATTGGCCTTGGTGCCCCTTTAAAGGCTTCCCATAACACTATAAGATTTCCCAATGGAAGTGCCCTTTGTAAAATGAAAATGGCCTTGCCCTCACAAAGATGAAATCCAAGGCATGTGAGCAGTGAGTACAAAGAACAAATAATATTGCCATGTCAGTGCAAATATGGTGAGCCTCAAATGTTCAATGTATTGCTGTATTTCACACAAATGGGTTTGTTAAAGATATTATACAGGATTGGTAAGAATAAAAAACATCATTGTAACATTTTAGTCTGAAAGCTTACTGATCATAGAAGAACCATTATCACTGTGAAATATTTCCCTCTAAAATGAAGTCATATTCAAGAAAACTGTATATGAAAACCAAAAAAAAACCAGCTGATTTCAGTTGTTATCAACCAAAATGAAGGAAAATGTGTTTACATGCTGAAAATTGTGCATGGTTTTTCACTTTTTTCTCCTGACTCACCCAACAGACTAGGCCCAAATTTGTACAGCTTTGTCATTTCATGTTATATGATCACACAAAACATGAACACTGTCTGCAACTATTTTGTCAGCTCTACCAATCCTGTAATACCTTTAGATAGTTCCCAAAAATTTAGCCTTTGCTCCAACTTGCGCCCCCCCCCCCCCACCCAATGAAAATGTCTGGTCAAATGCTACTGCAAACATTCATATTACATAAAGACGATTTTTTAACGACACCAAGTTTTTGCACTGACAGAATGGCACTTTGGGGTAGAACGGGTAGAATTAGGTCTATAATACCGATGTGACGTCTGCGTTCGGTTAACTCCCTCCCCCCATCGATGATGTATGTCATCTGAGCGATAAGTTCCTTGGTGAGCGTTGCATTGTCTCGCTCTCTTTGGATGTCAGGATTAATGGAGTCTGGGATAATACCAACACCAATGTCAGCTGTGGACGGACCACGAGAGTCCTGCTGGGCCTGGGCCATGGTTCCTATTCGAAAAGAAAATTTCAGTAAATTAAATTGTTGTATTCAGTAGACATACACAGAAATACTTCGCAGAGCTCTGGATAGACTTCAACCACTTTATTACTACCACGTTCCTTTATATACACTTTTTACAGTCCAGTGAATATCTGGTCACTTGGAAAACTATTTATAATGAATAGCCTTATTATGTAATGTTACGGGATACGACATAAATCAAACTTGCTTTCTTAAGCTGAGCTGGAATAAGATTGACTCAGATTGAGATTTACTTCAAGGTAGGGTCATTGATTGGTTTTTGTCAACATAATGCTTATGTACAGGCAGAATTATACAATAAAAGTCACCTGGTCACCTGTGAAAGTTTCAGCTACATACAGTGTCTATAGTGTTGAGGAAACAGCAAAAAACTATCAATATCATGTCATTTTCACAAGAACGCCGAATCCATCCACATTTCAGCTACACATGACAACAGGTACCAATCGCATCTTGCGAATGGCATTCGCGAATGGACACCAACCCTCAGAAATCTGAGAAACAGTTTATGCATGAATTAACTCAGATTCAACGAATGTTTTGGGGTGAAAATTCCAAACAGTATCTCAAAATAGTTTATATACTATCAACAGCTGCAGTGCTTCTGGTTCCGTGCTTCTCACCAAGTAAGTTTTCATAGTGCCAATCTATGTCATGACCTAGCCCCATGAATAGGGCCAATCCACTCCGTATCCTTGGCCCCAGCACCACTGCAGACCAATTCTTTCGCCCTATGATGTTTTTTATCTGCAAAGATCTAGATTGTGAAACTTACCGATTGAATGCTTATGTACTTGCACCAAGACTAACGCCGCGAGTGCAAATAATCAAGATCGTTGAGATCAAATTAAAAGTTCACTCTCGAAAATCATTTGATTTTCACCAAAAACGTGTGATGTTTTTTAAAGAAATTTTAACAGTCCGGCTATCTGCAAGTACATAAGCATTCAATCGGTAAGTTTCACGATCTAGATCTTTGCAGAAAAAAAACATCATAGGGCGAAAGAATTGGTAATCAGTGGTGCTGGGGCCAAGGATACGGAGTGGATTGGCCCTATTCATGGGGCTAGTCATGACCCTACTTTTAGTACAACATTATCAATTGCTGGACCCATACATTTCACAAGGATCGCCAGTGTGGGTGGGGCTAGACCTCCATCCATCACGTCCATGTTCCATTGATGGGTATTGACTATTGCTTCATCACTCAAAAATAGTCCGAGTTTAACTGGACCCCAAAACGCTTTAACATTAGGGGTGTGGGTCAAAGTCGAGATATCCTGTTGCAGAATTGCCTATGGGTCCAGTCCCAGTCTCGGCTGCGGACTACTAAGACAAGTGGTCAAACTCAAGTTACTGTCCTTGCAGCTTGCTCTATATGCTTACACTGTTGTTACAGAAGAATTGCTGTTACAGTACGGTAGTTCTTATGCTCAAACTATCTCTCAAAGCAGTGCTACTTACTTTTAGACTAAGATCTGTGCAGGAGCCAGGACCTATCACCTTTTATCAGACAAAAATCAGACCATAGTGATGGACGGACAGAGAACAGAATCACCATTCAGTGGCTGGCATTATCAGTGTGATACGACGGCTGTTTGGCGTATAGTATGCTTGGTAACGTGCCGCTGTAGTCTGCTTTGTAACGTACATCAAACAGCCATTGACTATCGTGTTGTTGCTTTCGGCATACATCCAGTTTCAAGAGCGGCTTTTCAATCACTATGGGAATGAACAAGCTTCTGCCGGTTTTTTTTTCTTTCAAAGTTTCAAAACTGCGTTTTTTTCTTTCCTGCATATAAAGCATAATGGCTTCAAAGTTTTTAAATTGCAGTTTCGGCTAAGGCTCCGTCCACCTTTTAAAGCCCCTTACTGATGGACATGACAGGCTTATTAAGCCATTTCAACACTCCTAGCTTTACACTGATTTCATGCCCCCCCCCCCCCCAAATAAACAAATAAACGAACAGCCATCATCACACAGTGCTCAACTATAGTTTTATGAAACTTACCCCTATCATAAGATTGTGGTAAATAAAGTACTCCAAGAGTAAATAAAATAATGTTCCATCATGCCACACCCACGAACCATTAATTCAGTGTTCATTATGTGGCATGGCCTCCCCACATCGTCCTATTAGCCTTTTTGAGGCATGGTGGACACTATAGGAGTGCACTGTTTGGTTTGGGTGTATACAGACAAATTTTCCCAAACCTATAATAGTGTCATAGAATTGTGCCCACCATATCTCAAAAAGGATCATAGTGTTTTTGGAATATCAGGAATTCTTTTGAGGAGAGGTATATTTCTGTGAGGGGAAGAGTTTGTTGAGTGTGTTAAACTATGGGATTTTTAAATATTTGTATTCACTTATTCATTAATTGTTTTTTTATATTTTTGTATATATATATTTTGCATTATTATTTTAAATTTTATTCTATTATTGTTATTATTATTTTAGGGGGGAAGGGCTCCCTCTGCTGCTTAGTGCTTATTGTGCATGGTACACCACGAAGCGTCAATTAAGACGTGATTATCAATGAAGACGACAATGACAGCAACGAATTCACTTCATCACGGCTCTCGTGACATCAGCAAATGGGTTTACTGACCACTGTCCATAAACTAAGGTGGAGTCCGAATCAAGTAACTATGGGCTTCGACTATGGTCAGTGGCTGCAGTGACAATATTGAAAAATTGCACTTTTAAAAGATACGGCCATATCTACCGCTGCTGATGCCTTTACTTTGGACACGTCATATACAAACAAAAAATACAGTCACTTCTAAAATATCTTTTAATATCTCTTTAATTTTTTATTATTTCATTATGCCCAAGTTATGTGTTGGGCTGTGCTTTTTAATACTACACTCAGTTGTAACACTTTAAAACATTGAGTAATCTATATTATAATGAGTTGTGCTCTATACATTAAATTATACACATTCTGCACTTTACAAAGGTGTCTCAAGTTTGCCTTAAAAAAAAGAAGATATTTTCACACTTTTTGATTGTGAGATGAAACAAACAAAAAGAGGTGGCTAAGGAGTCGAAGGGATGGTACAAAACTGGGAAAAAAAGCACAAAAAAAAAGAATAAAACTAACCTGTCAGTATTTTGTCATTCTCTTCTTTTGTTTCTACTGCTTTAAGCTTGATCTGCTTTAGAAACCTTTTTAAATGGTCTTTTATAGACTTTTAAACTAGACATTTAGTCACCATTTTGTCAAGATGGCATGGTTTTTTTCCCAATTACGATTTTGTAAACAATCAGGGAGATATTTAGTAATAACAATACTTTAATACCAATTGAAGTAAAGCTGCTTGAAGAATTTGTACGGACAGAAATCAGAAAGATATTTAGAGTTCAGGATAGTTGGAAAAAAAGTTTCCATAAAGTTTTGGAAAGTTGTTCATCAGAACATGGAAAGTTTGGTTTATTTTCAGGGAACTTTTTGCAACATCAGGGCCAGTTTGCAGCTGTGTTTCAAGAAATCAATCGTTCTAAATTCTCCTTGAAACAGAGCTACCAACACTTCCTGGGTTCTGCAGAAAGTTTCCTGAAAAATAAAGCAATCTTTCCATGTTCTAATGAACAAATATGAACATTTCCCAATTATAGAAAATGCTTCCATATTAAGTTGAATAGAATTCTAAGTATCTGCATGATTTCCGTACAAATCCTTATTGCAGCTTTACTTCAATTGATATTGAACTATTGTTATTACAGTCATAGTATTTTCTAAAAATATCTTTACACAGAATTTCAACTTTTAAATAATCTTGTTTTCAGTAATGTACCATCTCTTCATATATAGTCTTCATGAACTCAAATCTGACAGTCCTTCAGTTTGATAAGTCCGCTGAATTCTTTCTTATTTACAATCGCAAACAAATTGGAGGAAATAAACCCTTATTATTGAAATCTACCAAAAGAAAAACTCCTTACAAAAGCCGTTTTGTTGTCTATTCACACACCTTTTCAAATAAGCTACCGATAAAAAACAAAACAAACCAGTTACAAATAAATAAATCAATTAAGTAATGGTGTGAAATATCTTGATATATATACAAGTGCAGATCAATTTTACAGTTTCTTTTCAACTTTTTGTTCAATTTAATTCATTAAACCGCTCCTCTGTATAGGGATGGGTTAACAAATCTATATTTGTACACGATGTCATGTTATTAAATCTTAAATAGGCACAATTTCATCAGTTTAACATTAACACAGATCAGGGTCTTAGTTTAAGTACAAAGCCAGGACCCAATCTTACAGAGCTGATTGAAACTAAGCACAATTGAATTAGCAAAACAGAAAATAATTGTGCTTACCAGAAATAGGTTTGTATGTTCAGTTTGCCGTAACACCACATATATTTATCTTCTTTGCTGTGTAGATTTATTCTTTGAGAACTTGTCTTGCTATTTATAATACTGCTGTAGAGTAGACTTCAGAATTCTGGAGACAACTTAGTTCTGAAAAGAGCGGTTCTGCTTATTAAAAATAGGAATAGGTTACCAACCCAAATTCGACGTCATTATGTAAAACGTTTCACTGGTTTCCTGGTAATATTTGCTCAGCAGAAATTTGTCATGTAATACTGTATGCTTCAGTAGCTCTGTGACACTGGGCCCAGATGTATAAAATGTTGCTTAATTTATTCGATTTAATTACATTTTCCTTCTGATTTCTTTGCACAGTTGTGACAAAGAACGTCATTCTGTAAAATTCCCTTTGTTTTGTTTTTATCCTTAAACTTATTTATTTATTGAGCTACTTTTCACAAATCTTTCAGAGCTTTAAATTTCACTTGAAAGCCCATTATTGAGAAATACACATGTGTAGCATCTGCCAATTGATGGCTGGTGGGAAGGGTGGCGGTATAAACACACGACACATAGAGCAACACTGAGCTGAAATAAGTACAACGAGAATCCCTAATATAACTTCCAGTGATGGGGTCAAGTGAGGTCGATGACCTTCAGAGTCTACCCATCAACAGGTGAGACTAATCTCAATCTGCATCCCATAACCAGGGCCCCCTAAAAAAAATCATAATAATAATAAATTAACAAAATAAAATTAAAAGACAACGTAACAAAAATAATTATAATAATAATAGTGAAAAACAACCAATAAAAAAAAAGACATTTTTGACTGCAAGTTTTACACATTATTTGTCAAATTGTAACAAATTTGTTGATAAAAAAAGCCTTTAAACGCATGTGGCAAGCTTAAATAACATCATAAAAAAGCTACAGTTACAGCATTGTCTCTGACCATTCATACTTCCCAAAGCACACAGTGGGTAAAACTCCTCAACACATTCGGTGTAGGTACATGTATTAAGACAATAATTTAAACTGTACACACTTACACAATGGGTTCAGCTTTTTAAAATGTGGATATAAAATGCACCCCATGCCCTATGGAGGCCATACAAGTCTACACAGAGGAATTGTACACAAAATAAATACCCCCCCCCCCCCCAAAAAAGAAGGAAATCCACAAACTTCATGAAAGTGGTCTATGAATAATTCATAGCAGTCACTTGTGAATGATTCATATAGTCACTTGTGAATGATTCATATAGTTACTTATGAATAATTCATTTTTCATGTTGGACATTGTGACAATATTTAACCGTCAATAATGTGGGTGCTTGGGATGGGAAATTCATCCAAATAACTTGAGCAATTTAGTGTTGTTAACACTATTACTATGGCATCAGCCATGAAAGTAAGACTTTCATTTTATGGTGTGGAAGGAAAACGGATGACAATGAATGAACCTCTTCTTGGAAGGGGTGGGGGGGAGGGGGTTGGGTGGTTACAAGAAGAATCAGAGGTGAGATACACACTATTTAAACTCCTGGGTCAGAAATGACCCGGATTTAGAGTCTGACCCATTTTGACTCAGATTCTGCATCGGTTTGACACGGTTTCGGGTCAAAGAAACATATCTCAACTCTGGTTCTTTTCAGAACCACTACTTCTTTCCAGAAGACATTAAAATGCATCTTTTGTCAACCGCTGTTTTCCTCTTGTGCCCACAAAAGATGAGTTTCTTTATCTGATGTTAGATAATCCCATATTTTCCATAAGTAGATTTATCTTATTGGTACCATGGAGGTAGGTACCAACAACCCCTTGCATATGATGTCACAAGCTCAAACAGCGCCCTCACTGAGGTCAAAGGTTGACAGGTAGGTGTGCATGGCACATAACACACGTGCACATTTCCATTGTTTGACCTCAGCAATGGCGGCTTATGCAATGGGTCTAATGCAAATAGTTTTCATTTTACAACCCTGTCACATTCATATGTTAAAAAATAAATAAATAAATAAATGAAAACAACGACACAAAAAACTAGGTTTGACAGCTTTACACCGTTACTTTAAATGAACTGTGGATGTGACCTCAAAATAAACATGTTTTCCCTTAAAAAGGGTATCCCTGGTGATTGATAAACATTCGTATAATTATTTACATTATTCACACAAAGATTTGTAACATGTCCGACAACGGTACTTTCATAAACAGTTCCTGCTGTCAAGGTTGTACACCCATGTTTGGTTTTTTAACTTTTCAAATATTTAACCAAAACAAACTACAAAACTACCTCAATGAAAAATGGAGAAATAAATTCAACTAACAAAAATATATATTATGCATTATTTGTTAATAGGAAGAGTAGCAACAAGTAAAAAATAAACAGATTACGAAGAATTACGATTTTTATTTTAATTATTATTTTCTCTTCTTTTTTTCTTCAGGCATACTACTTTTGAGTCAGAATTTTACTTTTACTTTTCTTCTTGGCAATCTTTCTGAAGTAACAAAAAAGCTTACACTTTAAGACGCTCTAATATTTGTGGCCTGTATACAAGTTACAAATTTCCAAGATTCAGGACAGTTCCAGACCGAATTGTTATGCAATCTGCATTGTTCTTACTTGTCACCCAAGGGTTGGAGTATCAAGTTTTAATAGAACTTTATTGTGGACTTTGGCAAGAGAACAAAACTACACCACATTATAAATTCATCTTGAATGATCACACACTAATATTATTATTCGAGCACACAGGATTCACTCTAATACTTGCCATATCATTTTCATGTGAGAATGTAGCCAGATTTTGAAGAAAAAAAACACAAAAAAAATTTCGACCCTTAGGGGAACCCGGAGTAATCAATGTTTTAAAATATGTTGTGTGGGTGGGCTCAAAAGAAATAACTCCGAAATTCCAGTCTCCAATTCAAATAATACATAGGCGCGAGTTTCAAATTTCAAAATTGTATCTCGTTGTAATAGCCCGACGTACAACAAAACAAGTCGTGCTGAGATGCAATGTTTTTGCGTTCGAGAAACCAAAATCGAGATACAACGTTTTTGCACTGACGCGACAAATGTATGTCTGAACCTGCAAGGCTAGTTTTTTTTCCTTCAAAAATCTATATCAATCGAAATGAAAACCTTAAAAATGACATGGCAATATAAAAGAGTCTGACACCCTTTGACATGGGACTTCAACAACAAATAAACTGTATGGGGATCAGTCTGAACACTTCATAATACTGACAGGGTTCAGGAATGACAGACTACAATACAAAAGACCGATTGCCTCTCCAAATCACGCTACCTATGCAGCTATCAATAATCAACAAACAAGGCATCCTCCGTAGGAAAGCGCCATTGTTGTAAAGTACATGAAAGATTTCTTTCTCGAAATCCGTGAAGAAGATTCGATAGATTGTACCAGAGACCTTTTTAATACCGGAGTGGCTGAATAAAGCCAGTAAGCACAGTTCCAGCAAGTCTTGGAAATTCTACAAAAAACATTATGTTCACGATATGGTGCTCACACAGACATTCGCGATCACACACTTTTCAAATCTGAAACCATCCAAAAGAAAAGGCTTTCCAAAACTGTAAGATTCTTTTGTCTATTTGAAATTCCAAAAGGCTAAATGTTCCAGTTTCCCAACGCTCTTTACTTTTATTACAGTGATTTATTACAAGCAAAACACCGGGTGGCTACATCCGATGTCATCATCGTCCGACGCCGGTGGTGCATAGCTCAAAATAAACCTCTTTTGTAGTAGAATACTGGAAATTTTTGAAACAACATACAACTTTCATAAAAGGACTCAGTAACTGTGTTATTATTTACAAAATTAAAAAATAAAGCCGACTGTTGGTGTTCTCACTCTGTCACTAGTCTTTGCACATCTTTGCCAATCCGCTGAGATGACGTAGTACCCACTATAAGTCACGTGATAACATGTAAGCATTGGACACGCAATCGGTCTATTCATCTGGTGGCGGTGAAACATCAACTTGGAGCATTTTAAATTACATGTCAAAAGCTAAACAAAATTGTTCAAAAACAAAATCAGTTCAAAAACCATCAGGGAGGGGTACGGCATTGGTGATGCAACCCTCAAGCGAGGCACCATTGTTGATGCAATGCGACCTCTGACACGTTGTCAGTACAATGCTTCCAAGCTTTTTCCATAGGTTAAGAGGGTTTGTTATTCCTTTTTTGTGTGTGTGACAATTTCTTTTTATCTAAATGTCTTGTTTACATGTCCAGATACTGCCTGGGTAAATTTAAGATTATTTGTTTGCTTAATTAATTAAGGTTTATATTTTAGTTTCATCGCCCGTTGACAATTGACATACTGATTTTGTACACAGAGGATGCCGGCAGAGTTTTTCGCTACCCCCTCCTGACCAAACCACTCACTCCTATTGATTGACACCCCCCTCTTAAGATTTGAGGCACGTTCCAGCTTAGGATATCATGGCATATGAGCTTACTGGTGTCTACGATGTGGTTGAGACGACCAAAATAACAACTTATGTCAGCCAGCAAGTGCAGGGTTGATTAAGAATCACTTAAAGCAAACTAATAATTGCTTGAGCACAATTTCATGGAACTGTTTACAGCAGAACTCTGCTTAGCAAAAATAAGCAGGGAACCAGTAACAAACTGTGCGCAAAAAACTGTTTTTCCCGGTCTGGTAACCTTTTTCCAGTAAGCAACATTGTTTGGTGCTTAAGGACAAAAACTTAGCACAAAACCAATTTTGCTTTATAGAATAAGTTACCAGCCAAAACGCCATGTCCTATGTACCATTTGTGACTGGATTCCTGCTAATTTTTGCTTATTTCAAGAAAACTTTTCTTGTGTCACTCCCAAAAATCTTTAAAAGAAACATTTTCTAGGGGGCGACACAATTTTTGTTTTCTTAACTATGAGTTTCTTCTTTTTCCAAGAATACCACTTTTAGCAGTGTCTTAAAAACATTTTCCAACCACATGAGCACCTTTTTATTGAATGAAAGTTGTAAATTCTAGATAAGTTAGGTAATCCTTTAAACTTACAAATCTAGGCCCTATCTTTAGACCCTGTTAAGCAAATTCTGAACAGACTAGGGGCCTCAAAACAATTACGCTTGTTGAAAAAATCACCTGCGATTAATCCTTAAATACTGGAAATAGACATGGAATGATTGGCTTATAAACTCTTTGGTACAATACCGCTCATTGGTCGAAAAACAAAAAGAAAACTTTAAGAGCTAACTGTTTATTAAGCGATGCATTTCATCATTCAATTCATCTATTGTGGTGGAATTGAGAGTTTTAAAAGATGGGACATTTTTTACTTCATCATCGTAGAAATTACTCATATGGTAGTGGCAGTCCCTTTGCATGGTTAACAATTGTGACTTTGAAAATCAACACATTTTATACCAAAAGCTCTTCCAGTTAAAAGAGTTTGTTAGTTAACTGCAATAGGTAAAATTTGTCCAGAATATTTGGGATTAAAAGGAAAGCAAAGGTTCAAATATTTATTGTCATGTTACAAAATTAATTTGTACAGTCTTAAAATCAGCATTTTGTTTCTTTTTGCAGACTGAGAAAATAAGCTTGCTCCGTAATGGCATTTCATTAATACAATTTCAGGACATCAAATCCTCAAAACTTGCTTTCAAAAAATCTGTCCAAACATTAATAATAAAAAAAGTCACAGAATAAACACTTAATATTAAAAAAAACTATAGAGAAAGTAGTTGTAAGTGATAGCTAATTCCAAGATGCAGTCACGTGACAATTTGGATGACCTATGACACGACTAATCACATTCGCGTCTCCTCAGACTTGGAGCTGTGATTTCCGAGCGACTCCCTGCTGCGTGATTTAAACTTTGTCGACCCACCAAACCGATAGTCCGGCGTGGACAGTTCAGCGTTCCCATGATTGGTGTCCGGCAAAGGGTGGCCCATGAGGGCGATAGTCTCTCCATCCTCGATGTGAACCGAGTCGTGTTTGTCATTCTGCAAATGGTCCTGCAAGTTCAAATGGTAATCTGGAATAACTGTTGTGTCGGAGACGGTGCTGGGTGTGTCGTTCCCTAACCGGGCCTCAGAGTCCACACTTCCGTCCAGTTCCGTTCCGGGGAGCCCCTTGTCTAGGTACTTCTCGGCGATGTCGTACACCTCGGGGGCCGAGTCCTTGGGGGAGTCATTAGGGGGTGTAACCTCCAGGGCGTTTGCGTTAGTGATGCTCAGATTTGTCGGCTTGCGTTTCTCCGACTTCGTCCGCCGATGCCAGAACTTTGACGGGCGCTGGTTGCGCTGTGTCCCCGTGCTGGCTAGCGTCTGGCTGCGGGCTCGGTACCAGTTGTCGCTGTCCAGTGAACTGTTTCTCGCCGAGTCCGACATCTGCCGCAGGTTACTGCTCTCAGGCACAGCGGTCATGTAGCGCGCATTTTGCCAGTCCTTGTTGTTTTCTGTTTCGTGACCATGACGAGGCACAGATTGCACCTTGAAGCTCTTCATTTGCTGTTCTGCAAGATACACGCTCTGAAGTGCACGATACACAAAATGGTATTCATCCTACACAAAATCAAAATAATACACTTATTAGAAAAAATGGTAAATCAATTCTTCAATAGGTTGATAGACACCTTTAGGTGATCCTCTGGCTGCCGCTTCCCAGGTTGTATCGTGAACTTGGGTGTGATCCCTGGCTACACGGCAGTTACAGGTTGTATGGCTTCTGACTGGCACCCCAGAACAAAGATATTGACAAAATAGGGAAGATCGCCAACATAGGTCTAGATAGCTCCATTGGTAGACTGCGGCATGTTAATCCGGAGGTCGTTGGTTTAAATTCCGCTCTTGTCAAATTTTCTTTGTTCAACACAAAACTTGTTATTCCAACCATCATTATTAATTTGGCCATTTCATAAGTTACTACAAAATACAGCACACTTCATGGCTGATTGCTCTTGGATGCCATCTTGGAATTCATCTTCGTTCGGGTGCCGCAAATCACTATACCGAACTACCACTATAGCGAACAAAATTCATGACCCAGTGTTTTTAAAGTGGGATTCTACTCTAGTTTAAAACCAGAACACCTAGAATCTTCCAAACCAAATTTTACTCAATAAGGTTTTCCCTTGTGACAAAGACCAAAGGGTAAAGGTCAAGTGTCAATGTAATACCCACCTTAGCTGTGAACATCCTTGGTCTCTTATTAGCGTAGAGTTTGATAGTTTTGTACACATCAACACTGCCCTCTATTGTAAGCTGTTGGTGCAAGGTGAAGAGAGCGCAGAACGTTCCTGCAGTCCGACCCCCATATCTAAAGGTTGATGAAAAATAGTCATGTTACCAACCAAGGTGAATACCAGTGAGACATTACCACTGAATTTGTATATACACAACATGACTCTATTGTGATAGTAATATTATTTAATTGGCATTTTATAGCACTTTATAAACCACAGATTCCTTGATGCACTTAACAATTTAAAACTAGTAAAAATCTTAATTATAAAATAAACATTTTTAATTTATGTAACTATTTATACTGTAAATAAGCCATTTGCGAGTTAGATTTTAATAATGTCTGGTATGATGACTTGTTAAGTCACAAGGTACGGCTGCAATTTGAATTCCTGAGACTATAGAGACAGTTGCTATGTCAAATAGTTTGGGGCAAGCTTTTGTATAGCAACCTCTAGATGAGCAAACCCTAGTACCATTGTGCCATACACATTCATTCAGAGTTGTGTATGGGTGTTTGCTAACTCTATGCAAAAGCTTGCCCCGAACCATGAGACATAGCAACTGTCGCTTTAGTCTGAGGAATGCAAATTTAAGTTGGGAGTTGTGACTTAGCAAGTCAATGTACCATAAATTATTCAAATCTCACTCGCAAATGGCTTATTCCAACATACTACTGAGGCCTGACAAATAATTTTTGTTGCCTGTAACATGCTGGAGAAAATGAGGGTCGGTAGCTTGGAAAAATAAATAATTTTAGAAAATTTGTTTACATGAACACACCGAGAAATGAAATGAATAAATAAGCGATATGGGAATACAAAGAGATTTTTATGCAATAAAATTTGAAAATAAAAATGTTAGTTAAGTCTTGATTTTAGGGCCTAGTTTCATAGAGCAAGCAGAAAGAAACAGGATACAGTCACAATGGTGCATGTGACATGACATTATGTCTGGTAAGCAACATTCCTTTTGTGCTTAGCTACTTAACGTGCTTAAGCAGCTCCACGAAATTGCTGGTAATAAAGAGGTGAAACATTCAGTCAGTCAGGAAACTTTTCAGTCGGTCACGGAACTTGTTATTAATAGAAAATCGGAATAAACATTTATGAAGGTTTCTTTCCAGTCTATTTTTGGATACCTGTCATGCACTGTGATTGGGCCGACCACGTCTTTGTTTATTTGTGCGAGCATCTGACTTCTTTCCTCCAGTGCGTATATAAGGTCAAAGGCCGTATGGAGTGGGGAGCAGCTATCTGGCCAATAGCTGCAATGGTACTGCTTCACTGTTAACTGGTCTTCATCCTATATTTAAATGGGAGGGAAAAGATGGGTAAGAAGTTGACGGAAATGCAACTGCAGTTTGTCAAGGGGGAAAAAGGGGAATCAGCTGATCAGCTAAAAGTTGCTTAAAGGAACATTACAGAATCGGTAAAAAAAAAACTTGTAAAATATACTTTTTGATCACAGATTTACATAAAACTTACACGGTCTAATGATGATGATAGTAGAAAACATCCCTTGAAATATTTATGTCTGTAATGCCATATTTGATGAGAAATTAATAAACTCATTTTCCAATTGGAGTTTATTGCTCAGTGAGCGTTTTATTCATTTGTTGAATCTATATGATTTCATGCAAAATGTGTAATTAGTTTTTCACTATTTTCTTGTGACCCAGATGGCCGATCGATCTCAAACTTCTACAGGTTTGTCAGTTTATGTATTATGGAGAATTACATAAAGTGCTTACACTGCCAGCAACTGTTTTGTTAGCAAAAACTAATTCTGTAATGTTCCTTTAAGAGAGTTCAATTATCATTGAGCTAGTGGCCAAGCGATCCAGTGTATTGATGGCCTAGTCATCGGACTATTTCATTTAATTTCATTTATTAATTTTGGTTGTCAAGCTAAAGCGAACTTAATCACTATACTAGCCAAGAACCCCGTAGAGAGAAGACTATGAAGGAAGTTTTAGTTTTAGGTGTGGGAGGAAAACCCCAGAGAAATATTCCAGTAAAAAACCCACGCAATCAGGCAGGGACTGAAAAACCCAATCCACGTAGTTACCCCGGTGTGATTTGAACCGGGGTTCCAAGAGGTGGAAGGCAAGGCAAGATACCACTACGCCAACCTGACTAGGGGTTCAAAGTCTAGTCGTGAAGCTTGTGTCCTTAAACAATAATTGCTTCTCTTACCCCAGGTTTATAAAATAATGGGAACCTGTGAAGGTCGAGACGGTATTATGTTGGATTAACACTTAAGCGCTGGGATAAGCAGCTTGAGGTTATATGCTCCCCAGGGAAATTAGAAAGCTTGAGGAATGGTCTAAGCATGCCTAATGAACAGGGATAACAATGTTGTAAGACGCCTTTATCTAGGGGTGCGTTTTCGCGGTCCTAACCAGTACCTGTTTCGGTTGACTTGGCCATTGGTTAATCACTGGGCAATGACCGAAACAGTTATTGGTTACGGCCGGGAAAATGCACCCATGGTCACTTGGATTTGTGTACTGTATAAGAACCCTTTATTAGTATTCACTTCATTAACATCAAACTTTTAACTTGGGAGGATAGCAGCAGCCTTATGAGAGAGAACAAAAACAACACAAAACTTCTGGATGGTTTTGGGTTCCGGTAGATGGTTTATTCATTTCCACTTATAGGTAGGGTCATATAGTGGTCTGATTTTACAGGCCAGATTGTCAAGAAAGACACAATATGAGTTACCTGTGAAAGTTTCAGCTGAATAATTGTTGAGGAAACAGAAGAAAAAAAACTGTCACAATATTTTCATCAAGAATGTGGAGCCCATCTAAGTTTAACTAGGTTGATGCATCTATCAAATGCATCTCAGGCCGCATCATTCACAAAAGGACACCCCCCCCCAAAAAAAAATAACGTCTCCAAAACTCGCCCTGAGGTGAGTCTTAGAGAATCAAATGTTTTGACATTGATTGATTTCTAATCAACAGGGGCATTTCCACCTTTATAACAAGTAAGCTTTCGGATAGAAATAACACCATATTTATATATTTATTTTTTTGGGAGGGGTCATTACCAAGGTATGACCCGACCTTTGACCTGACTTACCTGTGAGCAGCTGAGTAGAAATTCCCTTGTGATGAAGGACATATTGGAATGCTCCTCATCGCACAGCGTTACTTTCATCGTTCCGATAGTCAACGATTCACCCTTATTGGTCGGCCAGTAGATTGGCGTATCATCCTGCAAATGATACCAAAATCATGTTTGAACCGAGTGGTTTTGATACGTCTGTGAAACCATTTATCATATAAGAGTGCTATGTAAATATCTATATTATTCCAATTGTTATATGGGTTTTGAGGCAGTGCATGGTGAGGTATCAATGTGTATTCAGTTTGCAGTAACACCATGTGTATATAACTACTTTGCTGTGTGGGTTTGTTATTTGAGAACTTGTCTTGCTATTTATTCTACTGCCGTGTAGTAGATTTAAGAACTCAGGAGAACACAAGGGGAAATTGTTCAGGACTGCTACTTTTGATAAGTAGATTAAGGGGACTTCTTGTTATTAACTTCACTACCGCGAAGTGAGTTCTTTATTGGTCTCAACATTTCTACTAGCCTGCTCTAGTCATCGTCAGGAGACTGAAGAGTGTTTGAGATGCTGGTCTCTTTATAGGGATTCAGAGGTTTCAGTGTAGAGTCAGCACTACTTCCAGTAGTTGTTATAAATAAACATAATTCCCTAGGGTTATTTTAATGGGATCCTTCCTCACTCTAACAACTCCACTACCATATGGGAAAACTCAACACCCAAACTGTTGGACTCTTATTATGGTGGTTTGCTTGACCCCATGACTAGTGCAATCCTCAACCCAACAGAATTTTAAAAAAAAACATCCAGTTGTTTATAAAGTATAAGGGATGGCATTTAAACTTCTTGTTGGGATACTATTTTCCCAATCATATGACCACGGTGGTCAAGATGTTTGGTGGTCTTAGGGTGGAGTTTCAATTTACCCCAACTCCCTTGGGTGGTTTACCAGGATCCTCCTTCCTCACTCTTAAACAAAATCCACAACCACACGGTAACTCAACAACTGAACCATTGGACTCTGATTAGAGTGGTATGCCTGATCCCATGTAAAGCATAATCAGTTTACTAGTACAGTCCTCAGTCCGACACCATTCAGTTACTCAACACCCAAGCTGTTGGACCCTGATTATGGTGGTATGCCTGATCTCATGTAAAGCATAATCAGTTTACTAGTGCAGTCCTCAGTCCAACACCATACAGCAACTCAACACCCAAACTGTTGGACTCTGATTATGGTGGAATGCCTGATCCCATGTAAAGAAGCAGTTTACTAGTACAGTCCTCAGTCCAACACCATACAGTAACTCAACACCCAAACTGTTGGACTTTGATTATGGTGGAATGCCTGATCCCATGTAAAGAATCAATTTACTAGTACAGTCCTCAGTCCAACACCATTCAGTAACTCAACTCCCAAACTGTTGGACTTTGACTAGGGAGGTTTTCCCCTCCCATGTTAACCTCCATGTACTTCATTTTACCTCATCTTTGTCTGTCAGCATGACGATGGTGGTGGAGTTACATTCCCACAGCATCCTCCAGAATTCACACATGGTCTCCTTCATCGGATATTGGGTCACGATGAACTCCTTGTTTCGACGGTAACCCTAGAAAGACAAAATCAACATCCTCTCATCGGTGGATATCATAATCTGGGTTGGTAACATTATACACAATTGGTCAGCAATGATCAGAAAGACCTAAAGTTAAAGGTATTATGCAGGATTGGTAGAGCTGACAGAATAGTCGCAGACAATGTTCACGTTTTGTGTGATCAACCATAATACAAGAAATAACAAACCTGTGAAAATTTGGGCTTCATTTGTTGTGCGAGTCAGGAGAAAATAGTGAAAAACCATGCACAATTTTCAGCATGTAAACATGTTGTCCTTAATTTTGATTGTAACAACTAAAATCAGCTGTTGTTTTTTTTAAAAGGTTTTCAGATCAAGTTTTCCCAAATATGACTTTGTTTCAGAGGGAAATATTTCACAGAACTATGAACTTCATAATCAGTAAGCTTTCAGACTAAAATAGACACAACCTAATCACCCATTAAAAAATGTTTGGTTTTGCCAAATAAAACCACCATGTATTAAGAGAAAAGAGATGAAGATTTATTTATTTCATCGTATTTACTGTTACGTGTCGACACCTTGCTCAACACGAGCCTATCCTGTACACACAAGAATTGACTCAGAAAAAGGCAGATCGTATGAGGCGCATTTTACGCAGGCGCATTTTGCGCAAGCGCATTTTGAGCAGGCACGTTCCGCATTGTGCAAAGGGATCAGTATTCTTTGTTCTCTTACACGGTGCCTTGAGCACCTTTTTTTGTGCAGACGTGTGCTCGTTAAAAACACTGGACACTATTGGTAATTACTCAAAATAATTGTTAGCATAAAAACTTACTTGGTAACGAGCAATGGAGAGCTGTTGATAGTATAAAAACATTGTGAGAAACGGCTCCCTCTGAAGTAACGTAGTTTTTGAGAAAGAAGTAATTTCTCAGTAAAATGTTTGAATTGATTTTGAGACCTCACGCGTGAGGTCTCGCAATCAAGCATCTGAAAGCACACAACTTCGTGTGACAAGGGTGTTTTTTCTTCCATTATTGTCTCGCAACTTCGACGACCAATAATTGAGTTCAAATTTTCACAGGTTTGTTATTTTGTGCATATGTTGAGATACACCAAGTGAGAAGACTGGTCTTTGACAATTACCAAAGGTGTCCAGTGTCTTTAACTCCTCGTGACTATTATTATAGTTATCGTCCTCTTTCTTACCTGTAGGAAGGAAGCATTGATGTAATCGGAGCTCTCCTGTCCAGCGACCCCGGAGATGGACACTCGGTTCCTTTCAATTGGAAGCAGCTCATTCTTACGATTCTTGCTGCGGTTAAGAACGTGACGCGCCTTGGCAAACTCGTAATCTCGAATCTTCTGATGTGTTATGAACTGCAAAATGAAACGGGGGAGGATGGGGAGATAGCAGCATTTAAGAAAACTGTTGGCACAACCGTTAAATAAATCACTCATTTGGGCAGTAAGGTTGGCGTAGTGGTATCTTGCCTTGCCTTGTACCTCTGGGGACCCCGGTTCAAATCACACCGGGGCACTACGTGGATTGGGTTTTTCAGTCCCTGCCTGATTGCGTGGGTTTTCCCTGCAATATTTCTCTGGGGGTTTTCCTCCCACACCTAAAACTGAAACTTCCTTCATTGTCTTCTCTCCACAGGGTTCTTGGCTAGTATAGTGATTAAGTTCACTGATCTCAGAGTCCTTGGCTGCACAACCAGAATAAATTAAATGCAAATGCAATGAAATAGACAAACTTCCTTCCTTGTCTTCTCTTCATGCGGTTCTTGGCTAGTATAGTGATCAAGTTCACTGATCTCAGAGTCCTTGGCTGCACAATCAGAATTAATAAATGAAATGAAATGAATTAGAACCTAACTTGCATATTAGGCATATTCCCATGACAATTATGTAATTATTCAGGAATCTATGTGGGTGGGGCTTACTAATGATAAGTACTACAATGTGGCTGTTGTAACTGACCTTAAAGTGGTCGTTGAGTAACACCTTCCCATGCTCGTCTGGAAGAGTCATCCTGTCTGTGTATTGTCTCAACTCACACGCTGGTACCTTGGTGTTACCAGCTTTCAACCACTCAAGGAGAACGTCGTGAATGAACACGTACTGTTCCTGTTTAGGCATGACAACAACAACTAGATTAGCAAAGTAAACACGTCGTCAACGATGTAGACGATCTCAACAGCAACAAAAAAACATCATCAACATGATCCCAACAGCGGGCAGCAAAATATAAATAAAAAACCACCTCAACAATTGCATTATCAACCACAGAATAAGTATCATCATAAACTTGCACAACAACACAATGGTTAAATTCTATTCAATATTCAATATTAGTTGTCCATTTTAAAATCATGAACTTGGCATCCACTGGCCACACATGAGTAAAAACTACAAATATGAGATAAAACAAACAGGTGTATCAACACATGTAACATCAAACAAATAATCTGTTACATGAACAACTGCAGCAGGCCTGGAATTTCATCTCTGAGAGGGCAAGGCCGATATCATTTTGCACTTCCACTCGAAAATGTGTAAACATTATGGGAAACTTATGAAGGGGCACCAAGGCAATGACCAGGGTAAGGGAGGCCATGGCCTCATTGGCCTCTGTTTAATTCCAAGCCTGGTAACCATCAAAACAGTAACAGTTTATGAGAATAACAAATACATGTCAGTTTCCCCCCTAAAAACTTGGGATACAAGGATAAAACATCCAAATTATATCAACCCATTCAGTAATAATTAGTGAACAGTAGTAAAAAAGGTTATACATGATTCAATAACGTTATGATATAGACGGCAAAGAAGGCTTGTCATTATTGTTAACCTAATGATTGACTAAAACAAAGTCAATTCAAAATCATCTGAGATCCTGTAAGCCATATGAATGATTGTTTGGTCAAAACTCACAAGTGAATGCTCAATTTGAATTCCTCAGACTAAATCCAGGGTTGTTATGTCATACGGTTTGGGGGCAAGCTTCTGCATTGCAATCTCCAGACCCATTTGGTGTTTGATGTATGACATGGTGTATTCCCCCCGCCCCCCTCACGTTGAGCCTTCATTGTGTGCTGGGGATCTCAGTTTGTTTGTTTGTTTGTTTGTGTGGTTTTTGTTTGCTTGTTTGTTTGTGTGTGTTTTTTTTTTGGGGGGGGGGCACTTTGCCACATACCGGCATGATATCCAGGTCCCATATTCACAGAGCTGCTCAAGCAGAAATGAGCAGGACACCAGTCACACACAGTACATATGACGTGGTATTTTGGCTGATAACATTATTCTGGTAAGCACAATTTTGTTGTGCTTAGATGCTTTTTGTCCTTAAGCAACACCGTGAAATTGGGGCCCTTATCAGCAAAGACTGGTATCCTTGTAGTGCTACACATTTCGTTGAGAAAAGCTTGTCCCTTGCCATGACATAGCCACACTGGATGTACAGTCTATAAGAGGTTCAAATTGAGCATTCACTTGAGACCAAATAAGGCACTGGGTACCAGACATCATTCAAATCTGACTGGCAAAATGGCTGCTTGAAGATGTCTACCAACCTCAGTCTGCACCAAGTAGTTCCTTTGGGTGCGTATACGCTTGAGGAACCCAAAGACATTGACTTTTTTCTCCTTCTGCATCTGCTTCAACATGCTGTCAATCACGATGTACGTGCCTGTGCGACCAACTCCAGCGCTGTAGGAGCCGGAAAACAGGTGCAAAGAACATGTATTTATAATCAGTAAGTGAATTTGATGAGTTGTTGAACTAGGAGATCAATTCCGCAAGACACAACCGTGCCAGAGCGCAGTAGCAACAATACTCGAACGTTAATTACACGGTAATGTAACCAAGGAAAAAACAGCTGCTCTAAAAGTACACACTTGCCAAGATATAGACAGATGCATAGGGAAATCGTTGACAACTTGGTGTATTAACAGGTTGGATGAGTAACTTGCAATAATGTGTAATTTAATAAACGGCTGCTCAAAATGTTAAAAGGCGGTAATAATAATAATGACGGACATTTTAGTTCACAAATGTCTGTCAGATTTGACACTCCTGGTGCAGCTCATTATGTTTTATAAGGTCTATTAATATAGCACCTTGTAAGGTGTCTACAAGGTGAAGCAATGCAGACTGCAGTCAACCGCTGGTTCGAAACAAGCGCCGGTATGGCGCTTAATATACGCAAGTCAAAATGCAATTTTTTTTTTTACACAAGCCACTTCAAATGAATCATGTTTTCACATGGTAACCCTAAACTGCACAGTTAGACATATCACAAGAGGTCTCTAAACACAGAATGGATCAACCTCAGGACTAATTTGGCTATTTCAAAGTCACACTTCCGGGGGTTATGATCGCGCAAGGCATTCTGGGGGGGGGGGGGAATGGCGCGGCGAGATCGTACACCACTGGGATCGCGGTTGGCAATCCTCCATACCTGCAGTGGACAACCATTGGGCCAGCATCGTCCGGGTTAGTAGCAGACGACTTCTGAACAAACGCAAGCACTGGTATAGTATACGATGGTACTCCATGATCTGGCCAATCGGTGTAGTGAAATTGGGTCACTCTGCGCTCAGGAGCCTTCCCATGCTGCAAAGGGAAAAGAAACAGATTCCAGGGTAGATATCACTCAAATAAATAATAAAACTGGAAAAAAGGAAGGGTCTATAGACTGCATGTCTTATTTTACAATTCTTTTTATACAAAAATCTTGAAAATAAAAATACCCATAGCAATTTGTTATAAAAACACTTTCAATTTATAAATAATACAAATAATTTGCTAAAATTAGCAAAGAAACTTTGGACAAGGATGCTAATTTTGTTTAAACCCCATTTGCCAGTCATGCCATTTGTCAAAGTCAGATGAGCAAATTTTGTTACTGTTTACAATAACCGGAAACAGAGTTCAAGCCTTATTCTTGGGCTTTCTTTAATGATTTGTTAAATTCTTTTGACATTCATATCATTTTATGGTTAAGGTTTACTTTCTCAACAATCTTATACAAAATTTACAAACATAAACTACGTTAAACTAAAGTATTTGAAGAAACATAATCGCGCATATGAAAACCAAATATTGTTGGGATCAACTTTGTCCCATAAGTTCAAAGACTTGTACAGTCTATTGTGTACACTGGTGTGTGCGTAAGTGTGTTTAGCTCCATGGTTTAAGCACCTAGACTATTTTTTATTAACATTTCTTAGTGTGGCTGGCTGGCCTTACAAAAAAAGGTGTGCTTGTTTCTACTTGATGAAATTGATAATGGAAATACTATTTACATATTATCATAGTCAAATCCAAATCAAACGTTGGTAAAAATGCACCTCCTGAGTAGAGATACGCATTAAGAATTAAAGGTATTGTACACTTTTGGTAACAGCTCAAAATCAGTGTCCACATTTTGTGTGATTAAACATATGCATGAACAAACAAACCTGTGAAAGTTTGAGCTCAATTGGTCATCGAGGTCACGAGAAAATAGTGAAAAGAGATCTTATGTGTTTTCTGTTTTTTCAAATTATCGCGCGCGATAATTACTATTGTTTTACTCATTTCTCAGAAACGATAGCATTTTAGGCAGAAATATTTTAAGGAACCCTTTCTACCATTACTTACTTTAAATCAAGTTATGTGTGAATCTGTGAACATTGTGTTTTTCGATCTTACCAATAGTGTACAGGGCCTTTAAGAACTTTCAATGTTATACCATTCACAAGAAAAAGTTGATTTTATGAAATTTTCAGTGGAAAAGTGGAGAATTCAGAAAGGGTATTAAAGATTGATTTCATTCATTTTTCTAAACAATCACTACACTTACAGCTTAAATCTATTCCATGTTAAATTTCACAATCGACAGCTTCACAATAAAGGTAGGGTCATAGATTGGTTTTTGTCAACGTAATGCTGATTTATTGAAAAAAATATATAAAGAAAGATACAATAAAAGTCACACGTGAAAGTCAGCAGAATAAAGTGTCTCCTTGTTGAGGAAACATCAAAAGACTGTCACGGTATTTTCACACGAACGTAGAATCCGTCCACGTTTAGAGAAGTAACGCGGCTCAACCGCATCTCTGGCCACAGCACGTACCCTCAGATATCTGAGAAACGATTCACGCATGAATCCTTTCTCAGATTCAAATGTTTTTATTGATTTCTAATCAACGGGGGGAATTTCAGATGAAATAACTTGGCATGATGCTTACCACCATTACCATCCTTATAGCAAGTAACGACAGGGCCCAACCGCATCTCTGGCCGCGGCACCAACCCTCAACAATTTAGAAACGATTCACGCATGAATCGTTTCTCAGATTCTAATGTTTTTATTGATTTCTAATCAATGGAGGCATTTCAGATGAAATTATTTTGCAGGATGCTTACCACCATTACCATCTTTATAACAAGTAAGCTTTCGGATGGAATTGATGCAGTTCCTTTTTGGGGACATTACCAAAGTATGACCCTACCTTTAACATGTTGAAGAGTGTTTTACAGACTTGACAATGTTTTCCCAATCTACTGATACTGTACCATCACTTTGAATATGAACTCTTAAGAGATCTTAACTTTCTGAACTAGTAACTCCATACACCAAGACGATTGTGAACTAAGTAATCTTTTCTCTTTTGAAATGTTTTGAAAAAAAGAAGGAAAGAAAGAAGGGAAAAAAACCAACAACAACACCAAAACACACATATCTGAACTCTGCAAGTTCCTTAGAAAGGACAGAAAACATGTCATCGTGGAAAAGATTGTCAAATCATCGTGACCCATCCATGCAATGACCTTTTTCGGATTGAACAGAAACTACAGTTCAATCCAGAACAACAGGCAAGTATTGGTGCAGACCACATACAGCCCCTACGGTCCCCCCCTCCAAAAAGATTAACGTAAAAGTTTTATATTTGCCCGTCATACGCTGAAGGAAGTATCTATTAGCAGACGTACAGGAGTACATGTGAACAACGACTAGCTCAACAAATCAAATGAATCGTCGTCCAGCGCTAGCCGACACACATGGAAATCACATCTGACAATCACATGCATTACAAGTGCACTGCCTGAAAAACTCTACCACAGTGAAAAACACAAATTTTTACATTTTTTTAATTTTAAAGATGATTCGCTTCCCTTTGGAAAAGAGGAGAGAGAAATTGTGAGGGTTATGGAAGATAAGGAAGGAATCGTGGGGGGGGGGGGGGGGGAGGGGATGGCTGGTGGATTGAGAAGTGGGATTACAAACACCCATGCAGTACTGAAAACCACAATAAACATCAAGACCTACTGTATTATTTAAGTCCTGTTGGTAGTGATTGAAGCAAGGGAAGAGAGAGAAAAAAAGTACAACAAATATTCAGATCAGAGGATGTTTGAGAGGGGCGTCGAGGCAACAAAGTCTCCTCAACGGATACACAAATCCCCAAACTGTGCACAAAGATCACAGTGCCATTCAACAAAACTATAGTTCATGAGTTCTGTTCACAGCTGTTGTTTCTTGTACGTTTGTTATAGGAGGTAAATAAACCACAAGGGAAACTGACTACTGTAGGTAAATTTTTAATAATTTGAGGTTGAACAAAAACATTATTACGAGAAAAGGGACTTGAATCTGCTAACTCCAGATAAACATGCCGGTGCTCTACCAAGTGAGCTATCTAGCCCTAATAGGGAGACTGCCAACATTAGGGCTAGGTAGAGCACCAGCACCTTTATCAGGAGGTTGCAGGTTCAAGTCCCACTCTGGTCAATTTGTCGTTGTTTAACCCAAAATTTGCTATACGAGATCTGACAAAATGGATGCTCTATCATCGTAACACTTGGTAGGAACGAGAACATTCTGATGAGGTAGACTACAACTGTTGGGTGCGGGCGTTTGAAGGCACTAGTGCAACCATGCAAAAGATAGCAACAATATCTTTTAGTCAAATGAATTCAACTTTCTCTGTGATCCAAGGTCACTGTATCAGATATTCATTAATACCTGGGACAGTTTATCCATTCTGATCGGTCGAGAGGAGATCACTATGGTTCTTTATAATTTTCCCTTGACTTTGTCTCGGTAAACTTATCGTAAAGGACAAGGCCTCACCGTGTTAGAGGAACTAGTTTAAAAACATCTTCGCCACATTTTGATTCCCTTATTATTAAACTAACTAGCAATCTTCTTGGCTTTACAGGTGGTTAAAAAAAACACGTAAATCTGAATGTTCACAAATCCACCACCCACTCCCTGATGACACAAGCATACACGTACCAGACAGTGTTGAATTACGTCGTTTGACGTCACAATACAAAAGGTCATCATTCTATGATTAGACTGTACCTACATGAGGTGTGGCACCCATACTGCCTTAAACCCAGACACTATACCCAAAGTGGGCACGTTTATAACGTGGCACGGTAGGTCATGTCTAGACTGGTCCCCTGTTCATATCCTGTCAGGAATATAGTACAGGGTCTGGGTGTAGCACGTTATGAATACAGTGGATCAAACATCACTCTCAAGGTAATTTTTCAACACGCATTCACGTGAACAATCCACCCTCTACTTTAGGGGGCCATTCAGAATAATCAATGTTTAAAAAAAAATTATATTTTTTTCTAAATTGTTTTGACCCAACCACCCACCCCAATTTTTGATTTTGTTTAATATTGCCTGACAAATTAATATACCCTATACACTGATAAACAAAGTAATGCCTCAAACGAAGCAGAAATTTTACACAAATGCTCTCCTAGCTCATTAATTTGCAATGGCTTTTCTGGCTTTCAGCATGCAACTTTGTAGTTGAAAGAGACAAGAAAATTCCTGCCGACTTCTAAGTCACAGCTTTGACTCATGTTTAAAAAAATGATTTTGATAAATCAAGCTTAGATCCAATGGCTCCAGAATTACTCAATAAGCCTAAGCCAAAGCCAGAGCAAGAGTTAAACCCAGAGCCAGAGTTAAACCCAGAGCCAGAGCCAGAGTTAAACCCAGAGCCAGAGCTAAACCCAGAGCCAGAGCCAGAGCTAAACCCAGAGCCAAAGCCAGAGTTAAACCCAGAGCCAGAGCCAGAGTTAAACCCAGAGCCAGAGCCAGAGTTAAACCCAGAGCCAGAGCCAGAGCAAGAGTTAAACCCAGAGCCAGAGTTAAACCCAGAGCCAGAGCCAGAGTTAAACCCAGAGCCAGAGCCAGAGTTAAACCAAGAGCCAGAGTCAGAGTTAAACCCAGAGCCAGAGCAAGAGTTAAACCCAGAGCCAGAGCCAGAGTTAAACCCAGAGCCGGAGCCAGAGCAAGAGTTAAACCCTGTGCCAGAACCAGTGTCGTAGGGAAATCTGTCCCTGGAGATTCTGTCCCCCATATGGGAAATTAACACGGGCTGAAGGAGGATAATTCAAAAGTGGGTGCTATCAGAAGAAGTTTGTACACAGTTAGCCATATGGGGGGGAACAGAATCTCCTGCCACATTGGAACTGGAACCACAACTATAGCTGAGATTTAAAAAGGCCCTTGTCATTCATGTCTTATACACCCTGCCCAATGGCATTATACAAATGTAGCTCAATGCTTGGATGTTCAGACCATCACAATGATCATGGCATCCGGTAGGTTTGCCCGTGTAATGAAATATCACATCAGGGCTTGGTGCAAAAGAGTGCATGTAATTTATCTATTTGCATTCAGTCAGTGGCTGAAGAACAACAGTCATAATCCATCGTTGCCGCTTTTTGCCTCACTTCATCTATGTAACCCACAACTACTGCAACCTTCACTAACCAAAAACTAAAAGCAAATAACAAACAACATTGATTTAAAAAGTCAAATAACAATCTGAGCTTGTAAATGGGATCATGCAGGTTAACAGCATGCATGCTCTTCAAATTGATATGAAAGACTAATTGCTTTGCTTTTGGTTTACAAAGACAAGGAAATGATGGAAGGTTAAAGATGGTATTTCCCCTCAGTATCATAGCTCCAACAAGACTTACTGAATTGTGAAGATTGAAAGTGAAATAGGTTTAGAAGCTTATAAAGTGGTCTTGATTGGCGACGTTCGCGCTGTTAGCGTAGTCGCCAATATTGAATTACTGGAGAAGGGATATCTGTATCAAACAAACATCTGGATCAAAATAAACAAGATTCATAGACTTGTCCAGTTCCTACGAGCCAGTCCATGTTGCCCTCTACCACGACTAAAACAAAAAACTAGTGTGTCGTAAAGCAAGACTACTTAAAAGTGTGGAAGTACATTTTAACTTTTTCACAGTGAATTATCTTGTTTTCCTTCTATACGAATGCATGCATCCAAAGTGAGGCTTGAGAATCAAATAGTCTGGTCACAGTTTGTGTTTTGATAATCAGCACCTGTTAACCTGGCTGCATAAACAGGGTACTTCACAAAGATGGATGCTATAAAGGATCAATCTAAAGGAGTACAAGACTCAGGTTGAATTTATTTGAACAAAGTTCAGAGCCAGTAGATAAAGTAAATTCAAGCTAAGATTTCTAAACATCCAACCTGATTGTTAAGTTGTATTGAGTTTTTTTTATATAAAAATAACACAAAAATACGACTCCTAAGATTTTATAACAGTTTAGGAGAAATGAGTTGAGCATTAAAAAAAACATTTACCTGGAAAAAAAAATGATTCTGTAAACGAAAATTACAACAAGGAAAAGTTGAACAGTTGTTTGTTCATGGTTGGAGGGGCAAGGAAGAAGGTGACAGATTAGAACAAGACCTTCCCCAACAAACGGATAGCATGCAAACGGACAGCCATGCACACCCTCCAGAATATACTGCAGTCTAAAGACAACATCAAAACTAAAACTACTCGCTTAATATATTACTTAAGCAGCTCTTGGGTAACTCAAGAAAAACAACACGACAGGCAATAGCGCAGTAAAATAGAAGATATGTCACATCCAATATGAGCATAAATGTGGACCTACTGTTTGGATATCCTGAAAGTAACGTAGTCAGTTAAAAGTTTGAAGAGAAATAATGAAATAAAGTTAGTCATACAGAAGACAGTTAAAGGTAGGATACATGGATGGTAATGATCATTCATAAACAAAAGGATTTTTAATCGTACAGATTAATTTGGATAAACTTTACTACGGTACCAACTCACTCTCGACAAATACTTCCGGCAGAAATGCTGCCTGAGCGCGAAAATTGCCTCCAAGTGCTAAGTTCTTATGTTCTTATTTGCCAAATCAAAAATATTAACATACACAAAATCCTTGACAAAGCTTCAACTGGTAACTGCCATTTCTTAAAAAACAAAAACACCTCTTTTATGAAGCTTTTACAGGTTGGTTGGTTGTGTTTATAGAGGACAGGGGTTAACGCACTCTTCAAATCAATATCAATTAACACAATCATATCAGGACATCTACGGTTACGGTACAATTTTCTGTTTGCCACATGCAAACTATCCCCATGCAACTTTGGGTCTTGGTCATGGTGATGGCCAAGAACCAGCTCAGAACGTGTTTAAACAACTAGTTTAAAACCTGGCACCAGACTTTTATTTCCTTTATTAAACCATAGCAACAACCTTAGCAACAGCTGCAGCCGCCATCGTAAAAAGACCTTCGTATGGGAGAAAAACAACATGGCGCCGAAAGTGATAAGTGATGTAGTGAGAACGCCCTCAGAGACTTGCTCCACACATGGTGAGTGTCTCCGTTTAAGTGCAGTCAAATAATAGTCTGGAGTTATTTAAAGACAAAGCCACATTGGATGGCGACTGCCTGAGGCCAGACATAGACCAGTGATGATGTGCGTCATTGGAACGCTCCCCAGGGGGAAGTCTGCTAATTACACCAAGGATTTGACAGTTTGGTAAAAAACAAAGTCGGTAAAGTAAAAAAAGAAAGATGATGTGATAGCAGTTTTTGTTTTTTGTTTTTTAGGGGGGTGGGTTTTTTTTATTTTAATTTTTTAGAACACGCTGCTTTCTAAAAATAAACTTGTGGTGGGGGTGGTGGGGGGAATCAAGGCATTGGGGTTCAATTTTACAAAGCAATTAATTAAGCACAGATATGTGCTGAGCCCGAAAATGCTTAGCAGAAATGGGTTACCAGCCAAAGTCACCACTTAATGTACACTGCTTGTGACTGGTTCCCTGCAAATGTTTGCTTAGTAAAATATACTTGTGGAGCAATGACTTCTGCTTAACATCTTTTTGAAACTGGGACCAGTGGTCTGGAAAGATGGTTGCTTTTTTGTGAAAATCGCCTACTAGTTAACAGAAATTCATCACTGCCAAAGACCCTCAGAAGCAAGTTGGGTTATATTACAACTTGTCATACTTTCAGTACTTCAACACTTAATAGTTAAGGGGGTAATAGTTAAGGATAAAATGGCTTTTTTTGAAACCATGGCTTTGGCCTTGGGTTAGGCACAATGGTACCATGGTTTGCCTACCTGGAGGTAGCTATACAAAAGCTTGCCCCGAACCATATGGCAAAACAACTATCTCTAAGTCTGAGGAATTAAAACTTCAACGGTAACTTGTGACTAAGCAAGTACACCAGACATTATCTAAATCTAACTGGCAAATGGCTCATTCAAGAGGGCTCCATTAAGTTATGAGTTTAGAAATCTCAAAGTCGCCTGGAGCACAAGAACAAACAAGTCTTCAAGGGCGTAGAGATTTCTAGAATAGCGTCGTCGTCGATACGGAGCTTTCCTGAGAATCAACTGGATTGTCGGGAAAGTGACGTATTGAGACTTAAAGCTTCTGGAATTATTTAAAGGTTAAGTGGAGGTCAGAAAGACTTATGTGGCATCGTATTTAACACTTGCAAGTCTTCACAATAACTAATTAATTTCTCTAATGAACGAGTATCAAGCCATATGATATAATCAGCCGTGATTCAGCCGATCTTTGACAATGACCGACTTTTTGAAAATGAAGGATACAACACTGACCGTGTTTTTTTGTTCACAGTAACCAACTGAAATGCACAAAAGCAAAGATTTTGTCCACCTTTAGAGACCGTGTCTAGCATGAAGAAGTGTATGTTGTGTTACCATAGTGATGTTTTTGTAAATCAAATCAGGACCAATACGGAGAAAATGGTCAGACACATTTTTAGTGTCAAGTAATGAGCCACAGGGGAAACTGACTCGGTAAATTTGTTAGATTATTGGGGTTGAACAAAGAAAAATTTATAAGAGCAGGATTTAAACCAACGAACTCCTGATTAAAGTGGCCAGCGCTCTGCCAACTGAGCAATCTAGCCCTATGTTGGCGGTCTCCCTTTTTTGTCAATATCTTTGTTCGGGGGTGCCAGTCAGAAGCCATACAACCTGTAACTGCCGTGTAGCCAGGGATCACACCCAAGTTCACGATACAACCTGGGAAGCGGCAGCCAGGGGATCACCTAGGGAGACCGCCACATAGGGCTAGGTAGCTCAATTGGTAGAGCGCCGGCACGCTAATCTGTAGGTGTTGGTTCAAATCCCGCTCTAGTCAATTTGTCTTTGTTCAACCCCAAATTACAATTTGTAGTATATAAGAAATAGTGTTCATTATCATTACCCTTGGGAGCATGACAAAGATGGCATCAGCAATAATAAAATGTATATTTATATAAAATTATTAAATTACCTTTCTGTGTTTGTGTTTAAGTAGGAATGTCCTGACAACATGGCTGGCGTATTTTCCTTGGTTTCTAGTGTCACTTCAAACTCTCCATAGCGTTCTGGCATGCCCTTAGCTGGCCAGTAGCGATCACACTTCCGCTGTAAACAAAGGACATCACATTCTTTAGACTCTTACATTTCAAAATGATCTAGCTAATTGTTTTGAAGGCATTTTGACTGCTTTGTTTTAGCAGTAAAAAATCAAAATCAATTAACCTCAAACTGTGCTGTTTTTCTTCTTGATGTATGTGAATTAAAAAAGAGAAAACTAAATTCTCTTTGTCTGTTGGTGGCACCTTTTGCAACATATTGTACAAACCACACGACAGTGCCAAAATGGCCCCCGTCAAACCCCACTGCCATCATAATCACACAGTTTGAAGGTTTAGTTTATAAAAGTATTGAACTAATAACCAGAGGGGAAAATGAACTCAAGAAACAACCCTGAGTTGTTGGAGCAAGCTGCCTCTTTGACTTGAGTGGGCCAAGCCCCGTCAAATCTCCACCTTTTCCAGTTAAGCTCTGGGCTATAGCAAAGCACAAAAACATTAGCGCTTACCAGAACAGTTACCAGCCAAAATACCATGTTGTATGTACCGATTGCAACTGGTTTCCTGCTTTTTTTTTTGTTATTTATTTTTTTAGCTTAGCAGATTATTGTTCAGCATTATTGTCTGCTTAAATAGCTGTATGATATCGGGTAAATTAAAAGACATGAAACTGTTGCAGTTAAAAAAAATGCTTGTATTTCTAAAACTGTTTGCGCTGGCGCAATGACATCATCTTTCACCCTCTGAATACTCACCTGTGATGTCATCGTAGCGGGTCACGATTTTGGGAGCACAGGGGTAAAAACACGACCTAATTTTGGCCAACCCCTACTTCCGTTGATACTGTATTGTCATAGGATATGAGTCCACTTACCCTTCCCCTTTCCTCAAGCTTTGTAATCATGACAATAACGATGGTGTGCTGCTCCCACACCATCCTCCAGAAGTCCTCAAAGGTCGTCTTGAGGGGCCCCTGGGCTGCGATGTAGGCTTTCTGTCTGCCATACCCCTAGAGATTCAGAACAAGGTGCCTCTGATTGTTAAAGGTAGGGTCATAGATCGGTGTTTGTCAACGTAATGCTGATATATAGCAAAGTTAGCAAGAAAAATACAATGAAAGTCACCTGTGAAAGTTTCAGATGAATACAGTGTCTACTTTATGAGAAAAAAGCAAAAAACTGTCACAGTATTTTTACAAGAACCTTGAATCCACCCATGATTAGCCAGGTGATTATTTCATAAAATGTTTAAAGTAAATATAATAAGTCGGATCCTTTTTTTGGTATCATGTGAATCAGTATGCATTATTATCCATAAAGATGGTGTCAGCCATAAAACATGGATCCATAAAAAATGTAGTTTTTTTATACGCAATCCTTGGAGATGCACCTTTGTGTCCCACAGCTTATTTTCAATTTATATTTTGCCATTTTTAAGGGTATTTTTTGTGTCTTTTTGTATTTTACGCACTGCAAAATTCCATATTCATGAGCAAAAGTGTGATGTCATGTCAGGCAAAAGTGTCAATGTTGCAATTAGTTTATGCACAAAAAGTGGACAGAATTTAGGATTTTTCGCTGTCGTAAACTTCCTTTTCTCTAGTGATTTGCTAGTGTGTCAGTTCATGACAGTATAAGCCAAAATACAAAATTTTCTCACAAATTCTTTTGAACAAGCAAACTTTGGGGTTCACCATTTCTTTTCAGAAATGAAACAACTGTCTCCCTGAAATGACATCACTTGGACAGCGCCCTCAGTCATCAAGATAAGAGAGGAGCATATTTTAAATGTTTAAAGAAATTAACTTTTCAATGAAATTCACCAAATATGGATGTCGATTAGTTTTCCTACACAAAAGGGGATCAGGAAGAAGCTCAAAATATATTCCGAAGAAATTGTTACTTCAGGGTCCCTTCGAAGCCTTATCACAGAAAGATGTTTCCCGTCAACTTAGTACAATTGTTGAGCGCCGCATGTCTGTATCCCTCACAGCCAGACATTGTGATCTCATTCCTCCTAACATCCAGTGCACTAATCTGGGTGGTGCTTCATTGCAAGCGACTGTCACTCGATATGTACAGGAAATCACAATGCTCACATGGGAATGAGGTAGAGGAAATCCCCCCCCCCCCCAACTGAAACAGACACATTGTCACTGCTGTTGACTTATCATTCAACATGGATCAGATTTCACCCTAACGCACCCCCCAATCCTCCCTAATCCATTGCTGGGTTTGCCGTCCACGAGTCCAGGCATATGAATTATATCAGAGTCCAAAGCGTTGCTGTAAATGTTGATGGAATGCGTTAGATTCAGGATTCTTATTGATCCATAGCTAAGGCTGCCTTAAAGGTATGGTCACAGATTGGGTTTTGTCAACGGATGTGTATCTATACGCAACATTATCAAGAATGATACAATAAAGGTGGCCAGTGAAAGTTTCAGCTGAATACAGTGTCTACTTGCTGAGAAAACAGCAAAAAACTGTCACGGTATTTTCACAGGAGCGTTGAATCCATACACATTTAGCGAGGTCACAGCGGGTACCGACCACAACTCTGGCCGCAGCATTTGCGAGCGGACACCAACCCTCAGAAATCTGAGAAACAGTTCATGCATAAATTCTTTCTCAGATTAAAATGCTTTGGGGTGAAAAAATTTCCTAACCATATTACTTCGAAGGGATCCTTTCTTAAAATGTTTTTGAAATACTATCAACAGCTGCAGAGATTCAACTTAAGGTCACTTTGCAATAGTGATTTCCAATGTGACACCACAATTTACTCAGCAATTTCGGTCGATACAATCTAAAGATTAATCTTAGCTCTTTGTGCAATCAAGCCCTCAGGCCCAGGAAGTTTCAACAGTCATTATATGTAGTCCTTGGAAAAAAGCACGAACATTGTATCAGAGTAAAGGGCTAACCTACACATGGTGTTGACTTTAATACCCTTTTCAGGCTATTTAATCACAACTTTTTAAATTTATCCAAGGGCAAAACAAAATTGGAAATCAGACTAAAGTCAAAAAAATATCATGCCCGTTTCAAGATGAAAAATGCCAGGAACAAGGGTTTATTCACTACTTGCACGAATCTACCATATGAGTGTAGAGCCTCGACTTCATGCTTTATTTGTATTGTAGTTATGTATCTCTATGGATGAAAGCTTCATTACATTACAGTGACAATACAGAGTTGTATATTGCTTCTATTCACTGCTGTCCCCAATTCGAGGCTCGAACGCAAATGGCTGACTGTGCAAAGGGGGAAATAGACTACTTACATCGATGTAACTGGCATTAATGTAATCTGACAATGGCTGATTAGGCAAGATACTCAACTTCACTCTCGTATGGTCATCTGCAAAAATATCAAAATATAAAATAATATTGATACATAATTTCAATCAGACAGTCAAGGAATTCAATCAGAATGGCTGACGAGTTGAAACGAATCTCGTTGGTAAAAGCGTGAAGCAATTCCACAGTAAACTGTAACAAGTTTACACAGTTTGACTTCAAAGATCACAAGCGCATTAAAAATAGAAATGAGCTAGCTCATGTTTTCTTTTTTACACAAGAAACCATTAAGTTTTGGACTTGCCTGTCATAAGAATTAAGAGAATGTATAAATAGATAACATAATAATTGCATCAAGGATAAAGAATGCTATTTTGGTTTTTACTCTGCACTGATCAGTGCTTTCCCTGTCCTGTGAACGAAATATATAAAACACAGGCGACCTACTCAGATGGGATTCGATTCCAAGACCCCACATTCTAGAGCGGATATCTTTACCACGAGACCGCCATTGTGCCTGGTGACGAGAGGCTGGCTGTAATTAGCATTGGGTACTGAAGCACTTTAACAAGTAGTACATTAGTAACTTTCCAATAGACACCTTGAATTGGCCGCAATCGCTGAGGTCAAACAATGGAAACCTTGCACGTGTGTACACGCTGCGCAAAACTCTCAGCCGATGACAGGTCTTCATTGACCTCAGTGAGGGCGCTGTTGGGTCCTTTGACGTCACATGTAATGGGGTCTATTGTCTTGTCTGATAAACGTTCCTTTTCCTACACTGGTCACACCCTCTTCACTTATTAATCAATTTGAAAATCAACCTTGTGATTATGATCCTGGACGACACTATCCAAGCCTAAATTAACACTTTAAGCGTAGTTACTTCCCCATTCAGAAACGAACCAATCTAATCTACACTTGAATCTACTAGCTTCCCAAGATACACATAGTTCAGTAAACAAGGGCCAAGTGTTATGACTGATCAAAGAAAAACATTCTGATTATTTAATAGAGCAATTTCCTGATTGAAATTTATCTTCCACAATTCTATTTAGGAATACCACTGCCGTATATATCAAATTTGTGCTAAATCAAGACCAAATAGCCACAGGTTGTCACGAAACTTCTAAACGAAGATACAAACTGACCACAAAAACACCCAGTGATAGGAGTCAAAGTCACATGGCTGTTTAGCACATGACAGTGACCGTTGTTTCATTGGCATATATTTCAGCCACCTGTAACCACAAAAAAAAGAAATGGCATACTAACTTACAATCTGATTTAGTTTTGCTTTACATCTAGGCATGATACACCATCCAGGAAAGAAACGGTATAGACCTTTCTATTGTTGATAAACAAACCGCGCTAGCAAAACATTTAATCGTGTTAACAGGGCCCAATTTCATGGCTCTGCTTACCGCCGAATTCTGCGCTTGCGGTGACCATTCTCCGCTTACTGTTCAAGCGCCGAATTTCTGCGCTAGCTGTGTAAGTGTAGAATGCCTAGTAACGTGGAGTACGCACGCGCACAAGCCGAAATTCCCCGCTAACCCGTGAAATACGCTTGACGTAAGCCGGAATTCCCTGCTTCCGCAAGCGCCGATTCTTTGCTTACGAGCAGAGCCATGAAATTGGGCCCAGATGTTGTGACCAAATTCAACATTTCTGCAAACTTTCATTTAACAAAAAAATACATCCCATTATTGGTGGCTTTGTTTCAAGTCAACACTATTTCTGAATACTTGTGTGACATTGATAAAAACTGTGGCTGTCTGTTTTTTTGCTTTGCATTTATGGCTTCTCATGGTTTTCCAATTTCGAACATTGGTTGGCAAAAACTTGGGCTGTGACGTTGCAATAGAAAGGTCTATAATAATTTAGATCCCACCTCACACAGTGTACTTTATAAGTAGAGTTTGTTGTAATTATTCAGTGTTTATCACAGATTGGTCAGACATGCAACTTTGTAATTGCAAAAAAAAAAGGAGGGGAAACTTTTCAGTTTTCCATGGCACTATCTTAAAAGTAAATAGAGGAGACAAGGGTCCGACTTTATGGCTCTACTTACTGCCGAATTATGCACTTACAGACAGACACAAATTAAAGGGGAAGGTACAAAAGAAACTCACATGCTACAATGTTGGTGTATCTGTTTTTATGCTTCAGAGATAGGTCTGTGCTTGACAGAGCCGGGTAGGCTGTGCTGACGTGTTGAATGTCCTGCAAGAAGTAGGAGAGGGTTTTATGTCATATTAGAAATTCAAGATACTTAATAACCAACTCAAAATGTAACAGGCATTTAACACCACCCTAATTCCCCTCCCCCCAAAGAAAAAAAATAACAACCCCAAAACCAGTTAACAATTTAAATCTTAATCATGACAACATTCTCCCACCCGCCCGAAAAAAACCAAACATGAATTAATAAAAACATTTTGAAGCACCTCTATTCATACACAAAAGTATACAATTTTTTTTTAAAATTTCATTACATTTTGAAAAAATTACGCAATAGTAAACCAGTCTGCTCCTTTAAATATTGTATGCTTAGCAAAACTAAACAGGATACCATTCACAGACGGTACATTTGACATGGTATTTTGGCTGGTGACCTTATTTTTGCTGTGCTTAGCTGCTTTTTTTTTTGCTCAAGTAGGTCTATGAAATTGGGCCTTGATTCAGGAATAGACTCTTAGACAACCACAGATACATTAGGCTCAGGGGCTTGTGGATGAACCCACTCTCCCCCCCTTCCTCCCCCTTCTCCCTCCCTCTCTCCTGACCTTTCTAACAGACTGTCTGCTTCTATATCCGTTAATAATCTTCCTGTCCTACAACGTGATGACCATGTGCTGGACTGCCAGCAAATTCAAAAAGGTCAAAGGTTATACTCATCGAACTAAAATGTTGCTATAACATTCAGAATCCAACATTAACAATTATAATGGAACAACAAAAATATTGATTATAGGATTGATTGAGTACACTTCATAATAAGTGAATATTGTTTTGTACAGTATAAACCTTTGTTAAAAAGAAATCCACATGAAAGAAGCATGGTCTCGCTACACTCAAAAATTGGGAACCAGCTAATCCGGACTTTTCCTCTGTTGTCTTTTATCAGGTGAAAACTGCTAACCAAGGCCTAAATTATTGCTTCCCGATCTTATCTACGCAGCACTTCAGAAGGAAACCGGTTACAATACATTTTGGCTGGTAAACGGCTCCTGTCTACATTACTCTTGGTTTTTAATGACAGTGTGCACCCCTACCAAACAGGAGAAAACAGCGCAACGACCTCATGAATATTTTGTAGGCCCTCAAAATACTCTATACTAGACAGACTTGGAGAGCCAAGTAAAAGGAGTACAGTGTACAAAATTTACACAATTGTGACCTAGGGTTGTTTACTTCAACTTGGAAGTATTTTGGATGATCTAGGCCCTGAATAAATGGTCCTACTTGCTGAGAGCTGTAGGGCCACTTTTTCAAGATTGAGGCTTGGACATTTACACAAGTGTGGGTGTTTTTATTTCGAGGGAGATCAACTTGACAAGCCTTGGGACATTCCCTGTTAAAATTGAGCAGAGGATAAAAGTTTTCTCTATACTGTAAAAAGCTGTGAGACTTCTAAGTAAAATTTAAGTATTTTGGAATCTGTTGGATATTGTTTAGTGGGTTGCACCCTAGGAGAGCAGAATAACACCAGTCTATTTACCTCATACTCTGTAGCAAAGCCCCATCGCTGTCAGCGTGGTTAGCGATCACGTGTGCCTCAAATTTACTCAGTGGAATAGCCGGCTCTTCTAATTCATCTAAAACAAAAAAAATCAAACATTAAATAAATTAATAATTTGATACATACATAAATGTTTCTTCAACCCCTACTGCCAACACAACTTGGCTTGGAAAATTCTGTACTGAATCACAACATTGACCCAATCTGAGATGGGATTCGAACCGGGGACCACAGAGGTGAAAGGCAGGGAAAGATACAACTGAGCCAACCTGATCCCCTTATCAGTAACTCTACCATCATTTTAGCAATCTTCCGAGTTTCAACTCGAAAAGGACCTCAATTTCTACCGTCAAAAACCAACAATGTAAACTTTTTGATAACTATCTTAACCTTCCTGGGCAACATCTTTTTTTTAATGTAAGAAAAAGAGGTTTTGCCGTAGAAATTTTGTCAATTTTGGAAAAATCAATACTAAAATAGTTTTGGTAAATATATTGAAGTTGGAGAGCTTTGTCAGAATAACTAAAGCTTACTCTACATGTCAGTGTATTAGCCGCCCAGAATATAAGCCGCTGAGCATAATGAAGGCCTGAAAATCATTCCATAAGCAGCGGCTTATGGTCCAAAAATTACGGTATTTGAATACTTTTTTTCAACCGCGCAACTTTATGAAATTAAGGTCAGACACACATCCTCACTGTTACCTGGTTTAGCGAATGCTGGAGGCACTCCGTTTTCCTGTTTTTCAAACTCAAGACGGTCCTTCTTCCGCATCCTGAAAAGTAGAAAGAAATTGAAAAAAACACGTTTTATTTTTAAAGTAACAAACAGGATAATAACAAGAAAATGTCAACTTAAATGGTAATGTCGTAAGTCATCTCCTGGCGGACACAAATACCAGGAAGACACAGCTGTTTTATACGATCTAAACAACTAATTGACGCTGTATTTTGTTGTTTTATGCGTTCCCTTAAAGCTTTGATCCACTGTCGTCCTCCACATAAAAAAAAACAGGACGGCCTTTCGATCAGTCACACAGTGACCTTTTGATGTTGTAATTTGATGACATGGCCCGGGTGCATGTTTACAAGAAGGAAATGAGTATCAGAGAGTAATTATTCATTTCCAAGGGTATTTGCGTAATTATCGGTGTCAACTCCTAGAGTTAGAAAGAAGAAAAAAAAAAGAGAACATAAGTTCAACGACTAAACCCAACAGCTTTGATTCGTGTCTATCAACACCTTACTCATTACCAACTGACAATAATAACCTCAAACATCCAGTAGTTCGTTTTACCTGGAAAAATGCTTCATGACGGCACAGGATTTTATGCCCTAGTTACACCTCTAGACATCCACAATCAAAGAGAGTGTGACAGTAAACGAAATGTTCCCTATTATTAGCCGAGGATAAACACTAAAAGGCCGATGCTTTTAAGAGGAGAGGAAAGAGAAAAAAAAACATCAGAGCCTTTTACAATTTATCCACCAGAGATACACTACTGCTCTCGCTACCACGTGACAAATAAACTTTAAAGTGAAAGAATACTTCATGCAGTACATCCTGTCTTAAAGCTTCACTTTATATAAAGTTTGATTTATTTTCCAGTGGTTCTACATCTTCTAAAACCACAGCAGATTTCCCCTTTTAAACATTTATTTTCCAGAGTTTGAAAATTGGTGTTCACTTTGAAGGAACCTGTGGTAAGAATACACGTTTAAACCAAGAAACTACTCTTGTTACCAACAGTGCACCTTGACACAAAAATTATTGTCCAAAATCGATTTCGGGGTAAAGCTAAGATTATCTTATTGTTTATCAATTTATACAAATCCAACAGTTTACAAAGTCCAAGTAAACTACGTTACTTTAAAAAAGTAACTTCCTCAAACAGAAGCAATTAAAAATTTTGACAAATTTAAGAAACATAAATGATCTTTAAGATGTCGGATTTCAGAGGTACTTCTTTTCCTTCACCATCCAGGGAAGTCCCAAAAAAGATTGGACAACTTCCAAGGATTCTCACACTTCTAAAATAAGCCCCCTCAGGCCTCATCCTCCCCCGGGTAGCTATTTTTGGTAATCTCATCTGAATTGCTTGGATGGATTCCAACATGTCTTATATTTAAGTCCCCGATGATACGAAGGTCATAGGTCACGGTTGATACAACCATGATGCAACAGGGCCCCCCTGATAAGCTAAATATGTATTTTGTGCTAAGTCCACATTCCAAATTAGCAAATAACCTTTTAGAAGATGTAACAATAACATGCATTTTAACTGGTAATAACTTGTGGACACTGAGCTTACTAGCAATGGCCGCTGAATCGCTAGCACTAGCAGTTGTGGTGAAACACCCCCCCTTGAAATTGGGCCAACATTGTCAGTCACTGTTGATTTTATGTAAATCTAACCTTGTGATAACCTTGATATGAATGCTTAACTTTGGGAAGTGAGAATTGGGAAGTAAGTTTTGGGAAGTAAGTTTTGGGAAGTAAGTTTTTGGGAAGAAAGTTTTGAGGAAGTAAGAATCACAAAAGTAAACCACAAGAACATAGGCAGCAAGCCAACATCTGTTTTTTTTTTTTTTAAGAAATATCAATATAAGTTACATTTAGGTGTATTCTGGAAGACGACACACCCTCTCCCCAAACACACACAAGTGTGTAAACACCTGCAACCGGGGACCTCCTATTGTCCCTCTTTTGTTATAGATTTGAAAGTGTGTACCTACATACACACACCCATTCTATTTTGTGCATCCCCGCGGAGACATCTTTTGTTCTTTCCTTTGTACCTGTAGTTAAGAACCTCCCATAGACTTTGTACACAAAATTCCTTGTGGAGCAACCCTGTCTTTAGAATTTCCCTATGGAGACCCTTTGTTATCCCTTTTCCGTTTTGTTCTCGGTCTCCATAAGGTAGTGAAAATGAAATCACACGCACACGCATTCTATTTTTTACATCCCTGTGGAGATATCTTGTGTTCTTTCCTTTGTCCCTGGGGACATTTACATCCTCCCATACACTTTGTAAACAAAGTTCCTTATGGATCACCCAGGGCTTCAGAATTCCCCTATAGATAGTTCCCAGTAGACGCCATCTTTACCGGCAAAGTGCATTTTGGCTTGCAGGTGCGTCAAACGCTCAACTTATTAACGCAGCCGCGTTGTTCACTGACCAATCCTGCAATGAGTTTCGTGAAATGCGCGCGTGTTGCACGCCGTTCTCACACGAAACGCACGACTGTTTGTTCTAAACTGCCCGTAAAGATGGCCGATTTACGTCATACTGCAACCTATCTATAGAGACCTTTTGTTTTCCCCTTTTTTTATTTTGTCCTCTGTCTCTATAAGGTACCAAATATTAAAACACCAAGTGTGTAATGGCAATTATGGACCCGCCTTTGTTGTCCTCTGTGATACAAATTGTGGACCTATTATCCCTTTTGTTATACCAGCCCTTGGTTTATATTTCACTACAAGTACACACACATACAAAAGAAGTAAAAAGATACAATGAGTTGTTGCTTCCAGAAATCTGAGATTTACAGATTTGCTTATTCCAAAATGAATCCTGTTTTTGAAAGGCAGGAACAAATTTCACAGCTCTACTCTGCGACTCAGTCAGGGTGAAAAAGACACACTTTTTGACATATATTGAAGAATTATACAGCGGGAAAAAACCACATTAGTAAACCACAAAGGAACCTAACCGGGTAAATTTTTAAATAATTTTGTTGAACAAAGACAAATTTACTAGAGCTGGATTTGAACCTGCAACCTCTACGATTAACATCTCCCTACTCCGAACAAAGATATTGACAAAATAGGGAGACCGCCAACATAGAGCTAGATAGCTCAGTTGGTAGAGCGCCGGTACATTAATCCTGGAGGTCGCAGGTTCAAGTCCTGCTCTAGTCAATATTCCATTGTTCAACCCAAAATTTTGAAGAAAAAAAAACACACACAAAAATTAGATTTACCCATGTCATGATCTCATTATCAAGCAGTGACACTATCCCTCAGAACACTTTGTGGCTTAGACGAGATTGACAACTTGTTGAAACACTCAATAACATTTCACGATGTCATTCTCTCAGGTCACTTCTTAGAAACACTACGAATCAAGTTCTAGTGTCCTGGCTGCTGCCCTAAGGCTGCTCACCAGTAGTCCACAACTCGTTAATGGATGACCAAAAGGGGGACAGACGCTAAGCTATATTTCTATTGCAATCGCAGATCTGAAAAACTCAACTTAACTGATACCCAAGTGGACAAAGTGCTGACTTGTCATTAGTAAGCTAGCCGCCAGTTTACCACGAGGGACTACTCTGTGAGGCGAACCACGAGGGACTACTCTGTGAGGCGATCAGAAATCGCTGCTGCGTTTCTAGAGGTGGAACAGGATGGGGGTGTGGTGGGGGTGTTATTGAGAGGCTAATGTTTGCGTATGTCAACAGTGTTAAGCGCTGTTTAGCATATTAGGCCAAGTAAAAAAGAACACCAGTAGATCGTCCAGGTTTTTTCAAAAAGAGGAGGATGAGGGCCTTTTTATTTTTTATTTGTTATTTCTTTCGAAGGTGGCCGCCAAGCATTTCAATTCAAACTGGCCACCAATTCTTCAGTTTAACAATCACCACTTACTTTCTGTAGTTACAAGTTCTAAAAGATTGGTAAGTTTAATGAAAAAAATGCACAGAAAATGTGTCCTTTTGAAAAAAAATAGTAAAATAAAAAATAATAATAAAAAGGTCGCGGCCTCAAAAAAGGATGAGGGAGGGGACAATAAACTGGTATTTTTTTTTATTTGGCATTATTATTTGATACATGGGGACCAAACAGGTGACCAGTTCTGAGCAATGTGCATTACATATTGCATCGGTGTATGGGTAAGACAGGAATAATTGTCCTCATCCCCGATAAGGATTAATCGCTGCTAAAACATAGGATTCAAACTGCCTCTTGCTACTGGGGAAAGATCAGTGGTTTAGTGGAAAGACATCTGCTTTAGAATGGCAAAGGTTGTGCGTTTGAAGTAATAAACCTGTGGATTTATTTTTATTTTTTTCCCTACAGGACTCGGGAAAGTACTGAGTATACAGTGCTTAACACACATCATATACATACATATTTCTACACAATCTTCTGCCTAACAGCTTTATTTAATTAAACCATGTTGAAAAGTTTCAGCCAGAACTTTCTCTTTCGGATTCTCTTTCCATTGAAATGAGTTTCACATCTACTGATAAACCAAGTTTTGCTTATACATGTCTGATCATATTCTGTTGTGTTTCTGTCATGAAGTCCCTGTATCTGTTGTATCTTGTTTCACTGGGCTGCTTTTCGCTACAGGATTAAACCAAGAAAACAAGTTCCTGTGTGGATAATTTGATAGAGTTTTGGACTAGTTCTGTTTGTCCAACATTTTAATTGACTCTATTTTGTATGACCATTTTTAATGTATCACTGTACAATGCAATTCAGCCTATCTTATCTCAAAGACATCATCCAAAAATATCATCCAGTTCGTAATCTCCGCTCAAAATTCAAGTCTCTCTTAGTATGTCCCTCGAATTTCACTAAATTTTATGGGGCCAGAGCTTTTGCAGTAGCAGCAGCAGAATTATGGAATAGTCTTCCTGACAACATAAAACAAATGCAAACAGTGAATTCATTTAAGACAAAGCTAAAAACACATTTATTTTTGCAATAGCCTCCAGTATGTCTTACTGTGTCAACTAGTTTTTCATTCATGTACTTACTTGTCTTTTTTGTCTTACTTTCATTTCTCTTGTATTTTTCATCTCAAAGCGCATAGAGACTTCCCTGTGATTGTGATATGTGCTATACACGAATGGTTCATTATTATTATTATTATCGGTTGCCATACTGTACATTCTTTCATGTTTTTAATTGTAAGACATAAACCAATAATAATAATGATAATACTAAGTATCTTGCAAGAGGATTTGAATGAACTCAAGTCATCATCAGCACCTATGAAGTAAGCTTGCCTCAGGTATTCATAAGCCTTTCGAGGCTTTATCATACCTGAGGTCCCCACCTCCTCTCCTAGGAATCTTTCGGCCATTGACGATTACACCGTCATCTGACCCTGCAGCACAATCAGCACTACGAAGGTTTCAGTTGGGGGAGAAAGGGGGGGGGGTCTCAACCGTAGTCTCATGCTTGAAGAAGCCTGGGAGACACCAGTTGCCCTTTTTTTTCTTCTACATAGTCTCAGAGCTAATAACCTTGAGTAAAGGGGTTCCAGACCTGGGACCAATTTCATAGAGCTGCTTAAGCAGAAAATGTTGCTTAAAAATGTTCTGCTGGGGGGAAAAAGGCAGGATACCAGTCAAAGACTGTACATGTGAAATCGCATATTAGCTGGTAACCTTATTCTGGTAAGCATAATTTTATTCTGGTAAGCATTATTTTATTATGCTTAGCTGCTTTTAGTGCTTAAGCAGCTCTATGAAATTGGGCCCTGGTCCAGACAGCCTAAGCAATAAATACCCAAGGTGCAGTTGAATGTACTACTCAAACAAATTTACCCTTCAAAAAACAAATAGTTTAAACGGACCATCTCTTTAAAATGTTTAAGCGGCAAGGATTTTTTTCTTCTCGTAAACAGCTTCTTATATTTCCAAACATTTCACTTCTGGTTTGAGCTTGTACACATTTTTTCCTGAATTGTGTTACACTTTCATACTGTTACATGATTCAGTTTACAAATGTATGTTGTGAAAACACAAGATTGAGTTGACAACATGCCAACTGAAATAAATCACCATCGATGGTTGCAGTGAGGGTTCATATTGTTGCAGTGAGGGTTTATATTGCTGCATTGAGGGTTCATATTGCTGCAGTGAGGGTTCATATTGCTACACTGAGGATTCATATTGTTGCAGTGAGGGTTCATATTGTTGCAGTGAGGGTTCATAATGTTGCAGTGAGGATTCATATTGTTGCAGTCAGGGTTCATATTGCTGCAGTAAGGATTCATATTGCTGCAGTGAGGGTTCATATTGTTGCAGTGAGGGTTCATATTGTTGCAGTGAGGGTTCATACTGCTGCAGTGAGGATTCATATTGTTGCAGTGAGGGTTCATATTGTTGCAGTGAGGGTTCATATTGCTGCACTGAGGATTCATATTGTTGCAGTGAGGGTTCATATTGTTGCAGTGAGGGTTCATACTGTTGCAGTGAGGGTTCATATTGTTGCAGTGAGGGTTCATATTGTTGCAGCGAGGGTTCATATTGTTGCAGCGAGGGTTCATATTGTTGCAGTGAGGGTTCATATTGTTGCACTGAGGATTCATATTGTTGCAGTGAGGGTTCATATTGTTGCAGCGAGGGTTCATATTGTTGCAGCGAGGGTTCATATTGTTGCAGCGAGGGTTCATATTGTTGCAGTGAGGGTTCATATTGTTGCAGCGAGGGTTCATATTGTTGCAGTGAGGGTTCATAATGTTGCAGTGAGGATTCATATTGTTGCAGTCAGGGTTCATATTGCTGCAGTAAGGATTCATATTGCTGCAGTGAGGGTTCATATTGTTGCAGTGAGGGTTCATATTGTTGCAGTGAGGGTTCATACTGCTGCAGTGAGGATTCATATTGTTGCAGTGAGGGTTCATATTGTTGCAGTGAGGGTTCATATTGCTGCACTGAGGATTCATATTGTTGCAGTGAGGGTTCATATTGTTGCAGTGAGGGTTCATACTGTTGCAGTGAGGGTTCATATTGTTGCAGTGAGGGTTCATATTGTTGCAGCGAGGGTTCATATTGTTGCAGCGAGGGTTCATATTGTTGCAGTGAGGGTTCATATTGTTGCACTGAGGATTCATATTGTTGCAGTGAGGGTTCATATTGTTGCAGCGAGGGTTCATATTGTTGCAGCGAGGGTTCATATTGTTGCAGCGAGGGTTCATATTGTTGCAGTGAGGGTTCATATTGTTGCAGCGAGGGTTCATATTGTTGCAGTGAGGGTTCATATTATTGCAGTGAGGGTTCATTTGTTGCAATGAGGAATTATGCGCATACCTTAAAAGTACATGTAGGTTAAACTTGGCAGAACATTTTTGCATCACACTTTTCAATGATATTCAACAGATAAAAGTAGAAGAACTTATTTATAAATGCACTCTTGATAGGTAAATTTGTGTACAATGCTTCTCAGAAATATTTCCACATGAAATGTTGATCTCCTTGAGAAAAATGGATTTGAAGGTATCTTATTTGTCCTGTAAGGGCAGAGAAATAAAAACCTGCGACCTCTCGATTAATGTGCCAGCGCTTTACCAACTGAGCTATCTAGCCCTAATGTTGGGGGTCTCCCTATTTTCTCAGTATCTTTGAGCAGGGGTGCCAGTCAGAAGCCATTCAACCTGTAACTGCCCTACAGCCAGGGATCACATCAAAGTTTAGGATACAACCTGGGAAGCAGCAGCAGAGGGATCACCTTAAGGGAGTTTGACTTTTTATTTCAAATATCAAGTAACAAACCACAAGGGAAACTGACTGGGTAAATTTCCAAACAAATAAAAGTGAGCTTCATCTGCAAAAATACTCAAAATGAAGGACAAAAAAGATGAAGGACGTCAAAGTATTTTTATGCTCATATGGAAACAAATCCTGATTCAGTTCAAATTGTACACTCAAGTAAACAATGTGACTCACACTGACACGCTCAAAAAAATACACAGAAAGACGATCAGAGCATACTGATTGAAACATTGAGTCGTTAACCACCGGTTCTTTTCAGAACCAACACTACTCAAAAGAGATTTAACATGGTGTCACCGCAAACCTCTCTTAGTTATACTTTCACCATGCAAAACTTTAAATCCTGCACACAGGATGTAGGGATGCACCTGGACAGACCCGCATCATCTTGAAAAACGAAATTGAAGAAGGAAAAAAACCTGAAAGAGTGAACCACTAAGATCTTCTCTAAATGTCTAAGGATTTAAATGTCCGCTGGCCACGAGTAGAGCAATTACATAAAAGGTTTCCAGGTTTCCTGTGGGTTGTAGTGTCTTATAGAGCAAGGTCCCAGAAGCAGTGTACGTGTATGCGTGACATGGGAATTACAGTCACATCAATCAGAGCTGGATTTTAGTCGTGACAAAGCTGATTTTATGCAAATTTAACTCACCGCTAATCTTACAATGTTCGAGTTTGATGTGATTTTTTTGCGATTAGGATTTTTATTAGTGGGCAATTGTGATATACTGTTTCTAGTTTGCATACTTTTTTTCCCTTCTTTCTCTTTAAAGGGTGTGTACAACATTGGTGAGATTGAAAATATAAATGTTCACAGATTTGCACATAACTAACATAGTATAAAAATGGTCATGGTGGTAAATTCCCTTGCTCTAGTTATTAGGAATGAGTAAAACAAATAGTGGGTGTCCAAAACCCGAGGTTTGAAAACAGTGAAAACATATAAAGGGGCTTTTCACTTTTTTTTCATGACTCCAAGGACCGATTGAGCTTAACATTTCACAGGTTTGTTATTTCATGTTGGGTCTTATAAAGTGCGGATACTAGTCTTTGAAAATTATCAGTGTTGTACATGTACATGTGCTTTAAAGTGATGGTACATGAACAAAGCTAATAGGTTCTTTTTTAAACTACTTGGGCTTCATTCGGCTTAGGCTCCATCACCTGTCAACTATTTTTGAAAATGTGCACTTTCGATATTGGGGCTTCACACAGGCTGACACGAGCCTCAGCTAAAGTTTGGGTCTAGTGTAGATCTAATTTGATTGTCATTCTACTTTTTAGCATTGTATGTTTTTTAACTGTGTGTTTAAATTTTTAATTGTTACATATCTTTTATTAAACCTGTAATTGGCGCTTGCGCTGTTGGATGTTGTATGAAATAAAATAAAATAAATAAAATAAATAAAGCGGGGCCAGAATGGGGTTTCAAAAAAGGACCCCAAATTCGAAAAACACAAAATGGCTGATCTTCAGAATTCAACTTTTAAAAGTTTGTTTAAAAAAGAACTAATATGAGCAATAAACAAACTAGTAAGTAGACTGTTATTCTACGTGTTATTAAAGTTCAAACATTACAAGGTTGGCGAGAGAACGGAAGGGGGTACTAAGGACCTAACATCTTATCTACTCTTACACTGGCGCAAGTCAAGGAGGCGGGGGGAGGAGGGAGTTACGGATGAAGGGGGAAAAACTGGGAGTGGCACCATCATTTCCCATCCCTGGAGATATAAAACGGAATCCGCTTTAACCAGTCAGTAAACATTGGAATGACTTTTTAAAAATAAATTAGCAACCATTTCTGAAGCAGGATGTCCAGGATGGAGAAAGTTTCTTAGGACAATCTTGCTTCAAGCGAAACAACAAAATTGACAAACAGCTAAAGAGCATTAGTTTCAGGACAGTTTTTGACCTTCAAACTTTGTTAAGAATTCACACGAAGAAGAACAAAAAGTATGTACCCACAATTTGTAGACTAAAAATAAAGGTTTTGAGCTATCACTATTATTATATATCCGGTAATCAAAGATAAAACCCCCCCCCAAAAAAAAAATAAATAAATTAAAATAAATACATAAAAATAATAATAAATTATAATAATTAATAAATGTTCCTTTGTCTTTGTATAACTTATGTTGTAGTTTTGTGAGTTTATTTTGTTAGAATTAATTTCAGTCTCTTGTTTTTCCCCCAAACACATGATTATGTCAAGCTAAATTGTAATTTTTATTTATTTATTTTATGAATCACCGTGACTCCTTGTATTCCCTATGTAACAGCAATATTTCTTGTAGACTTTTATTAATGTGGATTACTTGATGTATGTTGTTGTTGTAATTGTTTTTGAATAAACGGAATAATAATAATAAAAAAAATAAAAAAAATAAAAAATGAATGAATACAATGAAACAGCTGTAGATCAGAAGTCTGTGGAATCCAGTGTGTGAGGAGATTCTGGCTGTGAACCAGAAAAACTGAAGTAAAAACCTACTCTGTGCATCTGAATCTTGTGCACTTTAAATGTTGGCGTCGTGTTTCACGATGCGTTAGGATGACGTTTGAACTGGCCTGGGGCCACGGGGAGATTGAGAACTCAGACTTGGTTTATTAACTCTTTCGAAATGGATCTCAGGTCAGTTCTCATCAGGGCGCAATTTTTGTAGAGCTGTTTAGCGGCGGATTTTGTGCTTACTGTGCAATTTCTGTTTCATGGAGCTGCTTAGCAGCAGATTTTGTGCTTGCTGTGCCATTTCTATTTTGTAGTGTTGCAAACCGAAGTGCGAGAAAAAGGCATTTAAACCTTCTGGTGCTTACTGAAGCAAATGAATGATGTAACAAAAGAATTGCATGGTGCATGCACAAGCTGCTCGCCTGCTTCTCTTGCTAACCTGTGAAATAAGCTTGCACTTTGTAAGCAATTTTTTTTCTGCTGGAGTAAGCACACACACAAAATTGCTTACTAGTAAGCAGCTCTATGAAATTGGCCCTGTTCTAGTCTTACAATGTAAGTCTTTATGATCCTCCTAACATTGTATGCGTTTGGAGGCATTGCATGGTGAGGTATCAATGTGAATTCAGTTTGCGGTAACACCATGTGTATACATGTATATCTACTTTGCTGTGTAGATTTGTTCTTTGAGAGCTTGTCTTGCTGCGGAGTAGATTTTGGAATTCAGGAGACTACTTAGTTCTGAAAAGAACTGTCTTGCTTATTAAGTACTACCTGGGGAGGTAGGAAATTAGTACTAGTACTTGGCTTTGGAGGGACTTATCATTATTAACTTCACTGCTGCAGAGTGACTTATTAAATAATTGGTCTCAACTAGCCTTAATCTTAACGTAATTTTTAAAAAACTTACTTGATAAACATGAAGGCAAGGGCAGCAACAATCAACGCCAGGACATACATCATTGCAAACACCACTCCAACGATGGTACCGAGGTGAGGTCCATCGTTGGTGTTGTCCATGCCCACAGTGTTGTTGGGGGTCAGCGTGGTGACTGGTGGCTCCGCCGTGGTATCAACTGGGTACACAATGAAGATTTAAAAAACACAATGAGAACCAAGAGTACTTTTTTCAGAATTCACTCTACTGCTATTCAAAGTCAAATAAAACACATGTAGTTTGGCTGCATTTACAGGGTTGCCCCAGTTACTCCAAATGTGCAATTTGTTTTTAGTTCTTATCAAACCTACAATCCCGGCCATATCTCGTTGGGCCCCCCTGCCCCCTTTCAATGTTGAATCACATTGTTGCACAGTCTTCTGCGTTCCAGACAACATTGAGCGGGGGGACGGGGGACAGGGGAGAGAATGTTTATTGTGAGACAGGGAATGGTTATTGTATGGTTATTGTAACGTTATAGGAACGGGTGGCCCAAGCATTTTGGCCGGGATTGTAGACTGGAAGGTGAAACGTCCAGAGCCACATTGCATGGCTCTGCTTACCGTGGACTGCCCCGTATGCACAAGTGCCATCTCAAAAATATACCACAAGACATCTTGGGAAACAGAGTACAGTTGAAAAATAAATCAAGCTGCCAAAATGAACGCCGTGCTGTAGTTTACATGTAACCATGCCAGGTTTGGCATTGCTTCAAAATCAGCACGCCATGATGGTTGCCAGTGTTGCGTGGACTCCGCTGTCACCCAGAATCCTTTGCGCGCCAATCATGCGCATTGGGACATGCATATGCGCGGCCCATAGAATCGCATGCCTCACATGGTGCAGCAAACGCAGAGTTCTGTGGTAAGCAGAGCCATGAAATTTGGCCCCGGTCCCGAATCCGAATCATGATTGATACTACATACAGACAACATTACAATGGTGTGAGTACCTGTCAAAAGCATATACAGTACACCGTACTTTGGCTGGTAACCTGGGTCTGCTAAGCAACATCTTCTTTGCTAATCAAATATGTGTGCTGAGCAGCTGTAGGAAATTGGGCCAGCTGCAACTTTTTAAACTCGGTTAAAAATTACTAAAAGATTTTTATGCAAGGACGCCCTCATAAATCGCCTGGAGCCAATAAAAATGAGTGTAACTCAATAAGGTACTAACCCTTCTAAAAAAATCAAATCCTTTTTTGCTTTAAATAATTTGCTTCCTGCTTCCCTTCACTTGACTTCAACTGACACAAACATTTTTTTAACACTTCCCACAGAAACTGAAAGATAAAGATTTTTCTTCTTCGCATCAAGAGTAAGTTTGACCACTATTAACATAAATAACTACACATAGAGAAACTACGCTCACTCCAACAAACCCTGCCTTGTAATAACTACGGTTTGTTCTACCAAGTGAACTAACTACCACAACCATTCTGATGTGTTGAAAGGTTCACTCAAACAAACCCTGCCTTGTAATAACTACGGTTTGTTCTACCAAGTGAACTAACTACCACAACCATTCTGATGTGTTGAAAGGTTCACTCCAACAAACCCTGGCTTGTAATAACTACGGTTTGTTCTACCAAGTGAACTAACGACCACAACCATTCTGATGTGTTGAAAGGTTCACTCCAACAAACCCTGCCTTGTAATAACTACGGTTTGTTCTACCAAGTGAACTAACTACCACAACCATTCTGATGTGTTGAAAGGCTCACTCCAACAAACCCTGCCTTGTAATAACTACGGTTTGTTCTACCAAGTGAACTAACTACCACAACCATTCTGATGTGTTGAAAGGCTCACTCAAACAAACCCTGCCTTGTATTAACTACGGTTTGTTCTACCAAGTGAACTAACTACCACAACCATTCTGATGTGTTGAAAGGTTCACTCCAACAAACCCTGCCTTGTAATAACTACGGTTTGTTCTACCAAGTGAACTAACTATCACAACCATTCTGATGTGTTGAAAGGTTCACTCCAACAAACCCTGCCTTGTAATAACTACGATTTGTTCTACCAAGTGAACTAATTACCACAACCATTCTGATGTGTTGAAAGGTTCACTCCCAACAAAAACCCTGCCTTGTAATAACTACGGTTTGTTCTACCAAGTGAACTAACTACCACAACCATTCTGATGTGTTGAAAGGCTCACTCCCAACAAACCCTGCCTTGTAATAACTACGGTTTGTTCTACCAAGTGAACTAACTACCACAACCATTCTGATGTGTTGAAAGGTTCACTCCAACAAACCCTGCCTTGTATTAACTACGGTTTGTTTCTACCAAGTGAACTAACTACCACAACCATTCTGATGTGTTGAAAGGCTCACTCAAACAAACCCTGCCTTGTAATAACTACGGTTTGTTCTACCAAGTGAACTAACTACCACAACCATTCTGATGTGTTGAAAGGCTCACTCCCAACAAACCCTGCCTTGTAATAACTACGGTTTGTTCTACCAAGTGAACTAACTACCACAACCATTCTGATGTGTTGAAAGGTTCACTCCAACAAACCCTGCCTTGTATTAACTACGGTTTGTTCTACCAAGTGAACTAACTACCACAACCATTCTGATGTGTTGAAAGGCTCACTCCAACAAACCCTGGCTTGTAATAACTACGGTTTGTTCTACCAAGTGAACTAACTACCACAACCATTCTGATGTGTTGAAAGGTTCACTCCAACAAACCCTGCCTTGTAATAACTACGGTTTGTTCTACCAAGTGAACTAACTACCACAACCATTCTGATGTGTTGAAAGGCTCACTCCAACAAACCCTGCCTTGTAATAACTACGGTTTGTTCTACCAAGTGAACTAACTACCACAACCATTCTGATGTGTTGAAAGGCTCACTCAAACAAACCCTGCCTTGTAATAACTACGGTTTGTTCTACCAAGTGAACTAACTACCACAACCATTCTGATGTGTTGAAAGGCTCACTCCCAACAAACCCTGCCTTGTAATAACTACGGTTTGTTCTACCAAGTGAACTAACTACCACAACCATTCTGATGTGTTGAAAGGTTCACTCCAACAAACCCTGCCTTGTATTAACTACGGTTTGTTCTACCAAGTGAACTAACTACCACAACCATTCTGATGTGTTGAAAGGCTCACTCCAACAAACCCTGGCTTGTAATAACTACGGTTTGTTCTACCAAGTGAACTAACTACCACAACCATTCTGATGTGTTGAAAGGTTCACTCCAACAAACCCTGCCTTGTAATAACTACGGTTTGTTCTACCAAGTGAACTAACTACCACAACCATTCTGATGTGTTGAAAGGCTCACTCAAACAACCCTGCCTTGTAATAACTACGGTTTGTTCTACCAAGTGAACTAACTACCACAACCATTCTGATGTGTTGAAAGGCTCACTCCCAACAAACCCTGCCTTGTAATAACTACGGTTTGTTCTACCAAGTGAACTAACTACCACAACCATTCTGATGTGTTGAAAGGTTCACTCCAACAAACCCTGCCTTGTATTAACTACGGTTTGTTCTACCAAGTGAACTAACTACCACAACCATTCTGATGTGTTGAAAGGCTCACTCCAACAAACCCTGGCTTGTAATAACTACGGTTTGTTCTACCAAGTGAACTAACTACCACAACCATTCTGATGTGTTGAAAGGTTCACTCCAACAAACCCTGCCTTGTAATAACTACGGTTTGTTCTACCAAGTGAACTAACTACCACAACCATTCTGATGTGTTGAAAGGCTCACTCCAACAAACCCTGCCTTGTAATAACTACGGTTTGTTCTACCAAGTGAACTAACTACCACAACCATTCTGATGTGTTGAAAGGCTCACTCAAACAAACCCTGCCTTGTAATAACTACGGTTTGTTCTACCAAGTGAACTAACTACCACAACCATTCTGATGTGTTGAAAGGTTCACTCCAACAAACCCTGCCTTGTAATAACTACGGTTTGTTCTACCAAGTGAACTAACTACCACAACCATTCTGATGTGTTGAAAGGCTCACTCAAACAAACCCTGGCTTGTAATAACTACGGTATGTTCTACCAAGTGAACTAACTACCACAACCATTCTGATGTGTTGAACGGTAGGGTCATAGATTGGGAAATACCCCCAAATTAATGACCATAAAAACTTACTTGGTGAGTAAAGCACTAGAGCAGTTGATAGTATAAACTATTTTGAGAAAGGATTCCCTTCAAAGTACTATGGTTTGGATAAATGTTCACCCAAAAACGTTTGAATCTGAGAAACGATTTATGCATGAATTGTTTCTTAGGTTTCTGTGGGGGAGTGGGGGTTGGTGTCTGTTTGCTAACGCTGCGGCCAGAGATGTGGTTGGTACCTGCTTTCACCTTACTAAACTTGGATGGATTAGACGTTCTTGTGAAAATACCTTGACAGTTTTTTTGCTGTTTTCTCAGCAAATAGAGAAACTTTCACAGGCGACTTTTTTTGCCTATTAATCAGCATTACGTTGTCAAAAACCAATCTGTGACCCTACTTTTAAGTTGCTGGTGCCTCTACCCTAATTCTCTTTTTATCTTTGTTACTAACTTTGCCTCGGAGTGTGACTCTCGGACCAGTCAGGTTTAAGTTCTAGGTGGTGCTTAGTACTTTTGCAGTGGGGAATATGTCCTTTGCTTACGAGTGGCATATCATGACACCCACTCGGTGTCAAGCAAAAACTGATATCATATTGATCTTCACCCCTCGACACAACAAGAACTTCAAAAAGATTTGAATGGATTACAATGGTTTGGTCGTATTTACCTGGTTTGTCAATTGTGAAGACGACAACTTCCGACGGATCTCCTTGTTGGAGATCAAATGTAACGGCACTCTCGGTAGCTGCTCTCACTGTCACCTCATACTTGACTCCACCCTTCAGATTCTCCAAGATGCGCCACAACTTATCAACCTGAGTCAGGGGGAAAGGAGAGGTGGGGAACAAGGAGGAACAAGAGAACATTACCAGTGGCGGCACCAGACCTGTTAATCTGGGGGGGGGGAGGGGGTGCAAAAAGGGGGCAAGCTTAAAAAATTTTTTTGGGGGGGGGCAAACATTAATTTTTAATGTGACTTCAGATTGTGTATTCCAACTACAGACTATTCTTTCTGCGTGGACAAAACCGCTCCAGATATTTGGCGATATCTCAAAAATGCTACCACCTTTTGAAATGAAATTTTCACAGGTTAGTTCGATTGTATATACCTACATTTATGTAGGATTAAAACCATAAAACCGTTAAAAAAACCAAGATTTACTTTGCCTATAACTAGTAAGAAATATCTGCTTGAGTTTTCGTAGCAACAACTACTTCATCAATGCAATGAATAAAAAACAACTTTACCATTTAATAATAATAAGTTACAGAAACAAACATCAGGTGAAAATTGGTCTACCTGAATTGTTGTCGTGTTTTAACGTAAAATGTTGAAACAGATTAATAGAGTCTGATCTCTGTCAACTCTCAGCGAGGTCATTGACATGTAATTGTCTTTGTTAAAGGGAGGGTATACCTTTGGTAATTACTCCAAAAATAAATGACCATAAAAACTTACTTGGGTTAGAAATGACACCCTTTGAAGTAATGTAGTTTTAGAGAAAGAGGTAATTTTTTGCCCCCAAATTTGAATCAAAAATGTCAAGCATGAAGCCTTTCTCTGAAAGCACACAAACCCATGCAACAAGGGCGTTTTTTACTTTCATTGTTTTCTTGCAACTTCGATAACCAATTGAGCCCAAAATGGCACAGGTTTGCTACTTTATGCATATGTTGAGGAAACTGGTCTTTGATAATTACCAAAAGTATACCCTGCCTTTAGAGCTTCATGACATTATATTTCAGACGATGTTTCAACAAAACCAAATCAATAAATCAAAAAAATCGTAAAATAAAGCACCAATCCATCCAGCGCTTGTTGCTCATAGCGCCATACAATAAGCTCTCGAAACAAGGCAGGTTTCAAGTGACGTTTAGAAGACGGCTGCTGAGGGTGATTGTTTGATGGAATCCGGAAGGTTATTCCACATCCTAGGTGCGGCAAAAGAAAAAAATCACAATCCGCCCCAACTGTTTTTTGCTCCTTGGAATGCAGAGGACTGAAGTTTGTGAGCAGGAACGCAAACTTCAAGCAGGTTCTTTGATGGACAACATGTCTCTGAGATATGTTGAAGCTGAGGCATTCAGTCAACGAAACACAAGCAGCAAGATCTTAAACTTGCGAAGAACTAAAGTTTGTGAGCAGCAACGCAAACTTCGAGCAGGTTCTTTGATGGACAATAATGTCTCTGAGATTTGTTGGAACTTGAGTGAGGCATTCAGTCAACGGAACACAAGCAGCAAAGATCTTAAAAACTGGCACAAAATTTAAATTTGATCACATCAATTTCAGAATCCAGCTAGAGAACAGTCCGAGCTTTCCCTGAAGACAAAAAGAGCAGGCTGATCGAAACATCAAGTTTGTCCACTACTGGTTCTTCTCAGAACCACCCTCTCTTCCAGAAGCACTACGCTTCCCTCTTGAATCCAATTTAACAGAACCCTTTCATTTACGCAACACCCTTGAAATGTAAATAACAGATAACTCCATAGCTATCCATCACCTGCCCATACATATATACAAAAAAATAGGGAGACCGCCGCAGTACATTTTTCTTTGTTCAACCCAAATTATTAAAAAAAAATTACCCAGTCAGTTTCCCTTGTGGTCTATTACTTCCGACATAGAAAAATAATCAGAAACAACCAAAATCCAAACAGACTATTACTACCATGTTTGTACATACCTCTCACCTTGTCCTACTAAAACTCTTCGTAGAAACTATCCACAACAGAAAATCTTTCACTTGATCAATGTTACTTTAATTACAATCTTCACGACGGCAATCATGTACTTCTGTCGCTGTACAAGCTGCTGTATTATAGCCGAGGTTTGACTATTATCTTAACAGACATGCGGGAATCTGGGATGGTCCAGCGGTGCCAAGTCATGCATGCCAAGCACTAAGGTCACAGTCACTTCTTTTACAAAGACACAAGTGAATAGAGTACACAACACAGACCGCCCTTTTCCAAAGAATATCTGGATTTGTTGTTTTTACTACTCCACTTGAAAGAATGAAGAAATTTTAAAGGGTTTTATTCTGGTTGGGTTGTAGGTCATGCATTGTGAACGAGGAAGTTCCTTGTCATAAAAATATAAATAAACATCACTTAACTGGTTCCTCTGTAAATGAGGCCATCACGCACACAATGCGATTTGGTAACATGACGACTGCATTTAATACAAGCTCAAATTTCAGGATATATATTGACAATTGATCTAACAGTCACCATATGATCTTTAAATCAGAAGGGTAAAATCAAGTTGAAGGCAAGAAACCCAAAGCACCATTTCACACTAGATGAATTTCTCAGGAAATTCCCGAGAAAATTTGGCAGACCCTTTTTGTTGGCAGCTGAACTGCCAACTCTGGCAAACTCACAGGAAATAGCTAGCCCTGCTTGGGAGTGGGGTTAGCATACCAAGTTCTCATTCATTCTCCCGCAAGGAACACTGCGTCAAGTGTGAAATGAACATTGGGGTGGATTTGGGGTTAAAATTCCCTGGGAATTCCCTGGGAATTCCCTGGGAATTTCCAGGGTTACATTTCCTGGGACTTGGCTCTGTAGTGTGGAAAGACATTATTAAAGAGGAAAGAGAAGATGATACTGTGGAAACCATCACAGACTAGAGACGGCCAACATTAGGGCGCGATAGCTCAAGTTAGAGAGAGCGCCAGAGGTCGTAGGTAAATGTTTCTTTTTTCAACCCCAAGTTATTTAAAATTCACCCACTCATTTTCCCATTTTCATCTTACAAGGCTAAATCGGCAGGGCATCACGAGTCACAGATACGCAACTTTGTAAATTCAAATACAGATGAAATGGCCAAGCACACTGAACTTTGTACAGTGTTGTTACAGTTTTCTATTGCACTAAAGGTTGTTTTTCTAAACCACGGCTTGGGCTTGGGCTTGGACTTGGGGCTCAGTCAGTTATTTACAAAAGGTGTACTGTCCTTAAAGGGCTTCAACCAAGCAGGCAGAGCCCAAGTGAGAGCCCAAGCCAGAGCCCAAACCCAAGCCAAACGGCCTATATAAAGGAAAAAGAGGAGATCAGCTGATCAGCTGAAAAGTTCCTTGAGGGAGGACGAAGAGTTCCAATTGCGACCCAGTATTTTTCTCCAGTCAAACTACTTAACACCGGACTTCCACATCAGCGACAACACCAGCCAACTTTCTTTCCAACCACCTGTAAATTGTCTCCACCAAAGAACGTAACAAAATACGGGACAATCCCCCCCAAAAAAGGGAGTGCGTACCACAAGAAAAAGGAACACTGCTAAACTTCTTCTTCCAATGCCCTCAGATTCAACCAGCTCTGATCTTGCTGCATCGGTGTCTAAGACAACTGCTTCCCGAACCGACACTAACTTCATGTATGAATCGTTTCTCAGAATTTCAGAGAAACACTTAAATCTGAGAAAAAAAAATTCAATTGTTTCTCTGAATTTTGAGATTTCGTGACCGTTTTGCGAATGCTGCGGCCAGAGATACGGTTGTTACCCGCTGCCACCTCGCCAAACATGGATGGTTTTGATGCTAAACATTGCAGTTTTCTCAACAAGTAGACACTGTAGTGAGATGAAACTTTCACATGTGAACTGTTATTGTATCTTTCTCTATAATTTTGTCTATAAAATCAGCATTACTATGACCCTACCATTTGAAAAAGAACAGGGCATTTCCTGTCATGGTGTTATCAATTTATTGCTAAATCACTCTCTATACAACATTCAAGTAAACTTCTCTTACATCATTTCCTTTCAAACATCATTTCCCTTCTGACCCATTTTCTCTTCATGTCTTAAATTACAACATAATTCCATGAAATTAAGTGTTGCAATGTATTTACAGTGAACACTAGAAACTAAACATTATACGAATGGGTCAGGGATCCTTAAAGTGTGCGCTTATGACTACAAAAACTAGTAAAGAGTATTATTGCAAGAAAACGTTATGGTTTGACAACAGACCCCCCCCCCCCCCTAAGACAAATATATTTGATAGAACGACATTCTCTTTGAAATAAACCTCTACCCTACCTGAGATAATAATGGTCAGGTTTAATACCTCCATGGTTATGATAAACATGGAGGTATTCAACCTGATAGTTTGGGTAGACATTTTGGCCAGCTTAAAACTGAATTGTACAGCGCAGCGTCGTGTAAGTTTAAGGGTTTAACACATGTGGTTGTACATGAAACAGCTTGCTGTGTACAAAGCCGTTTTGGAGTACCAACTGCGTGTACACGGAACATAACTCCATGCAGAAGCCATGCTTGCACAGATTATCACTGCGTGCACACTTTGTCTATTCTAGACTAGCTGTCAGTCTCTCCTTTATCTTTCAAACTTATTATAGTGAATGTGAGTATGTGAAACACACCACTGGGAACAACAGACCACACGGGAATAGACTGTGTCAAGTCTATGGCCACCCAAGTATGGCACGCGATTTTTTTTAAACAGTATTGTCAAAAATCAAGTGATTTGAATCAAGTGAAGGAAAAAATTGTAAAAGCGTAAAAAAAAATTTAAAGGGTGAAAATCGTAAAAAGTACACCAAATTCGTTCATGTTGGGAAGTCTGAACGCAACAGCAAGTTTGATCAAGGACCAATGGTTAACTAGTGGTTGATTTGTGACGTACATAGCCTATGCACAATGAAGTTGAAGTGCGAATGACTCTAGTCAAAATATTTTTCATGTCAATGCGACTGTGAAAAAAGTGGCCAGTTTGTTTATGTTTATTGGACGAGTTCGACGATGAAAGGGATGCGATATTTGCTCATTTTATCAGCATCAATTGAAAAGTAATTTATGGAGTGAAAAATGGCAGTAGCTTCATATTTTAAATGATCGTTCACTGCTGCTGAATATTTACTTACAGTTCTTACATCTTTTGTTTTCCGCCATTTTTCTGATAACTGGTCCTCTCTGCGCTGTGCTGTTAAAAACAGATGTTGGTAACCGGCGATGTGACCAGCCTAAACAGGCTGGTCACTTATTGTCAACTAGACTAGTCCAACCGTCATTGACTAGCGTTCGTTCGATCAGAGTTAGTCAAACTATTGTTAACTACGGTCCTTCATCGAACTTGCTCTAAGCTGCATGAATGAAAAACCTCCACTTGTATTGTCCCTCAGATCACACACAAGTCTTCCGCACGAGCAGTCGTTGTCCCTTTACTCAAGAACACGACACAGAGAAGACCCCCTTATGATATCACCAGCTAACAACTCATTGTGAAGAAGCTTAGTTTGGGTCTTTTCACCAGAGATATCACCCCTCTGACTAGTTATGACAAGACGGAACAAAAATAAATCCACGATAAAAAAGGAGAGAATGAAAAATCACCGCCAGGCCCCTGCCAACATAACAGAATCTTGCTAATAAATCCTCCGATGCGAGTTGACGGCTGCTACATTACGGCAGCAGCCCGCTCAGGCAGTATTAAGAACAGAGTTTGACATTTGAAGTGCAAAAGAGAAGAAAAAAAGAAAATAAAACCCAATTCCCTGGATGTCTTAGTACTTATCAACAGAGCTTGAAAGCTTGTCATATTGGGTTCTTCTTTTAAAAAGAGGAAAATCCTTTTGTGCACAATAAAGAAGATGTGATTGAACTGAAGAACAACATCTGAAATTTGAAACTAGTGCTGAAGTTGCTTGAAGTATACCTTTGGTTTTTGGGACCGCTCGATGGTTTTATTGCTATAAAAATGTAGATATATGTACAATCAAACTAACCTGTCCAAATTTCACTTCAAAAGGTGGCAGCGTTTTTGAGATATCGCCGAAAATCTGAAGCGGTTATGTCCACGCAGGAAGAATAATCCGTAATTGGAATACACAATCTGAGAAACGTTTCATGCAAGAAACATTTCTCAGATTGAAATTGTTTTAATCCCTTTCTCTAAAACCACAATTGTTTCTAAAATGCTATACATTGTCAACAACTGCAGTGCTTCTTACCAAGAAAGTTTTTATTGTCATCAAGTTTTGGAATAACTACCAAAGGTATACCCTGCCTTTCAGAAGACCATGATTGGCTGATTGCATTTTATGTGACCCAACATATACATGAAATAACAAACTTGCGAAAGTCGTGGGAGTCACAAGAAAGTAGTGAAAAAACCCATTATATGTTTTCACTGTTTTCAAACATCGGGTTTTAGACACGCAAGATCAAAACTAATTGTTTTACTCATTTCCTAAAAACTATAGCAGTTTCAAGCAAAACTATTTCAAGGGAAGTTTTTTCCACCATGACCATCTTTATACCATGTGCAAAAGATCTGTGAACTTTTATATTCACCAATGTTGTGCATACCTTTAAACAGGCAGTCTTTAAAAAGTCTGACTTCAGTTAACGTCTAAAATTTCTCACTCCTGGAAAAACATTGCATTTTGTGCAAAATTGAGTGCACAACTTGTGTTGTTTGAGGGGGGGGGTAAACAAAGAAAATGTGTCTACAGCAGGATTTGAGCCTGAGACCTCCTGTTTATGTGCCTGGTGCTCGCTCTCTGTCATTATTTCCTTTTTGTTTCATAGGAAGTCAGTGCACATCCCAAATGTTTACTCAGCTGTTATATTTTATGGACGCCTGTTGCTATATTTCTGTTGAAACCAAAATTTAAAAAGTACAAACGCCAGATGCTTTTTTCCAGCCAGGGCATCAGTTCACAAACATGTTTACAGAAGAAAATGTTGCCAAGCAAAAAACAATTCAGACACTTCCCTAATTGAAAAAACTACCTCCTCTCCCCCCCCCCCAAAAAAAACCCCTCCCAAACAAACAAACAAACAAACAGAAACAAAAAATACCTCAACCAACAAACAAAACTGGCAGCTCACCAGTAGCACACAAAGGTTCAACAGCCCCAGTTACCTGTAACTGGCTTTCATCTCGCAGTAGGCAGAACACACTACTGTAGAAAAGTCTCCACTTACCTCTTGATCCTCTTAGCAGAGATTCCAATCACAAGATTGTAATCCGTGAACTAGTTTAGTTTAATCGTTTCAAGGAATAATGCTCCCTTTTGTCAGACGTCCAATACAACTGGCAAAGCTTCTAATCCTTATCAGTCGGAGCGGTTCCACATTGTAACATGTGATGAGACTTTCTCTATATTTTTATAACATTTCTTAAAGGAAGGGCGGGATTTAAGGAAGGAGGAGAGGAGACTACTATTTTTAACCTTTTAACAGTGAGTTTGGAATAAAGTCGACCTTTGGAAAATCACGCGATTTTATCGTTTGTGTTAAAAGCGTAATGCGACTGGTTGTTAGTTATTAACACCTTTGAAAACAGAATAAATAAGATCACAAGACATTTTCGAAGTACGGAGCTAAACACCTTGGAAATAAGAACCCTGGAAAATTCCCGGGGAATCATAACCCCATCCTAGATTTGTTCCTGCCACACCTAAGTATGAATGCAAACCCTAAGGTTATCTCCCAAGCAAGGAAGGCTATTTTCCCCAGCTAATTCCCAGGAATTACATGGGGTTAGCAATTTAAGTGTGAAGTGTGAAGAGACTAACCAACCTTTCCCAGGGATTTTCTGTAAAATTTCATCTGTCTTGCGATGAAAAGAGTTTAATGCAGATTTGTTGTACTCTCGTTTTAAACCCTGAAGAGTGTGTTGGTATTTGAGATCTTAGATCTTACCTCCACTGCGTCCATGGTGCCATTCTTGTCAGACTCCCAGTAGGTGATCGTATAGCTATCAATGCTGTTATAAAACACCTCAGGTCTCATCCATGACACTCTGGCCTGTCCACTACCCATGTCCGTCACCGTCACATTCACTGGTGAACTGGGGGCTGAACAAATAAACAAAATTTGATTTAAAAAAGAATTCCAATAATGGCCAACATGCTGTTTTGAAATTTAGAGATGCATTGGACACCGCGAGTATTAAACTTCATACAATGCAAACATAGATCCTTGTCATTTGATTGGTGGAACACGCGTTACGTGTCATACTTTGATGTGCCATGTTCTATCTCCCAAATTTAAATATAGAAGTCCTATATTGATAAATATTGGAGTCATATATTGATAAATATAGGAATCCTATATTGATAAATATGAGTCCTAAATTTATAAGTATAGGTGTCCTATATTGATAAATACAGGAGTCCTATAAATATAGGAGTCCTATATTGATAAAATAGGACACTTGGGAAACTTCGCAGGGCCGTTTCCAAAATCATCTTGTCCGCTTGACCCAACGAAACAAGGTCACATCAGACAAAGTTGCTGTCTACATGGAGTCGCCCATGTTGTTTAGAAGGGATGTTAAGAATTTTAAGATGGTGGGGTGCAAACAAACTACAAATTTGTCTTTAAAAAACAAATTTAAACAGCAGTTACAAAATCAGAGGTTGTTCAATGAAGAATAAGATGGTGCTAAAAAGGTCATCTTAAGTTAATAAATGAAATTAAGCACATGTATTTTTTCACATCCCTTGCATAAATGAACTTAATCACTGCATGTCGGATGACAGGTATATCCGCCAAAATTTTCTTGACTGGCTTGGGGCAGACAGTTTGTTACAACCAGAACAACTTTGGAGCGCCCCTCAAACAATTTTTTTCACTGGCAGCCGGACGGCTGACAAACATATCCACCTGGATATTCCATTGTGTAGCGTGCACAGACATGCACCTACCGTGCTATGCTTTGTTTTGTTTCATCTGTACAACGAGGGACACCAGGTATTGGACAACATGCCTTGTAGTATCCCTTTTCTATGGGTTATTGTGTAACCCCAAATTCCAGACCTTTGTCCTGTTGTTGTAAACATGTGGCATACAAGAATGGACAGGCTGCTGCCACCATTGTTTATCATTGTATTTTGATTGTTATTATTTTTATGGTTATTATTCGACTCTATGGGAGGTAAGTCCGAGCATTCTGAGGTTCTACCCTATCATGGTAGATTATCAACCGTGGGTTCAGCGAATCACTGTGATTGCCTACTCATATTTTCTCACACAACAACATAAAATCCTGGAGCTAAATATGAGAACCTTTGATGGCTTTCCTTTGTCAAGTCAGGCTTTCATTGTGGTAACGTTAAATTTCAAAGGAAAACGATTACTCCAGAAGCTCCAAAAAGTTCCGAAAAATAATACCGCTGATGGGCACGGAAGCATTTTCAAAATACTGACCCAGAGTGGGTAAAGTGCTATCCAAAGGGTAGAGTTTTGTCTTGAAGGTTACACAGCTAAAGTTAAAAATAATCAACTCATGGAACAAATGTATAATAAAGAGGAAAAAAAAACTAAAACAAAATTCTCAATAACAAAAAACTATAGCAGTGACATTGCGAAAAGAAAGATTTCTAGTCGTCAACTTACAGGCACTTTTCGCTCTGCTCCTCGGTCCATGCGTCAATAAACATTGTATATGAAGAACACACAGGCTCATAAATAAAACAAAGAACACTATTTCCCATCCCCCTATCTGCTGAATGCAAAGATCCAAAAAGTCTAAGCCAATCATGTTCATGGATCCATCCACTGACAGTCGGTCAGTAGCCAATCAGATCGAGCTATTCCATGTGCTTAAACATCAATCGCAACTCTGGTATCTTTAAATAGTGGTATTGATTATCAACGTTTACTGATAGTCAATATTACAGTAATATTTATTAGTATCTCTATAATAGCGATCAATCAAACAGCAGTTGTCCACAAAGGTTCCACAAGACACTCAGCATAAATTCACAGTTCTTGAATCACTGTGTGATGGATAAAATCCATCCATTACAAAAAGAACAGTCACCATCAACAGCAAAAGTTTCATATTCAATCCACTTTCAGCCAAGATTTTTGAAGAGTGTTAATGAAAATGGATTCCCACACTATTCACAAAACGACAGCAGCAATAGATTCAAATCACCCTCAACAGTCATGGGCATACAGCCCTGACAGGCCTGGGTACACAACGCCCCTCTGGACACGCAACGTACGTCTACCGGGTGGCTCCAAAGATCCCAGACCCAGCATTGATTTTTGGGATAACTGTCAGCTGGCAGGAATTCCTAATCTCCTTTTGATGGTCAGTGGGACTACATACGCATCATGTATGTCCGCAGGGTCACTACATCCAAATGAACGTGATGGGCCAAATACTGATCCCCTGAGGAACCTCCTCGTGGTAATGTATCAGTTTCCCGTCTGTCAGTTGAAAAATCGCAAAGAAACAAAGTGATTCCAAATGGAAAAAAAACACTTGTAAACTTCCACGGCCGTGTCAATCCTTCATCTCATAGAAGTCTGGGAACCGCCTCCATAAGGAACAAGACGGCTACAGTAAGAGCTAGACTGAACGTGTCTACTTGGTCCTAGCCCTACTGGGTTGATGACAACGGGAAGCCGGTGCCGTCGTGAGGCGGCAATGTTCATGAGGATGAATCATCTGTTTGCATCCCTCAAAAAAAAAACTTGTAAGAGTTTTATATTGAAATGGAAATAAGTCTCTCATTTACGATTGATATTATTTCTAAGTTATGAAACACTAAAATAACATGGATACTACACAGAAGATAACTCTTCAAAATAATATTTGTTTCTACAGCTTTACTAGATGACAAAGAAAAATGGGAATAAACTTTTGAAACAGTCAATTCTTCAAACTTCCTCACTTTAAAAGAAAATCTTAAAACCAAGCAAAGGAGACCCAGGAAGTAAACCATTAACAGTTTATTTTTAAAGTCTGAAGACGACAAAATCCGTATAAACTTTCGACACTTTCAATAGTTCCACTATTTTGCAAATACTTGCCGTCAAAGGATTCTAAACTGGTATCAATTGATATTGACCTAAACATATAAATTAGAAATTATCGCAGATTTTTTATTTTGGTATATTTTATATACCCCCATTTCATTAGGGATAGTTTAACAGGGGTGAGAGTCACTGCTGATGAGAAAACTGGGATCCCGATCTTAGAAGGTACTTTGAATCATGACATTTCCACCTTTTGATAACCCCTGGAGGTAAAGAGTCCAAAAGAAGCTTTTGAGAATTGTTCTCAGTACTAGAGAAGTAGATCAAAGAGCCTGACTTATTTCATTTGGAGAAAAATACAGCACTATTTATTTACCAGGCAGACTTTAAAAAGTCTGAATTAAGAAAAAAGACCAACGTTTCTCATCCCTGCTTTTACAAGCAATTGTTATTAATTTTGTTTAACACTCCTTGGATTGTCTCAATCTCGTGAAATGAGCTGGACATTGGGTCTACTGAAAACTGATTGAAGCACTACAGGCAGACATTTCCACAACAGCACCTTGCACTAATGACATTACTTTTGCTCAAAACACCCGGCTTACTGTCAGACAAACATTCCACGCTAGACCACAGTAGTAGTAGTACAGTCAGTACATGCGAGTAAACATACAGCTTGGACATGTGTGCACGCGTACGTTAGTAAAAACGCTGTTTGAGATCCGGGTACTTGGCTTCTATTTTTGTGCAGAGTGCTATTGGCATCAATGCCATACATAGTGTACATCTTGAACAGATTTACATAAATACATTAATTAAAAGATTATTTTCAGATGTCAAACAGTTCAGTTCATCTTTCCCACTCGATCCTGGATAATTAAATGTGTATTAGTGTTTTCTAAAAGTTCCTGGACTGTCCTACCCTTAAAATAAGCCAGACATGGGGTCTTCAGCTGACCGATTTAAGCTTACGCGCCATGACAAGACTATGATTCAATGTAGCTTGCAGTTCATCTCGGCAGTCTTGACCTGACCTTCTACACAACTAAAACCTTCCTGCTAAATCCTGGATTGACTTGACATTGACACTGCCCAAATCACGAGACATAGACCTTTGGCAGCAACTGTCGTTCTACATCAGAGTGGCGGACTCTTTTGGTGCTTAACCAATATATCCTTTTCCCGCCTTCCGTTACAGGCCCAATTTCCTAAAGCTGCCTCAGCAGAAAAAAATTTGGCTCAACATTTTTCTGCTCAGCAGAAAGGAGCAGGATACCAGTCATAAATTGTATGTGTGACAAGGTATTTTGGCTGGTAACCTTATTCTGATAAGTGTAATTTTGTTGTGCTTGGCTACTTTTTGTGCTTAAGCAGCTCTATGAAATTGGGCCCTGCTGTTTATAATTTCGAAAAGGTGCTCAGAAGAAAATAATGCTAAAAATATTCCCTAATAGGGAGATCCTCAATTATAGAAAATGAAAGGCAACGAAACGTTTTGTTTAAAGGTAAGATGTTTCTCCTGGGGGGGGAGGGGAGGTTGACTGTAGTTCAGTCTTATAAGGCATGTATTGGGGTTGAGGGTTGGATGGATGGGGGAGGAGTTGGATGGAACTGTCTTGTAGAAATTATATTTGTTGAGACATAGTTAGTTCACTTCATTTTAGGAGAGGCAGGTTTATTCAGCATTGAATCATCAAAGCCGTCTATCTAGATACTTTCATGTGGCATTTGAGGATCTGAAAACTGACTGTCAATACAGGACAGACTTTTCACATTAGATTTCTGTTACTGTAAAATTGAGATGGATCAACTATCCACATACACACTGCCCTCTTATAAAGGTGAGAAATTAGAATTAGCTGTTGCAAACTGCTTACCAACCAAAAGGACCTGTAGTATAAATGCAAAAAATTAGTTAGTGGCCTGACGTTTCGACCGTAGCAGAGTCTTTCTCTTTCTCGAGAAAGACTCTGCTAGGGTCGAAACGTCAGGCCACTAACTAATTTTTTTGCTCTTATAAAGGTAGAATACAATCAGGGCCCAATTTCAGAACAGTGAAAACATATAATCAAGTTTTTCACTGTTTTCTAATTACTTCGAAGACCGACTGAGCTGAACATTTCACAGGTTTGTTATTTTATGTTGGGTCACATAAAGTGTGGATACAAGTCTTTGAAAATTATTGATGTTGTACATGTGCTTTAAATAGCCGTACAACAGCCATAATAAAATGTTTATATAAATTTGTACACAAACATGGATGCGACCACACGGCTTCAAAACACAGGGCAAGTTAAGCGCTCAATAGATATAGCTCTGTGGTATGACATCATCAGGAACGAGGTGGGAGCATGGACCCTCACATGCAGCAAACAAGCTATGAGTAACAGCTTCCTTACTGGGGACCAGCAATTAAGTGTACTTTATTCCTGACGGCCAGGTGTCTCCTTACAGTGAACCAGGGATAGCTAATGTTCCTTGCCCCCCCCCCTCCACCAAAAAAAAAAGAAAAAGAAGAGAAAAAAGGACTGTTGGGGACTGTAAATAAACCTTGATTCATATTGTTTATGAATTTATTTTTTCCGGTAATAAGAGTTTCATAAGATCAACAAATCCATTATGACCAGTAACTATGGGAGACTTTTGAACGCTAGATGGCAGCAGACATACCAGGTAAAATTCTACCGTTTACGTAGTTCTTAGTATGCGCACATTGCCGAGAACAATGAATTTAAGTGTAAGTGCAATGTTCTAGTGTTCCAAAAGTCCCCTGTTGATATGGAACTCTTAAAAGTTATTATACAGGATTGGTAGAGCTGACAAAATAGTCGCCGACAGTTTTCATGTTTTGCGTGATCAACACATATACATGAAATAACAAACCTGTGAAAATTTAAGCTTAATCCGTTGTGTGATTCGGGAGAAAATAGTGAAAAACATGCACAATTTTCAGCATGTAAACACATTGTCCGTAATTTTGGTTGTAACATCCGAAATCGTCTGTTAAGTTTTTTAAAGGTTTTTAGGTAAAGTTTTCTCACAATATGACTTCATCTCAGTAGGAAATACTTCACAGAAAAAATGGTTCTAGTATGAACTTCATCATCAGTAAGCTTTCAGCCTAAAATTAAGCAATGATGTTATTTATCCTTACCAATCCTGTACAATACCTTTAAATTCTGCCCATCATAACTGTCTAGCAACAGCAAAAATGGCTAACAAAAAAAACAACAGAACCTCCATATAAATGGTTTTTCCTACCTGCAGGGGTGAAAGTCATTACAGAAAAAAGGTCTGTAACCCGGACCCACATTTTAGGAGGTATATTAAAATGATGGCATTTCCACCTTTAGGTAACCCCTAGATATAAAGACTGCAAGGAGCTCCTGGAAACAGCATCCTCAGAGCAATAGAAAAAAAGATCAAGAAGCTTTACTTCTTTATACATGTATCTGAAGAAATTAGCAGCTTCTTTTTTCAACCAGGCAGATGTAAACAAGTCTGAATTCAGATCAAAGTATGGAATATCTCATCCCTGTATCTGGAAGCCTCCAGTATGGATAAACTATCAATCGAGGTTTTGCAATTCAGGTGCGTAAATATTGTGTTTTCTCACTAGAGAAGTAATAAGAATAATAGACCTTATGCACATGGCGTCATTTGAGTAGGGCGCCCTCGGCTAGAGGTCAAAAGAGATTGCTCATTGGCTCATTCTCTGCGCCGCCGTACAAAATATGCTTTTTCCATTGTTTTGTCATCGTTTTACCTCTAAGATGGCGGCGTGATGACGTCAATGCATAAGGTCTATAGTGGCTTCTTATATAGTGCTCAAATTCATCACTCAGTGATGCTCATGGCGCTCCAACATTATCATATAATTTATCCTGCAAGGTATGTGGAGCTATGTTTTGAAGTATGAGACCTTTTTCCTATACATAGCACCATTTAATTGTTTACATGTTGCTGTGGCTCAATATGCTGCAAATCAAACCAGGAACACCTGGGCAAACCCCTTCTCTTTACGATAAGTGAACTGGGTTCTTTTACGTGCATTACACAACACGCGGGATCTACGGCTTTACAACCCATCCGAAGGATGCAGCATTAATGGTTAAGTGTCTTGCTTAAGTACACAAGTGTCACGACCGGGACTCTAACCCACACTCTGCTGATCAGAAACACCGGAGCTTAAGTCCGGTGCTTTTATCCGCTCGGTCACGCCAAATCATATCCTAGTGCTTCAAACAAGATTTTTTTCCATTGGCTCTGCCAAGTCATGGTTTCTATGTACCAGCGGTACTCCCAAAAAAATTGATTCCAGCAATTCCAAGAAAATAATCTCATCAGGACGGAAGTAAAAAAAAATATGGAAGATCCCCGGCTTAACCGGCCAACAGCTATAATGCCTCATTTCCCTTCAACTGACAATTTTAATTCACTAGAGGGCAGTATTTCATTTGTCTAAATACCGCTCTTAACAGAATCTGACACGCAGAGAAATGATTTTAATCTGGTCAGGGTAGCTGATTGAGAGGAGGCCATTCCTGTCAGTCGGTACGGAGTCATTTCCTTACAGTGTGGCTACATTTATCTAATATCACCAGGGTAACTAAACACTTCTTAAAAATATACTAAAACAAAACCAACAAACACGTTGTTGTCTGGAGTGCTTATAGAATTACAAAATGTATACCACATGTTTCTTAAAAGAGTAAATCCACTAATCATACATCAGTCTAATTAAGAGCAGTCTCACAAATGTAGCAATGTGTATACCATAAGTACAATACTGACTATCACACTGTTCTTAGTACCAACTGTATTACACAAGTCCACTGAAAGATGTAGTAACTCTAGGTGGAAGCATACATGGTACCAGATAACTGTCCATTATCTAGACAGTATCCAAACAGGCAGCTGTGCCTATGGCTTAATGTGCTGTTTAGAGAGTTTCTATGGGTGTAATATACTTTAATAAAAGAGTAGTGACAAGGTCTTACACAGCCATTTAAAACCGGCAGGCTGTGTGATAAAGGACAGTGAGAGCTGAAGACGAGGTCCTTTATCGCACGGCCACGACCCTGCAAGGTTTTAAACGGCTGGTTAAGACCGAGTCACTACTCTTTTATTCCCATTCATAATGCCCTTTTTGTTAAAAAGCACTGTAATATTAGAAAATCTGTAGACCTTTCCGTCAATCTTCAATTCCTGTCATGTCCACAAGCTCCATTTTGTGAAGAGTCAAATTGCATGCGACGCTCAACAGTTGTGAGCATCTGTGCATACTAATAGATTTTACATTGAGTACCGGTATGTATTGATTGCGTTAAGCATCGGCGTAAGCTTGCACTCCATGCATATGTTTAAACACTCCTCACCATGTGACCACCTTTCAACCAATAAGACTGCCTGAAATGCCTGGGATATTTATGAATGTATGTTAACATGACCACTAAGCTTCAGCAACAGCCACAGTCGCAGCCACAAATTTAAGACAAGACCTTTTAACGGAGTTGCCCTGGGAGTCTGCTGCCCCCTAGTGTCTAAAAAACTCCCAATGTAATTGTATTTCCAGCTTCAGGAAACTGTCACACAAAGTGTAAATTTCATTAATACTTTTTAACAGCATTTGTGTACCTGTTGACAGCAATAAATGTACACTTGTTTAATCAATTCTGACTGATGGCAAAGTTCCTATTTATTTCAAGAAATGTTCAACGTCTGGCTGATCTCCTCATCAACAATCGCAGGGTCTTCTACAAAAAGTGGCCAGAAAACACCAGACACTCATTTCCCTCAAATTTGTATTATCCCACTTCCCTCTGTTTTGGACGAGCATGTTTAACCTGCTAAACACGTGTTCATGTGTTTATCAATTTTTTATCATTCAACTTTTCTATCCACGACCAACGAGAGCGTGTCACATGTATTCTCTTCCCTCCTCACTTAGAACAGCAAACCATTTCCTTTCCAATTTTGGCAGGAGTATCCTCTCGAGGTTGACACTTGTGGCAGAGGTCCAAGTTCTAATTTTGACCACCCCTATCCACTGCTCATTTAATCATTCTTTTTCCCCTTACTCATGACAGCAGACCATTTCCTCCCGACTTTGACAGAAAATGTTGAACCCCTCAAGTGTTTTCATACCAGCACGCTGGATCCTTATAGTTTAGATTGATAACGAAATATTGATTTTTGGTTCAACTCTGTCAAGTGAGTGTTATTTGATCTCACAATGTTGGGTATTCAAGCCGACTCTTGAGTTTTTTTTTTCTGAATGGGAACTTACTCAAGTCAATCTTAGTCTGGTAATTATAGCCCTATGTAGAACTCTTTCTCTGTGCTGTACACATATACAGGGTCCTAGATATGAGGTTCCGTTTCCGGGCGGAATCTAATCTCACCAAATTAACATTCCATGGTCGCATAATTTTTTTGGCAGTGGGTTTTGCACGCCAGATATTCCCTCCTAAATCTGTCTTTTTCCTTAAATAATTCAGCCCTCAATGTTAAACGCTTCTGCTAACTTTACACACAGTTCATCATGTAAACCTATCATGCGAAAGTTTGTGCGTGGTTGCGCAGGCGTCGATAGTCAACTCAAATGAACGTCCTGCGCCTACCATGCTAGTGTACGCATACGCGTGAAAGGCATGTTTGACAAAACGAACACTATTTAATATTAACCCTCTTGCTATCTGACCATTCAATACCATTCAAGTGGTTTTGAATGATAGACAAACTATGCCAGCCTGCAATATGATACCATGAGGGAATGCATGTACACAGTACACAGTTAGTTCTGTGCACAGTTGTGCCACCATACACAACTTTGGCAGTCGAATGGTTTTAAATGGTTGGTCAACTCACTGGAAAATGTTGCCAAGAGTCACTGACAGTAGGAGGGTTAAGAGCTGAATTAGCTTATGAAAATAACAGATTGATGAGGAATATCTGATGATCAGAACCCACGGCCAAACAATTTATGCGACCATGGAATGTTAATCTGGTGAGATTAATAGCTTAGTTCAGCTATAATTGGAATTATGGAGCTCTAAAGAAATTTCCGCCTCAGAAACGGACCCTCATAACCAGGACGTCACTGTCATGAAAGGCCTCCAGGCCTATGGTAACTCAAATGTTTGGACTCGGATAAATTGGTAAACACCTACTGCAACATTTACAGGGGTGAGGGTCATTGCTGACAAAAAGGTCTGAAAATGGAATCCAAATATAAGCTTTTAGTAATAACCCTGAGGCTGATGAGGTACCTAGTGCATTAAGGAACCTCGCAATATCAGATTTACAAAGCGGAATGTGGTCCTCAATAATAACACCCCGTGTGCATCTGAGACTCACCTGCGGTATCCGTGGTTACAGTCAGCATTGAAGAGGGTGGTCCTTCTCCTAATGAATTGATGGAAGACACTTGGATCTCATACTCCGTAAAGATATCTGGGAACAAATGACAATCAAAATAAACTTCCACATGTGAATCACGCTTGCCAATTAATACTAAAATAGAATATACGTCTCAACAGTAAACATTTCAAAAAAATCTCTGTTGTAACTCTCTTCGAATAGATTTAATCTGGCTTTTTCCAAGTTTGCACATTATCACCCACGGTAACCAATTTTCAGTGACCAATCCCAAAAATATGTGTTGTTGAAATGAAATCATGACTAAACGACAACAAACATGGTGGTCTTCGGCACTTTGGTATTTACAGTTTTTTGTTGTGAAAACCTGCAGGCTACAGAATTAACCTTCACAGCGAGTCAACATGTCATCTGATGTTGAACTCATCCTACATAGAACATTCCAAGGGGATTGCCATGCCAATTGCATCCACAAACAGAATATTATGAATGATTAGACAGTCCCCGATTGTGCGTCCTTGAACAATTTTGCGTCTTCTCATGGCATCTGGAGTTAAGCAGTTAACTGACGTCTTAATCCTTTTTTGTTTTTGTTTTTTGACAGACTTATGAAGGGTGTTTTTAAATGCCCGGAACAACTTCTGATTTTTCTTAATTTTTTTGCTGACGTTTACATCCACCTGGACTTTCCAGTGTGTAACGTGTGGAGGCAGGCACCTACCTTAATAGGTTTTGTTTCACCCGTACAAAGAGCGACAACAGGTTCTGGAAAACAGCCTTGTAAAATCCCTTTCCGGACATTATTGTGTAACCCCCAATTGCAGACCTTTGTCCTGTTGTTGTTCAAATATGGCACACAAGAATGGACAGGCTGCCACCATTGTACGTCCTTATATTCGGGTCAATGGGAAGTAAGTCCAAGCATTGTGTGATTCCAGCATACCACAGCAGATTTTCAGCCCAGGCTCACAACTGAAGGTTTGGGGAATCACGGCGAGCGCCTACTTAATTTTCTCACGCGACAACATCAATTCCCGGAACTAATTATGAGAACCTGTGTTGTCTTTCCTTTGTCAAGTCAAGGTTTTTAATGTGGCAACAACATTTTCAAAGGAAAATAATTACTAAAGAAGCTCTTAAAAGTTTTGTAGAAATACCCCGGGACGGGCGTGGAATTTTCTCTTTTTTTAAATACCGACGTGAAGTGGTTACAGTGAGAATTCCAACTTACCGAGGTCTGTTAGCCGATGATATTGGATCTGAATGTTATTTTCCTCTTTAGACCATTTGGTCTCCCCCTTCTTCCTCAGGTAGACTTTGTAGCTGATACTGTCGGAATGTAAAGGCTCCGGCTCAAACCAAAATATCATGATGAAATCCTGCCCTCTTGTGATGGTCCTAAGGCCCATGGGTGCCTTGTGAACTGTAAGACAAAAAGTAAATAGAAGAACAATGAAACACTGCCCTCCTGTGGCGGTCTCAAGGCCTTTTGGTGACTTACAGTTCCCTAGGTCATATAGACCATGTGAACGTTGTTTACAATAAGTGTGACCTTGTACATTCTTTGAGTATTCTGGCAGGCAAGATACTACACTGGTCCTATGGGAAAGTTGACATTTTGTGTCATAAATTTCCACATAAAACCAAGAGTTATGAAAGTAAAAGCTGGACAAGTTTTTAGATGTGCCCCCTTTCATCATATCAAAAGTTGATAAGAATTAGACAGTGCAATCTCCATAAAATATAAGATTTTATGCTTTCTTCCATTGAGCTGTGTACAAATTGTGCCTGCAGGAAGTCCAGGCTCTGTGGCTCTTTTATAAACATGTGATGTCACAGGTCACATCGTCTATACTGGATGGTAAAATTAATACAATGAGGAAATAGGGACTGCCCTCATGTGCTAGACACATCAGACATTTTTGGAGGGAGGTTTTTTTCTATACAAAAGCACCCTCAGTAAATCCAGACTGTATGGCCAATGTATGTACAATGTATGTACATGCTAATAATGCCAGATACCAGCCTTTACAACCTTCTGGGCCCAATTGCATGGCTCTGCTTACCGTAAGCAAAGAATCGGTGCTTACGGAAGCAGGGAATTCCACGCTTATGTCAAACATATTTAACAGATTAGCAGGGTTTCTTTTTGCTTGTGCGCATTTTTCTCATTCATTCATTTATTCATTCATTTCGGTTTTATGAAGAAAATTGTTTTATTTTTGGGGGGGGGAATCAAAATCATCAAGATAAAACAGTTAGAATGCTCCAAATTGCACGTAGGGCTTCTGAAACCAAATATAAACACCAAATGAAAAAAAGCGTCCTTCAACCAAACTTCCAAAATTTGGGTCTAGATTGCCCCCCAGTTTTGAAAAATCCTGGGGAGAACCCTGAATCGGACAGGATGACCAGTCTGAGCTCTTACCTGCTTCAAATGTTTTGGCGTACACAGGAAAGCTTGAAGGTCCTATTGCAGACATTCCAAGGGCGTTGTTGAACACAGCTACCCTGATGGTGTAGTTTGTGAAGGGCTGCAGATTATCCACCATTGCAATCTGAGAGAAATCGTTATACATATCATTTATGTCATTTATGAAGGAAAACTTTAATGACACTCTAGAGGGCAGCAGATGAACTGATTTGATAAATATGCCATTTATTTTTGATATTTGGTTCCTGGAAAAAAGTATGAAAATTTTAATTGAGTATACGGCCTGACCAATATGTACTAATGGTATAGGCTCTAATAGACTTTTCAATACAAATTTTAAAAAAAAATTCAGGGAAAAAAGAAAAGAAAAAGGAAATCAGATTAAAGTGCCATGAATATCATGCCTGCTTGGCGCGTCATGGCCATGCGGTTAAGACCAAACAAGGCATTGTACCAAAAATATTTCAAATCTAATTCAGGTAATATACCACGAGGGAAACAGACTGATTCATATCTAATTCTTAAGATGCCTCATGGTTGCACAGCCTGCACTAAGATTGGTATGCATGACCTAAAAAGCCATTATTTATTATTTATTCATTTATTCATTTATTCATTCTGGTCGTGAAGCCAAGGATTCTCAGCAAAGTGAACTGAATCACTATACTCGTGGACAAGTATCCCCATGGATAGAAGACAAGGAAGGAAGTTGCAATTTTGGATTTGGGAGGAAAACCTCAGAGAAAATATTCCATGGAAAACCCACGCAATCAGGTGGGGGACTGCAAACCCAATCCACGCAGTGCCCCCGGAGGGATTCGAACTGGGGTTTTAGAGGTGGAAGGCGAGGAAAGATGCCAACCCAACCACCCCAATGGTCAGATGGGGGAGTGTGTCCTTTTAATACTGGATCCAGCAGACTTGTGTTAGACCAAGGAGCCAGATGCTTACCGTTTCAGTGGACATGACTGTGATGACAGTCTCGCCTGGACTCAGCATGATCTTGTGACCCACCAAGTCTCCGTTCAGTGACGTGGTAGGGGGCGCTGTCCATGCGACACGAACGCTGGTATCGCTAATAGCCTCCGCAGTCACATCCTGTGGTGCTGTTGTTGGAGCTGACAGAGAAACATGACAAAATAATGACATAAATCATATATATTGATCTCTTTAAAAATGGAGAAGCAGAGTTTGAAAAAAACAATAATTCAATGGTACAGCTGAAAATCCCAAAACAAGGAAACCAGCTGAAAAAATACATGCCTGTTTAATAGACTTTTACGGCTATTTAATCAACATTTGTCTGATTTTTCCAGTGGCAAAACAACATTTGAAATCAGAATAAGGTAGGAGAAATATCATGGTGTATAGCAGCAAGGCTAAGTTTACAGGTTCTTTTTCAACCATGCAAAGATTCAAATTCTACAAACTTTTACATCACAAAAAGTTCAATTGGTTTTTCTGTGGAAAACAAATCATCACCGAAAGGACTGGTAGTCAAAAATCAAGGTTTTCTACACTTTGGGGGTTGTTTTCACTTCTTGCCTTTTAAGCATGATTCTAAGGCATCCCGAACTGCTGCTCAATCAAATTTATGCTTAATTTCTTAATTACATTAATTATTGATTGCATTTTCACGAAGAGAAGTGCATCTCTAAACAATGTGCAAAAAAATTGTATAAAAATGGACAGGCATGTAGGTCAAGTCGCATTTGCAGTTTCATGAAGAGACGGGCTTGCTAGCGCGTGATCATGTGACTACCCCACCCTTCACTATGTACAAAACATACACTATTAGATGTGTGCAACAGTAAGTCATCATGCTTTTATGCTTTCCAGAGAGACAGGCATGTTGGACTAATTACTGCGTTAATTAACCCCAAATGGGATTTTGACGTGCTCTCCCCTTCGAGAAAAAACGATGACGAAACTTTCTCAAGTTCATATCTTACTTCCAGGCGCTGTCTTGAAGAGCGACATCTCGCTCATCTTAGTGTAGTCCCCTCTATACTTGGCCTCAATCCAGAAGCTGTATTGTGAGAAGACATCCAACCCTTCCACCAAAAGAAAGCTCTCTAGCCCTGGGGGATCGGGAGTACGTAGGGGTGCACCTAACTGTGGGGTTGTCTCCTTCCTAAGCAGGGAAAGAAAAGATCTCAGATCAAGATATGCAAAATCAACTTCAGCTTCCTTTACACTGTATATATATATACATATACATATAAAGTTAGTGGGGTAGATGGCCTTAACGGACCTTCGTCAGAGGCATAAACAAGCACAAACGAAAACATATCCATTTATAGCAAAAAAGAGAGGCAAAGAACAATGGGACGGTATTTGGAAATACATATTAATATTATATAAAGATTGGATGCATGTGAATGCATTGTCGCAGAATGTATCACAAGGTGAAATCTGGACTTTTCCATTTCTTAAGGCGAAGCAGAGTGAAATGGGAAAGACAAATTTCACCAAAATGCACTCAATATTTGTTTTGTATAAGTCACACATAGATTCTTGTCATTTGTATTTTGTTTCACAATAAACACAACATAGAAACGGAAACCAAGATATGCAAAATCAACTTGAGCTTCCTTTATGCTGTATATATATAAAATTAGTAGGGTAGATGGCCTTAGCTTTCGATCCAAACCGGACCAAGCACAAACGAAAACATATCCATTTATAGCAAAAAAGAGAGGCAAAGAACAATGGAACGGTATTCGGAAATACATATTAATATTATATAAAGATTGGATGCATGTAAATGCATTGTCGCAGAATGTATCACGAGGTGAAATCTGGGGGGCACAAAAGGGAACAGCATTTTTTTTTCTACTTTCTGACTTACTAAATGTGTCTACACTTCTGATACAAAACGAATCTCTAGTTTGTGTAATATTTTTTCCAGACAAAAGACAAACAAACTATATTAAACATGTCTGGGTGTATGGTAGCCATCATACAGACATAAACAGTCTCTAAAGGTTTAAAATATAAATGATAAATTGCAGAAGTCCATCAAGTGAAACTTTGCCGACAGCTTGTAACAACTATCAAATGCACATTAACACGTCTCATTACTGATAGATATACATTGAACAATAATATTATCCCAGACTTATTTTCAAAGCAAGCATTCTGTACTTACGAGCTCTACTATTGAAGCTGAAAAGCAGTATTGCTTTGCAGGATGAGTCCGAGCAACTGACCTTAGACTAGGGTCGGAAGTTTGACCAGGAAGGAGGGAAAGGGGGGGGGCTCTATTTCCCCCTTGGTCACGCGTCACAGAATCAAGTACCCATACTCCTTCCGTGTTGGTCAGTATTGCCCGACTACATCCAACAGGTCGATTGCAAGTGAAGTCCCAAAGTGAATTGCTACAGTCTTTTAATCTAATCAGCTAGGACATCAGTTTCCCTTGCATTGCCTACTTTATGGTAATTAATGCGTTTTAGACAAATTCCATCGGGTGGATATGCAGCCATAATAACCACCCCGCTGTTTGGTTGTTTACAATGACAAGTTGATTCACTTAATAGTATTCTCTGCATTTTATGCAAAATGTGTTTTGACTAGAATTGCATTAATGAGGGTAAAATTTTGCATTCAAAACCTCACCCAAATAAAAAAAGTGTGATTACTATGTTGTTTTTCAACCCCCCAAATTGCTGTGTCTAGAAACTTTTAAAGTGGGTTTGTGATTATCAATGCCGGCTCTAAAAGATCAGGGACCTCCCCAGGATTTTTCAAAACCGGGGTGCATTCTAGACCCAAATTTTTGAAGTTTGGCCAAAGCAAAAAAAAGAAAGAACATATTGACAAAATATAGAGAGACTGCCAACGTTAAGGTTTAGATAGCGCAGTCGGTGGAGCGCTGGCACATTAATCCGGAGGTCGCAGGTTCAAATCCCGCTCTAGTCATGCTTTCTTTGTTCAACCCAAAATTAAACAACATTAGCTTAATGTCTATTCGGTTTGCGGTAACACCGAGTGTATATCTACTTTGCTGTTTAGATTTTTGTTCTTTAGAGAACTTGTCTTGCTAATTGATCAACTACTGCACAGTAGATTTTCGGAATTTGGGAGACTTCTCAATTCTGAAAAGAACTGTCCTGCTTATTAACTACTACCTGGGCAGAAGGTAGGAAATCGGCCTGGACTACTACTTTTGCTAAGTGGACCGAGGAGCTTCTCATAATTAACTGCACTCCCAACAATAGCTTACCACAATTTTACAATGTCAGGGAAGCTTTTCGTGAATGTTTACCCAAATCATCATCAGTTTCAAAACCCCCTTTAAACCATACTGACTGACACAGAGGAGCTTGCACTGTGTTTGTTGCACTTATTCCCCGACTAAACCAAGTCTTATCGGCTTAACCCCTCCACTGCAGACATGACAGCCCTCTATAGGTCACTGTAGCTTTTCAGTTAAATCTCAACATCTGCACTGCTTATCTGCAAGGAACTGCCAAACTGACACCACAACACCTACGCTTAGAACAGTCCCACTTCCAACAACATGTCTAAACAAAAATTTTAATTTTTTTAACCAGATATTCCTTTTCCAACCTAGCCTTCCGATGGCTTTTTAGTTGTGCTGAAAATAAAATAAGGTATATACAGTTACACTGGCCACAGGGAAGTAGAAATTTAGTTTCTGAACATTCTGATTTTCATGTTGAGTTTTCACAGTCATTATCAATTGGGGGCGTAGCAAGGCCATTTTCTTTGGGAGGGTGCATGGAAGCTACTTTGCTGACTGGCATTACTGGCGGGAGAAGCTAGTTTGCCGACTGCCAATTATTTTCCACTACTTTAACCCTCTTGCTGTCTGACCATTCAATACCATTCAAGTGGTTTTGAATGATAGATAAACTATGCCAGCCTGCAATATGATACCATGAGGGAATGCATGTACACAGTACACAGTTAGTTCTGTGCAGTTGTGCCACCATACACAACCTTGGCAGTCGAATGGTTTCAAATGGTCGGTCAACTCACTGGAAAATGTTACCAAGAGTCACTGACAGTAGGAGGGTTAAGAAAGACTAGTGCACCCGGAATAGAGCCCCCCCCCCCCCATTGCACTCAAAAACGCCAGAGCAACAAACCTTTTTGCAAATATAGTGTGCTCATTATAAGAAAAAAACAAATTTCCAAATTGTGCGGTCAATGTAACATAATTGTGGAACTGTCGGTAATTTTCTTCGAGTGCAGTAAACAAAAATAATATCAAGATGAATAAATAAAGACTTCAAATCATTTGATTTGTGTTTCAGTGATATCAAAGAGTAATTGAATTTTACCCATCAGTGATAAACATGTGCATGTAATCAAGCAGAAAAAAAACTGTTGTTGATGAAGAGGAAAAATTATTTTAAAGGTAGGGTCATAGATTGGTAAATCCAAAAATTAATCACCATTAAAACTGACTTGGTGACAAGCACTGCAGCTGAAGATAGTATGAACTGTTTTGAGGAAGGATTCCCTTTAAAGTCATATGGTTTGGATAATTTTTCACCCCAAAACATTCGAATCTGAGAAACGATTCATGCATGAACAATTTCTCAGACTTCTGAGGGCTGGTCTCCATTCGACAATGCTGCGGCCAGAGATGTGGTCAGTACCTGCGGTCACCTCACTAAAACGTGTATGATTTGACATTCTTGTGCGAATGCCGTGACAGTTCTTTTTCTGTTTTCTTAGCAAGTAGACACTGTATTCAGCTGAAACTTTTCACATGTGGATATTATTGTATCTGTCTTTAAAATTGTGCCTATTAATTAGCATTACGTTGACAATCTGTGACCAATCGCATCTCTGGCTGCAGCATTCGCAAATGGACACCATGGAAATTTGAATTTCCAAAAGTTGCCTTTAGGTGATCTTAGGAGATTCAAACTTTTATTGATTTCTAATCAACGGGGGCACTTCAGGCGAAATAATTTTGCAGGATGCTTATTACCATCATTATAACAAGTAGGCTTGCGGGAAAAAAATTACACAATTTGTTTTGGGTTCATCACCAAAGTATGACCGTACCTTCAAATCTAAACCGGCAGAAGAAAATCAGAAAATTGGAAGAAACTCATCAGACAACACAGATAAATGTATTCTCAACACAATTCTTTCTTTCAAAATGGGGAACAAAACTCCAATAAACTCAGTTTATCAAGCGCTTCAAAATATTGTAAATCAATTTTCATTACAACCATGTAGCTCTGAACCACTGACTTATATCTTTTTCTCACTTTTACCTTCATTTTTTTTTAACAGCGGATGAAGGTAAGAATGTATTCTGGAAAGGGCAACAGTAATTTTAGCTTGTGGATTTATTACAAGTTGAAAATTTTCTGGTTTTTTTTTTATTGCGAGGAGATTGCTCTATATCTTTGTCCTAATCGAAGCGAGTATCCCGCTGACTTGATGAACTCAAGCATGATGTAAGGTAGGCTTCACTGAAAACTTAATAACCCTTCACATTTAGAATACCCAACCCCCCTGGAGGGCCTAAAATCTATTCTTAGATTTTGTTTGTGAACTTTGAAATAAGGCATTACACATTGGGGTGTAGGTTATGAAGGCCTGAGGAAGTCCAACGCAAGCAGACCAAATTTTAGAAGAAAAAAAAGGCGGGAGAGGGGGCAGGAAACCGTCAGGAAAATTATATTTCAACCCTAACTTCATTCAACAAGATTGAAAAGATTGTTGGTTACTGCCCCCATTTATAGCCTTTGCTCTAAGCTGGTGGATCCGGGCATGATTTTTTATAGAGCTGCTTAAGCACAAAAAGTTGCTAAGCATAACAACATCATGCATACCAGATTAAGGTTACCAACCAAAACACAATGTGATATGTACCAATAGTGACTGGTATCCTGCTCATTTTTGCTTAGCCAAAGAAATTGGGCCCTGGTTGGATCTAGGGGTACACAAGTGAACAAAGATGTCAATGTTGAGACCAATCTTTTTTAGCCCGTATGCGCAGAAGGTGCGCAAAGCGCCCCCATTGCGGGGACACTTGCATGCCAAAGTTGGGCACAAACAGGTATGAGAAAACCGTTGACTTTTAACTTTTTATGTGAATCGGGTGTCTTGATCACAGCTTCCCTGACAGGACAGCCTGACATAATGATGTAGGGCACTGCGTGACCATTGCAACTAAACAGAAAGGGAACTACACACTGAAATTCTGACAGCTCTACCAATCCTGTGTAATAACTTTTAAGAGTTCCATACCAACAGGGGATTTTTTGGGACGCTAGGTGGCAGCACACTTACCGGGTAAATCCATTGTTCTCAGCAATGTGCGCATGCTTAGAACTATACGTAAACAATGGAATTTGACCTGGTATGTCTGCTGCCATCTAGCATTCAAAGGTTTCCCATAGTTACTAGCCCCGGATAAAGGCGGGCACTGGTCTCACAGGTCGAATGATTTCATTGGATAAACATGCAGTGACGTAAGCTTTCCATATCTGTGTTATGATTGGTCGGCTTCGAGATGAGGTAGTTTGTCAGCTACCCACTTTCAATCGTCTGCTGCATGCAAACGTGCATAATATGTAATGTTGTTTTATTCACTATGTTGCCATGTACGTGTGTATGATAGACTACGAATCTTTGTCCGTGCGAATGGGATGCAAGGTCAAAGGTACATCTGGGAGGATCCTGCCAGGCGCTCACGGCAGGTATCTGGCATTATTAACGAGCCTCGAAGTGTGACATCAGGTGTTCAGGCTATCGTCGTAGTTACTAACCTGTAAAGAACCTGGTACGATACGACTGGTCCATCACTTGCTGCCCAAGAGATGTCTATAGAATTTTTGGTTGTTACCCTGGCAACTGGGTCACCTGGTGGGGCTGGTTCTGAAAGTTTAAAACAAGAAAGAAAGAAAATGAACTACTGTAGCAGACGGAGTAACGATGACAACTTTTCTGTGATAACCCAAACTCTCAAAGGTTGCAGTTTCTTTGATTTTTCTTTCTCTTTTTGGGGAAATGGGAGGTGGGTGTTGGACTGACTGTGAAAGGTGCAACAATTGAAAATGTACAGATTTTAAATTTAAAGGGAGAGTATACCTTTTGTAACTGCTAAAAAAATTAATGACCATAAAAACTTACTTGGTAAGAAGCACTGCAGCTGTTGATAATGTGTAGCATTTAAAAAAGTGATTACCTTCTAAGGAATGTAGTTTACGAGGAAAGGGATTCAAACAAATTTCAATCTGAGAAACATTTCATGCATGAAATGATTCTCAGATTGTGTATTCCAATTACAAAATCTTCCTGGACAGATTTTCGACGATATCTCAGAAACATTTTGAAATGAAATTTTCACAGGTTAGTTCGATTGTATACATTTATAAAGGATTGAAACCATCGAACGGTTCCAAAAACCAAAGGTATATTTTGCCTTTAAACGCAATATTCTCTAATAGGACCCTTGTTGTTTCTACACACATGTATTGTTGTTTACAAGGTCAAATTATTAGTATTCCCTTCATACATAAGAGAGGTTGAGTATTAAATATTGATTAGTATTAAAGAGAAGGAAAACAAGTGAGTACACATGTATGTATTAGTCAAACAACATTAAACTAAGCTCCCTACAGTGATGTACTAGGGTCCTTCCTTACTGTAACTAACTTAACATCATAATGGCAACCAAAGATTATAGAGCTCCAAACGCGCACAATGGGGAGCTCAGGCTGAAATGTGATATGTACACTGGATGCCACTTCAGCAAGCGACTCTCTTGATGCAATAGTAGATGAGTGCAATGACCATTGCTATCAATGATACACCAAAACATTTGCTTGCTGAAATGGCCCCATGCAAATTTTACGTTCCAACAACAGATACAGCTCCAGTTCCCCATTTTGCAACTTCGGTGCTCTTTTTGTATCTTTGGTGGTAACTCAGCACCCAAACTGTTGGACTCTGATTATGGCGGTATGCCTGATCCCACACAAAGCATAAGCAGTTCACTAGTGCAGTAACCCAAGTCCAACCGAATCAAACAAAACATGCTGTTGGATTTTGACTGGTTGGGGTTAGGGTTGTGGTTATGGGAGAAGCAGCCGAGGTCATTAAGAGGGCAAAGTTGTCTTGAATGATTCAACTCAAGATTACATGAACTTGAGCGTGAAGTGTCATCACAGGAAACTTGCAATGATGCGTGTGAACCTTAAAGGCAAAGTATACCTTGAGTTCATTTATATCTAAGGCAAAATATTTAAGAAACCATGTTAAGCGTCCTGCCTTTTTGAAAAAAGGAAGGAGGAGGGCCTTCTTTTTTTTCTTTTTTCAAAAATGGCCGCTCGACACATTTTTCAGGATGGTTGCCAGCTTTTTTCGGTGTGTTTTTTTGTGTGTGCTAAAGTCTAATACAATCTTAATTATTTTACTTTTTCTTCTTTCGTCAGAGATCGTTGAAATTTTTCTTAAATTTTTTTTTAAAAGGAGGCGGCCTCTAAAAAGGAAGCAGGCGGGGACGCTAACCATGTTTTTGGTGGGTTTTTTCCCCCTAATATAAATGTAGATTTCCCTGTGAAAATTTCATCTCAAAAAGGTGGTAGCGTTTTTGAGATATCGCCGAAAATCTGGAGCGGTTATGTCCATGCAGGAAGAATAATCCGTAATTGAAATACACAATCTGAGATATGCTTCATGCATGAAATGTTTCTCAGATTGGAAGTTTTTTCATCTCTTTCTTTAAAAACCACATCCCTTAGGAGGGAATTGTTTCTCAAAATGTTACAAATAATCAACAGCTGCCGTGCTTTGTACCAAGTAAGTTTCTGTGGTCATTAATTTTTGGAGTAACTACCAAAGGCATAGACCATGTGAACGTTGTTTACAATAAGTGTGACCTTGTACATTCTTTGAGTATTCTGGCAGGCAAGATACTACCACTGGTCCTATGGGAAAGTTGACATTTTGTGTTATAACTTCCACATAAAACCAAGAGTTATGAAAGTAAAAGCTGGACAAGTTTTTAGAAGTGCCCCCTTTCATCATATCAAAAGTTGATAAGAATTAAACAGTGCAATCTCCATAAAATATAAGATTTTATGCTTTCTTCCATTGAGCTCATGTACAAATCGTGCCTGCTGGAAATCCAGGCTCTGTGGCTCTTTTGTAAACATGTGATGTCACAGGTCACATCGTCTATACCCTGCCTTTAAGGGTTGACAACCACATGAGATTGTATCACGTTCATGTGCAATGTACAAGATTGTACGGATGCTGTCCCCATTAAAAAAAACGAAGATATATTTACACAGGTATATATCATTCACTTAAAGAACTTTGCTGAGGTTACAACAAGAATGAGTGCATGACGGGTCAGGCCATATTATTTGTCAACAGTCTTGACATGCTGAGCAAGTTCGAGCAAGGACCAAATGGTTAGCTGGTAGTTGGTTCATGACATACGTGAACTACTTTTAAACACCCTCTCCATCCCTGTGGATAAATGCCTTAATGGGTTGCTTTGTCCCTCCACCATTGATGAGTACTTAACATTTTCAAAGATTAAAGAATCCTTTGGCTCAAGTGAGTTTTACTCTCTGTGCTGCTCTGATAATGTTGAACATTATGGAAGAACCCTTAAAGTGCATGGACAATATTGGTAATTGTCAAAGAACCCATCACATACATCTCACGATATAAAAACAAACTCAAAAATATAGCATTTCAGGTAAAAATATTTCAAGGCATTTTTCCACCATGACCATATATGTATACCATGTATGTTATGTGCAAACACTTATCTTGTCAATCTTACCAATGTTGTGCACAGCCTTTCATACTCGTAAAAGTTACATCAGGGTTTTTCCCCAGAACTTTTCAAAACTGAGGGACAATTCGCCATTCCGAATTTTGAAGTTTGGCCAAATGATGCTGAATTGAAACGAGGTCCTCAGAACTGTTTTCTACTTGGCGTTTATTTTGGTTTTAAAAGGACTAATGTGTAATCTGGAGCATTCTAAATGGTTTGATCTTGATGATTTTGGTGAAATTAGTGTGGGGGGGAATTGTTATTATATATATTTTTGTGTATTAGGCCGAAATTTGCACCTATCAGCCCAATACGCTAGCTTGTGCTTGGGAGACCCTCTACAAATACACCAAAACCCCTAGGACTAACGCCACAGCCTTCAACAGGTTATATTAAAACATGCTACACTTGTTACCACAAAACATGAAAATGCATGCAACAATGAACAAATTGTACAGCTCAGGTAGGAATTAGTTCGTTAGAACTTCACACAAACATCAACAAATCAAGAGTTAAGGAAAGCTATCACCAGATCGACGATGCATTTTAAATGTTAAATCCTAAGAAATGGTCCCCAGTCTCCAAAGGCAGATTAATAGGAGCCTCTCTAAATGCCGGTTTACAGTGAAACCTGAAGCAGCTTTTTTTCAGTGACCGCCAGCGGGACCAATTTGGCTTGTTTCATTGGTCCACCAGCTTTTTCACTTGGCCATATTTTAACACTGAGCTAGCCTGTCAAACCACTTGTGGAGTTTAGAACTATAGGCCATGTCACAAAGGGCAATTTTTACAGGCAACTTGGAGGCAACCAACTGCACGGCGTGCAAAAGGAACACTCCGGCAGCACAAGAGACATTCTTCTAGCTGTAACTCACTATCCCCAAGACAATAATGAGAAAACTGAAATGTGACTGAATTTCCCTTTTGGAGATTGCCCGGAACCGGTTGCCTGTAAATTGCCTCGTGTGACATGGCTTGCACAGCTAGAATTTGGCCAGCAGACTAAAACTGTTAAAACACTGTACAATAAACCCCAATGAATCAGTGGCCACATTTCTCGGCCCTGATTTTCCCCCTCTCATTAATTGCTTTCCACATTGCTAATAGGGTTGTCTTTCCTGGTGACAACAGCCCTCTGGAGACTGTTAATTTGTCACTCATTCCAGACATCTGATATGATCGCCACATTGATTTCAGACATTAATTTCAGACTATTTCGGAGGCAGACATTTCTCCAAATTCATTAGAGATGTCAACAAGTACCATCGAGTGGAGCTCTAAACCACTACTTAATTGAATTTTAGCTTAATGTATACTCTGCATCGATCGAAGGTCACAAATGTTGATCCAGTTGGGTTAAAATCATCGAGTAGTGTAACATTGAAAAAACAAACAGATAGCAATAGAGTCACAAGAGGGCGCTGTAACAAAAAGCTTTATCTCAATACAAATAATTAACACACTTCATTTGGCCTTCAGTTTTTTATTTCAATTTTAAAAGCTACTCTGTATTTCCATGAATTCTCACCTTTCACTGAGAATTTCACCTTTAAAAATTCTAAGGTTCATTGTGGCAGCCGATAAAAAGTGGATTTGTCAGACCGGTAAATAGAATGGTAAATAGAAACAGCTTTTGGTTACAGCCCCCAAGACCTGGGAGTGTTATTTGGCTAAGAAAAGAACAAATACCAATAAATGTTATCGAGACACTGGCAGCACGTTTCACGAATTACTTCACAAGACCGGAGTATTAACAAGAGCAGAAAAGCCTGAGGTTAAACTTTTATTAAATGTGAAAAACACTAAACATACATGAACGAAATGAGAAAAAAGTATGCTGACCGAACTGGACTGGCACAGTTTCAATACCTTACCTTCTACAGTTAAGTTTACATAAGTCTCCGTAGTCAAAATGGTCGCTAGAAAAATAAGGTACATGTATGAATGTTCATTAGTCAAAAAAAAAATCATATCAAACAAAATAATAAAAGTTGCAAACGGATGTTCCATTCACAATTTCTGTATTTCAATACTGTAAAAAAACAAAAACAACAACAACAACAACTATAAAAGTACAGTACATAAAAGAGAATTGCGACTTCATTACTTAAACAAAAACAACAACATAAAGAAGAGGCGACAACCTACAGGACGTAAAACTCAGGGATGAAATTTGAAGATTGTGAACATTCCTGAAAAATGGCATGCGGGCCTGCAATCCCCTAGTCCAGAATCTGGCTATTTTTTTAATTATTCGCTCTCCCCATCTGTTTTCTACGATGATTTTAACAAACTATTTCTAATCCGAAGACCTATATTTAGTCATATGAAAATTGAAATCGTGTTTGTAACAAACTTATGGGTATTTTTATTTGGAAGAGTTTTGTATAAATACTAGAATTGAATTAATAGAAAAATATAGTCTTTGTTCAAGTTTTATGTTTTTTCCCTTACGCGCGAGACGTGCACAGTCTATTCAAACCTTCAACCACTCATTATATTTACCAAGTTAGCGAATTATACCCCCTTTGTTCCTCTTGCCCTTGACATTTTTTAAAAGCTTGAATAATTTGTTGGCTTAGGGATTATTGTAATGATTTAAAATGTCAACTCAACCTGACAGAACTGTCGAACTTGAGTAAACAGTGATGCATTATTAAGAGTCATAAAATGTTTAATATCTGACAACTGGTATACATGTCAGTGGATCTGTAGAGCTCAGTGCCGAAACTAGGTAAACATTTTAGAGGGCACAAGGGGTGCACAATTTTTTCTAGGAAGGGGGTGGGGGCACTTCTGGCTAGTTAAAACTGTAGTTTTTGTTTGCATTTGCCTGAACAAGCCCCCTTTTAGTGCTCTCTCTTTATATGTCATTCAATATTTTTGGTGTCAGATAATCTGACGTGGAGGTAGAAACAAATACATCGTCTCGTATAAATAGATGAAATCATTTTTGAACACTGATAATTGATAATACTAGTGACCTGTAATAGATAATTTTTTTCTTTGCCATCTTGCATGTGCAATCGTTGCCATAACTGCATTGTAAACTGTCTATAATTTTTATGTATAAATATTTTGTTGTTGTTGTGATTTGATGCCTTTTATCATGTTTATTACTGTACATACTTATATACTTAAATGTTTTCTACAGTTGTTTTTGCTTTTTTCTGTTGTCTTTGTTTCTTTGTTTTATTCTGATGTGTGATCAAGGGTCTCCATTAAGTGGGCCTGCGTGCCTGTTCGGAGTTTCCCTTTTGCACCACATTGTATTTTGATGTTTGTGTAATAAAGGTAATAAACTACCCTAAAACCGCTCATCAAATGTCACTATATAGTCTGGTAGTCTTTAATCTAAAAAGTCCCGGGATGGGGGAGGGAGCCGGACACGCCCCCCTTGTTACACCACTGGTAGGGTTTGCAAATGGATGCCAAGCAAGAGACTGTCAAGTTGTTCAACTGTTAATAGGGAAAGAATGACGGGTTAACGAGAGCATTGCGTGACGGCAGCGTATGCACTTAGTTTTAACAATATGCAGGTAGCACTAATGGCTTCCAAGATAAATAAATTTGCATTAGTTATTCAAACTAGCTGAGTATTTTTGGCTGAACGTTCGAACATCACTTGTATAGGGTACTTTTTGAAGAACCTTGTAATGTTTTAATTTCCTGTCATCTATTGTCCATTCAAAAATATCGCAGACCAAAATTTTAAGCAATCTAGATTTTCCAATTTGGGAGAAAAGATAGAAAACTCTATCTGCAATTTTTGAGTAACACACATGGCTTGAAGAAACTATACACAATTTGGTGTATAATTTGCTCAAGCCATGCATGTAACTTGACATTCATGGCAATGAGTACTGTGGTAATTTGATTCTATTGGTGGGCCGAACCTTTTGGTTAAACAAAAGTAAAAAATTCCTTCTCAGTCTAGCCCTCTCCAGGTTTGTACTTTGTATTTGTTGCTCCTAGTGAATTTTAATGTGTAAGTTTAGTCTGCGAATTCCGGAGGGAAATAAAACAATAACATAATAATAAAAAAAATTGTACAGTAGCTTGCGATGTTGATTTTAAAAGCAGAAACAGGCACCTGCAGGTGGAGGTCTTTGTTGAAAAATCAGTGTCTCTGGGTCAAATTTAAGGTCAAAGGCCGGGGAGCCAATTGTTACACATTCCTCTGTGACCTTAAAGAGGGGCACCAATGTCAAATTCACTCATTTTCCAATAGATAGAGTCCTTATGAAAGTGTGGAAAAAACAGTACAAGTCTAACCTCACGCTAAAATGTTGCAAAATGCCACTGTGGTTGATACCCTTCAAACGCATTTTTTTGTCAAAATCCTAAAACGTTCGATATTGTCACGTTACCAATATTTATGGTCTGTACATTTTTGTACAGAATTTTTTAGTTGATTCCTGAATTTTGATGATACTCAATCAAAGCGGCATCAGATTTAACCTTTCGACTGGCGCACAAATTCCCCTTAGGAACGTACAGACCCAATTGTTTTTGATGTCCGACGACCCCAAGTTTGATATACTTTGTTGTTGACTCTCGAATTTTGATGATATTCAATCAAAACGGCATTAAATTTAACCTTTTGACTGGCGCATAAACTTCCCCTTTGGAACGTACTGACCCAATTGTCTTTGATGTCCGATGACGTTATGTTTCAAATTTCACTCTGAAAGAGTATCAGATAAAAAAAACATTTCACACCATTTTACAATGAGGTTAGAGACTTGCATTTGGTTTTTCCACTTTAATAAGGACTCTATCTATTGGGAAAATGAGTGGATCACAAAACTGAATTTGACCTTGGAGTTCCTCTTTCAGACTTGATCTCAAACTGCATGCAGTGTATGATTGTTGAATACTGCACATGTATAAAATGAACATCATCCGAACATTGATTTTTAGCCAAGTTCTAGTCCGTATGATCCCCACTCCAGCCTGCCGCCAATGTTGTTACACTGGATTACACACAGGGGAATGCATTCAGGCTAATCGAGGCCAATGGAGCTTCGTAAATATCTGACAGCACATATTAACCTTTCAATCTCTTCGGAGCGGCTATGCATTATGTCATCCTGGGTACACTGCTGCTGCTCGCCGCCGATAATACTTCCTTAACCGGTTGTTCTTATTTTTTAAAAGGGGTGGTCAGTTCATGTCTTCAAAAGCATAGAGGATCTTTTTTTTCTTATCTCCTTGGCTGTTAATCTTTGATGAGATTCATTATGAACAGTTTGATAATTCTCTACTGTTATGTTAAGGTTGTAAAAAGAGCCAATCAAACTGCCCATGATATTTCAGTTGGCATTAGAAATGAGTATTAGTAACTAAGCAATAAATTAGGCTCAGATTGTTTGGGTGTCTCATTTCATTTCATTTATTTGGTTGTGAAGCCAAGGACTCTCAGAAAAGCAAACTTAATCACTATACTAGCCAAGAACCCCTTGGAGAGAAGACAAGGAAGGAAGTTATAGATGTGGGAGGAAAAACCAGAGAGTTATTCCAGGGAAAACCCACCCCATCAGGTAGAGACTGAAAACCCGATCCACATAGAGTGCCCCCCTGGCGGGATTCGAACCGGGGTCCCAGAGGTGGAAGACTCAGAAACTGCTTGAATAAAAATGTGAACATTTCTCGGCTGTGTCTAAGATTTTATGACTGATCTCCATACAAATAAAATGGCAACCCCTTTAATTTAGACTTTCAGTTATAGACACAAGACACTATAAAACATACATCAAAATAAAAATGAAGGGGGGGGGGAAGTACCACGCTTAACACTGAAATGCTCAGAGAAAAATGAAATGGGTACAGGCTTTACTTCTTACAGCTTATCCTCACAATTAAAGGTATTATACAGGATTGGTAAGGATAACAAACTTTGTTGTTTAATTTTAGTCTTAAAGCTTACTGATTATGAAGTTCATACGAGAACCATTTTTTTCTGGGAAATATTTCTCTCTCTGAAATGAAGTCATATTCAAGGAAACTGTATCTGAAAACCTTTTTTTTTAATTTTTTTAAGGCAACAGCTGATTTGGGTGGTTACAACCAAAATTAACGACAATATGTTTACATACTGAAATTGTGCGTGGTTTTCCCCACTATTTTCTCCTGACTCCACAACGGACTAAGCCCAAATGTTCACAGGTTTTTTTGTTTCATGTATGCAGTTGATCACACAAAATATAAACACTGTCTGCCACTAATTTGTCAGCTCTACCCACCCTGTATAATACCTTTAAATTATTCCAGGGGAAACAGCTCAGGCAAGTAAAATATTTAAGCAAATAATTATGCCATTATGTGGACACTTATCTGAGCATCTGTGGAGTCTCTTAAGACGTTTCCGTCTAATTAATCGACTCGCAACATCAAGGAACACGATGCACTGAGCGGTCCTTGAGGAAGAAGACTAATTACTTACACTGTGTGGAGATGATGCCCACAGAGTATTATGGAGTCCACCATGTACAGTGTGTATGTGCATGAACTGTACCAAGGCGCTCAGGAGCAAAACTGTACAGTGCAAGTCGTTAGACACTGTCCTACGTGACTCATATTTAAAGGGTCAACACGTCATTGTTTTTTTTCGAAAGAGTAAATGGATTCACATCTGCTAAGTATTCCTTCGGATGGGACGTAAAGCCGCAAGTCCCGTGTAATGCATGTACAAGAACACAGTGCGCATATATCATAAAGAGAAGGGCTTTGCCCGGTCGGCCCTTCCATGGCAAAACAGTCCAACTCAAAAAAATTGGGTTTTTATATAAGATCATTTCTGGGTAAATTGAGGGCACTTCTTTCAATTTCTGAAAGTTTCAAATAACAGTGTATGGTTTGAATACAGCATGTCCTATCTTGGCCTCTTTTTACACTTTCGTCCAATTTTTTTCGTTCTCGCTTTTTTTTAGTTCCCCCAACCCCAGTATTGGCCTCAATTCGCACGTATAGGCCGATACGCTAACTTGTGTATAGGGAGAACCTTGATATGGTATGAATACCACTGAAGCTTTTAGACCAGGAGCCCAGACCAATTATTCATGCAAAAAGCGTCGGCACAGTCAACCTCATTGGGTGAAAGGGTCTCACCGGGACATCTCAAAAATTATAAATGCATCGCTGCCAGGTTTAGGTCAAGGCCTAAGCTCCCAAATGATGTAATAAAGTGCCACAATTACCGAAAAACACGTTTTTGACAATAACTCAAAAACTATACATGGTATTATCACAAATGAGGTCTCTACACCTAGAAAAACATATATTTTCTTTTTTGATTTTATCATTCCTTTACTTTTGTCAGCAAAATCATCTTACACGAGTATGTATGAATGGCTTCTGACTGGCACCCCCGAACAAAGATATTGACAAAATAGGGAGACCACCAACATTAGGCCTAGATAGCTCAGCTGGCAGAGCACCGGCACGTTAATTTGGAGGTCGCAGGATCAAGTCCCGATCTGGTCAACTTTTCTTTTCCCAAAGAGTATATTTCCTGAAGGAATTACACTTGCACCTGTACATGTAACACTCTGCCTGTGCCTCAAGTCTTGGTTTTGATCTCTGTTTTTGCTGAGTCTTACGCTCAGTCTTGGAACCCTGTAGTACATGCTCGTGTAGTTTCAGTCTTCGATTGCTCAGGTTCTGAAACTTAAAGAGGTTTCAGATTTCAGAAGCTTTTTTGTTTTTTCTTTGTAATGGTTCACACATGTAAGTACATGTATTAATCACAACAGGGCTATTAAAGGAAATGAATAGCACTCACTGAATCCAAACCATTGTTTAGAAAGTAAAACTTGAAGCTTTGCACGGTGTGGGGACGCGAGAAATACACTAGTTTACGGGAGACAATCATGAAATAATCTCTTCTTAAAAAGAAATGGCGATTCTAACAGAAAGTCCAGGGCCCTATTTCGTGGCTCTGCTTACCATAAGCAAAGAATCGGCGCTTATGGAAGCAGGGAATTCCGCGCTTACATCAAGCGTATTTCACAGTTTTGTTTTATTTTTTTACTCTCCTAATTTCTCTCTAATTGTTTTAGACTTCCAAGAAAGCAGCCCATGTATTCACCATTGTGAAAAGCAGCACAGTATAATGGGAGTATGGTTTGCGACTACACGTCCATGTACATGTGTACAGCACATGTGCATGTACTTCTAAAGTATCAGGCCTGTGCAATCTTCTGCATGTTCGTGGTGCAAAACATTGTGCACTACAAAGTTCCATGTGCGCTATCGTCATACAACAATGAGAAACAGCCAGAAATGGTTTCAAACGCATAACTAATTTCTACAGATTAAACAATAAAATTTCTTGCCTAGAAAAAAAATTAAAATACCCAGGGTCGGCCGCATTTTGAGGGTCGATCGGGTTACACCAACATAACCAAAACAAAATTTGGCCTAAGTAAAGACCTGCTGGAGTTAATAACCTTACATAACCTTATGTACACGTATGGTACAGTACAGCTTAAAAAATACTCCCAAGTTCCACTATGTGATTGCTGTTAAATTTGTTAGAATCGGTAGTAATGAAATTCTAGCTCGAACTGAACCCCTTAACCGTGTTAGATGCACAATGTTGTCACAAATAACCCCTCGAAAACTAACTTCTATTTCAAAATTGAATTTCAATTTGTCAGTTATAGCGCAGTCAGTAAATAACCTTTAATTTGATTTACAAGAAATCCCTTCACTGCTGATGTGTTCAATAAGGTCATTCCAATTCCTGGATTATCCCTTGTCAAACATACTGGGTGTACTGTTACATGGACAAGTACTTTCAGGAGCTCTTGGGAAAGGAGGGGGGCGGGGGGGGGGGGGGGGTGGGGGAGAGAGAATCTGAAATGCCTGACACTTTAATAATTTAGGATACTACATGTAGATGTATGTACTGTACATGTATTTTCGACATGTGCTTGCATGTACACCAAACAGTGTACATGTGTATCAATCGCACTTCTACATGTAGGTGTGAGCTACAATGTACATGTACATAACCATGTGTCTACATGTACAGTAATTATCTGCTTATATGGCGTATAAGGCGCTGTACCCCAACTTTGACGAAATATGATTCAAGTGTTAACGTACAAGGCGCATCACCATATACGGTGCAACATTACAGTTCATGTAGCCGTTGCTAGGTCCCATTGACTGCTGGTACATATCACCACATACAGGGGTCAATGTATGACACCTCCCATAACATAAAGGGATCAAATTTGTTTAATCATGAACATGAGTAAAACATCGCTTCTGTTTTAAAAAAAAAATATCTATTTTTTTCAATTTCTTTTAAAAGATTTTGTCTAAAAACAGAGCTTCATGTCTTTTCTTTTTACACGACCAGAGCGCACACACATACACAGACACGCTATCCCAATATTTCCGATCCCAATGAATGGGCTGCCAGACTTCGTTATCTCGCTGTTTTTCATGCTACAATACATGGAAGAATCACCGAACGCTAGAGGGCGCTGTCACAACGACACTTTCACAATAAGAATGTACGCCCTCTGTTGGCAAAATCTAACATTGCATTACACGATAATTGAACATACAAAAACAACTTGATAAACAAAGTCTAGTATGTCACTGGTGTGCGCGCGCTGTAGCTGTGTACAGCATAGGTCATCACTGGTTCACGCCAGAATTGTTACTATTATAGTGGGCAGCAGCATAGCCAGTACGCGACTTCGTTCTTCGGTAAGTTTCGTCAAGGCTTGTTAAAATTACACAACAGGCAAAGGTGTAGGTTTGACTTTAATCAAATGATAATACACAGGATAACACTGGACAAAATTAAAAAAAAAAATAAGGTATAAATTTAAGATTTCACACAGTAGTCATCACACAGTAATCATCGCAATGAACTCAAGTGATATCAGATAAGTCACATTATTTATATAAGACGCAGGGATTTTTTTGTTACCTCTAAAAGTCAAATAAGACGCTTCAATTTGCACTGGAATATTCTAACTAGTGCAGATTTTTTTTTGTCTGTAAAAGCTTGTGTGTACTAATATAAACCTAATATCACAAGAGAAAGTGTATTAATTACAATACATCTAGTATTGAATAACTCACTGCATTCACTTCCGGCGTTTTAGAATGCAATGTAAACCTGAGCTTTGCTCCCCCTTATTCATAGTGACATTCCCTCAGACTCCCTCAGGTTTGTTTTTTTCTAAACGAAGTGAAGCAAATCTTGACATGTAACACATGTACATTTACTCCAGCTTGTCCCCCCCCCCCCTTTAACCCAAAGTCTCCGACATAATATTGGAATGATGAGATTGAAAACTCACACTCAGAGTCAAATTAAAACCATTCCTATATCCTGATCACTGCGGGGCCCGAGCACACGGCCAGCCACTACTATCCAGCACTACTATGACCCAAGGGGGGAGAGAATCTTACGATGAACTCTGTGGGTGAATCATCCAGGGATTGCTTTGGAAAATTACGGGGGCCACTACTGTCACTTTGGATGAAATGTAATGAAAATAAACCTTGGCAGATCGGGACAGCAAAGCCGCACACACGTTTGTATGTGTTGATAATTTAATATCAGTGTAGCAGTGCTTGATGTCGATGAGGAGGGGCTACAAGGTCCCTCCAGAGAGGCAGAGTGTTCTTGTAAGACATGAATTTTTGTCTCCAACAATTTACCTTGAGACTAGCCTATCATTAAAAGGAATCTCCACTTTCTTCATTAAGACATCACCAAGGAATACCGTCCTATGGGTTTTTCCCCCCTATCTGTTTTCTGCGTACCTAGTTTTGTATTGATTTTGTGTCAGATTTGTTCTACAGCTGTTCAACTGTAGTTGTCAATGTACATTTTTATACAAACAGGCCTCGATTTTAAATATACATACTTAAGCCCATGATTTTAAATTCTACTTCCAGGCTGAAAAATGCCGACATTTGGAATGAACCAGAATCGGTTACTTGATTCACTAATCAGAGGTGTACTCTTTTTGTAAATAATATTTTTCTATCGAGTGTTTAGTTTGCTAGCTATCTTTCTCATCTCAATTTATGCTTGATTTTCCAAACTCTGCTCATGAATATTCAGCTGTTCTACTAATAAGGTACACGTGCACCAGTACACTGCACATCCCAGTTGCAGTAACGGGAATGATAAATGACCCTTAAAGGTAGAGTCATCGCTTGGTTTTTTTTCAATGAAATGCGTATTTATAGGCAAAATAATAAAGAAAGATACAATAAAAGTCACCTGTGAAAGTTTCAGCTGAATACAGTGTCTACTTACAACAAATGAGAAACAATTCATGCATGAATCGCTTTTTTAGACTCAAATGTTTTTATTGATTTCTAATCAACAGGGGCATTTCAGACGAAATAATTTCCCAGCATGCTTACTACTATTACCACCTTTATAACAAGTAAGCTTTCAAAAAGAATAACACGATTTTGTTATTTATTTATTTATTTATTTATTTATTTAGCCTTCGAGAAAGACTCTGCTAGGGTCGAAACGTCAGGCCACTAACTAATTTTTTGCATTTATACTACAGGTCCTTTTGGTTGGTAAGCATTTGCAACAGCTAATTTTAATTTCTCATTTATTTATTTATTTATATTTTTTTTTGAGAGGGGTCATTACCATACGATGACCTGTCCTTTTAAAAAACAGGGGAAATTTTGATTGAATACAAGGCCTGAACTACATGCATTTGGCTTTTATAGACTTGTCCAGGCTATCGAATAAAATTCTTCGTGATTTTTGTGAGGGCAAGAAAGTTAGAAATCAGATTAAAATAAGAATGTAATTCCCCATTGTACACACTGTCTGACATAATTTCATGCTTGTAAATTCTATTAATAATTCTTGTGCTGACGGCATTGAAACAGCATGAATAAACCATTCCAGGTTGAGCCTTTTGTATAAATTACATTCCTTTAAAGGAACATTACTGAATTTGTTTTTGCTAACAAAACAGTTGCTGGCAGTGTAAGCACTTTAATGTAATCCACCATATACATAAACTGACAAACCTGTAGAATTTTGAGATCGATCGGCCATCTGGGTCACGAGAAAATAGTGAAAAACCGATAACACATTTGCATGATTGTAGATTCAACAAATGAATAAAACGCTCACTGAGCGATAAACTCCAATCGGGAAAATTAGTTTATTCATTTCTCATCAAATATGGCATTTCAGACAGAAATATTTCAGGGATGTTTTCTACTATCATCATTAGACCGTGTAAGTTTTATGTAAATCTGTAATGAAAAAGTATATTTTACAAGTTTTTTTCTTACCAATTCTGGAATGTTCCTTTAAAGAGGTATTCCAGAATTTGAAGAAAAAAAGAAAAGAAAAAAGATCTGCCCGAATGTTCTACTCTGTGAATTGGGCATCTGGCTAGAAAGCAGTAAGCATTCTTTGCTGCGAACAATACCCAAGTCTATTTTTAGATTGCTCCCATTGTCCAACACTTTAAGTCATCTGATCGTTTCAAAAAGCCAGAGTATGAGTAAAAAGAAAGAAGGTTGCTCCATGTACAATGCATTTTTGTACGTTACCTACATTTTAATTGTATTATAGAGTCAGTGCTTAGACTGGGATCAAATATCATACATCATACGTAGAATTTGAAACTTTTGCATGGTGGAAATACAAACTAGTACTATTTGCGGCAACACCATGATTCTCTCCTTAAGGAGTTGCGGTGGTTCTGAACAGAACCATGCTTATTTCAATCACGCTTACAGGCCTGGAATTTCACAGAGGCCACAGAGGACATGGTCTCTGTTGCCCTGGTCTTGGCCTTGGTGCCCTGGCCTCTTTTGCCCTGGTCTTGGCCTTGGTGCCCTGGCCTCTGTTGCCCAGCTCTTGGCCTTGGTGCCCCTTCAAATAATTCCCATTGATTTTCCAATGAAGGTGCCCTTTATTAAATGAAAATGGCCTTGCCCTCTCAAAGATGAAAATTCAGGTCCGTGCTTATTTCAATCAAAATGAGAAACTGAATGGTAGGACAGTTTTCTCACCCATCGCAGTCTTTCAGAAAGAAATATTTTGAGATCAATTACACATCAAACAGCACAATTAGCGCCAATAACAGGATGAATAGGAACTGAAAAGAAATGTTCAGCTTTAGATGTGGATGTGGGTGGAAAACTCCAATAGGGAAAATCCACGCACTCGTGCAGAGACTGAAAACCCAATCCACATGCAAGGCTCTGGCCCGAGGTGGAATTCAAACCAGGGTCCACAGAGGTGAAAGACAGGGAAAGAAAACACTGAACCAACCTGACCCCCACGGGACATTTTGCACTGGTACAATGATTATAAAAAATAATATTTTGATAAGAAAGATTTCTTAATTGTTTTTTTAAATCATTGGCAATCATGTATCATACTTTCAAGACTAATATCAAAAATTTGTTTAAAAAATAAAAAGGACCCTCGCTTAGCATCAATAAGTTTCCACCAGCATCCATCTTTACAACAAATGTCAGCAAATAAATATCTTTAAGCAATAATTTTCTGCTATAAAACATCTTGATGATGTTAGTCAAGATTGACACCACATCAATGTCGGGCCGTCGTCGTGGCCCCCATGAAAAAACGACTGCTGCGGTGGGTTGTTAAATTATCGCCACGGTATCATTATAAGACATGGATTCATCGAGTATAGTTTTTTGCTGCAGGTTGAAGCAAGCCACACGTTCACAAAGTCTAAAATAGATCCTAATCAATAGCATCAGTGTGTACGTGTATCTACCTCTAGGATGGGTTGATGAACCTGTGGATTTGGAAGAGCTGTTCTCGTATCACTTAGTATTCTTCACTCGCTGCTCGGCCTGTTTGTCAGTTTGCTCTTTCCACCCCCCCCCCTTTTCTGGTATATACATGAATGTTAGATTTTGGGAAATGTCAACTACAGTGCATGTATATGTATGTTTCTGAGTAATTTGAAGTAATGTGAGTATGTAGAGTTTTATAAGGGATCACAACTAGGAGTGGTTACCAAGCGCAGGAAAAAATAAGAATACACAAAAATGATGGACACATTTAATAAGTAGGTCAATATGACACAAATGTAATTTTACAGAGGGGAAAAGTGGAGTCACATACAGGAGGAACACATTTGTTGTACACCCACCTAATGTCGTCAGCGAACCTGATGTCGTCATTGAAATAGTTGATGTGGTGACCGTTGAAACCGGTTCCCCGTCTGCTCTACACGTGTACACCCCTTCCTCCGTTATGTCAGCCACCGAGATGGTGAGACTGTACTGGGTCCCCGTATCCAATCGGAATCGGCCGTTGATCAATCGACTGACTGAGTCGACCAATGGGATTGAGTCTTTCTGCCATTCTACCACAACCGACGAGGAAATGACTGTCGGGGAGATGGTGGTGTACGCTAAACACGGAATTGAGATATCGTTACCGCGGATAACTGTCTTATAGGTCAGGGCTGCCTCGGTTACTGTCCCTGCAATGGCTGGAAAATAAACGAAAAAAACAAAAAACAATGAAAACAATGTAGTCTTGGAAAAATGTGTCGGATTAAAAATATCCACTGAATTATTAGCAGATGTTTTCGGGAGCACAGTACATTGTTAAATGTAAAGGCTATCTTTAGACCATGTAACCTGTGACATCACATGTTTACAAAAGAGCCAGACAGCCTGGACTTCCTGCTGACATGATTTGTACACAGCTCAATGGAAGCAAATATTAAATCTTATATTTTATGGAGATTGCACTGTCCGATTTTTATCAACTTTTGATATGATTATGACGAAAGGGGGTACATCTTTAAAAACTTGTTCAGCTGTTATTTTAACAACTTGAGTGGAAATTGTGACACAAAATGTCAATTTTCCCATATGACCAGTGCAGTATCTCGCCTGCCAGAAAGGCCCTGGAACATACAACTATAAGGTCACTCTTTTTGTAAACAAAGGTTACATGGTCTGTACAGACATTTACTTTAATTTCTGGACACTTTTTATGATACATGTATCTACATCTCGTAAACAGCCTTATTTGCTGACCCATATTCCATTTCACAGGGGGCCTTTTGCAAAACAAAAAGTTGTAAACCATTACAACACACGTGACCTACAGCTTTGTCGCATCCGAAGGATGAAGCAATAATGGTTAAGCACCTTGCTTAAGGACACAAGTGTCAAGACCAGGACTCGCACCCACACTCTACTGATCAGAAACACCAGAGCTTGAGTCCAGTGCGCTTGACTACCCGAGGGTGTTCAAAACCTATGGACCCCATTGCACAGCATGCAACAATTGTTTGGTTAAACCATGGGGATAGATTCCTCTTCTTTGGAGACGATCTGTTGTCATCTTCCAACATTATTACAACAAAATCGGCACAGTTTAATACGCAGACAAACGGTGGCAAACAATTGTAAACAGTGGTTGAAATACAAAAATTCCTTCACTGTTCCCTACGGCACATCGCACAGAAACGTAAAACAATTTTACATAGTACCAGCGTAACTACAACCTCAAAGCCAGGGCTATTTCTAATATTGTAGGTTCGCTCGGCCCCAGCGGCCTATCCAGGACCGCTGGGATGGGCTAATCAGCTTGCACAGATTCTTGTTCAGAAAGTACATCATGCGTGCAGTGCTTGCAGTGTGAGTGTGATGCATGATGGGACTGAGCATTAACAAATGAAAGTACGCTTGATACGTTTGCCCATCCCATCGCCTTTGGTTTAAGGCAAGGCGCTGGGGACGAGCGAATATTGTAGGTTGCTGGAAACAACCACAATGGGCACGATCAAGGTAATGTATCCTGTGAGACATATCACTCACGTTCCACTCCTGTTCCCCTCATGTGTCCGTCATGGGCTGTGCGTAATGTACAATCCTTAAAAATAAAAATACACGCTATGTATTTTCATTTTTACACACTACACACGCATGACTGACACCAAATTTCCCGTCTTAGCCCTGTTACATGCATCTTTGTTTCACATCACGTGATCGGTTCTTGACCAATAAAGACTAACAACCTATTACCGTGGTTAAAACACTCCATTATGCTAATGTTATCAGACACTGGTAAATGTGTCCGTCCGAGAGACTCTCAAGAACAATCACTTAAATCTTTCAAACATTTGGAAATGAGCCATCGTGACGGAAATTCACCAGTGTAACATGACCACTCCCATCGCACCAAACCTAACCAGAGAATGCGGAAATGTAACAACAATGAGTAGATCAGGTGGTAATCAACGCGAGGTGTACATTGCAAAGGGTAACGGATCCCAGCTATTGCAGGCTACCAAGTTCAGCGATAATCAATTAGAGGTGTGTGAACCTTATCGTATGCACTGCCCTGGGACATGTGGAACATCTGAGCACGCTGTTGTTCAATCAAGCTGAACATTTTCATTCTGGTGTTCTCAAAGCTCATTAAAGGGAGGGTAAACCTTTGGTAATTACTCCAAAAATTAATGGCCGTAAAAACTTACAGAAGCACTGCAGCTGCTGATAATGTGTTACATGTTGAGAAATGATTCCCTTCTAAGGAATGTGGTTTTAGAGAAAGGGATTCAAAACATTTCAATCTGAGAAACGTTTCTCAGATTGAATATTCCAATTACGGATTATTCTTCCAGCGTGGACATAACCGCTCCAGGCATTCGGTGATTTCTCAAAAAACGCTACCACATTTTGACATGAAATTTTCACAGGATAGTTTTATTGAATAATCTACATTTATATAGGATTAAAACAATCAACGGTTCCAAAAACCAAAGGAATATTTTGCCTTTAAAGGGAGGCTAAATGTACAGGGAATGCTCAAAATGACAACATTGGTGGGCAAGCTATAATTTGAATGATTTCTCAATCTGTAAAGGCTTAGAATGTATGATTTTAAGAACGGATTTGATAAATGGTTTTAAACAGATTCTATCAACCTTGCCTCGCTGTCCATTCATTTTTCTCTTAATATCTTTGAGCATGTATTGTCTTGTACAACTTTCTACTTTCATATTAATGAATGTTTGTAATTGCTGGGCACCTCTGAAAAACAGTGTTTCACTGAAAAGGTTTTCCCAGGATAAACAAGAAATAAACAAATAAGTACGTTAATAAATAACCTGTTCTGTATTTTAACATGAATAATTCACGGTACAAGAGAGGCGCAGACGAACTGAATAACAGGGTTAAACACAGGTGAATGACACAGGCATGCACTGATCATACAGAGTACAAATGAATGTATGCCTACATGAAAATACAGGCATACATGTGAATTGTATGGTCATAACCTGTTCAATTGGGTATAACAAACTGCTTTATGCAGTAATCAGTCATGGATGAAATGACATCATTATACACCTGTCAAGAAATAGTAGGGTCCCCCCCCCCCAATGTAACCTCCTTCTGTAGTACCATAGAGCAAAGTGCGAGCACATGTCCTCCTCAACTCTAACCACAGAGGTCTAACAACCCCTAACCACCTTGGGTATTGTTTGATTTTTTAAATGGATTGTAACCGAACCGATGAGCCTTACTGCATGAGAAGGAGAGGGTGTGTGATTTAAAGGCTGGGCTACTTTTGGTAGTTACTCCACAAGTTAATGACTATAAAGACTTTACTTGGTAAAGAGCACTGGAGAGCTGTTGATGTTATAAAACATTGTTAGAAAAGACCCCCCTTTGAAGTAATGCAGTTTAGAGAAAGTGGTCATTTTCCACCCCAAAATTTGAATCTGAGAAAAGGCTTCAGGCATGAAGCCTTTCTCGTGCATCTGAAAGCAAACTATTAAAGGTGTTTTTTTTTTCTTTCATTATTTTATGCATATGTTGGGATACCTCGAATAAGGGAATAAAAGGGTAGCGATGCGGTCTTAACCGGCCGTTTAAAACCGGCAGGGTCGTGGCCGTGTGGTAAAGACCGAGCCGAAGGCGAGGTCCTTTATCACACGGCCACGACCCATTCATATGCCTTTTTTGTTAAAAAGCGTAATATTGTTGGTAAAATCTCAACTTTTCTGTTAACTTTCATTTCCTGTCACGTCCTCGAGCCCTGTTTCGTGAAGGATATACATGCCACGCTCAACAGTTGTGCGTACGCGCGCGTCATAACACTAACATGTTTTTAGATTGAATAAAAGTATGTGTTGATTGCGTTTCGCGTAAATTAGCGCCTGCCTAAAACCTTGCGCGCCACAGGTGTGTTTAAACACTTCTAGCCGTGCATTATCATCCGTTTATAACCGGCCACGTGACACGCTCTCCACCAATCAGAATGGATAAACTCTCCGAGGTATTTATGAATGAGGGATAATGGTCAATTGACAATTATCAAAAGTATACCCTGCCTTTAAGATAGGATTTTGGGATTTTTGAATTATGAGACCGATTTATGTAGCACCTTATAAGGGTTTACTACAAGGTGGTTGAACACAACCAGCTGACCACACAGTTGTGTATTGTAATCTACACTAAAGAAGGAAGGATACAATACACTGACATATAACATGTACTAGAATGTAAAAATGAAACTTCCTATATATATAGTCACCCAACGGAAGGAAACAAATTCCAGGCATTATTTCATCTTTGTTGATGATATTCTATATAGCATTGCTTCTCTAAATCACAAGATTTGTCAGGGCTCTGTCCTTTAATTTTGGGTTGAGCAAAGACAAATTGACAAGAGCACTGATTTGAACCTGTGACCTCCGGATTGATGTGCCGGCGGCGCTCTACCAATTGAGCTAACTAGCCCTAATGCTGTAATGTCGTCAGTCTCCCTATTTTGTGAATATCTTTGCTCGGGGGTGCCAGTCAGAAGCCATACAACCTGTAACTACCATATGGCCAGGGATCACACCAAAGTGATCACACCAAAGTTTACGATACAACCTAGGAAGTACATTAGCAGCAGAGGGATCATCTGAAGGGGCTACTGTGACTGTCATTTGCTACCTGTTGTTATTTTGTTTCAGATATTTCACATTCTAATATTGTGATTCAAACAGGGATCCAATGTTTTGTATTTTGAACAGGTGCTTAGGTTCGAACATAGATTGGTAAATATTCCAAAAATCAATGACCATACATGTACAAACTTACTTGGTGAGAAGCACTGCAGCTGTCGACAGTAGAAACTATTTTGAGAAAGGACTCCCTTCAAGGTAATATGTCTTTTTATCATTTTCCACCCAAATCATTTGAATCTGACAAACAAGTAATGCATGAATCATTTCTCATTTTTCTGAGGGTTAGTGTCCGTTCACGAATGCTGCGGCCAGAGATGTAGTTGATACCAACTGTCACCTCGCTATTATTACGTGAATGGATGCGATATTCTTATGAAAATACAGAGGCGGTTTTTTACTGTTTTCTTTAGCAAGTAGACTCTGTATTCAGCTGAAACTTTCACATGTGACTTTTATTGTATCTTTTAAAATAATTTTTCCTAAATTTAAGCATCACGTTGACAAAATATAATCTATGACCCTATCTTAAAAGCCTTTTTAACAAATTTGTTTCCCCTTTCTCTTGTTGTATCCAGTTTTGGTGTTGCCTGTGGCACTTTTTTGGTGTCGTGCACTTTCAACAAAACTGTTTCATCACACACACTGTCACTTGCCCATTTGTTTTCGAGATATCCATGGCACACAAGAGCACCTGTTGCCATGGTTATCTGTGAATGCCTTAGACAAAATTTGCTGCAAAACATGTACGCTGGTCAACTTCAATTCAACAAACATCGTACATTATATCTGTCATGGAGCATCTGCCCACGGGCAAGAAAAAACATGATCACCGAGGACACCTCGCGACAGAGGTGCAAGCAAAGAGAGACAAATTGGTTTCATATCTTGACATTCTCGGGTACCTAGAGGCCTACCGGCATCAAAACATCTTACTCTAGGAGTGCGAGTTAAAAAGGGGAGTTTCCTTTTATGTTCTCGAGCAGCGTCTTGACCTCAGCTGTTGGACAGAACGCAGCGTGACGGAGGAAAAACAAACAGTGGGAGAATACTCTGCAATCTAGGGGTATTTGGCAGATGACTGAAGATTTCAAAAGAGTTGTTTATTCTAACTTGATGAGATTCAACAGGGCCTTGTTAACTGGCAGGTCATTGTATATGAATGACTGATACTTGTACACATTTAGTTACATGGAACAAGTGGCTGTGCAGCCCATCCACATGAAAGACTACCTACATGCTGTTTAATGTTTCCTCAATGCTAGAGGCATTACTGCTACAGTACATGTACTCAAAGTTCAACTCAATCCATTACAACCTGCAACACAGCTTCATGTGCTGCCTTAATCCTCATAATCGTTAAGGACACGTGCTAATTAGTCTGACTAGTAATGATGGAGTGATACTGTGGGAAATGACAGGTATCACTTGAATGAATAGGAATGATTCAAGAAGAAGGCTTGCATCGAGGACAAATTAAGGTTTTAAGTAACTTCAAATTGCTCCATTGGGTGTTTCTAAAAAGAACTGGTCCCAATTCCATAGAGCTGTTTAAGCAAAAATTATTGCTTGACAATTTTCTGCTGAGCAGAATTGAGCAGGATACCAGTCACAAATAGTACATGCCACGTGGTAGTTTGGCTGGCAACCTTTTTTCTGGTATGCAAAATCTTATTGTGCTTGGCTACTTTTTGTGCTTAAAGCAGCTCTATGAAATTTGGCCCTGGCGATGTAAAAATCAGACTTGTGATAACACTGTCGTCTTATGTAACGAACATATCCACCAATCACTTATTCTTTACTTAATTAAGCCTTATCAAACAACTATCTATATCTGAACTTCCAATTTACATTGTCTTTGATTTTGTTGCTGTGGAAATAAACTGATTGATTGATTAAATAAGATACTCAAGGTGCTTGAGCAAACAGAAACATTGCAAGTGAAATTTGTGAATGATGAGATTTATGTAGCACCTTAGAGGGTTTGCAAGGCACTGCGGGGCACTCAGCAGCCACTGTTAGAAACACAGAGGCAAACCCCTTCTTCTTAGCGATAAGTGTAACTGTGGGTTATTTTAAGTGCATTACATAACACACAGGACCTAAGGCTTTACGTCCCATCCCATCCGCAGGAGGAAGTAATAATGGTTGAGTGTTTTGCTTAAGGACACAAGTGCCATGACCGGGACTTGAACCCACACTGAATCGGAAACTCCTGAGCTTGAGTCTGGTGCGCTTAACCAGTGTTGACCACTGGGACACGACACACTACTATGATCAGTGCATACTCTGATCATCAGGAGAAAATCAATGCAATGTTCTGCAGACAATCACCACCAACATACAATCAAATACGAGTTAGTAACATTATTAACTACATTATGAAAATAATAAGCCAAGACTTTAAGCTTTGCATGTTCATTCATAACTTCTTGATGAAATTAGTCAAGCTATTATATTTTGTTTATCTGAATAAAATTGCAAAAAATTAGTTAGTGGCCTGACGTTTCGACCCTAGCAGAGTCTTTCTCGAAGGCTAAAGGAATAAAATTGCCATTCAAGTATTTTTAGAAATAAATAACTAACAAGTTTATCACTGATATGTCAATAACAATGGCAAAAAAAAAAAAAATGCTAAATCTTTGAAGTACTTTAAGTTTAAAATTACCTTTCCACTTCAGACAACCATTTCTTTAAAAAATCCAGAAGAAAATTTAATAATGTAAAGTTGTTCCACAAACTTTGAACTACATGTATATGCAACAAAATATTTTATGGATGATGGCTTTCAGTTATGGATTTGAAATTTGTGTGGGTCATGTCAACTCTTCATGGAGTTGCCCAGAAGAAAATCAGCGCAATGCTCTGCAGACATTCACCACCACATACAATATGTATATCAAGTACTAGTAACATAAAACTACATTTATGAAAATAATAAGCAAAGAATTTACGATGTTCACTTAATCATTGAGTTAATGAATCAGCCTCCACTAATGGCAATAATAAATTTCCATGCATGATTAAGGTTCAAGGCCTTATTTAGTTTTCCCAACATTTGGCCTGAGTTCACTGCAAACATATGCAAGGCCAGAGTAAATCCAACCACTCTAGTCACGTAGTAGTAAGGCCTACTCTCACAGGTTGAACTTCTACCTGCTTGATGTACGTGTACTAGAAGACGAGCATTCCTCACTCTCAGGACGGAAATCTATGTGTCTGTCATGCCTTGTGCCTAATGCCTAGTGCCCAATGCGTAAAAAATGAAAATACACCCCAAGCAACACACATCATGCCACGTATCCATATTGTGTACTGCGTTATCTGTCATAATGATGTGCATTGCTTGGCGTTTATTTTTGTTTTAAAAGATTGTGCATGATGAACACAAAGATTTCCGACCTTACAAAACCCCAAAACCCAAACTGTTGGGATCAGTTTATAAAAAATACGAGTAAAATATATTCCATTCACCAGACTAAAACAAATGCAGTTTTTTTTTTATGGGTTGGGATGGTCAGACTATATCACCTCCATGGGTAAATGTAGAACTATGTAGAACACACGCCTGCCTGGAATAACACGGAAGCCACGGAGACGATGGCCTCTGTTGCCCCTGCTCTTGGCCTTGGTGACCCTTCAAAAGTTTCCCGTACAGACCTAAAGATTTTCCAATGGAAGTCCCTTTTGCAAAATGAAAACTGCCTTGCCCTCTCAATGATGAAATTCCAGGCCTGCAGAATGGTTCCTGCTTTTAGTGTAACCACAATTCCAGATAAGGATGGATTGAGAACCAATTATGTACAATGTAAGAAGTCCTGAGGATATAGTTTTAAAAACAAGTATTTGACTGGAACATCTTATGACTACAAGCATTTATGACTAAGCTGGACTACAGCATCTATGACAAGGCTGATCCCTTGAAGATGACTGATTTTCATGTAACCACTGGAGGCCTGACAAGGTTTGGGTGCAGATGGTCCAGCTATGTGGTGTGTCGTGGCCGAGCGGTTAAGACTAAGAGCAAACGACTCAAGCTCTGCTGATGTTTCTGATCAGCAGTGTGTGGGTTCCAGTCCCGGTCGGTCGTGGAAGTAGTGTCCTTGTGCAAGACACTTTATATCATAATAACTGGACATTAAGCGTAGGTCCCCGTGTACTAGAGTTGGTCGTGCACGTAAAAGAACCCAGAACACTTATCGTGGAAGAGCAGGGGGTAACCCCGGTGTTTCTGTTTCACATAGCACGCACCCTCCTTGTTCCTCAGGCTTGCAAGCTGCAGTGATTTTAACAGATGAGGCATCCTTGGTTTCATTACGAGAAATATATAATAATAATAATAATAATAGGTTTAACTGTATGGTTACCAGTCCACCTCGCTGATCACCAACCTTACTTTGCTTGCGCACTGCCAGGAATTTCAAAGAGCAGTGAACCAAGAAAAACAAAGCCTCCAAATGCCATCTCTGCTGACTCCGTTGTTGGAACTGTCAATGTGATTCATAGTTGGCATGGTAATGTACATATCCTTTGTGCCCAGTGTGTACACATACAGACACACACTGAGTCACATCCTATCCTCTCGTACTGTATAAGCTGTATCAGTGATAATACAGTAGTAGCAATAATATGCAGTCACATACATAATCCTCTTCTTAAAGGGGCTGTACATCATACATGTACATGTAGGAGACAATATTTTCTATTATCAAGTCTCACCTCAGGAAATAATGTCCTTGGAAGTAATTTCTTTCGTTTCAAACCAGGCCTGATACTATTCAAATGTTGGATGCGTACGAGTACAATACATAGCAGAATATAATCACGAGGTGAACTCTGGACTGTTCCATTTCACAAGGCAAAGCACCCTATAGCCTATTTATCAATATAGGACTCCTATATTAATTTTTGGAGTGTCCGAACATGGCAAAACGAAATATGACAAGTGACGCGTGTTCCACCAATCAAACTGCAAGGGTCTATAAGTACGGTAGGCCTATATAGTACAATTTTGCCTACTTGTAATGGCAACACAACTATCCATTGATAGGTGACCTCTATTTATAAGAGAATCGTACAGTTGCACTGGAACAGTTTAAGATGTACCACGGCAATGACCCAGGGGCATGGAGGCATTTGTCCATGTTGCTTCAGCGAAGTACTGTATCACGCCCTGCCAATGCAGTACTTAAAAAATTCAATCATAAAGATGTTTGTACAGTACTTATACATATGTACAAGTACATCTTTGGTGTCTGGAGAATAGTAAAAGTAATTTTCATTCCATAAATGTAGTTTTTGAAAGTATGTTTTTTTCACTTGTGTCTAATCCTCTACGTAAGTTAAAGGAACATTACAGAATTGGTTTTTGCTAACAAAACAGTTGCTGGCAGTGTAAGCACTTTATATAATCCACCATATACATAAACTGACAAACCTGTAGAAGTTTGAGATCGATCGGCCTCTGGGTCACGAGAAAATAGTGAAAAACCGATTACACATTAGCATGAAATCATATAGATTCAACAAATGAATAAAATGCTCACTGAGCGAAAAACTCCAATCGGAAAATTAGTTTATTCATTTCTCATCAAATATAGATTTCGGACAGAAATATTTCAAGGGATGTTTTCTACTATCATCATCATTAGTCCGTGTAAGTTTTATGTAAATCTGTGATCAAAAAGTATATTTTTACAATTTGTTTTCTTACCAATTCTGTAATGTTCCTCTAAGTTAGGAGTCCATTATAAAAATTGTCACTAATAATTTCCTTTTCGGGCCTGATCCTTCGTTCTTGATAGGGCAAGAGTACCATGGCATTTCTCCTTTGTAAAGGGCACCTCTATGAGGAAATTGTACACTTCTATTGGAACATTTCAAGGGGCACCAAAGCAACGGCCAGGGGCAGCTAAGGCAAGTTTGCCTCTGTTGCCTCCGTGAAGCATCATCAGGCCTGCATTTTAACTATCCACAGAAGTTTTGTGAAATTATCTAGGGAACGATTCGGCCCAGCAATTTTGCATAAGTAGCAAAATATTCAGACTGAACAAGTTTTGTGCAAATAGATGCTAATATTTGGTAGCAAATGATAAACTTTAAGTAGCAATTGGCACACTCTTGTTTTGCTATCGTTTGAACTGAAATGTACACAGTACTTAGTAAACTTTATAAGCACAGCGCAAGGTTCAGAAGTACATGTTACGCGTACACGTACATGAGCAATCTGTTTGTCTCTTAAATTTCTTCATCACAATGCGAACACACGGACACGAGGGGGGTATTGCCCGCGCGGGACAACGTGTGTCACTGTACATGTAATTCCACCCTCTGTCATTGCACTCCTCCAGAAAAACATCTCTAAAAGTGCGAAGAGGAAACTGCCAAACACAGGATGTAGTGTTTATTCCACCTCCGTAATATAAACCGGTAGTGTAATTTTTTCCCCTGTGATATAAATAAAGCGCATTGTTTGTGCAGATTACTGATTTTAACGACTGTTAATCTTGAAGTCAATTATTTTATTCCTCGTGTTACAAACCTTCTATGAATGAAAGTCATGTCATGTGTTGTGTATCAACTCTTAACCTTCCCTAAACATCCTTACACTTAGAGTAAGACCCAGCCCACAACAACTCCATATCAAACCCTTACCATCAACCAAAATGAAAAAGTTATCTCCCAAAACAGTTTTAATCTTCTTCAATTCATCTAAACACTCCCAAAAGACCTCCAACCACACCTCAAGATACTCCCGACTATAAAAAGATAACTGAATCAAATCATCCCACCCTATAATACCAAACAAGCTACTAATCTAACCCTAAACACAGGCCATGATTATACAATGGTCTTATTTGACAATATTTTTAAAATCAATTTTAAATTGGGCAATCCTGTCCTTGTTCTAAAATGATATTCCAGTATTAAAAAGACACTTCTCAAGTTCCCAGTGAATTATTAAAGATACCTTTTTTTTTTGATTAGAGTAGTTTGAGAATTGCTGGTTGTGTAGGCCTAATGGGAGTCACTTCAGGATGATTAGATCCAGTCAAATCTGTTTCCTTGGAAATGTGCACATGCTCAGAACTACTTGCATGTAAACAATTGAAAAATATATGTTTGGCGCACCCAGCATCCCAAAGTCTCTAACTGCAATACTGATTCTCCAAATAAAAAGGGGACTCTTTTTCTAGCCCAGTTTCGACTCATACTCAACCAACTGGTATCCAACCAACTCATTCTCTAACCAACTCATACAGCAACCAACGCATACATTTGACGCTAACTAACTCATACTCTAACCAACTCATACTCCAACCAACTCATACACCAACCAACTCATACACCAACCAACTCATACTACCAACCAACTCATATTCCAACCAACTCATACTCAAACAACTCATACTCAACCAACATACTTAACCATAACTAAATCATACTCTAACCAACTCATACTCAACAACTCATACTCTAACCAACTCATCACACAACCAACTCATACTCCAACCAACTCATACTCTAACCAACTCATACTCCAACCAACTCATACTCTAACCAACTCATACTCTAACCAACTCAACTCTAAACCAACTCATACATCAACCAACTCACACACTCTAACCAACTCATACACCAACCAACTCATACTCTAACCAACTCATACACCAACCAACTCATACTCTAACCAACTCATACTCTAACCAACTCATACTCTAACAACTCATACCCCTAACCAACTCATACTCAACAACTCATATCTCAACCGACTCATACTCCAACCAACTCATACACCAACCAACTCATACTCTAACCAACTCATACCCAACCAACTCATACTCTAACCAACTCATACTCTAACCAACTCATACTCTAACCAACTCATACCAACCAACTCATACTCTAACCAACTCATACTCAACCAACTCATATCCAACCAACTCTACTAACCAACTCATACTCTAACCAACTCATATCCAACCAACTCATACTCCAACCGACTCATACTCAACTGAACTCATACTCTAACCAACTCATACATCCAACCAATTCATACTCTAACCAACTCACACACCAACCAACTCACACACCAACCAACCATGCCAACTCATACCCAACCAACTCATACATCAACCAACTCATAATCCAACCAACTCATACTCTAACCAACTCATACTCCAACCAACTCATACTCTAACCAACTCATACTCTAACCAACTCATACACCAACCAACTCACACACCAACCAACTCATACACCAACCAATTCATACTCTAACCAACTCACACACCAACCAACTCAACACCAACCAACTCATAATCCAACCAACTCATACTACTAACCAACTCATACATCAACCAACTCACTCACCAACCAACTCATACTCTAACCAACTCACACAATTTGCTCAATCCAACCAACTCTTGCTCATGATTATTTTCAACATACAGTATAATGGTCTTACTTGAGATTTAAGTCAGTTAAATTGGCAAATCCTGTCCTGGTTCTGAAATAATATTCCAATATTAGAAAGATACTTGTCAAACTTCCTGTTAATTTTTAAAGATATATTTCTATTAAATTGAAGTAGTTTGAGAATTGCTGGTTGTGTAGGCCTAATGGTAGTCACTTCAGGATGATTAGATCCAGTAAAATCTATTTCCTTGGAAATGTGCAAATGCTCGTAACTACTTGCATGTAAACAATTGAAAATTACCTAGTATGTTTGGCGCAACCCAGCATCCCAAAGTCTCTAACTGCAATACTGATTCTCCATATAAAGAGGGGACCATACTCTTTTCCAGTAGCCCTCGATTAAGTTGTTATGGATTTAAATTGTGGCTGCCATGGTTTGCCCCTTTAAAAAGTTTGTTCATTTTCACTGGCCAGTTGGACTTCCTTTAGCACAATATGCCTTCCAAAATTGTCACTCGATATTTATCTTGCACAAAATAGGTAATGAATAGATATTTATCTTGCACAAAATAGTTAATGCCCTGATGTTTTGACCCTAGCAGAGTCTTTCTCGAGGGCTAAAATGTAGGCCGTTTTTATTAGAGTTTTATCTTGTATTAAGTGTACATGTCTCCACTTGGGTCGTAATAAATAACTCAGGTTAATGCCTTCTATGGCTAACAACATTCCAACATCATTACTTGTACACGTTTGTATGAAACTTCAGTTTTAAGCCATTTATGTGTACACAGCATGAAAGTTTGTGAGTGCAGTGACTTTTGCAGAATGTTCACTGCATCTACACAAACATGTAGTAGATAATTTGTTTTAAAGGTACAAGCTAACTGCACCAATTTGAGAGAATTCTGACTAGTTTGTAGCTGTTTCTACTTGCATTTGGCCCCAGTAGTTTTCTACTTGCATTTGGCCTAAGTAGTGTTAAACAGACAGGCAACATTGTCAATTTTGCCAAAAAATAAATTATGAAAATAAAAAAGCAGGAAATGGCCACACTTTATAGATTTTTGTTTTGTTTTCTACGGCACTGTTTTTTCTTTAAATAAAAAGAAGAGGAAATCAGCTGATCAATTGAAAAAATTGCATGCCTGGGAAAAAATCTAAATAACACACTCCGAAGAAATATTTCCTTCCTCGGTGGATCCTCAGAGACCATTGAACTGCAATCTGATTTTATCTCCCTTCTAGCAGATTCACTTTACATATGTTTACCATCTTTATCAATCATTTTGACATTTCTTTGCTAGTCATTTTCAGAAACTACACGAGTAAAACATTGAACCCCAAATTCCTGGCATCCCCAGGCGATGAACCATTGTTAACTGCGCAAACATACGGAGTGTGTACAGAGAAAACAACTTGACGTGACTGATCTTTCCATGGAACTGTGTTCATGACCTGAATATGAACAAATCTAACACACCACGCTGCCTTGGGAGGGTGATTATCATACAGATCAAAGCAAACTGTCAACACATTCACCATGACTAACACACACCCAAACAAATCGTTCGAAAAGAAGGGGGGATTGGCCCTTTGTTGGCTGTACATACATATACCGAGAAAAGACCATGAGAAATGAAAACTGTGAGTTGACAGTGGAAATAAAGTACAGTGAAATGAATGTGCTGTATTGAATATGTAGGACATCATTCATGACAACCATTGTTAAGGGTTTAACCTTCCATTTTGCACATGCCATGTATATGTAGGTGTAACCATTTGTGTGCAAAAGGTGATGGAAATGTCACGGACAATGTGTGGTATTTTTCAGCACTATGCACGTGCGGGGATGTCATTTTTAACAACATTTTAAGAGTGTGATTTTTACCCAAAATGCTGATTCCTTCTGATGGTTCCACTTGGTTGAGGAATGAAGCCCATCCAAGTTGTTGCATCTACATGTAGGCTCTTGCAGGGATCTCCCCATGCAGTAGAGCTTTACTGTATCATGCCGATACACATGAATTGCAGGCTGATATTGCACAAGTTGCAGCCAATACGCAAACAACAATAACATACTACTACTAAAACATATACGTATTATTATTATTATTTTTAACTCACAAATATCATAAAATAAAACCATTTTTTAATAAAATGCTTCAGATTGCACAGAGTGTTCAAAACCAAACATAAACACCCAATAAAAACAGATTCCCAAGGACCTCATTTTAATTCAGGGCGCTTCAACCAAACTTGCAAAATTTGGGTCTAGAATGCACCCCAGTTATAAATATATTCCTTGGGAACCCTGTCTTTTATTAGAAGTTTAGACACAAATTTATCCCTTAAATATTGTAAGTTCACATCCTCAAGGTGGATTGAAGACGTCTGGAAATGTGTGAAGAAATTCTAAAATTTATCAGGTGAAATATTTACTGAACATTACTTGTATCCAGAGTTTATTAAATTCTGTGTAACCATTTAAAAGCACAGTTATATTGCTCCCTAAAAAACAGATAAATTGGCCCTAGATTGTTAATCATTCATCTTTTATGCTCCACATTCCATACTTGATAACATTCCTTACTGCAGAGCCTGTTTCTATGGTTTCGGTGTTTCATAGATGACAAATTACAAATTGTTCACATTTAAATGCAAAGTATAACGTTGGTTTTTGGAACCGTTTGATTGTTTTAATCCTATATAAATGTAGACATACATGTACACAATAAAACCAACCTGTGAAAATCTCATTTCAAAAGGTGGTAGCGTTTTTGAGATATCGCTGAATATCTGGAGCGGTTATGTCCACGCAGGAAGCATAATCCGTAATAAATAATTTACACAATCTGGGAAACGTTTCATGCAGAAAAATTTCTCAGATTGTAATGTTTTTTTTAATCCCCTGCTCTAAAACCACATTCCCTCGAAGGAAATTGTTTCTCAACATGTTATACATTATCAACAGCTGCAGTGCTTCTTGCCAAGTAAGTTTTTATGGCCATTAATTTTTGCAGTAACTACCAAATGTACATGTACAGGTATACCCTCCCTTTAACAACCCTACATACATCTCTTTATAAGAATAGACTGTGCAAGTCTCGTGACATATTCAAACTTCCGGGACAAAGTTGGTCCTAACCATATTGAGTTTTGTGTGTGCGCGATTCGGTTTCTTCAAATACTTTAGTTTAATGTTTTTAATGGCTTTAACAATTATATCATATTGTTGGGAAGGTAAAACTTAGCCATGAAATTTATTCAAGTAAAATAAGTTTAACAAACCAACAAAGAAAACCGGTGTGGTCTCGATGTTTTGACATGGTTTCGAACAGTCATGTAGGCCCTACGTCTTCATTTACATTATCGCACACAAAAAATTCCCAATGAGAAGTATAAGTTATTTAAAGAAACTAAAAATGAAATAATTTTGCATTTCCAACATCAATTCATGTCCATCAGCCATGTACAAACAATTTTGCATAGGGGGCCTTTTACATGTATTTTGTGCATTGTCAAGGGCATTTGCAAACGCTTTTGTATGTTTTTCATTTCAGAACAGAATTAGGCTATCTGTAATTTATATTGGTTTAGAGAAAAAATTCTCGAATATCTATATTTTATCTGGCTATGCAACTTTAAAATACAAGTAAAATGATGGATTGGCAATCATAGCAATAATGGATTAATTTCAACCTGGAAGTTCACTGAACTACATCCCTGTACATTTACACCGGTCTCAAATACAGAAAATGTGAAAGTAGCCTGTACTCAGTATTCAGTGTTACTTGCACGTACTCTGATAGCCACTATCAAAATACATGTCAGCACATTATGAATATCACTGAAAAAACAAATCGTCTGTCTGAATTGTTTTCACCAAAACATGACTAATTCAATGAATACAGTAGATACATGTTCTACATGGGTTGGGTGTATGGTATGTTTATTGAGATGTAGGCCTATCATGTAGAAGATAAATTTCTAAATCTCATTTCTAAATTACTGTTAGTATTAACACTTTTAACTTTTCTGAGACAAAGTCTCCTTTTGAAACCAGATCAGATGCACACCCTATCTTTACCTGAAACTTGACTCTCAAAGGCAGACCAAGGGTATAGACTTAGCCCCATGTTAGGTCAGGGCAAGAGGTTTACATGTACAGTATGTAAAGTTCATTTGAATTTTTCATGCATGATATTCTTCCTACTCTAATCTGATGTCCAATTTTCTTGCGCTCAGAGGAATCTGAAACATTGCTATTTAAAGGAACATTACATAATTGTTTTTTGCTAACAAAACAGTTGCTGGCAGTGTAAGCACTTTATGTAATCCACCATATACATAAACTGACAAACCTGTAGAAGTTTGAGATCGATCGGCCATCTGGGTCACGAGAAAATAGTGAAAAACCGATTACACATTTGCATCGGAAATCATATAGATTCAACAATGAATAAAACGCTCACTGAGCGATAAACTCCAATCGGAAAATTAGTTTATTCATTTCTCATCAAATATGGCATTTCAGACAGAAATATTTCAAGGGATGTTTTCTACTATCATCATCATTAGACCGTGTAAGTTTTATGTAAATCTGTGATCAAAAAGTATATTTCACAACTTTTTTTCTTACCAATTCTGTAATGTTCCTTTAAATAGCCTTAAAAGTCTAAAGCCTATACCACTTATGGATAGTCTCCTTTTGAAACCACTGGGATTGGCTTGGGTTCCAGCTTGGATTCCTTTAATTATTTTGAAAATGTGTGCTTTCTGTATGAAGCTTCAAATACAACTGGAGCCTACTGTAAGCCGGATTCAAAGCTTCAAGGGCCCAAGCCGAAGCCAGGGTTTCGAAAACACCCAAAGCTGTCATCACAGAGTATGGTATGAGTACGTACAGTCACCAGTGTAATAATTAAAAAAAATCTTGGAACATGTTGAAATTGATCTATATTGCATTAGACAGCATCGTAATCGATGACTTAAATTACAGCTGAATTAGGTGCGTACAGACCCCAGTGACAAAATTAAGAAAAGCGACAAGCTTTATCAAATTTATTCCGATGGTCAAAAAAATGTCTGTGAATGCAGTTGTTAAAGATTCCGTGGTTTAATTTGTTGAAATGCCTGGAGTGAAACTGATCGCACAAATTGCCTCCAGCCTGAAAAGAGCAACTGGGGAATATTTTGTAGCGAAATTACCGTAGCCCCATCCGGTGAAGCTGGAGAGACGAAGTCTCAGGAGGGCCTCGCCACACACAGGGCAAATGTAATAATTAATCACTGCGATTCTCAATTACACAATAACAAAACTTACTTTCCGCGGTAAAAGTAAGTTACATGTTAGGCCTACGTATCGGCGAGAAAGTGTGGCTTTGAAAAATGTCACCAGATGAGTTTGATGTTGTGATCATTTCGCACAGAAAAAAACATGTTTTCAACATGGTGAACAAAACCGATGTTCACAACTTACACTCACAATTCATAATCTACAGCATGTACAAACACCTCCGCAACACTTTACGATGCATGTAGATTTTAAATAAAAATTTACATAAAAATTCTATGTTATTTAAGTACATTTAACAAGTGTTATTTAACACTCACAAGTCCAGACTAACTTATGGCAAACACGCCTTCTCACACTCTGCTGCTGAACTTTGGAACAGTCTCCCAATTAATGTCTGTTATTCTTCTTGTATTGTTACATTTAAAAAAAAAATTAAAACTTATCTCTTTCCTAAATTGTAGATTTATGATTTGCACTAGCTTGTTTTAATTCATCCATTTCTTTGTTATGCGCTTTGATCATGTTTTGGAAAAGCGCAGTATAAAATACCTTTTACTATTATTATTATTACATTTTAAACTGTAACCACACTGAGCTGTATTTTAACACACGTGTTTCTTGACCTTGTAAAACAAGGACTTCTCTTTATTCTCCAATTGTTTGGACTTGTTTTTTAAAACTACTTCTCCCTGGGTTTTGTACACGAATGTGAAGGGAGGACGTCCTCTTTCTATCAAAACACAAGGCTCAAATTTTGGGGTAAAATCCACAAAACTGAAGGGCGTGTGGCCCAAAATGTTTACTGAACCAACAATATTTTTGATGGACTACACGAAGAATCAAAGTGAGAAAGAACTATCTACACAACAGCTTAAATTTGAACAAGCACTAAGAGAAGATTGATCTAATTTCTTATGTACATGTAGGTAAGTGTACTTGAATACTTAACAGAATTGACAGGTATTTATCAGTCTCAAGGTCAACTTATTGAACCACATTTTATTCAACTAATGATATTGCACACTATATAAGTGCATTGAAAAACACAAGACTGCTGGACTTGTTCAGCAGTGAGTTTACTGGCCCGAGTGGTCCAGTGTAAATTTTGGATCCCTTTTGTTGAAATCCTCAGTTTCAACAGGTAGACACCCCCCACATGTGTACATCATCTACGTACATTGTACATGTGGTGCACGTAATGTACAATGTACAGGTGAATGAAGCAATGGAAGCAGTTGAGATACCTACATGTACACGTACTTGTAATAATGGTAGCACTAGTGACTTTAATTTTGACCTCTGATTGATGCATAATGAAGCAGCTGATGTACTTGTAATAATGGTACAGCAGTAGTACATTGTAGGCCTACGACTTTATTTTTTACCTCTGATTAATGTATCATACTGTACATGGACATCAGTGTGTGTATGTGTGTGTGGGGGGGGGTGGGTAAATGGGTGATACATTGTACATATGCTGTACAATATAGGGTTGTGGGGATGAGTGTAAACAAGGTCTAGCATTTACCATGAGTTAGATATCTACGGTGGCTCATATATTCCCCAATACCTCTCTTTTTTTAAGTGATATATCGCCATATTAATGCTGATTATTGCCACACTATTGCGATATAACACAATAAAATACATTGATATAACGCTATAAAATATGACGATTTAACGCAATAGGATACAGCGACATTGTAACACAATAATATTCAGCGCTATAACACAATAAAATACATCGATATAACACTATAGAATAGGACGATATAATGCAATACTATACGTCGATATAATGCAATAAAATACCGCAAAACAACACCATGAGGACTCTGATATAACGCAATAGTAAGGCGATAGAATGCAATACAGTGATGGCAATAAAGTGCGCTAATACAACGCAATATGTACAATACACAAAACGGCAATATAATGTCGTTAAAAAAACATGAGTTCTCTACGAATTGGCAAATATGAGCAATCGTAAAAATCTACAGTAGTGAGACTCCTTGATATTAATTCATAGGATTTCATGAACACAACATTCCTTCACCAGCTACGTTTACAGTGCTAAATTGACGCAACGGGTAGGCGGTACAGGTCCATAATGGACTAGTCGTGGGAGAGTACAGTGTCAAGTTTGATGCTAGTAACAAGACAGAGTCAACATTCCTCTGCTTGGGTAATGTTACAGCGCTAAAAGTAATTGCTCATTCAAATATCCAGCCCCTGGTGTTCACACATTGGATGATTGAAGAACTTGAACTGATATATATCCTTCTCTTAAAAGTTAAACACCAAGAATGCCATCTTGCTTAAAAGATTGATCTCGGGTTACCAAATGAAGACGTTTGATGATGCGCGCTTGAAGACGGTGCAAAGATTTGTTCCAGTTCTAAAATATCTAGTTACAAGATAATGACACGGGCAGCGTTCTTCCTTAACACTAGTGGTCCGCTGGCCAAATGCTCGTTAAAACACCTGAGGACCAGTCAAAATGTTCACCAAATTGGTCCGGCTGGACAAAATATAGAATATTGACTAGTGAAAAGAGGACTGTAGACTGGTGAAACAACAACACAGGCAAACTAAATGGTCCAGCTGGCTCGTCACTGAAAAAGTTAAGGACAAGCCCTGACTACTATTTACCCATCCATCAATGAGCTTTTAAATGTGAGTGGTCCATGATTGATGAATCACTTTTGTCTTTAGTATGGTATGAAAGCCTGATACTTCATGGACTCCATGCCAACTATTTATTGCCTTGGTGCCCCATGACATGTTTCAGAACAAGTTTCCAATTCCCTCAGATGAAAGGGAAGGATGTGAAGGGACAAGAATGCCGAGCACAGGGATGCAGGCAGACTGGCGGAGTGGTCATGAGGGGCAGGGGCCCAGGTGGGGACTAGGCCTAAGAGGCCCAGGCTTCCAGCCCGGTGTCAGACAAGTACTGAGAAAAATGGAACCGAGTCCTCAGTTCAAGTAACCGCCGTGGAATGCATCGCGGAACGCATCGCCCCTGAGTATGAACATCAGGCATGATCTTTCGTTTTTTTTTTATAGAGGGCAAAGGCACCAAGGCGTTTTTTCGTTTTTTCCTTGGTGAAGGGCACCTCTATGAGGCAATTGTCAATTTCTATCGGAACATTTTTAAGGGGCACCAAGGGTAAGGGGCACCAAGGGTAAGGGGCACCAAGGGTAAGGGGCACCAAGGGTAAGGGGCACCAGGGGTAAGGGGCACCAAGGGTAACGGGTACCTCTATGAGGAAACTGTACACTTCTGTTGGAACATTTCAAGGGGCACAAAGGCAATGACCAGGGGGAACAGAGGCAAAGTCCTCTGTTGCCCCCCCCCTCCTCCCCCCCCCCCCCCCCCCGAAGTATCAGGCCTGGAACATGTGTTGTACATTGTGGGTCAGACATTTATTTTTTGATGAGGAAGGCTTCATCAAAAACAACAGCTAAAAAAAAAACGTTTTTGTGTATTTGATATTATAGTTTTCCAGCTAAAATTTTTGTGTGTGTGTATTTGATATTATAGTTTATTAATTCAAATAAGGTGTACAATGTTCTCTGTAAACTAAGAAGTAAACCTACATTGTTAATATTCTTTCGTGTGCATTTTTGTGTATGTTGCGTGTCAGTGTAATTAAAATGGTTGTTATTCACAAAAGTTTTGCAACAGTCCATATCCAAATTAATTACTTTTTACTTTCAATATCTGTAGTTCTTTCCCAACTAGTGTTCCAAGGGTATATGATATACACCTGTACGTTGCCATCTATCATATTTTAAACCCATTTGTGGAATATTTACACTGCATGTACAGTGTATACATTGAGTATTGCAAAATCTTAAAAATCCACCACACCAGGAAGGAAGTTTGAAAAGAACATGATTATGAGTATTGCAACATCTTAAACGACCACCACATCAGGAAGGAAGTTTGAAAAGAGCTTGCTTGTATTACACATCTGATCATATAGGCCTATGCATGACATTGACACAATCTGCAGGGACTTTTTAGGTATCTTGAGTACTCAGGACATGGTAGCCATTACGCCATAAATACATATTTCTAGGTGGTCTTTAGAATATTATCTACTGTAATAAAATTTACATTGGGTATTGAGAATATTTTACCCTTACACCGATGTGTGTAACGTACTGTATACGCAGTACTTTCCTGAGTCCCGAGAAAAAAAAATCCACGGACATATTACTCCGGTGGGATTCAAACCAATCGAGAGTAAGGTTTGGGTACATTCCAGAGCATTTCCTGGCAGGCAAAGTACAGTGGACATATGGGAAATTTGATATTATGAGTCTTAATTTTCACAAAAATTCAAGAGTTATAAAAAATTAACTGCTGAACAAATTTTGAGATTTACCCTTTCTTCAATCAGGACAGTGCAATCTCCATTTTAAATGCAAGACAATTTATGTTTTCTTCCATTGATCTGTGTACAAATCGTGCCTGCAGGAAGTCCAGGCTCTGTGGCTCTTGTGTAAACATGTGGTGTCAGAGATTACATGGTCTGTACAAATCTTGATTTCCCATAACACACGTGTAGGGGTACTCTTGACAAAAGAAGAAGTGCCTTGCCATAGCACTGACTGCCAATTTGTATAATATTGTCGCTTCCAACAGGAGCTAGCCATGAAACTGTACTCAGGATGTTGACAACTCTCAGTAAGCTTCAGATAGGACTATTTAAGTCCCTTCAGAATCCTGTCTTGCATATTTACTTTTTGAACTTCCTTCCCACTGGGGGTTTACCGATTTAGAAACACTCAATATTACATACTGCCTCCGTGCAGCCCTCAAAATGTGTCCTATTTACAAGTATTATTAGTAAAAAGTCAGTACCTAAGACATACTTGTGTTTTTTATATAGATCCTTGTCATTTGATTGGTGAAACATGTGTCATGTGACATCTTTTATTTTGCCATGTATTTATTGCCGCAACGTTGGACCGCCATAACTGTCGTATATGGAAACAAATATAGGACAAGTCATGATTTTTTTGTCATTTGATTCCAGCGACATTCCTAAAACAATAAATCCTGGTTGTTTGCCCCCAAAAAGGCAAGGTTGTATCACGGTGGACAAGGTTGGTGTCTACATGGAGTCATCCATGTTATTCAGAAGGTTTTTTGCGAGTTTTTCAGGGTGTGGGGCGGACGAATTTCCGTGTCTATTTTGTGTTTACCGTTAAACATTTGCAAATGACAAAGATCTGCGTGTGAGTTTATAAAACAAGTATTAAATGCATTTCGCCATGTGAAATGGAATAGTTAAGATTTCACCTCATGATTATACTGCAACAACGCATTCAGTATACATGTACTGCACAAACAGATCCTTGTCATTTGATGGGTGGAACACGCGTCTTGTGTTGACCTTTATTTTGCCGTGTACACTGCCGTGATGAAATTCAATATAGGAGTCCTATGTGGATAATTATAAAATGCTTTGGATGCTTCACACTGTCCTTTTCAGTCTGCAGTCATGTTTTGTGCCACTTCCCAAAAGGAAAAAAAGTGTCCAACTTCACAGTTCTTTATGCTTCATATTTAAATATTCTGGCACCCCCGAACAAAGATACTGACAAAATAGGGAGACCGCCAAAATTCGACTAGATAGCTCAGTTGGTGGAGCACCGGCACGTCAAACAGGAGGTCGTTGGTTCAAATCCCGCTCTAGTCAATTTTTCTTTGTTTACAATCCAAAATTTAACATTTTTAAAGCGGATAATGGGCGCCAACAAACATTGACGAACACAGTCCACCAGTCTCACCAGCCCATAATATTAGTTCCTACATGTGTACAAGTATGTTGTCCCCATCGTACCCGTGGGTGTATTATATCGCAATGCGCCGTTCCCAGCATACCATACTTTATCAAAAGGGTTGACCAAAGGCCTGACAGGGTTCGAAATTAGCGGTCGCCCGGTCGCCAAATGCGAGTGAAAGTAGCGGCGGGCGAGTCAAAACCCTTCCTTTACTAGCCCGCCGGGCGAGTCAAATAATTGTTCCTTTTCACAATAAATGTGGGAAATGTGGTAAAATCCCAAAGTAAGCTTTTACCTAAAGCTTTTAAAATAGTTTGACAAGTCTGGATATTTGCTAGATTTAATGTGGCCGCGATCGGAAATTGCGATCGATCATTCCGGTATACAGTCATTAAAACACTATGCACATAACCACATGGTGCTGACTGCTGAGAATGCACCCGTGCACACAACGTTCAGTGGCCCACCGGTGGTAGTCCATGCATAGCGTATACACAACACACAGTCCACTGTTCAAAGTCCAAGCTAACCAACATTCCGCACGCTGTGATTGGCCGTTGATGGCCCTTGATAATTACCATATTCATAAGATCTTGGCTAGACTTTACCGCAGTACAGGTTCACGCCTGCAGATTGTGTAAAATACACAGCCTTGGATCAAGTCTAATCAAACATCAACAACTTTGCCGATAGAGGGCGATGCGGTTCAAAGTTCATTGAATTATTTCTCAATGTGCGTTGTCGACCGATCGCTGATTCACGAAGATTTTATTGCAAACGAAGTTCAAAACAACCGATCCTCAAAACATGAATCCATAAAAATGGTTGTTGATGGAAAAGGATAATTTAGGGCAGAAATTAAGGGATAAAAACGTCCCAAAACGCAATTTTGCTAACTTCCGTGTTTTGAGGTTTGTTTGTTTTTTCTTTACGTTTTCAAAATTTTGTGTGTACATACATACATGCGGGCTAGTGAAAAAACCTGCGGGCGATCCAAAATTTTGGTTGAATCGCCCGGCCGGCGAGTGGAAAAAAAAGTTAAGGGAAACCCCTGCCTGATACTTCACGAAGGCAATGGAGGCGATTGCCTCGATGCCCCCTTGTCATTGCCTTCGTGCCTTTGAAATGCTCCAACAGAAATTTACAATTTCCTCATAGGGTGCCCTTTACCGAGGAGAGAATGCCTTGGTGCCCTTTCCCTTTCTAGAACGAAGAATACAGGCCTGCAAGAGCGTTGAAAGTACATGTAGGAGCGAAAATTGCACCAATGGGCATTCCCTGCCTGAGCAATATACACACAATTTTCGCCCCAAAAAATGTAGAACAACACTGAATTGATTAATGTACATATTATGAGACATCCAATCAACAAAATTGCACACACTACACTATAAATTACAATTCACAGCCATCACTTGAAAAAACATGTATTTGAGTACCCATAGTGCAAACGCAGATGAATACAACTAAGGGTGTACACATAATGCATAGTACGTGTGTATTGAATCTTGCCTTTCCAGTAAAAATTGTAATAATGAAGTGCTCATTCATTATGAAATTAAGCAGTTGCCATGGCAAACATTTACACAATGTATGAAGGTGTTAAAAAAAAAACCTGAATGTACTGAACTATCGCCCCGTGTCTGCTTGCACCTTTGATGCATCTTGGCATCGAGGCAGCTTCTTTCATGAATAGAGTAAGTATTGGTAGGACTGCTAGTGTATTAGGTTACACTTCACTTACAAAGTGAGAACTGAATAATCACCATGATCACTGAAGAAAGGACCCAGATATATGCAATTTCGTTTTTGTCGAACATGCCAAAACAAAAATTTGTTCAGGCACATGCACGTGCACATGTTTGCGAGTTAGATTTGAATAATGTCTGGTACAATAACTTGCTTGATCACAAGTTACCACTTAAAATTGAATTCCTTCTAGACTATCGAGACAGTCCGTCACATGATTCCGGGCAAGCTTTTGCGTAGTTATGCAAGAGACAGCAAACAGGATACACAATTTTGAATGAATGTATAAATGGCAGAATGGCACTGGTCAGGGTTTGCCCTGGATGTCTGGAGGTTGCTTTGTATGTAACAAAAGCTTGCCCCGAACTATTTGACGCAGCAACTGTCTCTATAGTCTGAGGAATTCAAATTTAAGCGGTAACTTGTGATCAAGCAAGTCTTTGTACCAGACATTATTCAGAACCTACTGTACATGTGACTCACAAATGGCTCGTGTCAGAAAGTCTGAACAAAACTAGAGAAAAAACCCTCAGGGAACAAAAAACTAATGACTCATGGACAGTGGATCATCCTTGGGAAGAGAAGGTACCTAGGTACTGGTGCATTTAGGCTTAAGACCCCCCTGCACTGACGTCACACACAACTACTAGAGTGTCTGCCCTTCAGTCTGCCATTTTGAGAGTCAAATTGTATGTAAAGACACAGGGCCTGAGTTTGGGGGGGGGGAAGTCCACAGACTGCAGGGCTTGATGTAAGTTCACAATTTTAACTGGACCAGAACTCTTTTTCACCGGACCAAAATCCAAATGAAAAAAAACAGCTACATGTACATATATGTACATGTTCACAGTTTAGCATACATATAAACTGAGCAAGTTTTGTTTTGTTTTTTTGAACAAGCTCTGAGATCTTCTTAAAGAGAAGATTTATCTCAATTTCAACTGGACCATAACTCTTTTTCACCGACCAAAATCCATCTACAAAGTTTAACCCCCCCCCCCCAAAAAAAGAGAGCAATTTTTTATATATATATTTTTTGTAACAAGCTCTAAGATTTTACATGTTTTAGAGACAATTTATCTCATTTGTCCTATGGGTGAGTATACTTTGATACTCAACAGAATTGGAAGATATTTATTAGACTAAAACTAAAAGACAACATTTGAAATAGATCAGCTTTGTATTACACAGTGAGGTATTATTACTCAAAAGAAAAAACACAAGTCCGCCGGACATTTTTCCCGGATGTGAGTTTACTGGCCCGGCACTAAAATCACTGGCCTCGGGCCTGCGGTCCGGTGTTAATATCGCACCCTGAGATATGGTGAGAGTGTCACCTAAATGTGTGCTCTGCACAGTAACACGTGGGGAAACTGACTTCAAAAATGGTGCAACATTGTGGTGATGACTTTATTGTACTAAACTATACAGACTTGTTTCAGACAGTGCAAAAACATTTCAGAATTTATTTATTGTAGCAGGTTTTTCTTTCACTATTGACAATACAAATATTATCTTCCTTAAGCAGTGTTCCCATTGGACTTATTTTTGCTAAAGTACTGCGACTTTTCTGTAGAATGACAAAATTAAATCCAATGGGAACGCATGGTAAACTGACCTCCCTGTCAACTTACCGCGACCGTGATGTAAAACTAACAGGCCGAATGAGGTCGCGGAAAACTTCCGTGCAGCCGCGGTAAGTTATCAGGGCCGATAAAAAGTCAAAAAGTTAACTGTTCCGTCGCGGAATTTAACTCCAGGTGGGAACGCACAGTAGAACTACACCTAATCCAGTCACGGTAACTTTCCGCGTGGCCGCGGAAGAAAAAGTCCAATGGGAACACGGCTTTAGTGTAAGTTGTGTTACCTATGAATGAAAGTAATGCCAAGACCAAATTGGTGGCTATAGGGCTATGGCTCCTTTGCCACGTCAAGTCATGCGTTATCTATAGGACACCCTCAGCGACACCCTTAGCAACAGCCGTAGCCCTAGCTATAACTGCCAATTCAGACATGGCCTTCAAGTTCAAGTATCAAGTTCCAAATAATCCTTGCATGGACAGCCAGTGCTGAGGTCATCAATCAATGGAAACAAGCACATTTGATTGTGCCAAGCACACCTCTCAGCCAATGATAGGTCTTCCTTTGACCTTAGTGGGGCTGCTGTTAGCGCATGGGATTGTCAAAATGGAACTGGTCAACATTGAAAGTCAGTTGTCGCTGTCAGGATACAGAGCATTAAAACATTATATTAGAGTTATGACTTGTAAGAGAATTTGAGTTTTGATGAGTTGATTTTAAGTACATAATGAACATGAAGATGTCAATTTAATTGTCAGTTACTTTTCCTTTCAACATCAGGGCATCAACGATTTCTTTCACTTTTCCTTTCACTTTGTTCCAGTATGAATTTGAGAAATTTATTTCAATTCAAACTCCAGCATACATTTTTAGGTACCCTAATAGCACTACAGTCATGCATCAGTGTAAATGTTGTGTACATTTACACACTAATGTACAAACTACGATCGGAGATTATTTTATTTCTTTCCTGCCGATCACTTCTGTCTGTTGATCCTGGTTCAAATCCCGGACCAGAATCTTGCATTGGGTTTTCAGTCCCTCTCTGGGTTTTACCTTTTGGGGATTTTCTTCCCCGGTCAAAGATTTACATTTCCTCATCATAATCTCTAAACTGGGCCAAATTTCACTGAGCTGCTTTTGAAAGCATAAAATAGTGCTTTTTATACACATTTTCTGCTAAGGAAAAGTCAGCAGGATACCAGTCACATATAAAGTCAGATGCTATTTTGGCTGGTAACTTTATTCTGGTATTAAGCATAATTTTCTTGTGCTCAGCAACTTCATGGGCTTAATGAAATTGGGCCCAGTCATGCCAGGTATCTTTAGGCCTTTGAGGGTCTCTTGGTTTCATTACCAGAAAGATAATGAATTTATAATAACGCATCCTAGTAATAACTTACCAGTGCGCTAGACTGAATTAAAAACATGTATTTTATAACAGCTTAATTGAGAGGCTAATTCAACACATGGGTCAAATTTCAAGAAAATCTACATTAGACCAAAGTTAGACTACAAGTACTTTGTGAATGAGAACCTTTACTGTAGACCATAAATATCTTGACCTAAATATTTCTTTCCTTTGTCGTATTTGTTTCACTTTTAAGAAGTGGATTTTAAATGCTTCTAGGCCCAAAATGACAATGATTATGAGTAGGCCCCAATATGTACATTACATGTAGGCCTTGGAAGACACTAACCATGCTAACAGGCCTTGTGCTTAATAGGTTTTTTTAAGTAGTCCACCGGGCTAGTACACTGTGCATCAAGGCTTTAGCCAGGATTTTGGTCAAAGGGTGTCCAAATTTGCTGGACATTTAAAGACTGGGTGTCTAAATTTTTCACTTACAATTCATTTACATACATATGTACATATGTAAATGACAGATAAAACAGGATGTCCACATTTTTACAGAGTGTCCAAAAGACACCCAGACACCCCTCTGGTTTACACTACGCTGTGCATTTTACTTGCCCCCAGGAATTGTTTGTAGCCCAGGATTTAAAAATATTGTATCAAACATTAAACATGTGCAATCACAGCCAGTTTAATGGTCAATGAACATTCACACACTCATCTGAAAGTAACTTTTTAAACTTACAAGTTACATGTACACTACATTGTAACACTTTTTAAAAAAAATTGTTGCTAACAGTAACATTAACAAGTTGGTTCTCAGTTTTTAGTAGCCTACAGGGCAAGTTGTGAACTTGTGGTGTTTACTAACTAGCCCATCAACAGTTTTTACTAAATGTACGAGGGCGAGCCCTGACTGCACTGCAGGACTTAGTTAAGTTTTGGGGTCACTGGCTCCCTGCCTCCATGCTGCCACTTGCTAAAATTAGTGGACTCTGATCAGTGGTCCAGTTAATATTTTGAGCCATGCAATGTCACTAAATGCCAAAAGTAAACTGCTTTGGCTTTGGCTTTCTATTTGATTGACTCAAAAGATATTTTCAGTTAACTACATTAAGGCACCTGACCTTCGACATCGACAAATATTCTATTCTACAATTTTCCCATTTTTACTCTCAAAGCCAAGTTCGACATTTACCAAATATGAGTGTACAATACACATCATGTACAGCATAACAATCAATGGCAATTTCTACCTCCATGGCAATACTAACAAAGATCAGATTTCCAAGACCACCATGTATTATAACAACTAAACGAATAACAATACATTGTATCGCATGTGTATTGTGGTCATACTTTCTAACCTCACAACAAAATAAAGAAATGCACTCTTTGCAGAGTGTCATGGCCACCATGCTTTGAACCATGAACACTCACCAGCCTGGCCTTCACAAAAGGTAGCCTTCATCTAGATCAAGGCTCATCAAGGCTCTTGATCAAAGCATGGCTTAAAGGGACAGTACATTCCTATACAGTTTATTCCTATCCACTACGTTCAGTTTCCAATCAACAAAATTTCATCTAATTACCTATACGTACATGTACATATGTACATTGTGTGGTTATTTATTATTTTAGTGATGAAAAACGATACAAGTATGTTTTACAAGGTTTTTGTGCAAGTTTATATTGGGCTTATTTCAATTGCAGTACAAAAAAAACAATAGGATCATTACATCTCCTTGACTTTGACAATACTGCAGATTTAATATACTGCGCTGGATGATTGGTACTGGTATCAACTTCATTGATATAGTGACCGCTTTCAGGTTGTAGCTGAGGATTTGTTTAAATACAAAAATCTGTATCACTGAAACACATAGGGTTGTCTTCAAACATATTTTAGGGGGGCTGTCATCACGATCATAGCACAGGCCTGTGGCTGTGCATGAACTCTTACCCGTTTACTGCATGCGTACGCGCGCTGGCCGTCACATCACACTACAATAATGACGGCGCCCTTTGTGATGTGACGGCCAACGCGCATTATATGTGCGCAGTAACTTGGTCATAATTCCATGTACAGCCACAGGCCTGTTGTGATCACGGCGACAGTCCCCATTTTTAAGGATGACAGACCTTTGGTGCTCGTCTTTTGTCAAGACATCTTCAGTTACATCTGGGTGTGAGTGTGAGTTTACAAAAAGCAGTCCTGAAAACACCTCTTGGTCTTGCGATGAAGAAAATCCTAAACTCAACGGGTGATATATTTTAGAAGCTTTGCAGACCCTTTTCAGAGTCTGGTTTTCTCCCATGCATAAGTTGATATGAGAGAAAACTACAGCTTTGAGTACAAAAGACTACTGTACAAATATTATTTCTTTCAACTTTCCTTTCATTATTTCTTTCAAAGACAGTTTGAAGGCAAACAGGAAATCTTTGGAGGAAACCCAAAATCAGGAAAAGTCCAGGTTTGTTTTTTAGTCTACACAATCACTTCATTCAGTCACTTACTGTTGTAAGTTACAACAATGGGAAGTCCTCACATTGAAAGCAATAAATTGATACATGTGTAGGCACGTACAACATGTGCATACATGTACCGGTACTTGTACGTGCGTACATGTACCTTTTTCATGAACACGTATGTAGGATCAAGTAACGATCAAGAGATCTCTCTACACTTATTGACACTTCTCTACTTAAAGGAACATTACAGAATTGATTTTTGCTTTGAACAAAACAGTTGCTGGCAGTTTTAAGCACTTTATGTAATCCACCATACATAAACTGACAAACCTGTAGAAGTTTGAGATCGATCGGCCGTCTGGGTCACGAGAAAATAGTGAAAAACCGATTACACATTTGCATGAAATCATATAGATTCAACAAATGAATAAAACGCTCACTGAGCGATAAACTCCAATCGGAAAACTAGTTTATTCATTTCTCATCAAATATGGCATTTCAGACAGAAATATTTCAAGGGATGTTTTCTACTCATCATCAAGACTTTTTATGTAAATCTGTGATCAAAAAGTATATTTTACAAGCTTTTTTCTTACCAATTCTGTAATGTTCCTTGAACTATCAAACTACATTATGTACTTAGCTACATATGGTAAAAATGTAAATATTATAAGCCTGGCATTTCACCCTGTATTTCTGAGCAAAACTACATGTAAGTGGCTCTTGAAATATCAGAATATCAATGAGAATACCTCAAGCTATTTGAAGCTTCTTCCTGTGTACCTGTACAGCAGCTGCACACTGTAAGCCATGGCCTTTATTACCCCCTCGTGTTTCCAGGTGATTCCACTATTTCTAAAATGTTATCAAGTTCACATTACGCTGTATAAAATAAAGCCCTGATTTAAACTGAACCACAGGCCCGAGGCCGGTGATTATAGCATCGGGGCCAGTAAACTCATGACTGGTAAAAAGTCCGGCGGTCTTGTGTTTTTGTTCAAATGATGACTTTCAGTCTGATAAATTTCTTAGGGTTCTGTTGCATATATTGAAGAATTCTTACCCATAACACAAATGAGATAAATCTTCTCTTAGTGCTTGTTCAAATTAAAACAGTTCAAATGTGGATTTGAATGTCTTGTAGATTTTTTCCTCCCAATTTCAAGCCCTACCCTTTTAAAAAACCAGCAATGAATACAAAATTTGCAATGTGATGTGTAAAGGCCATGTCACCCGAGGCAATTTACAGGCAACCAGTACCTGGCAATTCAAACTCACTTTTCATATTTTCTCTCTGACAGTAAGATAGGCCTACTGATTAGAAAAATGGCCCCTTGTTGAACTGTAAAGTGTTCATTTGGAATGCAGTGTGGTTGGACACCTCTTCAGAGATGCCTGCAAACATTGCAGGCCTGAAATTACACGGGGGCCACGGAGGCCATGGTCTCTGTTTACCTTGGTTTTGGCCTTGGTGCCCCTTCAAATGTTTCCTAAATCCACTTTCAGAATTCCCAATAAAAGTGCCCTTTGCAAAATTAATGGCCTTGCCCTCTCAAAGATGAAATTCCAGAGGCCTGCATTGCCCCCATTTGACGTGTCTGACATGGTGGCCACTCAAACAAGGCAAGTTAACTTTAACGGTTTTGGAATAGGATTAAACTCCTAGATGTAATACAATGAATCACCAACAAGTGTGACCTAAAAACAACTTAAAATTCAACTTACCAAGCCAAACTCCAAACCCGAGGACCAACCCCTGATGTAATGTCCCAACAGTTTTTGCCATCGTGCGGGTTCATCAATCGCTCGTTGAGTAGTTCCTCATATAAGCATTCACTCAGAGTAACAACTCGTCACTCACTCAAACTTTCGATTCTCTCTCTACAGTATGACTAGTAAAGGTTTCCGAAAAACACAAACGTAAATCCCTTCAGTTTAGGAAGAGGAGCATCTGTTAATTCAACCTTTGTGTAAAATTCCACAGCTGGAGAGGAAGTAGTAAAAGTGGGGTGGATTTCAACTCCCAATCTGCTTAGTTGTTACTCAGACGTTGTTGGTGGTTCCTCGCTTGCTTGATGTTTTACTGATAACCGTTCTCTAGTTCTAGGTTGGATTCATCACATGCCTGCATTGTGACGATAAACGGAAAGAGTTCAGGAAGGAAAGAGGGTTCGTTCATTACACCGAGATCCTGTTAAGCAAAAATAGACATTAATTGCTACAGCAGTATGCTATTTCATCACATTTAGACATGGCAGGGTAAACCCCATTCACAATTGCTGGTAAGACGCTATTTAAAAAAAAACCTTTAATAAAATAAATTTTTGAAATTTATTTTTTTTACTTTCAAGATCAAATTCACAAAAATCCTAAAGAGAAAACCATTTAGAGTGCCTCAAAATTGCACAGTGGGGCTTTTAGAACTAAAGATAATCACCAAGTAAAAAACATTTCAAGGACTTTGTTTCAATTTAGCGTACTTTGGCCAAACTTCAATTTTTTTTATCCAGAATGCCCAACAACTTCGGAAAAATCCTGTGGAGAACCCTGCATGGTATTGATAGGCAGTATCCCCCCCCCCCCGCCCCCGCCCTGATAAAATGAGCAAGCCGATAAACAATGACAATCAACATGATATCAGTGATAGAACTACACAATGTACACAGATTTGGAACTGACACTGAAGTGACAGGTCAAACTCTTGATCATGCTGATAAGAGGTCAGGGAAATGACCGTTTTGAAAATCAGATTTTAAAGTGTAAATCTTAAAGATTTAGCCTAGAGAGTGTAAATCTTTATAGTGATATCGCTATGAAGATTTAGCCTAGAGAAAGACTCTGCTAGGGTCGAAACGCCAGGCCACTAACTAATTTTTGCATAAACCAATAGGTCCTTTTGGTTGGTAAGCAGTTCGCAGCAGCTATTTCTATTTTTTCATCTTTATAGTCCTCTGTAGAGTGGGGAACTTTGTAAAAGTTTCTCTCTCTCTCTCACTTTCCCTGAGAACAATATTTTGTCGAAGGCTTGCTCCGATTAAATGTAACTTAATGATGTGACATTCACAGACACGAAATTTTGATATTGCGTACAAAGTGAAAACTGCCCGGTACAAAATATTTCCTACATTTTTTTCAGTTTTCTGAGTAAATCTAAGGAAGAAAGAGGAAATCAGCTGATCACTCACTGTGTCGGCTTGCTTTTTGTAAAGTGATGCATTTCGCATGAGACCCTCTCTGATTGCATAATGTCACAACTAAACTTGGCCCATTTGTTTATTGTTGCTGCATACTCCTGAGGAGTTCAGATGGTTTTAGGAATGCTAAGGGCCTGATGAACATGGGTAATAACACTGCAAGGCATTTTTAAAGTGCCTGCTTGGCTTGAAAAAAAACACATCATAAATACACATTTTGCTCTCTCCGCAGCTTTTCCTACGGAAGAAATCACCGCACGATCGCAGAAATAAATTTACACAAATCATTGTGTGACCCAGGGTCATGTTTGTTAATAATAACAATTCATGTAAATTTGTTGATTGGCTCCCTAGGAAAGGCTGGGGAGAAAACAAATCTGAAAAAGTTAAACCAATGCTGCAGAATGAGGACTCCCAAGACGTTAGTGAGAGCTGGTCAAGTTGGTGAAATTATGCCATAAGAGGTGCCCTATTACAAATTACTACCAAAATATGTATACGCAATCCACTATCAAGTACTGACGCTTAGAATATGTCAAGATAGAATATCACATTGTATTCTTAACTTTAATGTTTGCCAGAAAGATTAATAACTAGTGAGTGGTGCATGCCAACTACCAAAGTACCAGTTGCTCAAGAGGATTTTTGTTTATGAAAACAAGATTTAACATTTGTCTTTTGAGGTGAATTGCACAGACAAACTTTAAAACAGAAAAGGTATGGGCGGTATGGTAAATTTTTCCCTTATTTCTGGTCCGAAAAGAGTGAGGGAAAAGTGGCAGTCGGGTCAGATTCAGCAACTTTTCCAAATTGAAACTAAGATTAATGAATTAAGAGTAAGAACACAAACACTAAGACTAAAATGAACATGATGAACAAGAGAACAATTTGGTTAAACCATAGACTAGAGAAAGTATTGGTAAAAACACAGACAGTCTAGTGTCAGTGTGTCTAGTTAGTGTCAGTGTCACTTTACTGAGTGACAGACTCGACAAAGATCATCAAGAGTGAAACTTGGAAGCATACCGAATCAGAAAACAGAATTCTTTTCTAACCAGAAGATTTACCCACGCTCTGTAAATATAATTGATGACAACACACAAAATAAATTGAAGCAAAATTTATCTGATTTAACCACCCTCTCCATCAATGCCAATGTCGTGTAAGGCATGACCCCAAAAATATGCACTGACTGCGCATTGCATGCAGCTGATCGTGAGAAATATATGTCACTGAAAAAAACATTCCATTAATTGTTTACATTCAAATCAAAATTAAACACAAGCAAAATAGCTGAAATAATCAAATTTTAACATGTATGTACTTACTGTCGAATGGAATATCATGTGACTTTCATCATGAAGCCATGAGTATCATCAAAATTCGGTAAATCGTGCGGAAAATTTTAGAGATGGACGATCAAGCTTCGGTTCGGGTGGGAGACACACACCTTCTTATCTTTGCTGCTGAATAAAGCTAGCGGGTGAGACGAGTTGGCTCACACTGCATGCTGTACTGTTATCGCTCGATCTCTACAGTATGCTCCGACAGGAAATTGTGTTTTGGTAAGTGTCTGTAGCGCCCTCATGTGAAATCAAGAAAACATTATATATTTTATCTAGTCTGGTGCTACTTTTTCCTACACTTCTGGGTACCAGATCTTGAACACTTTACGGTACTCTGTTTATGTTTACCAAAGATGTTATAATGGGCCAGATGATGAAGTTGTTAGTCTCAGCACGCTTTGTGTTTGGAGACTACAGAACAACCAGGGGGCAGTAGTGTTACTGCCATGATCAGCAAACTTCAGTGGACCACTGTATTTCCTTCCTCCATGTTGGTGTACAGGATTGTGAACAACCTGGTTGACATCCCACACACATTTCTGACACCAACCGTTGCTCTGATCTGAGGGGTCATTCTTACCATAGAGGAAGGTGGTCTTACAAATAAATACATACCAGAACAGGGGTCTACCAGCAGTCATTCTTTCCCAGTAGCATTGGGATCTGTAGCCCTGCAGGTTGGACTCCTCCGTTGCATACAACGAATACTGACGTCCTACCAGGGCTATGGGATCTGGAACAATCTCCCTGAAGGCCTAATCAACTGCGCATCTCTTTAGGCAGGGTGTACAGTCAGTCCAGCTCCGCTAGGCCAGCCTGAGTTGTTTTTAGCCGCACTCCATGACTCTGTTCACTGTTCACCCACCTGCACTGTAAATATCCACACCCTCGCATACACACAGCAACCACAGTACGTACACCAGAAAGTGGACTGTATTTAGTCTCTACTGGAAGAAGAAGAAGGTAGTTCAATTGAAAGTGGTCATAAGTCCTTCGTCATGAACACATATTAGACTCGACTATTACAACCATGGAGGAAGGTTCCTTTCTCCATGGTACAACACACAAGTGTTTTGCGTTTCACCAAGCATGTTTCTGAAAAGGGGTATTTATATTTTTATAAGGGGCATGCAGAAATGTTTGCGGACGACAAATGTAAACCCATATCAAGACACAAGAAGGCAGGAAAACACTACAACATGACCAAGCTGGAGAGTCGGAGAGTGCAGAGAAGGGCAACAAAAATGGTCCCTTGAAGCATAAAAGATCTCCTCCTATAGAAGTACCGGCTGGAGATCCTTGACCTGCCCACGTTGGCCTACAGACGTCTTTGAGGTGACATGATCCAGGTATTCAAGATTATCCATCGAGACTCGATGACATGGACAGCCTGTTTTCTATGAAGGAAGTAAACATAAACCTGAGAGGCCATAACATGAAAATTGGGCCTCTTTTGATGAGAAAAACCTTAACAGCGTTGCTTTGCGTGATGATAGAACTAAAGATTTCATTTCATTCCACCAACTGGCCATGATTTGCTGTACTCCGAAACCAGCAGTGTTAAATCGTTTGAAAAAGATATACGAAAACTACCACTGTGGATGGTTGAACGAGTCATTGGTCGATTTCTATATCACCCAGTTGTGTGAAGTAGGTGACGAGGAAGTTAAAACAATAACATTTTTAGCTATATAATGTCATGATACCAAAAAGATACTCAATGGACAACAATCGCCCCAAACATTTAAATCGGTGTCAAAAACATGCTTCCAGACTGGCAAGGTTTGCGTAGTCATGTTTTTTTCCCCCTTTTAGAAAACCGGCACTTTACTTTGTACATGTTATTGACAACAGCAACACACAGCTAAGTAAACACAGCAAACTTGCTTTGATTCACTCTGTAAAAGTTGGGATACTCGGCAGAAGATGGCAATCCATGGACATGCATTCTTTGATATTTTTTTCAGAATGGAAGAATGAATCGTTACTGGAACCACATGCCTAATGTTTTTTGAGGGCCAACACAAATTTGCAGTTAAACAATCATCATGCATACAACAAAAGGTTCCGGAAGCTGTGGTGTGTTTTGCTGTCTGTTCGCTGAACAACTTTGCTGCCCAAACAAGTTTTGCAGTCTGATGATGTGGAAAACCTTAGAATATACATCACATTACAGCTGTTGAAAAGATCTTGTATTGTCGACCCAGAACTAAAACGATTAGTACTGTACGGCAAGTGCTGTCATAAATAGTGAGTAATGTGTACAAGTGCTATACCGCTAGTGTATGATAGAAAATGGCGTGTAATTAGGTATTAATTATAGAGCCCAATTATGGAATAGAAAATAATCTTTCATGCAACATGAAGAGTGCATTTACTTTACGGCGAGTGCTGTCATAATAGTACATGTACACAAATATTGACTCTGCCTCGAGTGCTATGGTTAAAACTCCGACGGCCGAAGTTGGAGTGCAAGTTTTTAAACAGTTGTGTAAAATGGTGAGGAGGATGAGGTCTTAATTGTGGCATCCAACCTGGGCTAGGGCTACATGTTGTCGAGGCAGGTCATGTTTAGTGAAGAAAAGAAATGAGGCCATCGTAAAATAATTTTAAAGTTTCTTGTTACGCTCGCTTGAAATTTCATCCCCTCGTGACAACATTTTACAAAAAAACATACAAAGATACTAACAGTGCCAAGCAATTATTGTTTTCAGTCAAATGCTTATTTCCCATGAAATGATTTTGACTGTATAGTGCACATCTGTAGAACAAGTCAGAGTTTTAACCATAGCACTCGAAGCAGTCAACATTTGTGTACATGTACTATTATGACAGCACTCGCCGTAAAGTAAATTCACTCTTCATGTTGCATGAAAGATTATTTTTTATTCCATAATTCGGCTCTATAATTAATACCTTGTACATTCCAGGGCATTTTCTGGCAGGCAAGAATGCATTGGTCGTATGAGAATTTTACTTTTATTTTTATATTACCAATACAAAAATAAAATAATAATTAACTAAGCATGTTTTAAGATATCTTGTAAACCGCAAGGGAAGCTGACAGGGTAAATTTTAATAAATTTTGGGTTGAAAAAGCAAAAACTGATTAGAGTTGGATTTAAACCCGTGACCTCTGGATTAATGTGATGTCACTCTACCAGCTGAGCTATCTACTAGCCCTTATGTTGGCGGTCTCTCTATGTTTGTTCTGGGGGTGCCAATCAAAAGCCATTCAACCTGTAACTGCCGTGTAGCCGGGGATCACACCAAAGTTTACGATACAACGTGGGAAGTGGCAAGAGAGGGATCACCTTAAAGCAATGCAACTTTTTTTTCAAACATCAAGTATGAAACCACAAGGGAAACTGATAGGGTAAATTTCAGATAATTATGGGTTGAACAAAGCAAAATGTACAAGAGCGGGATTTGAACTGCAACCTGATTAATATGACGTTGGTGTACCTACTGAACCATCTAGCCTCAATCTAGGCCTGATGTAAAATCTTTTTTTTCCTTTCTTTTTTTCATCCAAAACATTTTTTTTAGATGTGACTCCTTTCTCCATATCAAAAGTTTATAAAAATCAGACGTGTCATCTTCACAAAATGTTGATATATTTTGTCTTCCATTGTGCTGTGTTCAACTCGTGCCTGTGGGAAGTCCAGGCTCTGTGACTCTTTTGTTTACATACTCTAATCTGTAGTCATCAATTTGAAATGTTGAAAACAAACAGGACAAATTAAAGTAGCTCATGTTCGCCAATTCCTGGAAAACTCGTGGTTTGTTTACAGTGATTTCGCCACAGTATGCTATGTACTAGGTTTATTAATTGGTATAGGAAATAATAAAACTTGAGGATGGAGATATATTTATTCTACCATAAACCATAAAACCTTTCACAACCAGAAACGTTAAAGATCTTGTGCCAGTGGTGTAGCTTTTTTTTCACAGGAGATGGGGCATTGCTTTTCAGTTCTGGCCATGTTACTGGCTGGCCCATTGCTGGCCACAGTTTTCCCTGCTGTGAGGGCACCACTGACATGTAACTTGATTTTGTTGTGGGGGCACCTGGGGGGGATGATGGAAAATTGTAGGGGAATGGAAGATGGAAAATTTAGGGGGGGGGGATGTGCACGTGGCCAGACAGTGGTCAAGTACTGAACCACCCTGGGTCTCGGGATCATTACACCATGGGTATTTGTCAGTGATAAAATGCTGATGTGAAAACGTGCCAAAACAAAATAAGATTTTAAAATCATACTGGAAAATAAGAAAACATAACAAAACTACAGTTAATTTGTTTAACTGTATTGTTCCCTTTTTTCAACCAGGTCCCAATTTCATGGCTCTGCTTACCGCAGTTGCTTTATACAACTCTGTACTTACGACGCCCTGTAAAGTGCATGATTCTGTGGGCCATAAGCGCAGAAGTCTACGGGTAAGCAGGTTGCCATGAAATAGGGCCCAGGACAACATACAATATACAGACGAAACATATACTACATGGTGAAGGAATCAAGCAAAAACTGACAAGATTTTGATTGGGGATAGTTGGGGATAGTTCCAAAGTTTGTAAAAGTTTTGGGACGTTGGTGACATTTTTTTATAAATTCAACAATTTGAGTGAATTATTCAATTATTTCAATTGTTTATCCTCCAATACATAAACACTTGCTATAAATATATCACTCAAAATGTGATTTTTTTTCTCTCTATAATTGGTAAAAAGGACTGATCAATCGAAAACAGGAATCCAGCAGCATAAGTATATAGCCATGACCTTGTCAAGTTTATCATTTGATACTCTGACCTACACCCTTTGTACCCATTCAACATGGCACTGTGGACTTCATCTCCCATTGTATTCAAATGATTTCTCATGTTCAATATATTTTCATAAAGTGCACCATTTCACATCATATGCTTTAGATCTGTGCTTAGCAGGAGGACACGCTAAGCACAAATGGAAGCTGGTGTAAAACAAAAAAAAGTGAAGGCCACAATGGAAATAAGCTTTTTTGTGTTATCCCGACAATTCCTCAGTTTCCAATGTCTTGAATGTAATTCTTGTGGTATGTAATTTATGTATGTAATTTCCTTGTGTTTGTCCACTTGTTGTATTTTAGAGAATTCTGTGGAGATTGTCAAATAAAAACAAAAACACACGGAAGCATCATAATATGAACCCTGTCCACTTATCTTTTTAGGTTGCTAAGCATGTATACCTGTTTGAGTAAATATAGTTTATTGAGCCCTTGGACTTTGACCACAACAGTAAATCAGGGATGTATACAATGCAATTGTTTGCGGCTGCGAAACACAATTAGTAGTTTATGTGTTGGGAAGGTGCATGAGCTTGTGTGTGTGCTAATGACTCTCCTGTCAAGATGAAGTCACTGGGATACTTCACTCTGATTCTGATTTGGGCTGCTTTTTCGTCTGCTCAGGTTTGCAAACGTGAGTTGATAAACATGTATTCGGTTTGAAGAGAAAGTTGTTCCTTGTTATAGGCTAGGCCGTATTTGAATTGACGGCTACGTATACGACTGTTGTTTTAGTTTTACAATCTGAATATGGAGCCCTGTACTTTCAGGGGTTTGGTCTCTAGACTACTGCTACATTATTTTTTCTCACAAATCTTTAAAAATAATCTTAACCTAGCTTTTTTTTAAATGCCAAGTAACGAACCTCAAGGGAAATTGACTGGGTAATAATTGTACATAATTTTGTGTTGAACAAAGACAAATTTGAACAGAACAGGACTTGAACCTTCAAACAAGGATATTTACAAAATAGGGAGAACACCAACATGCAAACAAGGATATTTACAAAATAGGGAGAACACCAACATGCAAACAAGGATATTTACAAAATAGGGAAACTGCCAACAAAGGGCTAATAAGGTCAGATAGTAGAGCACTGGCACGTCAATCCTGAGGTCGCAGTAATTTAAAAATATTTGTTCAACCCCAAATGCTTTTATCTTCAGGCGGGTGTGGCCCATCCCTTTAATGAGACCCTTTATGATGAAAGTCATTTTTTTTCCCTTCAATTTCCACATTAGCAATATCTGTAATGTACACTCTGATGATTCTACATGTATTGTGATGATCTGCTTTTGTTTGCATCCCTGGCACTCTAGCTGTACCTGCAGTAGGCCTACATGTTTATTGTGAACAGTTCTCTCCAAGGAGGGCCTGTCAGACATAGCCCCGGGATACTTGTCGAAAAATTTGAATTTCTTCTTGACAACGGGCAGAAGCTCTCCCCCAAGTGAGCCTATGGTTACTGGAACGTTGCCAATTCTATGTAACACCCTACACAGGCACCCTACCATACGGTCTTTCTTTTCTTGTTGACAGTCGGAACAATCAGGTTCTCTTAATGTGTGAAAGCATTGGGAATGTTGACGGAAAACTGCCGTCACTGGTACCCGCTTAACAGCTATTTACAGGCATGCAACTTTTCCTCGGATCAGCTGATTTCCTCTTTTTATTCTCAGTTTTACCATTCAAAATTGGAAAATACTATACAAAATCATTTAAATTTTGTAATTTCCTCTTTTTTGGTGAAGTTACAGTTGCATGCCTGTATTTATGATTCTGGAAAGATATGTGTTATTTGTCATCAATAGTAGGATAAAGTGCTTGTAATGATGGCAAAATAGTGCCACTGGTATGTTTTAAACCATTACTCTGTGAATCAAGATATGGTACTTTTACAACCACTTGTATGCTGTCTTTGGTTGAAGATAGGATACAGCATCTTTGAGTCAAGATAAAGCACAGCTTTGGTAATGCTGTAAAAAAAAATGCAAAAGCCACTGGTGTCCTTTTTCTATTAAGGTGGAGTACATCTAGTGTATGCGTAGCAAAACTGCAACCATGCTTTACTCTCTTTGAATCAAGATAAGGTACAGCTTTGGTAATGGTGGAAAACTACAATGAAATGTAATAATAATAAATGAACCAGAAATATAGAGGAAAAGAATGCCATTTGGGTTATATTCATTAAAGATAGGCAGAAAAAAATGCATTCTTATTTGGTCACTTTGATAAGTTTTGATGTGTTGAAAACAAGTCAATCTACTTGTCCCAAATAGTATTAAAAGAGAAAGACAACTTCAGTGCTAAAGCCTCACTAACCTGAGTGAGACTGCATTGTTTTTTTTTGTTTTTTTCAACCCATTCAATAAAGTTTGTGTTACTGAATACTGCGGTATTTCAGCGATGGTATACTGTAGGTTCAAAAATCAAAAACCGCCCAAGCTTAATTTGGTGGAGCGGTTTGATTTCTTCATGGAATTGTTGTGTTCACTGCAGTTAAATTGATCAAATTAGCAGTTATTAAATGTTCACTCTACAAATCATATCTTTAATGATGTCATGTGATAAGATACTTCAGACAATTGCTGGACTTTTGCCAAGGAGGCAAGAGATTAGATTTCTGTACATTAATAGGTCACTTAGTAACGAATCTATTCAACAGAGCATTGCAAAGTTTTAGATGTATCTTATAAAAAAAATTTTTACACCTTGATTATGACAACACTACCTCAAACGACACCCTTGTTGAAGTCAAAGGAAGACCTATCATTGGGGACCATTTAAAATGGTGCAGGTACAAAATGCATGTGTATATATGACGTCACGACGTGTTTGCGTATGGCATCTGGCGTACGTTTCTAAGAGGATTTGGTTTTTGTGAGGCAACTTAAAACAACACAAACACTTGCTATTTCAGCATATTATAAGCAGGTTCAATTGTATATGCTCCAAAATTCAATAAAATCCCTAGCTGATCTTTGTAATTCTAGTTTTTATGACATTATTTATATTACCTCCATAATAAACCTGAAACTCAGTTTATGATAATTCAGTAATAAAACAGACAGAAAGACAAAGAATGGGAGACTTTGAACGCTCTATGGTAGCAGATATAGGCCTACCAGGTAAATTGCCATTGTTTATAAGTAGTTCTAACCATGCACACATTGCCGAGAACAATGGATTTACCTGGTAAGTCTGCTGCCACCTAGTGGCCCAAAAGTCCCCCAATACTTTATCTGCTTGTATTATTTCAATCAAAACACTAAAAACAGGATATTATACAATTCATTTTATCGCATACGCGATCAAATGCATTATGCACCGCGACGCACAAAAACACTGCTGGCGCTCTCTTATTTATTTGTCACTGTTGTTTATATAAGCTCTGTTTATCCAGGGTTGCTTATTGTAAATTTGCTCCCAGATCTTGATAAAATGATAGGCTTTGTCTGCCGACTTTCGTTTGGCAGGCCGCCCCATGAAGTTCGCAGGCTCTTTTGGGATTGGTCAGTTTCTCTTTTCCTTGGATGGGCGAGTTAAGTTTCGTCCAATTAGAGCTAAGCTTTGCAGTGGAAGATTTAGGGGACGGGCACCAGTTTTATTGTATTTACCACTTTTGTTGTAGCTATATATCTATTGAATGTCCAATAATTAGTCGATATGCAAAAACCAAGGTGGATGGGCTGATAAGTCGCTCATTGTTGAATCCTTCCTTCAGTAGAACAATCGGTCGATGATCAAGAAGGGGCAGGTGGAGAGATGAACCAGGCTGTCTCTACTAGAGCATGATCTCTGTGTTGGAATTTAAAGAAAAATTTGGAGGTAACAAGTAGAAGTTATGGAAAGTACCAAGATATATCAGGTACCTGTCATTACCTCAAGATCTTGCACGCTTCTGATAAGAAATGAACAGATAAAAAAACAAAAGAAAACAAACAATCTGCATATCTGCTAACCTATGTTCCAACACATGGTCCGATACTCCCATATTCTGACATCCCTAGTGTATTTTCCTAACCCTAACCCTAACCTAGCCCCTATAACCCTAGCCCCTATAGTCCTAGCCCCTATAGCCCCAGCCCTAGCCCTAGCCCTAGCCCTAGCCCAAGCCCTAGCCCTAGCCCTAGCTCTAACCCTAACCCTTAAATTACGAGGAGGTTTTTCAGAACATAGGGTTTTCGGAACATAGAGGTGTCCGACTACAAAGCAGTCACTGGGTCTGACAAGTGTCTTTATAAACTCTACCATCTGTATTTTTCTTTCTTGACTTCAGCCGTGAATAGACTTCAAGCAGTCAGCCAATCATACAAGATAGATTACAAACAGGCCCTCTATGGTCTACTCAGAGCTTGCCCTCCTGTGGGCACCGAACTTGATGAGAATCTACAATATGAGATCGTGAATGTAGATCTGCCCCATGGGGTGAGACTTCTGGACTCTAGAACCGGAGAATTCAGCTACGAGTAAGTTTGCCCATTATGAGCCCCTTTTCATGCCAGTCAAATTTCCCAGGAAAATTTGATCAACATTTTTACATTTAACCTTGGCAAACTGCCAGGAAATCACCATTCCGCACGAAATAGCTACCCGGGCTTGGGAGTTGGGGTTAAGAAAAATGACTCCGGGGTTAACAACCCGAGTGTTCAATTTTCCCAAGGAAAATTTTCAGTCAAGTGTGAAACAAACATGGGATGGAGATGGGATCAAAATTCGTTAGATTTTCCTGGGGTTATATTTCCTGCAAACTGACTGGTGTTGTGAAAAGTACATCTGTACTTTTTGTTGATACTGTTTGCCTGATTTCAAATAGTAGATCTTTTTCATTGATAAATTGAAGATTGTAAAACTGAAAAAATACAGAAAAAAGTGCTTTGGTTTTGCTCTTCTCCATCCAATTTCCCAAAATGTTGTTTTTAAAAAAAATTCTGAAAGCTTACTTGTTATAAAGATGGTAACGGTAGTATAAGCATCCTGCAAAGATATTTTGTCTGAAGTGCCTGCGTTGATAAGAAATCAATGACAGTATGTTGACAATTTTTGAATTATCAAAGACTGCCTAAGGCAACTTTTCGAGATTCAAACTTCCATGGTGTCCATTTGTATATGCTGCGGCCAGAGATGCGGTTGGTACTCGCTGTCACCTTGCTAAACGTGGATGGATTTGACGTTCTTGATGGAAAATACCGTTACAGTTTTGTTACTTTTTTTGTCAAGAAGTAGACACTGTATTCAGCTGAAACTTTTAACCCTAGATGCTTTTTGTGTTTGTTTCTACAGGCCAGTTAGTGACTTTGGTGGCATCACCACCTTCTTCTACCGGGTCTCAGATAGCCAAGGAAGGGTCAGCAATCCAGCCAAGGTCACAATCCACATTAGGAGTGACCCCAACCTGCCGCTGTTGGAGGTACACAACATCACCTCAGTGGAGGGTTCCTATGTGCCACTCAGGGTGCACGTTTCCCTCGGAGCGGACAACAGCGACGAAGCTAGGCTGAAGGTTTCATTATGTGACTGCGATCAGGCGTTGGATTGTAACGTGAAAACATGTAAGAGGCAATTTTTGTGTTGTGTCGTGGCCGAGCGGTTTAAGTGCACCGGACTCAAGCTCTGGTGTTTCTGAGCAGCAGGGTGTGGGCTCGAGTCCCGGTCTTGACACTTCTTTCCTTAAACAAGACACTTAACTATTATTGCTTCATCCTTTCCGATGGGAAGTAAAGTCGTAGGTCCTGTGTGTTGTGTAATGCGCGTAAAGAAAGGTACCCAGTTACACTTTAGAAGGAGTTTGGCCATGGGTTTCCAGCATTGGCTGCTGAATTCGCCGCAGCACCTTGTAAACCCACTACAGAAATTGGTCTCATTAATTCAATAAATTCCAGAACCCGTCTTTCTTTTTGCTCAAGCGCCTTGAGTGCCTTATTGGTAGATACATGCGCTTAGGACTTCATATCATTAGTATTAATTGAATCTGATCAAAGTTTACTGTAATATCAGAAAGAAACAATTCAAGTAAATGGGTTTAAGCTAACAACATTGGATGATCAATTAATGTTTCCCTTGGGTGCATCGTCATCAAAAGTCTCTGCCAGTACAATTTCAATTTCCTAGTGCTTGATTCCCTCCGTCCTACCATCAATCCAATCTCAAAAGAACGATCAATTCTTGTCTTCATTTGACATTATCTGACTTTTTAAAGTATTTATCCGTGATCCTTGAGTAGTTTTTTGGCCTTGTTTGTGGCAAATTTACATACCAATTCTTAAAAGAAAAAGGTCCTCTCACTTGATATACTCTTCAATGTATTTTATATGTTCAGCAAGCTGCAACTGCCCATTGACCTTGCCAACTGGATGGGTTCTAGCAGATGGATTACAACGACGATATCAAAACAATGAGCTGAACAACTTGAATGCCTCTCATCTCAACCTCACCTTGAAGTAGGTGCCAAGTGTCATCTCATTTTGTTTTGTTTTTTAATAATTTGGGGCTGATCAAAGCAAATTTACTAGAATTTAAAGGCACTGGACACTATTGGTAATTACTCAAAATAATTGTTAGCATAAAAACTTACTTGGTAACGAGCAATGGAGAGCTGTTGAAAGTATAAAACATTGTGAGAAACAGCTCCCTCTGAAGTAATGTAGTTTTTGAGAAAGAAGTAATTTCTCAGTAAAATATTTGAATTGATTTTGAGACCTCACGCGCGAGGTCTCGAAATCAAGCATCTGAAAGCACACAACTTCGTGTGACAAGGGTGTTTTTTCTTCCATTATTATCTCGCAACTTCGACGACCAATTGAGTTCAAATTTTCACAGGTTTGTTATTTTGTGCATATGTTGAGATACACCAAGTGAAAAGACTGGTCTTTGACAATTACCAAAGGTGTCCAGTGTGTTTAACCTGTGACCTCCGGATTAACATGCTGGTACTCTACCAACTGAGCTATCGATCCCTCTGGTCCCTGGTGGTCTCCCTAGTTTGTCAGTACATCTTTTTTCGGGGGTGCCAGTCAGAAGCCATTCAACCTGTAACTGCCGTATAGCCAGGGATCAACACCCAAGTTCACGATACAACTTGGGAAGTGGCAGCAGAGGGATCACCTTATAAGGTGATGCAACTCTTTTGTTTAAATATCAAGGAATAAACCACAAGGAAAACTGACTGGGTAAATTTTAAAATATTTTGGGATTGAGCAAAAACAAAATTGACTCATTTTGTTTTGTTTTTTAAATTATGGAAGCTTAAACTAATCAACACAGGCAAAACATGAAAATGAACTGCAGTTTTTTATAAGGCTACTTAATTACCACTGTCATAATCAAGTGGACCCAACAGTAGTGTCTATGTATGGTTGAGAATGAAGTATGAATTGTTGTGAGAGGTAACTATAAATAACTATTTTTATAGTTACCTTTTTATCTCCACACCATGCAAAGCTTCAAACACCACTTATGAATTGTTGTGTTACAGAACTCAACTGCACAGTCATGGGCTGCTCTGTCTCGATGTTCACGCTGTCCACTGGAACTTGCACATGGCATCTCAGCCGATCTCGTACGTTCAGCGTAAAGTCCACATCAACATCACCACGTCCACCTCCCAACCCACCGTGCCGGGTCCGGAGACCCGGGAGCCCTTGCAGTTGGAGACGACGGGGGGACAGGTCATTCAGTTCGGGGGTTTACGCGTCAGTGAGAGTGACGACATCAAAGGAATGTACCGCGTCAAGGTTTCAGTGGACCACGGAGGCATGCTGAGTGTAAAACAAGACGAGAGGTCAAATGTCATTTTTTATCCAAAGGTATTAAAGAAACAAATCTACAACAAAAATAAGTCCTCATTAGAGACTTTTACATTTATGATGAAAGCCGCTTTGCTTGTTTGTTTTTTTAAAGTAAAGCCAGAATGTCTTAAAAGTAGGGTCATAGATTGGTTTTTGTCAACACAATGCTGATTTATAGGCAAAATTATAAAGAAAGATACAATAAAAGTCACATGTGACAGTATCAGCCGATAACAGTGTCCTCTTGCGGAGAAAACAGGAAAAACTATCATGGTATTTTCTCAAGACTTTTAATCCATCCACGTTAAGCGAGGTGACAGCTGGTTCCAACCGCATCTCTGGCCGCAGCATTCGCAAACAGACACCAATCCTCAGAAATCTGAGAAACGATTCATGCATGATTCGTTTCTCAGATTCAAATGTTTTGGGGTGAAAAAATTATCAAAACCATATTTCTTCCAAGGGAATCCTTTCTCAAAATAGTTAAGATTATCAACAGATGCAGTGCTTCTCACCAAGTAAGTTTTTATGGCCATTAATTTTTACCAATCGTTGACCCTATGTTTAAGAATCAGAGTCACTAGACCAACTCTGTATGATTGTATATTTGCTTTCTTAGAAGACGTTGAACTTTATCATTTGCAAACTAGTATCTTCTGGAAATATTTGTACAGGAAAAAAACAATCCTTTGAATGCATATGTGTGTGTACGAATGAAGAAAACAAAATTGGTGGTTTTACAAAGAAAAATTGACAAGAGCGGGATTTGAACCAACGACCTCCGGATTAACATGCTGGCGCCTCTACAAACTAAGCTATCTACAAAATGTTGGCGGTCTCCCTATTGTGTCAATGTCTTTGTTCGGGGGTGCCAGTCAGAAGCCATACAACCATTTTAAACTGCCGTGTAGCCAGGGATCACACCCAAGTTTGCGGTACAACCTGAAGAGGATGCGTCTTTTTTATTTCAAATGTCAAGTAATGAACCACAAGGGAAACTGACTTGGTCAATTTTTAATAATATTGGGTTGAACAAAGAAAAATTGGCGGAATTTGAACCCACGACCTCCGGATTAATGTGCGGGGGCTCTACCAACTGAAAAAAAAGAAATAAAGCATTTGATCAATTTGGCAAGGATTGTAATCTTTATTGATAGGAACCCGAAAGTCCAGAGTGGGAACCGGTGGATAATCTTAGGAACTATGAACAACTGGATCGCTCTGAAAACTTTTATGAACACTTTGAAGCTACTGATAATGTGCAGTCAAGCAACAACGGGAAGAAAAACTTGATGTTTGTTGGTGAGTGTAAATTGTTTAGATTACCAAAACAAGAAAAGAAATTAAGCTAGTTAACAGTTATGACAAACAAAACAATCCAGGTTGGCCAGTTCTAACAAGAGTGCAGGCGCTGTCACCATGAGGTGTGTCAGTCCAACCTAGACTAAGGCCAAATAATAAAAAAAATACCAGTTGATCGTCCCCTCCCTCATCCTTTTTTGAGGCCGCATCCTTTTTATTATTATTTTTTATTTTACTTTTTTTTCTTCAAAAAGACACATTTTCGGTGTATTTTTCATTAAACTTACCAATCTTTTAGAACTTGTAATTACAGAAGGTAAGTCATTTAAGTGGTGACGTTAAACTGAAGAATTGGCGGCCACCTTCGAAAGAAATAAAAAAATAAAAAACAAAAAGGCCCTCATCCTTCTCTTTTTGAAAAAACCTGGACGATCAACTGGTATTCTTTTTTACTTGACCTAATCTGTTACAATCTATCACTATTTGTTTTTGTTAGGATCACTGGAGAGTATTAATCACGTCTTATCCAGTATGGTGTTTGTGCCTTGGTGTCCACAATGGCCGGCCCCACCAAACTGGAACATCCCAGAATCCTCTTGGATGGATCCATCAAGCCTTGATCGAATGTTGAGTGATGAGCCGTTGAAACCTGCCATCTGGCCTCAGTGGTTAGTTAGACAAATTTATAATCCATTCTTATTTGTATTCTTTATGTGCTAAACGTTTTTGTTGGCGTGTCCTCGCCGAGCGGTCAAGTGCACCGGACTAAAAACCATCTGATCAACAGAGTATTTGTTCGACTCGGTCTTGACACTTGTGTCCTTAAGCAAGGCACTTAATCAATATTGCTTTGTCCTTCGGATGGGAGGTAAAGCCGTTGGTCCCGTGTGTTGTGTAATGCATGTAAAAGAACCAAGTGTACTTATCGTAAAGTGAAGGGGTTTGCCTCTGTGTTTCTGGCATGGTCTGGCAGCAATGTGCGCCACAAATTATGAAGGGCTCACAATTTTGGGGGAAGATCCACATGGGCATAAATTGCCAACCATGCCAGAAACACGGGGGCGAGAGCCTTCTCTACACAATAACTGTACTGGATTCTTTTATGTGCATTACATAACACACGAGACCTACGGCTGTACATCCCATCCAAAGGACGAAGCAATAATGGTTAAGTGTTTTGCTTAAGGACACAAGTGTCAAGACCGGTACTCAAACCCACACTCTCGTGATCGGAAACACCAGAGCTCGAGTCTGGTGCGCTCGACCGCTCGGCCATGACACGCCACAGTGTACCTGTAAGATTGAACTATAGGTATTTACCTCAAGCATGCCGAGCCTCAAATCCCACAGAACTAATTTTTGTCAATGTCTTTTCAAATCCAGGTATCCTCGCTTCTGGTACCCATTCCCGCAAAAGACTTGGACCTGGTGGCCTCGAGTACTCCCTCCATGGTGGCTGAATCAGAGCTGCTCCGATTGGACAAGCCGTATCCACGTCGAGACCCAAGAAATAACACCAGAGACGTGTGATTCGGAGAAGGGGGAGCCAGACGTCTCTCATTGGTTTGCTGATGTTCATGTCAACACTCGCCACTCTCAGCCCAAGAGTCTTGTTACTGAGTAAGGAAGTCTTCCAGGGCCACCTGGTCGGTCGGTCGGATTGGCGTAGTGGTCTCTTTCCTCGCCTCTCACCTCTAGGGACCCGGTTTGAATCCCGCTGGGGGCATTATGTCAATTAGGTTTGCTTCAGTCCCAACCTGGTAGCATTGGTTTTCTCAGAGAATACTTCTCTAGGGTTTTTCCTCCCACATCTAACACTGAAACATCCTTTGTTGTCTTTCTCTTGGCTAGTATAGTGAAAAAAGTTTGCTTTTCTGAGAATCCTTGGCTTCAAACCGGAATAAATAAATAAAACAAATAAGCATCCCTTTAGAAGGGGACCATTCAGCAGTACAAGCAAAACTCGGAAAGAGCGCCTAATCTTTGACAGAGAATTAGTTATTAAACCTGGTTTCACTTGACCTTTGATGGATTTCACACTGCAGAGCCAAACTAATGACTTTTTGCACCAGCCAAGGCAAACCCCTGCAGAGGAAAACGTCTTGGTGTTGGGTTTCAGTAAACTTGTGGTCATGTTGGCACTATGAAAAATCTAAAACGTTCTTTGAAATGTAAAAGGGTATTCATCTTTAGACAGCTAGCTATGTTTTCAGGATTTCTCATCACTGGCATCGGTTGGTGTTTGTTTCTTGCAGTAACTTGTTCACCTACTTCTCTGCCAATGCCCGCTCCTTCTTCATGAAAAACCTCTACATCCGATCCAAGGAAGAATTCTTCGACCTCAGAATGGATCTTGAGGTGGTTGAGAAAGAGGTAAGACATTTATTTCCTCCTCTTGAGCTTTCTCAATTCGGGAGCCAAACGTCAGGGATTTTTTGATTGAATTTGTCTCTCTTCCCCCCTCCCCTCCCCAGCTTGCAACTATAAGAAATACAGGCACAAACAGGCCGTCATTCTCCTGCAGTAACGTCGCAGAATGTACAGAGAAACTACAGCAGATTGAAGTCATGCTGCGTGATGGTGTACTTGTACAAGACATCTGTAAGATTACTGTAGAGGTAAGGTACATCATAATTTTTTTTGTTTTTTTGTAGTGTTCATAGTTAGTCATACCTTATTTTCCATTAGAAATTAGAAAAACGCTTGCATGATAAAGTGAGTTATAAAGCTCACAAATCATGCAGGGCATGTCTAAGTTGCTTAATGTCTAATGTCTGTAGTAAAGGCGCAATTAAATGGAATAACTGAACACTAACAACTGAACGTATATAAATCAACACAATGCAGGCCTGAAGTAAAAAGATCCATTGAAACAAAGTAAATTAATAAAAGTGTGTCGGGTCAGAAAATGTAATTTAGTCACAGCTATACAAACTAATAATAAAATATAAATAACAAGTTTGACCATTGCAATTACAGGAATAAAATCACAGGTTATTTTTAAGGTTTGTTCCCTGAGAAAGTCGTGAGTTTGGTTTTTTGCTGTTGCAATCTCTTAGTGGCGTGTCGTGGCAGAGCAGCAACTCCAGCTCTTCTGTTCTGATCAGCAGAATGTGGGTTCCTTGTGCAAGATATTTCACCATAATTGTTTTGTCCTTTGAATGGGACATTAAGCCGTAGGTCCTGTGTACAAGGATGCACAAACAAACAGAATGAGGAAGATTATAAGCATTGAGTTTAAAGGCACTGGACACTATTGGTAATTACTCAAAACAAATATTAGCTTAAAAACTTACTTGGTAATGAGCAAAGGAGAACTATAGTATAAAACACTGTGGGAAACAACTCCCTCTGAAGTAACGTAGTTTTTGAGAAAGAGGTAATTTCTCACTCAAATATTAAAAGACTTCTGGCCAGAAGTCTTTTATTATGCACCTAAAAGCACACACATTTGTGCAACGAGGGTGTTTTTTCTTTCATTATTTTCTTGCAACTGCGATGACCAATTGAGCCCAAATTTTCACAGATTTGTTATTTTATGCATATGATGGGATACACCAAGTGATGAGAATACTGGTTTTTGACAATTACCAAAGGTGTCCAGTGCCTTTAAACATGAACACCCCAAGTTGAAGGAGATAGATGTCATTTGTGTTAAAAATATTGTTTAGTTTCTGTAAACTGGGCTCGAAATTCACACCCAGAACAGTGAACTCGTTCAGTAAACTCATGACCAGACAAATGTTTTCAATTGAATAACAGTATGCTACCTCATCGTGAAAAAAAGGTGGACTATGACTCTCATAAATAACTTCCAATTCTCTTTAGTATCAAAGTATGCTTACCTATGAGACGTATGAGATATATCCTCTCTTGGTGCTTGTTCAACTCATTTTGACTCTGGTCATGCAAAATAAATTCTGGTCCAGTAAACATTTTGAGCTACAAGCCCTGGTAAAGCTTTGTGATACCATTGAGTAACAACACTGTATAATGCCAATATTAACCTCATGGCTATTGTATTTGTCACCACCCTTTGTTAAGACTGCTGGTAAACCTTTGATGAAGTTGATTTTCTTCATTGCATCTGATGAAGTAGTTGTTGCTATGAAACTTATGCAGATATTTTTTTAAGGAAAATAGAATTAGCTGTTGCAAACTGCTTACCAATGGTGTAAATGCCAAATGTAGTTATTGGTCTGATGTTTCGAACAGAGCAGAGTCCTTTTCGAAGACTAAAACATGCTAGACAATGCATAATGTAAGAAGGGCACGAGACATTCTGTCTTGCAATGTCTTGAGTCTTCTAGAAATTATTATTCATGGTTTATTAAAATGCTAGACAATGCATAATGTAAGAAGGGCACGAGACATTCTGTCTTGCAATGTCTTGAGTCTTCAAGAAATTATTATTCATGGTTTATTAAAGTTTGAACTTGTTGCAAAAGAGGCAAAATTGCAATGAATTGTACATACAAAATTACATGATTTTAAAATGGGAAAAATTGCAAAAACATGACAACTATATGTACAGGCTGAATAATTAGAATATACAACAATGTGAAAAAAGGGACAACAAAACTGCTGGAATTTCAGTTCGAAGAGAAAAAGAAAAAGACTCTGCTAGGGCCAAAACGTCAGACCACTAACTATTTTTTACAGATATTTTTTACAATTTGAGTTGTTACAGTGCTGCAGTTTGATTTCCTTTCTGCAATTACCCGACTATTACGCAACCCGCCACTTATTCTGTTTGTTGAAATTTGTGGCAGATCCGCATGTACAAAGACAACTCAGAGAAACTGTCGGATTACATGATGCTATGGGGTTATAAGTCAGTGGAGGCGTGTGTTAACTACCTGCACCATGACCATGCTGCGGCTATCGTAGCAGCTAGGGAACCAGTTATTGTGAGGCAGGGGGAAGCAAACATTCCGCTGGGTATAGTGTACTCATCGTTACGTGTCGAGCCGTCTGGTAAGAATGTGTCTTCAATGTCTTGTGCCCTTCTCGGTGTAGCTATTATGCAGTGTGTAGGCATGTTATATATACATGTACCATGCCCGATATGGGGGCAGAGGGTACCCCCACAGGGTACTTTGACACACTATTTTCCTCTTGTACAGGTACAACCCCCCCTAAAATTCTCTAAAGAATTCCTGAGATTTCAAGCTCACAATGAAGACACAATAAAGGGGACCATCATGCCCATTTGAGCACCAAATGCATGTTTTTGTCAAGAAGTCTGGGGCAACAGATTCCCCCTCCCCCAAAAAATACATGTACCCTACCTCCTGCTCAACCACCAAGTTCTTACTAACAATTAAATTCAATTTAATACAAAAATAGTTTATTGAAAATTATGTATTGCAGTAATGAAAAAACTGAATTGCACATGTTAACATAAAAAAATTCAATCAAAAGATTCAGAAGAAACAAAATTAGATAAGTAGAATTTAGATAAATTAAGTGGATAAAGTGGTTTATTGCACATATCTACATCAATGGCAGCCTACAGACTGTATCCCAGTAGAATTTGGAAAATGCTTTGAAAAAAGAAAGAAAAACGTCCCTGTTCACTGTTTTGATGAATTTAATCGGATTTGTTTATCTTATGACAATGTATTATTATTATTTTACAAGTTATGTAGTAACAAAAATGATTTCTTTCACATTACTGTAGGTTTTCAAAATTCACCACATTGTTTTGTAGTAAAAAACTCTTGGAGTTAACTGAAGATATTATATATTTCCTGTACAGGTATTCTACACTCCAAAATCTATGCTGAGCATGGTCTAGTAAGCGTAACCAGCCAGAATGGCCTACGTGTCTACATGGATCACGTTGGACAACATGAGCGTATACCAACCTATTTATGCATTGCTGGTCCGGCTGACATGGTCGTTGCAGCTCTACTCAGCGCTAAATTCACTCCGTTTAAGAACTTCAAAGGACAGACTTCGGTGAAAGTCGACTACAGGATACCATCGACGGCAGTGAAAGAAACATATGGATTTGGTTAGTTCTTTTGGGGAAAAGGTGGCAGAAGTCCTTTTGAATGGCTTTTGAGTGACATCCGCGAAAAAAGATGTTGACAAAATAGGGAGACTGCCAACATTAGGGCTAGACAGCTCAGTTGGTAGACCGGATTGCCGGCACATTAATCTGGAGGTCACAGGTTCAAGTCTAGCTCTAGACAATTTTTCTTTGTTCAACCCAAAATTATTTTAAAACTGACCCAGTCAGTTTCCATTGTGGTTTAATACTTGATATTAGAAACAAAAAAAGGTGCATCCCGTTAAGGTAATCCCTCTTCTGGCACTTCCAGGGTTGTGTTGAAACTTGGGTGTGATCCCTGGCTATTCGGTAGTTACAGGTTGAATGACTTTTGACTGGCACCTCCGAACAAATATATTGACAAAATAGGGAGAGCACGACATTAGGGCTAGATAGCTCTGTTGATAGAGCACCGGCACATTAATCCAGAGGTCACAGATTCAAGTGCCGCTCTAGTCAATGTTAATCATCACTTATAGTCCATTTTTCTCCCCAACTCTCTTGTTACTCTTTATGAATACATCCCATTGGATCTCTGCTCATAGTTTTGGAGATTGGAAATTAATATTTTATTAGGTCTTTTTTTGTTATAACTAAATGACCAGATCTGTGAAATTGTTATCGTTGTACAAACATTAGCTGTTTTAAAAGACTCCCCAGACTTGACAGAAAACAGACAAGTGTGTCTGAAACATTGAGAAAGAATTTTCTGTTCATGCAAGCCCAAGCTTTACTCGGCTGTTTTTGTTTGTATACCCAGACATACCACCCCCAATGAAGCGGCTGACAGTGGATGTTCTAGTAGTGAGTGGTGAGCGCCCATCGTTGCCTCTTCTCCTGATGCCTACCAAGGTGTGCATCTCCGAGACTCATCTCCTCCCTCTGGATATGATGAGAATTGAGGGAAGATACAGGGAGGATGAGATTGTCACAATGTCGCTGGTGTCATCCAAAGGACAACTCCTGTTAGAGGAGCAGAGAATACCCGAGATCTGTAAGTAAGGTCGTATTTAAATTGGCGGCTACAGTAACGGCTACAACTGTTGCTATGGACGTCCTATACTTTGACGCATGATGACGTGGAAATCTAGCCATAGCCCTTGCTGAAGCTGCCACTTTTGACATAGCCTATGACTGTGTCCAAACTAGAATACCTGTAATCTTTAAGTAGGACTGTGTCCAAACTAGAATACATGAGATCTGTAAGTAGGACTTGGACAAAACTAAAAATATGTGAGATCTGTAGGACTGTGTCTAAACTAGTAGAATACCTGAGATCTGTAAGTAGGACTGTGTCCAAACTAGAGTACCTGAGATCTGTCAGTTGGACTGTGTCCTAACTAGAATCTGGGATCTACACGTACAAGTAGGACTGTGCCCAAACTTTGTTCGCTTTTTCTATGGCTATTTCATTTAAACTGAACACAATCATTTGCTAAGCAAAGAAAATAATATTTGACTTGGTTTACCAGCTAAAATACCATGTATGTACACTGCTTGTAACTGGTGTCCTGCAAATTTTTGCTTAGAAAACAACTTTTTACAGCAATATTTTAATTTTATCGTCTGTATGAAATTTGGACCATTTGAGTTTTCCAAGTATCATTTCTGCTCTACAAATGTCCCTTGTCACTTTTGCGAGATTGAAGTAGGTCATCAAACAAGTTCCTTGACTCGTTTCCTCATAGATGAATGTCCAGCACAGAGCTCCACCCTTGATGAGGATGAAGAATCACTGTGTACTGAGGAGTGTAGTTACCATACAGCTTGCCCTGGTACCCAGATGTGCTGTTACCAAGGATGCAGCAGGTTCTGTATGGAACCCCGCAGAAGTGAGTATTGCCAAGAAATTCAAAACAAATGTAAGGTACAAAGTTTGCTGGAAAATGCTCATAGTTCAAAATAAACAAGAAATGGACCGGGACTTGAACCCACCCTCTGCTGATCAGAAACACCAGAGCTTGAGTCCGGTGCTTTAAACTGCTCGGCCATGACACGCCACATTAGGCGTTTCGTTTGATTTGATTTGCCTTTTTTCATGTTTCCTCCTCAGTGGCGACAGTCCAGTTACATAACTCCAAGAATGTGTACATGCATGGGAAGATCAGCACCTTGAACAGAGTACTAGAGGCGGAGAATATGTTTTACCTAGCTAGGCCATGCCAGACAGATGACGCAGGGATGATAGTGACAGATAGGCTGATAGAGACAGAGCAAGATACCATCAGAATTGAGGTGAGAATTGGCTCACATTGGGAGACTTTAAAACACTACATGTACCATAGGTGGCAGCAAGGCATACCAGCTGACAATCTCATTGTTCTCTGAACATGCACATGCATATCTACAAGAACAGTATTTATTTATTTATTTATTTATTCTGGTTGTGAAGCCAATTATTCCAAAAAAGCAAACTTAATCACTTTACTAGCCAAGAACCCTATGGAGAGAAGACAAGGAAGGAAGTTTCAGTTTTAGACGTGGGAGGAAAACCCCAGAGAATTATTTTAGGGAAAACCCACGCAATCAGGTAGGGACTGAAAAGCCGATCTGCATAGTGCCCTCAGCTGGGTTTGAAACCGGGGTCCCAGAGGTGGAAGGCGAGGGGAAAAAACCACTACGCCAACCATGGTGAGTCTGCTGGCACCTAGCATCTTGAAATAGTCTCCTATTACTGTAGACTCGTCCCCTGTCTTTATCCGTAAGGATAAAGACATATGCAACCGGTTGATTCTAAAGGTCGGTATCTGGCATTATTAAACAATAACAATAATAACAGAGTATTGGTAATTCACCAATTCCACCAAAATGTGGGTGCTCAAGGTGCACAAAGATGTTTCCTCACACAGTAGAAGAGAGTAAGAAATAAATAAAGAAAGAGGAAAATCAGACGGAGAAAATTTTTTGCCATTATTGAACAAGTAAGTTTTTAAACTAAACTTAAAAGCTTCAACACTTGAAATATGACAAATTTGTAGTGGCAAGTCATTCGGGAGAGTGGGTCCTGCATGCGAAAATGACCTCTCACCCCAATGATTTCCCACTCCTAGGAACATCTAACAAGCCAATATTAGAAGATCGAAGGGATCGTACAGGAGTACATGGTTTTACCAAAGAAACATCATATATAGGATTGGAGCCATGTATGCAATGAAAGATAAGCATAAAATTATTCACTCGCCTCAAAGTATGACGTCAGATGTTCGGCCTACTATCATTGGTGAAAAATGTTTTGCAAAATGTTTGGATGGTCCTTCTTGACAATATAACATCTTTGAAGTTAATTTTGTGGAATTGTTATAATTATTTGTAGATTATATCGTCACGTAATCCAGAGGGCGATTCAGTGCTGCGTAATTTATCTGTGGATATCACCTGCAATCCACATATGGAGCAACCAGGCTCCCGAGGTATGTAGTGAGTTCAGTACCATAGAGCTGATTAAGCACAAAAAGTAGCTAAGCACAACACAATTATGCTTTACCAGAATAAGACTACCAGCCAAAATACCACAACACATGTACCCTCTGTGACTGGTAGCCTGCTAATTTTTGTTTAGCAGGAAATTGTTAAGTAACATTTTCTGCCAAAGTAGCTCTTATGACATTGAGCCCAAATGGCACTCCATTAATGCTGAAGGGGTGATTGCATCTCTGCACAGTACTGACAGGTGCAAAGATAGTCCAGTGTACAGTTGTTCCACCATACACAATCCATGCAATTCAAACGGTTGGGCAACCCGCTGGAAAACGTCATAAGAGCAGGAGAGTTTTAATCATTTAAAGTATAAGGAACTTAAATTGACTAGAGCGGGACTTGAACCTGCCAGCACTCTACCAACTGAGCTATTTAGCCCTAATGTTGGCGGTCTCCCTAAATGTTGGCGGTCTCCCTATTTTGTCAATACCTTTGTTTGGGGAATGCCAGTCATTTAAAATATGCCTCGTCTCTCAGCAGAGGAGTTGGATTCAGAAGAGTGCACCGAGGAATGGAATGAATGGTTGGACTGTCGGGTAGAGGAAGGGGTGTGTGGACGAGGCTCACAGATGAGGCAGGGGCGATGTGGGTTGCAGGACTTGAGGCAACAGAGGCCCTGTATGATCTGCGGTGAGTACTTATACAGAATGTAGTGATCAGATAGAGTGATCACACCCAGGGGATCCAACAGAGGGAATAACATGCAGAATTGTCCTACTTTTTGTTGTCAATGGTAAAAAATTGTGAATGGTTTTTAATGTTTGCCCCCCACTTTTTTTATTTTGGTATGACATAGGATGTAGGCCTCTGAAAGAAGTCATCACTAACCCCGTGGCACACATGAATGGCTGTTCATCAGATAACACCGTCATGCGTTGTCCTCAAGGGTGCGATGTAGAAGCATTTCATATGGAGGAGCATTCCTTCAGCTGTCCCGACTCCTTCGACGGCGTGGGACAAAAGGTGAAGTCCATTGAGGTCCACGATATCTGTGTTTGTAACAGTTGCCTCACACACGGAAAGTAGTTTACATGAACTCCTGGGACAGCATTTGTGAAACATCGGGATCTGTTAAAGTGCTCAAATTGTTTTCCTTCACACATTAAAGCGAGCGGCCATCATTGGCGGTTGTCAAAGACCAGGGTCCAGTTTCATAGTGGTGCTTATTGGTAAGCAAATTTTTGTGCTCACTGTAGCAGAAATGTTTTTTTAAATATAAGTGTATTTCACAGGTTAGCAAGAAAATTGGGCGGCCATCATGCGCGTTCACCATGGATTTGCATTGTTACGTCATTTAATTTTGATACTGTAAGTGCTGGAAGGTTAGCATATGCCTATTTGTTTGCAAATGGTTAGCTGCGCTTTGAAAAGGAAACTCGCACAGTAAGCACAAAATCGGCTGTTAAGCAGCTGTATGAAATTGGGCCCATTTCCCCCACCTTGTGGGACCCAACATTAATTAACAAACCTGTTAAAGTTTAAGCTCAATTGGGGATCGAAGTCACAACAAAATATGGGGGGAAATCTTTAAAATATGCTTTTCACTGTTTTCAAACATCGGGTTTTGGACTCAAGGGGTCTAAACTAAAAAAAAATCAAGGGAAGTTTTCCACCATGACACCATAATATCAGTTTTAAATTTTGGAACAATTTAATTTTCTTATAAACGAAGGCCTCCCGATCAAGCTAGCTTTAGTTTTTGGAATGTCATACATTTTTGGCATTAACATTTTGTCATTTGCTACAATCTTTTTATATGATTAATGCATATTTTGTTCGTAAAAATGATGTGCATATTGATCAGCAAGTGAGATAGCTTATGTTGGCAAACATACTACCGGTACTTTATTTGTTGACATTTTTGTTACAAGAGCCTTTTATATTAAGTACCAATGTACATGAAAACGCCTATACATGTAAGCATCATGTTAAGAACATGGCATAACTTTGTGCATTTTTTGCTTGCAAGTTTATGTTTTAGCTATATTTGCGTTAACCGAAAGGTTGGATATTAAATTGGCAATAAAACAAACTGATGAGCAGAACCATAACTAGTATATTTTTCTTTATTTCTTTCTTGCATTGATGTTCTCCACTTTGCTTTGCAAAGGCTGCATTTTGTTGCAGAAATGTTGATTATTAACCTTGAAATAAATGCAAGCAGTCACGCCATCATGCTACACCATGTCAGATTTGGGGGTAGAAGGTACCCCCGGTACCCCTCTCCCTAATAATCCCATACTATTTTCCTCTTGTACAGAATTACCCCCCCCCCCCTAAAATCCTCTAAAGAGTTCCTGAGATTGACCACATGCACCACACGGCCAGAACTCTTGCTCACCATAAAAACTATCATGGCATTCAACAGGTAGAAACAAGGATATTTTTACAATGACAAACCCTGAAAAAATGAGTGCTTATTTCAGACAATTTGCAAATTCCTGAATTTCCAGGGTGATTTTCTCTTACAGTATTTACACCATTAGGCTTACAGAATCTATCTATCACTGAAATTTGTAAACTTGCAACATATAAATATATAACTTGGTTCCCTCAATTGCTGGTTAAACAAAGTTGAATCAAACAGACTATGGTGGAACTTGCATAAGTTTAATCCACACACAGGGGCTTATAAAGTACATTTTTGTTAATGCCTACAACTTACTTTTGGTTACAACTGAGTGTCCAGCTTTCTCTAGTCTCACCCAGGCAAAGACCTGCACAGAGCCCTCCACCAAATTGACTAGCAGTTCCCTACTCAAGCAGAGCACTCAGCAGACTGCCTGCACATGGTCATTTGAATTTGCCTCACATGGCCTACTGGGTTAACAAGAGATGGACCGATGCACACCCTGCCAAGGGGTGTTAATAATGTGAGGGGCGGGCTGTACCAAAATAATCAGGAGAGGCAGAAAGAAGGCAGAGGGACAGGATGGTCTGGGCTTGCTGTTTTGATATTATTTGCGGGCAAGCCGGGAAAATACTGTTTTTTTTAAATTGTTTGATTGATTGACTGATTAATCAATTTATTTTTATATTATTATTTTTACTATTATTATTAATTTTTTTTGGGGGGGGGGAGGGGTTATTTCATGTATGGAACTATAAATACAGTTTTCATTGTGGAACCAAAATTTTGTGCATTTGTTTACAATTTAATTTTTGGGTTAGGGGGGCAAGTCATCACCAACACAATTAAATTTGAACGGATTTCCACACAAAAAAGATCAATTGAGACAATTGAAACAAAGAGGACACTTCCAGACAGTGGAACTGTTGTAGAAGCAAAAAGGTTTATTTTGGACATAAAAGATGTGAAAAAATAGCAAAATGTGGAAGTCACTATTAAAGAGCATGCTTGTTCAATTCAGTACAAAAAGGCATTGAAAAATGGCACCAGGTATCAATTTATATACATTTTAAGACGGTTAAATTAGTATATTAGTACGTTAAATAGTACAGTTATTGCATATAGCTACATGTAGGTGGTCACAATTTGTATCATAGCAAACTTTGTATCATTGCAAACAAAATCCCTGTTTTTTCCTTAATTTGAGTGAAAGATAAAAAAGAAAAGTGCAAAAAAAAAACACCCCAATAAAAAACAAACAAAAAGTTTGAAAGATTTAGAGTTTTCATCATTCCTGAAAAGAATATTCCACACAAAAGATCAACATGATCATAGCATGTTTTTTGGGAAAGCTCTATTTTTTTCTCTAAATTCCACCAGTCTGATTGAAACCTTTTTTTAGAGACAAAATAGCTTGATTATTTGATTTCTAAATCTTGATTCAATGAGAGTTTAAAATAACACATCACTTATCCACTTTTCAGTCAATTTCTTGATTGATTAACCTCAATGAAAAAAGCAAAACCATGAAAATAATGCATCATGATTGCCACATTTGATAGATACTATTTGATTTTTTTAATCCTACTGTAGTGTATGCAGCCTTAGTAATCAGTAATTAGACCAGGAGACGGGAGTAACGTTTGCGTTAATACTGGGGTTATATTCACGTGGAAAAAGACAAGCCAACAACCGAGCTCTCGTACAACGAGATCTGGTGTAAAACCATTACCTCATATTCTATAATTAGATCACTAAGGCTGCATACACTACACCTACACCAATGCATGATCTAAGCACAGGATTTGAACTGACCTCTTGTCACTGGGCAAGTTCAGTGGTCTAGATTGGTCTAGATTGGCAGGGGTCGTCAGCCCTAATAGTATGCCTGTAGTTTGAAATTCCTGCAGGACTCGGGGAAAGCACCGAGTATACAATTCTTATCACACATTGGTGTAGGTTTAAAAAAAAAAGTTATAATAATAATAATTATGATTTAAAAATCTTGTAAAAATTCAAATTATTAAAATTTAAGTCATCAAAATCTCTGTGTAATAAATAATTGTTAAAATGAGCTTTTACTGTGAAGCATATGAACAGGATACACTACGACCTGCAACACTAACTCTAGTACACCATACACCTAGTTGTGTACAGTTCAAACCATAGGTACAAAATTGTTACAAAGACACAATGATAAACAAACAACAGAGCAACGTGATACAAGACCTGAAGAAAAAAATGTCCATGCAGAAATAATGGTCTAGTGGTTAAAACATCTGGGCCCAATTTCATAGAGCTGCTTAAGCACAAAAACTAGCTAAGCACAACAAAATTATGCTTACCAGAGTAAGGTTACCAGCTAAAATACCATTTCCAATGTAGCATGAGTGACTGGTGTACTGCTTAGGCCTATTGTTGATTAGCAGAAATGTTTTAAGCTACTGCTTATTGTTGATTAGCAGAAATTTTTTAAGCAACATTTTCGGGCTAAAGCAGCTCTATGAAATTGGGCCTAGCTCTAGAATCTAGGGGTCGTGGTTTGGAATCCCACCTGAGTGGCCTGGGATTCCCTGGGATGGAATGGTGGTCACTGACTATATGTGCAATCCATCTATTGATACGTGAAGAATTTTAAAACAATTTCTTTTTCTATCTGTTTGTCATGATCATGACTGACCAATGTACCTACGGTTGCAGTTATACACTCTATGGTTTAAAAAGCAATAAACATATCCTTCTTGTTATTAAAAGATATTTAACAGAGATTGCGAAAATAAATAATCAATATAGGTTCTCACCCCATTTTTACTTCACAGAAAATAAATTGGACAGTATAATGTTTTCTCCAAGTTGGAGACATCTACAAAGATGTAAAGTAATCCTGCAAAATCAGACACAACTGGGCATGGGTCATAATTGTTTACTTTATATTTATAAACATTTGTTTAATTAAAAGACAAATCTAACTTTTAAAATTCTTAACCTAGACAATGGAATGTGCAACTACAAAAACTAAAAAAAACAGCAATGCAAATCGTGATTTTACAATTTTGTGAGGATTTATTACCAACCCTTTTTAGACCAACAGCCCAGTTCTGCCTGAATTTGCAAGAACACTTCACAATTTATCAGAACTGTTGTTAATTTAAGCTTGCGTGGACTAATTCGGTGGTACGCAATTAATGCAGGTATAATATATTTGCAAATTAAGTTCAACCGCTGTTTACTAAAATGTCATTGTTATTATAGAATTAATACTGTCATTTGCAATTCCCAAAACAATTATAGGCAAGATCAGTCATTGTACACTTCAAGTCTGTTTCAAGTACCCTCTTTTTTCTCAAGTCCACACCTCGTGTGTAGCGTTCGAACACGGGGGTCAACAGGCCGATGCGTTATCCTCCTTGTTCATAAACACTAAATAGAACGGAAACCCCTCCTCTCCCCCCCCCCCCCGCCTATAAATACACCATAGCCACACAAACTATTCAAATGCATCAACAATAATAAACTCTCTAAAATCCACATCATATCGTCTCTGTCAGCCACAGTTAAGTACCCAAAAGGCTTCGTATACAATTCACGGCAAATCATCCGTCCCTCTGAAATTTAAAACACATTTTGGCATGCCTATAAATAACAAAGACGGTAGTCATACAGCACCAAAAACACTCGAAGGTTAGTAGCTAATCAAATACGTCTACTTCATAATCTCTACTCTTTCATTTAGACTTTATATAAAATAACTATACAGTTGTATTTTAAGTATTGTATAAAGTACTGCAAATATGTTTGGTAAGTTCGATTGGCTCTTGAATCTGTGCCAGACTGTAAGAAGACAATTAATCATTCAGTTAAAGATGGGAAAGGGGGACCCTCAGATCCCAAAATGAGATCGAAGAAGAAAAAAACCTATCTGATTTGTTTGATTTTTAAAACCAAAGCGTCTTTTGTACACTGTAAACTTTTTAAGGCTTTCAGGAAAATGCATAAATTATGTTTTATTACTTTGACTAATAAAACTAAAAGTATTTGTATACCTATGTCTTGCACTTCTTGCAAATGGCTTCTCTTTGCAAGCTCCCCCCACAAATATTCCTTTGCCCCCACCCCCCTCCCCTCACCTCAAATGAAATTGTCTAGTCCTGCCACTGGGAGGTAGGCAGGCGGACCATCTCCTTCTTGTCTTGGCATCACCACAGACCCACCATATTCTCTACTTTTCAAAACATATTTATATCGCAGTACATGTCGCAACGTGTTCAAAAGTGTGGCGGCCATTTAGTTATGATCCCTGTGAGAATTGGTGCTAATTTGGACCAACATCTTGCGATAAAAACCACTATCTGTCAACCTCTGTGTGAGTGGTCGGGGAGGGGAGATTCACCCTTTCCAAGAAAAATGTGCTTTTTGACAGTTCTACCTGTTGGTAGGAACTTGTATCTGCATCTGTGTCTGTACACATAGAATCAACCGCAGGGTTGTGGGCAGACGTATCCTGTGTGATGCTAAAAAAAAGTAGGGCAGCCATGGCTAGCCGGTCGCCCTTGTGGTGCTGCGCCTGATATATCATTACTAACACTGACAAATCCTAAATCCTTCCAATTTAATCCAAATCGCAACCCGTTTTAAACTGGTCTCTTGGTTGACCAGTGCAGTGGTATAAAATCCACTTCATAAAATTTTTTTTAAAAACCCATTTTCACCTGTCTATCTTAATCTTCAAACCAAATTGGACTACACCAATGTTTTCTTTTGCACTCGACAACAATTCAATTTCCGAAATATTTAGTGTAAAAGAGTGATAGATACTTTGAAAAAATTTGTTAACAAAACCATTTACAAAACAAGTTGTCAATTTCCATTTTGTATTTCTCCAACACAGGACCAAAGAACTCGACAAGTTGGCAAGATTGTGAGGACTACTAGTTATTTTTTAGTGTTAAAACATTTTTGTTATATTTACTTTTAGTTTTTATCTTGGCGATTGCTTAATACTTTGTTTCCTCCTAAATTTAAAAGCCATAATTTTTCCTGAATTTATACACTTCGTGAGTGACTGCCTTGAACAATTCATATACTTATTACATAATGTTACAGCAACAATGTGGATTGTCCAATTATCTACATTTACAGATGCTGCAATCAACACAACACTTAATTACAAACATGTTCCTTGAGATTTTGTGAGTAAAACATAGATTAATATAACTATATTATAAGTAAACACTCTCGTGACATTTAAGTACGTTAAAAACATGTAAAATAAGGGTAGTTATTATTTATGTACAAGTACAGCACATCAGGCTAAACTGTTCTTCTTATCCACTATAATTAGAGCTATAATAGGTCCTAAAAGGTTCTCTCCCCCCCCCCCGACAGGGCAAGTCTAAGGCAGCTTAGGAATGCAAAAGTAATGTCAAACACCTCAGAGGTGAAGTATTTTCTGCTAAACAACTTTATGAAATGGACCTTTCCCGTGAAATATACTAATTACATTCACGCATGCGTACAGACACTATTGGTTGGCAAACCAGTTTGCCGACCAGTAGGGAGGGAGTGCGCACGCGCGATGTTCAATATAAACATTTCATGGGAAGGGTCTTATTGGGCAACATAACTCCCTTGAGTGATTTACTAGGATCCTTCCTCACTCTTAACAAAATCCACCACCACACGGTAACTGCAAATCCCCAACCTGTTGGGACTTAAGATCGCCAGGGTGAGGCTTCGTGCTGGACTCTGATTATGTCAGTACAGGTATCCGTTTACTAATGCTGTCCTCGGTTCAACAGAATAAAACACAACATCTGGGTTCACTTTTCTTGCGAAAACCTACCAACAACCAACTTTCTGATGACCTGAGTATGGTTGGTATTGGCTTGAAACAGCCATGCCAGGCCACTCAAAATGCCCAACAATGGAAGCAAACTGAGCAACGTCCGTGCGCTGCACACGCAGGGACGTCAGGATGATGAGATGGGAAGAGTTAATTCAAAGTCTACTGTCCGGGGGGAAGAGGATGTCTCTGTTGACCACATGGCCAGTGGCTGCTGGGAATGATTTGTTTTGCTTACTCATCTTGTAGGATACTGTCCACTTGTTCGAGCTCGTAGGGAAGATTCTCTTGTTCACAGACATCATCTTCTTCCATGGCCCTTTGGAGCTAAGAAAAGGGAGGCACAAATTTGAGGTTACGCAGGGCTTGTTTAATCAAGTCTTTGTTTGAATCGAATCTAATATATACATAAAATGTTTTTATATCAAATGAAATTGTCTTTTATCACAATTCACAGTGCTCGATACATCTCTGTAGAGTTATAACATGTAATAAATTCAGAATATGAGTTAAACAAACTCTGGCATATCTCTCTTCTGGACAGACTGTTTCATACCATAAGGCACTCATCAGCAGAATGACGAAAATTAGAATACAAGTAGCATCTTACCTTATTTTGAATTAAGCGCGCGCCAAGCGCGACACGCATTACGTCATTGAAGTTTATGCGTTACGTCATAAATGCGTTACGTCATAAATGCGCGTTACGCCATAAATGTTTTTATATATATTTTTTAAAGTGATTCTTTTTGTATTCTTCCCTTTCAAAAAAGCAGAATAACTATAAAGGAGATAACTCAAATTTAAACTCGGTAGAAAAAAATGCTGATCTTATAGCAGTGTAAGAGATGTACACCTTAATATTCTTCACCACCGATGCAGTTATCACTGGTATTTCTATTTCTCTCAAGAAGGAGCTAGTTTAGCTCCATTCCAGTTTACAAACAAAAGGAATTTTTCATTGTTAAAACAATATTGACATCAAGCAAACTCAATCGTGACAGAGAAAAATGTCTCGCTATACGAGTTAATACCAAATCTGTTGAAAGTGAGCTACCAAAAATTGACAACAATACTGGACCAATCCACTGAGCATCAGACAATGTTTTTAAAGAACAGTCTGCAAAAATGATTTTTTTTCGTCGTGCATGCTCTCTCCATGCTGATGAACTTTTAAAGATTTCTCTTATACCTAGATTGGGGTAGCCATTTGATCCACACTACATGCCAGCTGTGGTTTCAAACAATCGGCATAGTAATATTTATATCTATTAAACTTACATTTTAAAATGTCTTGAAATCATGATACAACTTCAAACAGATTTAAATTATTTAAAAAAATGCAACTCCACTACTACAGTGACCAGCTGCTATTTTCATTCAACTTTACGCAACTGCATGAGTCCACTTGTGCAACATTTATCCACTTTTGAGACAAGAAATCTTTATAGGAAGGTTAAATTCTGCATGGGACTGGGAGAACATGTCTTTGGGGTAATTTTAGCAACAAAAATGTAACATTTATGCCAAATGTAACATCAATGCCATATGTTTTGTCATTTTATTGCTACAGCCTTTTGTTACTGAAAAAAAAGTGTCTGTGTGCGTACAGCCTTACAACCTTCTTCCGGGCACACTACGTAATATACAAGCCTCGGATGCAAAGCAAACAGAGGGAAAGAAGAATGAATGAATGATGAACTTACCGTGTCTTTGTTGCGACTGGTGAACTCGTACAGCTGCAGTAAGGTACTGAGTTTGCTGAACAAACCGGTAAAGTTCTGTCAAGTAAATACAGAGAAATCACTCATCAAAAGTCCACTGCTAAAAAGAAGCTTCGATGAGTGTGTATGGGGTAAGGTTTTAAAGAAAATAATAAATTTGGGGTTGAACAAAAGAAAATCTACGAGAGTGGGATTTGAACCAGCGACCTCCGGATTAACGTTCCGGCGTTCAACCAACTGAGCTATCTAGCCCTGTGCTGAGAGAAAACGACCCAACTACTCAAACGTTTAGTAGTGATACCACTTGAGGCACACATACGACATTGTAACAACCTATGGATAATTGCATGGGTACAATTCAGCACTGTTGCTCCGGGGCCAGTTAATTGGTTGCTGCAGGGTTAGTACTGCTGGTTTGTGACTATTCCATTTTTTTGTACTTTGATCCCATAACTCACCAAAAAACAAAATCTCACATTGATAAGCAGAGAGCCATACAACGGACCCATAAACTTTCAGTTGTACAAAAAGATGGATGGAACCAAGTGACTGATCAATAAATCTATGTTACATACTGATATGAAATGGGTAAGATTTGAAGCTCTGCACTAGTGTATGTAGTAAGCAAAATTAACTTTATGGGTTTTGAGGCATTGCATGGTGAGGTATCAATGTATCTTCAGTTTGCAGTAACCAGTGGCGTGGCCAGGACTTTATTGATGGGAGGGGGGGGGGGTGGCATTGCTTTTAATATCTACTTTACTGGTTAGATTTGTTCTTAGAGAACTTGTCTTGCAATTAATTGAGTAGATTTAGGAATTCGGGAGACTACTTAGTTCTGAAAAGGACTATCCTTGGAAGGTAGGGACTACTACCGGTACTTTCACTTAGTGGATCGAGGAACTTCTCGTTATTAACTTCACTGCTGCGGAAAGAGTTATTAATTGGTCTCATTGTTTTGACTAGCCTGCTCTGTCATCGTCAGGAGACAAGATTCACTAATTTACGGACGACAATCATGTGCATGTTGAGACAGCTTCACTGAAAAGAAACGCTATCATTTGATTAATCAGCACTTTTAGAATCTCTAGTTCTCTTTGTAAACTAACCTGACATGTCTTTTCAAACTCCTTTTGTAGGTGACTGGTTTCAACCCTGTCCATGTCTTCAATGCCTTGATAATAGGACTCAACCTGACCACGGTATTTATTAACCTCACGGTTATACAACAGCTTATTGACTGAGGATTCCTGTAAAAAGAAAAAATTAAAATAATTTAAAACAAACACGAACAAACCATAAACCACTAAAACCAAAAACAGACCTACAATCCCAACAAAAAATGGTTGGGACAGTTGAAAAAAAAAACCCAAAACATCCTTGTCCCCCCCCCCCCCCTCCCAACAATGTCATTTGGTGCTCGATGTGTCTCAGGCCTTTTTTGATGTCCGAGTTCTTTTCTCGCTCATTGTAATTTCATCATCATTGTCATTTTCCATGTATGTATTTGTTAGTTTTTGTAAGTTATTGTATTCTTGTAGGGCCTTGGGCACTCTATTGGTGGATATGTGCTCGTTATAAGTTCTGCTATTATTATTAGTATTATAAGGGGCATGGTGGTACCCCCCTAGTGTATCTTCATTGTGTGCTTGGAATCTCAGGAATTCTTTTGAGGATTTTAGGGGGGGGGTGACATGGGAACATGGAGAAAAATTTCGAAGGGATACCCTCTGCCCCATATCAGGCATGGTGTCTCATGCTGGAGCCTAGACTGGCAATGAGAGCAAACAGAGACTGGGGACCGGAGATTGGGGGGGGGGGGTGAAGGTAGGAGAGTTGGCCAGGATTATAGCCCCATTTGTTGTTTGAAAAGAAATGTGCAAAGATGTAGTTAGCTCTTCCCTCGATCATCTTCAAAAAACATAATGTATTGTTGAGTGGCCTTCTGACCTTGTATTGGGGCAGCTTTCATTTAAAGGTATTGTACACTTTTGGTAACAGCTCAAAATCAGTGTCCACATTTTGTGTGATTCAACATATGCATGAACAAACAAACCTGTGAAAGTTTGAGCTCAATTGGTCATCGAGGTCACGAGAAAATAGTGAAAAGAAAATAGTGTTTTCTGTTTTTTCAAATTATCGCGCGCGATAATTACTATTGTTTTACTCGTTTCTCAGAAACGATAGCATTTTAGGCAGAAATATTTTAAGGAACCCTTTCTACCATTACTTACTTTAAATCATGTAAGTTATGTGTGAATCTGTGAACATTGTGTTTTTCAATCTTACCAATAGTGTACAGGGCCTTTAAACAAGTGTTGATCTTACAGTTACTTACCCATCCCAGCTGATGGTCAGACTTATTGCATGCATCATAGAAGGCTTGACCTACGACCCCTAGGCTGGACTCCACAGATGGTGTGGGTCTGATGTCAAAGATGTAGTTGGGGTGGGTGATACTGCTCACCCAAAAACGTAACGGGAACCTGAACGAAAAAAAGAAACAAGAAGAATCAAAAACAGAACGACTTCTTTAAACATTTCCAGTACCTCAATATATCACCACCTTGAACAATATATTGTCGTGCCAGTGCAAAAACGTTGTATCTCGATTTTGCGAAAACATTGTATCTCACACGAAAATGCTCCGTGCAAAAATGTCGTATTTCAGCATACTTGTTTTGTGTGTGCATCCGGGCTGTTTTAAGCGAGATACAACGTTTTGACAACTTCAAACTTGCACATACCATATGTGCTATTCTAAGAGATACAACTTTTTTGCACTGACACAATGATATCCTCTTTTTACATACATATCCCAGTTCAATGGTTCAATCTTGAGAAATCAATAGGTTATATCTTCGGCCATCACTTTTGCAAGTACATCAGGAAATTTTGGAAGATACAATCTTGTTGTATTTTGGAAAAAAAAGGGTCATTGCAGTAAAGGCCTTGGGCCGTCTTGACCAGGATCATAGTTCATGATGCTGCTGAATCATTCTGCATTAACTTCCTCTGCTCACAAAATGAGACCGGACAGATATTCTAAATTATAGCACGCAGCCAACATTTGTAAATGTCAAAGACCGTGTATTCGCACTTTGTGACCCAACATACACATGAACAAATTAACCTGCGAAAGTTTAAGCTCAATCGGCCATCTGAGTAAATAGTGAAAAAAACTCCGTCACTCTTTTCAAACGTGGGATTTCGGACTCGTGAGGTCAAAGCTAATTGTTTCACTCATTTCTCAAAAAGTATAGCATTTCGGGCAAAAATATTTCAAGTGAAGTTTTCCACCGTAGCCATCTTTATGCCATGTGAGTTGTGTGTAAATCTGTCAAAACCTTTTTTTCAATCTAACCAGTGTATCTCAGTCAAACTTTCTTTTACATTTTATCTCTTCAAATATCTTCAGCCCCAAAGCCATTCCACGTTTTTATTCATAGTCCGAACCCAATATTTGAAATACATACGTGTTACTCTTCCAGATATGCACAATGTCTGGATCGTCAATATCATGACGACTGGCTTGACTATCGAAGAAGTCAAAGAGATACTTGATGGCCATAGGGGTGCTCTCCACTGTCAGAATAGCTTGGAACATGTTATCCACATAATCCTGGATGATACCCTGGAAAGGTCAAAGGTCAAAGGTGAAATGCATTATGAAAGGCATTTTAGTAGATGGATGTCGTGACAAAGGTGCCAGTAGGCTAATTTCACAAAACACTAAGATGCATTTTTACAGTCTTCTAACGGTCGATTCAAAGCCTCATTCAAACAACACCTTGTCTCCCACTAGTAGGTTTAAGTTCACAACTGTTTTAATCAAGTTGTTTCTACTACTATAGTAGATTTAATTCACCACTATTTATTGTGTGGTGTTGTATCTATATATTTTTATTCCCATGCTGGTCCGGCTTAACTTTTATTTTAAAAATACTTTTCTTGAGGGTGTGTTTTTAAAATTTAACACAGAAATGAAAAACTTAGGTCACTGCATGTTTATCCAGTGAAATCATTGGGCCTGTAAGACCGGTGCCCGCCTTATCCTTGCAAAATAAAGACAGGGGACCGGTCTACATCCACTCCCACACACGTACCTTCATTGTGAGCAGACGAGGGAAAGTAATATCTCTGCTCTTCTTGTTTCCTTTGCCGAGAGCAAGTTCCTTTTGCCGTTTCTTCTTCTGCTTCTCGGACTCCTCTACATCATCTTGAGGTCTTTCCTGGAAAATCAAATCAGAATGTTGTATCTTATTAATAAAGAGGCACGTTGTTGGTTTGTGGGTTTTATTCCAATCTTTCGGTTTTTAGAATCGATAGTTTAGGCAAAAAGTGCATCTCTTCTCATCCTCTAGCTTTTAAGAAAACATTTCTAAAGGGATGGTGAGCCGCTGGTTTTTTTAAGCATGCACTTCATTCCTCCAATTTAAAAAAGAAAAATCAAAATACAGTTTCCAAGAAAACAGTTGTTACATTACTACATGTTATGTGATGCTTTTAAAGATGCTTTATGATTTAATCGTGCCTTGGAAAGTATGAGAAGTAAAATGATTACGATTTTCTCAGAGAAATAAGCATTTTTTTAAAATAGTCCCAATAAACATGTTTTTATTTAAAATTCTTAAAAATTTGAATCTTTCAAATTCCAAAAACATTGCCGAAATAGCGAAATTGTTACATTCTGAAAATTGTTTGGGTCATTCTTGACAACTTAAAAAATGTCATCCTCCAGCACCCAGTTTCAGACAGCTGCTTCACAAAACAAATTGTGCAAACTAGAAAATGGTTACCAACCAAAATGACCACACGTACCACTTGCAACTGGTTTCCTGCATATCACAAATAACAGAAACATTTTCAGCACTATTGTGTGCTTAACCCTTTAGAGACCATAGTGACCCAAATCGGCCACTAGATTTGACCTCTTCCGCTCACACGAGAGGGTCAAAGAAAAGGTATTGCCCCAAATTGACATTTTCCAACGTTTCCCATGTACACATAGAATCTACAATTCTAAAACAAAACCATGTATGTCTGTTTCTTAATACTTTTCCTGACATTTTCTCCTGAAAATAGCGAAGCAAAAAAAACCAAAACAATATTAGCCATGTCCGGGCATGGTGATGATTATACAGAAATGAATGATCTCTGAAGGCTGAAGCAGCTATATTAAATTAGGTCGTGGGTAGAAGACTTTTTGGTTTAGAATTCTACATTTTGGTGTCCCTCGGAGCAAGGTACTTACCAAATGCCAGAGGACCGTACCATTTTCCTGTTCAGTATCTCGAGGGTACACGCCTGCATCATTTGGTCCATTACCTTATTAAGACAAATGGAAAGTAACTACTGTGAGTAGGCCTATTGATGTTTGGTGTATCACTTTAAATTTTAAACATTATAATATTTCTTTTAATTTCAAGAGGTCCTAACCCCCGTAGGCCTTGAATTTAGACCCTCTTTTGGGTGTCATGGCGGAGCAGTTTAGAGCATCGGATTCAAATTCTGGTGGTTGAATCATCAGGGTGTGGGTTCGAATCCCGGTAGTGACACTTGTGTCCTTGAGCAAGATGCTTTACTATAATTGCTTCTCATCACCCAGGGGTATAAATTGGTACCTGCGAGGGTAGAGGTTAATACTGTGCCTAAAAAAAGCCTTTGGAGCGCCACGGCAGCACAGGGCTGTATACTCCCCAGGGAGCCGAGAAAGATTACAGGAATGCTATTGGCCCAATGAACAGGGCACTAATGTAAAACGCATTGACACGCTATTGTAAAATGCGCTACATATAAGAACTAGTTATTATTATATAAAAGGTTTTTGGTTGACGGTTTTGTGATTTACCTGAAGTAGCTTCATTGATGGATGCATGGAGTGTCTCCCTGGGGACAAGGGCCATAAGAGAATTATCTGGAATCTAAAAGAGAAGAACATCATATGTAAGTAGAATTTGAAACTTTGCTTGGTGGGCTGTGGTGGTTCTGAGAAGAACCGATGGTTATCAACCTGACGTTTCAATCAGTGTGCTCTGAACGTCTTCAGGAGAATGCTTGACTCTGTTGCTGTATGCTGCTTAGGTACTGCCGAAGCGAAGTGCTTCAGCTAAGCCCACCCTGCAGCTAAGCTTCTTAGGCAACTCTTTTTACAACTATAATTGTGTGTTGTGGCCGAGCGGTCAAAGGCACTGGACCACAAGCTCCGGTGTTTCTGATCAGCAGAGTGTGGGTTCGAGTTCCGGTCTTGACACTTGCAAGCAAGAAGCTTAACCATTATTGCTCTGTCCTTTGGGAACAGGACATAAAGCCGTAGGTCCCATGTGTTGTGCGGATTGCACCACAGCATCTTGTAAACTGTAAACATGGTGCTATGTAAATAAGTTATATTTTGAACAAAGCTCCGCAAACATTGTAAACAAACGTTTGTGCATAGAGGCTCCAGCATTATGCGCTGTATAAATGTCTTGTATTATTAATAATTTAGTATTGTTATAATTCCTGTGACTACTCACCCCAAGTTCTTTGAGTGTGTTGAGTTTCTGCAAGTTCTCAGCCTGCTTGTCATCTGTGAGCGCCATTTGAGGTAGGCCTGCATCTTGTAGGACCAGACGACCAGATCTGCCCTGGCGCCATTCTGTTTAGATTGAAAGGCAATTTATTTTTAACAGGGATGAGAACTGTCAACTTAACACTTTTGGGTTAAAAAAAAAATAAATTATTGCAAGTTCGCCCCAAACAAAGCTAAGAGCCACTCTTGGTCAGGGGCTACAAGAAAAAAACATTTTAGATAAACATAACTCAGGGGAGCTGAAGGTAAGAATTGATATTCCTCTTCAAACAATCTAGATTGTTGGATGGAGGGAAACATGCACCAGGCAAGGAGTTCCAAAGAGATGCAGTACGTGGAATAAAACTGTTGGAATGGCTCTTTGTTCTACATCTCAGCAAAGCAAAGAGTGTATGGGTGAGCAAAAATCCTGGTTACACACGCTGAGAGGAAAAAAGACAAATGCTTACAAAATTCGCTTTTATTGTTAACACATTTTTAAAAGATAAACTCAGCTGCAAAAACTTGTGCATTGACCTCGCACAGCTTAAAATTGTCATGGAGTTAATAACTCTTTTAGCTAAAAGAACTGGATACTTTGCCCAGTACACAATAATTACAACATTAGGCATCCGGGCACGCCTACCCACAGATGCTACTACAAAACCCTGGGCACACATACCCACAGGAAATGAAGTATCACTTCTAAAACTTTGCATCTTTTCTCCTATTGGTCCATTAGCTAAAACAAAAACAACTTGCGTGACCAATCCAATACCCGCGTACATTGGCCGTACGTTGACTGACCGTGAATGCGGTAAAAATGAAGTATCCTGGGAATCTAACAGAAATGGCTGCTCATTACCAAAAGTACACTTTTTGTCTCGGTGTCATTAACTTTTTACTTACCGAGGTTGACTTTATTGGCTCTCTGACGATTCGAGTAAGGTTTGTTGCGATACATGGAGTCTAGAATCTTCTCCTTGACCTGTGGGATAGCGTCTACATCCAGCACTCGTACCTCCTTCTTCTCTCCGTCTTCACTGTCCACTACAACATTCAACGTCTTTGAGAAAGAAAGAAATATAAGAATGGGTTTATAAGGGATTCATTGTGGTGATTATAAAGTTCAGATGGGAAGAGATTTGTTGGGACAGTAGACTCCTCAAGGCTTCAAAAGTTCACCCAACCCCAAAAAAGTTCATGACCTGTGACCTCCTTGGAAGACAATCTGCATATCTCTTTCTGTTCCAGGAATGACCACATGAATCATGTTAATCTTATCTGTAAAACAGTCTCGTTCGCTCTGCACAAAATCAGCTCCATAAGAAAATATCTCCACCACAAAATGGCAGAAGTTCTTGCTCATTCTCTCTCTCATGCAACAGCCTACTTTTTGGATTATCGGAAATTAACAAACTGCAACGACTTCAAAACTCAGCTGCTAGACCAGTCACATGCAATTGCCTGCGTGATCATATAACTCGCATCCTACAGAGCTTACATTGGCTCTCTGTTCAAGTCAGAATTCAGTTTAAAATTCTCCTTTTAACTTTTGAATGTGTTCAACACACAGCCCCAGTTTATCTCAAAGACATTTGTGAAATTTTCCATAAATGTGTTTAGATGACAGAGTTGTCATACAGTTTTTTGAGGACAAGTCTCAAGTTCCTGGAGGTAAGACTTGTCCAAGTCGAGTTCAACGTCCCAAGTCACCAAATAATGGGACTTAAGACAGACTTAACTTTGAGCTGTAGACTAGAGTCACCAGCATCAAATAAGGGAACTTGGTAAGGATCCTGTTGAATGGGGCAATTAATAAAACACTGGCCACAGTAAATCACACTCGTACATTGATACGCTGCCCTTTGCAACACCTCTAGCAACAGCCCTAGCTGTAGTCCTAATTGTTTTTTCGGACTGGTTTATAGCCCCATGTTCGGACACGGCCAAGTTTTCCGCAGTTTAGAGGGTCTAGTCCTCAACTCACGAGCGACGTGTAGCCCCATGCATGGCTCTGTTTCTCTGTGTGCAAGAAGTGTGTACAGTTCGGAAATAAAAAGAGGAGCCTTTCATGGCGCGGCAGGGGAAAAAAGCAGAGCCCTATTAGAGAAATATGCGGTTTACGCAGAAATTTCACATGCCTGACACAAACATCGCTGATGGATTGACCACTTACCATCTCATTGAAGTCAACACTTCCTCTTAGAAGACGTTCCTCACTGAGTGAGAAATGAGCTTGCCGAGTAACGGCGTCTACTGGCCCCTTCTCTGTCTGGACCTTAATACCGCTGTACAGAAGAAAGAGGGGGAAGGCTGTGCGGTCCTTTGAGGTTTGAGAGATATAAAAAAAAAAGCATGAAGTACACGTGATGATGCAATATGATGTTAAGTGAGTCCCAGACCATGGCATTGATGAAAGTCAGTGCACACTATGGTAAAATGTGTCAGGAGTTTTGTACGAAATCAAGAGCTACACAAGCAAGTGTAACAAAAACATGTGCAGCTTATATTAGCCTAGTTTATGTCTAGGTTGAACAAAGAAAAATTGACTACAGTGGGACTTAACCTGCAACCTCTGGATTAACATTCTGGCGCTCTACCAACTGAGCTATCTAGCCGTAGTATTGGCGGTCTCCCTATTTCATTAACATCTTAGTTCGGGGGGTGCCAGTCAGAAGCCAATCAACCTGCAACTGCCATAAAGCCAGGGATCACACCCAAGTTTACGATACAACCTGGGAAGCGGCAGCAGTCATGCCCAGGGCGATTTTTCTTCGTTCAAATTATTACAAATTTACTCAGTCAGTTTCCCTTGAGGTTTATTAGTTGATAATTCCGACAGGCTGAATGGGCATTCGTCATCCTTTATATTAAAACAATGATTTGATTTTTTCCAACACTGATAGATTGTTCCTGAAGCAATAAATACAATTTTTGGGGTTAAATCTTCATTATAAATATCATGTTGTAAAAGATGATTTTGCTGACCGCATTACTTTCCCCACAAGAGTACTTATGTCACTAAAATGAACTGACTGAAAAAAAGTGAAGTTAATTGATCGACAGAAATACTACCAAAATTTGTTTAGATATTTTTCCCGCTCCATATTAAGTTCTCGTTGGCATTTTGATAATTTCCATGGAATTGGGCTATATATGAGCCGTCATTATTGAGATAACATGGAATGTAAATTATTTATTTCTGAAAAATGTTTTGAGTGCAGGCCAGAACAGGCCTTTGAGATTTTTTACCTGAAGTTGATCATACAGACACAGTGCAATCCAATTGGACAGAAGTTTCTCAACGACAGTCTCAGTTCTGGTTTGAAACAGAAAACATTCAAAATTGTAAAAATTTACAAATCAATCTAAATCTGAAATAAAATGATTCCCATCGCCCCTCCCCCCCCAAAAAAAAAAAATGAAATAAAAATAAAAACATGGGGGAAAAGTCTGAAAACAGAAAAGAATCAGAAAGTGGACAGAAATTATAAAACACAAATTGTCATCATTATGTCTAGGACAAATCCAAAGCAAATTGGAAAAACAATAACTAAATCCTCCACAACAACTAACACAAATAAATAACAATTGAGTGACATGTTCAATGAAAAATTATCACAAATAACTTTATAAATATTAAATCTATCAAAAGCAAGTATAGAGTATTTCTATTTCCATCTTCTTGATAATTACATACCATACCTTCTGTTCAAATAACAGTGACATGTTCCAGATGAAAAATTATCAAAAATAACTTTATAACTAGTAAACCTACCAAAAGCAAGTAACCTACCAGAAGCAAGTAACCTACCAAAAGCAAGTAATTACCTACCAATAGCAAGTAACCTACCAAAAGCAAGTAACCTACCAACAGGCAAGTAACCTACCAACAGGCAAGTAACCTACCAGAAGCAAGTAACCTACCAAAAGCAAGTAATTACCTACCAATAGCAAGTAACCTACCAAAAGCAAGTAACCTACCAAAAGCAAGTAACCTACCAGACGCAAGTAACCTACCAAAAGCAAGTAAACTACCAAAAGCAAGTAACCTACCAGAAGCAAGTAACCTACCAAAGCAGTAATACCAAAAGCAAGTAAACTACCAAAAGCAAGTAACCTACCAAAGCAAGTAACCTACCAAAAGCAAGTAACCTACCAAAAGCAAGTAACCTACCAGAAGCAAGTAACCTACCAAAAGCAAGTAAACTACCAAAAGCAAGTAACCTACCAGAAGCAAGTAACCTACCAAAAGCAAGTAACCTACCAAAAGCAAGTAAACTACCAAAAGCAAGTAACCTACCAAAAGCAAGTAAACTACCAAAAGCAAGTAACCTACCAGAAGCCACTAAAGGGTATTTTTATTCCCAATTTCTTGATAATTACACACCTTCTGTTCAAAATAACAGTCACATGTTCAAGATGAAAAATTCTCACAAATAACTTTCTAATTATTAAACCTACCAAAATTAAGCACAAAGTATTTTTGTTCCCAGCTTCTTGATAATTACATACATTCTGTTCAAAATAACAGTGACATGTTCAAGATGAAAAAATCTCACAAATAACTTTATAATTATTAAACCTACCAAAATTAAGCACAGAGTATATTTGTACCCAACTTCTTGATAATTACAAACCTTCTGAATAGCTGCTTTGGTCTGTTATTATCAACAGCCTCCCCTACTTGATTTGACATCAGGGTTATCATGATGCTGAAACAAATAGCACATAGGTCAAATTTAAACACATTGAATGGACCTTATAGATTGACGTCATTACACCCCCATCTTAGAGGTAAAACGATGACAAAACAATGGAAAACGCATATTTTCGACTGTGGCATTAATTCACAACATATTGTTATTTTGTTATTATAGGAGTCTGAGTATAAATAGCACATAGGTCAAATTTAAATACATTGAATGGACCTTATGGATTTACGTCATTTCTGCCGCCATCTTAGAGGTAAAATGATGACGAAACAATGGAAAACGCATATCTCGTACGCGCGGCGCACAGGATGGGCCAATGAGCAGTCTTCTTTTGACCTCTAGCCGAGGGCGCCCTACTAAAATGACTTCATGTGCATAAGGTCTATGGAGCACTTGAATAGACAGACAGGGTCGTTCCCACCAAAATGGACCCTGCAATTCGCAGTAGTTTTGACGGCACGAGGGTGTGTGTTTTGTATAACATAGAAACTGTCTCTATAGTCTGAGGAATTTAAACTTAAGCGGTAACTTGTGACTGAGCCAGTCATTATACCAGACATTATTCAAATCTAACTCGTAGAAGACTTATTGAATCTCTTCAATGAAAGGAAGTGTTCAATCAAATAACCCCCCCCCCCCCCGCACCATCAGAAAGTAATACTCGCCTACCAGTGACAACCTATATCATGTTTAAAATAATGGAAACATACCACCACTAAAATCGCCGGCAGTTGCTTAAACTTACTCAGTTAGATATCCCAATTTGTTCTCCAGCATCATAATAACCGTCAGAAGGGATGCTATAGTTGACCTGCAGTTTGAAAAAAGATAAAGTTGTTGAATTGGATATTGGGGAAAATAGTTATAAGTAGTAAATAAATCCAATGTTTACAGGCACTTTGTATTTTACGCTCAGAGCTCATAGAGTTATACAATAGAATAGAGAGAGCACTTGTTATTGTACACACGCAACCACGCTGTCCAACGATGGGCACGAATCCCTATGGCTAAATTACAAACAGATGTCCACTTACAAAATGTAGGTAGTGTGGACTGGTGCCTGACCTGTATTGTACAATGGGTCAGCGCCATTTTCTCAATGGCCGAAAAATGCTTCTTATCGAGGCCATGTAAATGGTTTTGCATGCCCTCTACTTCTAGTGTATAACTATACATCTGAGCCGCATGAAGTGAAAGCCTCATAAATTCTCCGTATATAGCCCTCAAAGCTACTTTTAAACAGCCATATGAGGGAATTTAGGTTACTTTTTTTTACATTGAAATGCATGAAAGCCTCGAAGTTGGAAGCTGCAAAAAGTTGCAGGTGCATCCAATGCATGCTTTTTTAATAAGGGAATAAAAGAGCCGTGACGAGGTCTTTTAACGGCCGTTTAAAACCGGCAGGGTCTTGGATGTGCGATAAAGGACTGAGCTGAAGGGCGAGTTCCTTTGTCGTACAGCCACAACCGAGCAAGGTTTTAAATGCGCCTTTAAGACCGAGTCACCACTCTATTTTTTCCCATTCATAAATACCGTTGAGAACAAATCTGACACTTTAGCCTCAGCACACCTCAACGCTGAGCTACGTTTCTATGTATGTGTTGAGGGCTAAGTAGCTCCTCTAGAAAGTGTTAAACTTGTGCACTTAAGTTTCAAACTATCGCATGAAATTGGGCCCTCATCATCATCATCACAATAATCTTAGTGCCATCTTTGGAGTCAATGTTTGTGTTTGTTGCACAGTGCAGTGCGCAATTTTCAGGCGACGCGGCATTTACACGCCAGCCTGGCAGACATTAAGCCACTTGTGACGTTGGTGCAAGGGGGCCAATAGAGACTTACTTGTCTTTAACAGTGATCTTTTTATCATCGTCAAAGGCTTGAATGAAGGTTAGCAAGAACGTTTTGTTGACGAGTAGTTTATTGAACTGTACCATGGCCCTCTCAGTTCTCTCTTCAGGGTTCTACATACAAACAAAAAACAAATATGAAAGAGTGTCACAAGAAACATTTGATTTAAAGGTATTGTACACTTTTGGTAACAGCCGTCAAAATCAGTGTCCACATTATGTGTGATTAAACATATGCATGAACAAACAAACCTGTGAAAATTTGAGCTCAATTGGTCATCGAGGTCACGAGAACCCTTTCTACCATTACTTACTTTAAATCATGTAAGTTATGTGTGAATCTGTGAACATTGTGTTTTTCAATCTTACCAATAGTGTACAGGGCCTTTAAAAAAAGGAATACATGTTTCATAATGATAACAATAGTACCAATAACCTGAGTGAGACTGCGTGTTTTGTTTGTGGTGTTTTTTAGCCCCATCCGAAAAGTACATGGTAATACCAAATACCACGGCATTTTGGCTGCAGACCATTTTAGTTAACGATTTCCATAAGATTGTGTTACCTTCAATCAGTTACATTTTTATTTCAATGCAATGCAAGTCCCCGTTTGTGGCGATCTTTAATGACTGGTGTGCCGCGCTCTGTGTGTGCGGTCATGTTGTGGCTTATACGCCGGGCGACTTGTACACTGACAAAAGAACCTTGTTTTGACAATTTCTTGGCACTGCGGCTTGTACACCGGGCGGCTTATAAGCCAAAGATTACAGTAATAACATTAATAATCTGTATATAATTTGCCAAATGGTGTCTACCTGTCTGTCTGGGGTGCCCTTAGAAATGTTTCAATCTGACTTTAACAACAAATATTTGAAAACTAGAACTGATGATTCTTGTTTGAACTTTGACTCACCTCTGGATCATAGGTCAGAGGCTGGATGTCAAGACCAGTGAATAACATGTTGGTAGCATACTGCCGATGACTGACAAATGGCATACCAGTACCAGCTAGGTCATGGGTCAGATCGGTTACATTAGTCTGTAGCTCAGCAAAGGCTGTGGGGAAAAAGAAAACAAATGAATAAAACAAAGGATTATTCGCTCCTGTTTTGAAGCAAAAAAATTACTTGGAGTATTTTCCTGATGTCTGATCCACATTTTGCAGACTTGTATTCTCAACATGACTGATTCATTTACATTTATTACATATTTTTAATTGTTTGTGATGCTCTCTACTAATTACAAAAATTTCAAAAAACAAATGCGCGCACTGAAGTCACAAACAATGATTCTCCAGGTTCTACTGTCTTTAGTACTTTGCCAATAGAACCCAACACTAATGCTTAAAGGAACATTACAGAATTGGTAAGAAAAAAACTTGTAAAATATACTTTTTGATCACAGATTGACATAAAACTTACACGGTCTAATGATGATGTAGTAGAAAACACCCCTTGAAATGCCATATTTGATGAGAAATTTTCCGATCGGGGTTTATCGCTCAGTGAGCGTTTTATTCATTTTTTGAATCTATATGATTTAATGCAAAATGTGTAATCGGTTTTTTACTATTTTCTCGTGACCCAGATGGCCGATCGATCTCAAACTTCTACAGGTTTGTCAGTTTATGTATATGGTGGATTACATAAAGTGCTTACACTGCCAGCAACTGTTTTGTTAGCAAAAACCAATTCTGTAATGTTCCTTTAAAAATAGAAGTCAAGTACCCAGATCTCAGACAAACGTGTCAAAATTCTTTAATATACGCGCCCGCGTACATGTTCAAGTTTGATGTTCTCCTACCAATGTGTACTGACTATACTAGTAGTGCAGTTCAATGCATCGATGATGCGGTTAAATCGCGTAAATGGTGGAATGTTTGTCTGACAGCCGGGTATTTTGAGCAAAAGTGACGCCATTAGTGTGAAGTGTTATTTCTGAGATGAAATAATTCAAACAAGATTTCACATTACTTCTCACTACTCCAGTAGCACAGACTGACCTATTCTAAGATCCTCAGCCATTCCTCTCTCTAGATCATCCATCTGAACTAAGATCTCTCCAATCTCCTTCCGAGAACCTCGCAGTTTGCGCCACAGGAATATTGCAATCGCAACGATTGGAAGAAGTAACACTGCTGCAGCGACGCCAATGTACAGACCAAGGTCAAGTTTCGTGTTGTATCTCAAGAAGCCAATCGAGACATTCACCGCACCGTATTGGACCTGAGGATAATTAAAGTTCATCTTATAAAAACAAATCGTCCTTACAATTAACAAATACCGGAAGGTATCTTCAGATCGGATAAAAACATCAGAAACACCAATTATTAAAAAATGGCTTCTGCAGAAGCACTTCATTTCATTTCACTTTGATTATTAATTCTGGTTGTGAAGCCCAGGATTCTCTGAAAGCGAACTTAATCACTATACTAGCCAAGAACCCCTTGTAGAGAAGACAAGGATGGAAGTTTCAGTTTTAGATGTGGGAGGAAAAACCTCATAGAATTCCAGGGAAAACCCCTTGCAATCAGGTATAGCACTGAAAACCCGATCCACATAGAGCCCCCGGCAAGATTCGAACCGGGGTTCTAGAAGTGGTAGGCAAGGAAAGGAACCACTGTGTCAACCTGAACGCCCCTTGCAGGTATGCAACATCTTTTATAAGGCCGTGTCCAAATTGGCGGCTGCAGATACGGCTCTGGCTGGATCGCTGCATCATTAGCAACAGTCGTAGCCGTAGCTCTAGACCGCCCAATTCCAGCTAGTGATCGCTGATCTGCACATTAGCAACAGTCGTAGCCGTAGCTCTAGCCGCCAATTCGGCTGGATCGCTGCATCATTAGCAACAGTCGTAGCTGTAGCTGTAGCCGCCAATTCGGATATGGCTGAAGTATCAACATCACACTTGTATGGGAATTCATTTATCCCAATGAGGGATCAATTTTCATAAAATACCTAATTTCCATATATATTCGGTTTGCGGTAACACCATGTGTAAAAAAAATATCAACTTGCTGTGTAGATTTGTTCTTTAGAGAACTTGTCTTACTATTTATTCTACTACCGCGGAGTAGATTTTCGGAATTCGGAGACTTCTCAGTTCTGAAAAGAACTGTCCTGCTTATTAACTACTACCTGGGCGGGAGGTAGGAAATCGGCCTGGACTACTACTTTAGCTTCGTGGATCGGGGGGACTTCTCGTAATTAACTGCACTGCCGCGGAGTGAGTTCTTTTGGTCTCTAATTTCTGTTACAAATATGTGGAAATATTTATGACTACCTGAACCATTTACCGCTGGGAATTGTGAAATATTTTCATGCTCACTCGCAGAATTAATTATTGGCCGGAATGTTTTTGTTGTTGAGAATATGTCAGAATGAAACCAGGACCTAACCAAGTGAAGACAACAAAAATTATCATAAAAATGTTCCAGGATTTCTTATTCTTATTCCAGAAAATGTGGCTTTTTTAATTCACTGTGAAATCAGCCGAACCTTGGCTATAAGCGTCAGCCATGGCATGCTGGAATCTCGGATTTACCTCCTATGGTAAACACAATGGTGGCAGCTTTTGGATTTCTTGTTAATCATACTCACCTCCCCGTTTACTCCAACAAAAGGACAGAATGGTCTGGAATTGGGATTTACACAATAACCCCCCTGGAAAAAGGGAGATTTGAAGCATGAAATTCCAGTTCCCTTTGTCCTTCTTTTTTTTACAAGGCAAAGCGTGTCTTCCGGCGGTAAGTGGTTAAAACGGATGAAAAAACACAAGCTAAAATTGACCAATAAAAGAGACTCACGTATACAGTTGGCAGTAAGTTACTGGTTTCTTGTCCATATAAATCTTGGGGTCGCGGTTGACTCAGTGGAGGTCGACATGATAAGATGGAGTTTGCCAAGACATCCACAGTACAAATCTCAGTACCAATAAACACTTTCACCTCATATTGAGTCAGTGCATCATCCAATCTTTCACCCTGAACATTTTAAGAATAGATGGGAAAGTAGAAATGAAAACAAACAAAAAAAACAATAACAAAAACCAAACATGACCGACAAATTCACGCGTAGCAAGATGTTTAAAAGTGTGGCAGCCATTAAGTTGCAATCCCTGCGAGCAGTGGCGCAAACTAATTTGTATATAAAAATCTTGACAACGGTATCCATCAACTGCGGCAGTGGTTGGAGAGGGGGATACTACCCCTTCCCAAGAATTCCAAAAATGATTCTTGACATTATTAGTTCCACTTGTTGGTATGAATATCATACCTGTGCAGGCGCCGTATTCAGGCGGGGGGGTGGAGTGGTTGTTCACCTCTATGTACGTTGCTCCTTGATGTAGAGTTGAACAACCACTCTTTCCTCCCCCCCCCTCCCCCACCTCCCATCATCTACGTGAATTTCCAATTGACTTGTGGTTACATGCAAGAGGTTGGAGGGCTTAACCCTTAAACCAAGAAGAGATCAAGGTTTTCTGCCAATTTGTCAAGGTGCGTAGCAAAGGGGGTGGCCGGCTGGCGATGGTCGCCCCACTTTTTGCTCGTGTTTTTCAGGAATTCAGACATATTAAAAAAAATTTTAACTAAAACTAAAATAGCCAGAACAAAGTGGCTGTGGTGAGTCTGGATATTCTTAAGGCATCTTTTAAAATATATTTTAGCCTGTGAGATCTGTCAATGAACATTAGGTAAAGATGGACAATTTCATTAATTTTGTAAGCCTAAAGTGAAATTCTTTTGATACATGAACTTCCAATTGGCTTGTGGACCAATCCCTTACATCTAACAAGGCTCAAATTAGTCCAGGAAAAACGAACCCTGATCTGAGCTGGCATGTTTTCAAAACTTTGCACTAGTTTACTCAAGTCAAGGGACAAATTGCAAGTTGCAGATGTCAATTTGTTTTCGTTTTGTGAGAAAGTATCATCAGACAAATGATGTATTTCTAAAGTTTGGTAGGACGAATAAAATAGCAAGCAAAAATGTACAGACCATAAACTTGTACATTCGACAAATATTGCATTTGAAGGGTACCAAACACAGTGGCATTTTTACACCATTTAAACAGGAGGTTAGGGACTTGTGAGGACTCGTGGGGTGTCGTGGTAGAGCGGATAAGAACACCGAACTCAAGCTCTGGTGTTTCTGTTCAGCAGAGTGTGGGTTCCAGTCCCGGTCGTGACACGTGTGTCCCTGAGCAAGACACTTAACTATGATTGTTTCTCTCCTACACCCTGGGGTAAATGGGTACCTGTGAGGGCAGAGATGGTTCTTGTGATTGATTTAGCTTAGTAGCGCATACTTGTTGCACAGGCTGTATACTCCCCAGGGAGCTGAGATGGTTTAAGGAATGAAATAAATGGCCCAGTGACCAGGGGTAATAATGTTGGAAGCGCTTTGAGACGCCCTCGAGTGTGATAAAGCGCTGTAGAAAAAACTATTGTTATTATCTATTATCTATTATCTATTATCTTTCTTTAAAAGAACATTACAGAATTGGTTTTTGCTAAAAAAACAGTTGCTGGTAGTGTAAGCACTTTAAGTAATCCACCATATACATAAACTGACAAACCAGTAGAAGTTTGAGATCGATCAACCATCTGGGTCACGAGAAAATAGTGAAAAACCGATTACACATTTGCATGAAATCATATAGATTCAACAAATGAATAAAACGCTCACTGAGCGATAAACTCCAATCGGAAAATTAGTTTATTAATTTCTCATCAAATATGGCATTTCAGTCAGAAATATTTCAAGGGATGTTTTCTACTATCATCCTCATTAGACCGTGTAAGTTTTATGTCAATCTGTGATCAAAAAGTATATTTTACAAGTTTTGTTCTTACCAATTCTGTAATGTTCCTTTAATGTAAGAGTTTTAAAACTGAAACCAAGAAGAAAAAAAATAAATAAATGGAATGAAACTAATTGAAAAAGGTTGGAACTGACGTGTATTTGTAGTTTAGATCCCTCCAGGTTCTGGATGTTATCATCGCCTTCGAATTGGTCAAATACTGGGTCTCTCACATAGGTAAACCTGTCCATGTCGATGCGTAAGTTGGCCAGCATGAAACCAAGAGTAAATCCAGCATCTTCATCCTCAGTGACTGCAGTGCTCCTTGATCTGTTAAATGCCGAGCTCACATTGGGGGTATTGCAAATCATCGAGGTATCTGATTCCACAGTGCAAGTCTACGGTGGGAAAAAAAAGAAGAAGAAGAAGTTAGATTTGTTTTATAATTATTATTATTGTTGTTGAACTTAATCACTGTAGCTCGCAGGCCTGCGGAGACATGTAAACAAGGGTGCTTGCTAGGTGAACCAGAGGGTTAACCCCTTCCACAACAAGTATTGTGGGTTCTTTTACGTGAACTACCAATCCTAGTACACAGGACCTACGGCTTAATGTCCCATCCGAAGGACAAAGCAATTATAGTATAGTATCTTGCTCGAGGACACAAGCGCTGCCAGCCAGGACTCAAACCAACACTCTGCTGATCACAAAACACCAGAGCTTGAGTCCGGTGCTCTTAACCTCTCGGCCACGACACGCCACAAATGCATAGGGATGCAGGTTTGTCAGGGCCCAACATATTACTATAGTAGAAGGAAGACAAAAATAAGCAAAGACAAATTCCTGTAGCAAGAGATTCTGAGCACAGGCAACCGTATGGGACAGCTAGATCGATGTTCTTGTGCCTGAGTTTGCACATTTGTCACAATCCCTGATTCGATTCTGTTAAAGGAAGCATTTTAATTCTAATTTGGACCCCAAAACAAACGTTAGTCGCAATTTATAGAATCCTGAGACACTATGTTGACTTACACACATAGATACATACATACATTCTAGTTTTTGCATCCCTGTGGAGACATCTTTTGTTCTTTCCTTTGTCCCTGTAGTTAAGAACCTCCCATAAACTTTGTACACAAAATTCCTTGTGGAGCAACCCAGTCTTTAGAATTTCCCTATGGAGACTCTTTGTTATCCCTTTTCTGTTTTGTTCTCGGTCTCCATTAGGTAGTGAAAATGAAATCATTGATACATGTAGATTGCATTTGTTGTCCACATCTTAAAGGCAGAATATACTTTTGGTAATTGTCAAAGACTAGTATCCTCACTTGGTGTATCCCAACATATGCATAAAATAACAAACCTTTGAAAAATTTGGGCTCAATTTGTCATCAAAGTTGCAAAAAAATAATGGAAAAAAAACCAACACCATTATTGCATAGAATTGTGTGCTTTCAAATGCCTGAGAAAGGCTTCATGCCTGAAGCCTTTCTCAGATTCAAACATTTTAATGAGAAATTACCTCTTTCTCAAAACAACATTACTTCAGAGGGAGTTGTTTCTCACAATGTTTTATACTATCAGCAGCTCCAGGTGTTCCTTACCAAGTAAGTTTTTATGGTAATATATTTCTTGAGTGACTACCAAAAGTATCCACTGCCCGCAAGAAAACAGAAATTAAATTTCCACTGGCAATAAATGTCAAAAGGACAATTGAACAAGTACGCAGCATAAAACTCAACAAACATTGAATAACCATCAATTATAAAACAGCACAAACTTAACTGTTTAGTGTACTACACGATAAGGTCGTAAGTAATGGGGGAGGACTGAGAATAGAAAACAACAAGAGACACTCACAGGAACAAAGGAAGACACAAACATCCTATGACTACAATCCTCACAATATCTACACAAATTATAAAAAGTCCCACTTTCCTTTGAAAGGAACCATTTATTGAAAGGCATAAATGATGTGTCGTGGCCGAGCGGATAAGAGCACTGGACTCAAGCTCTGGTGTTTCTGTTCAGCAGAGTGTGGGTTGGAGTCCCGGTCGTGACACTTGTGTCCTTAAGCAAGACACTTAACCATTATTGCTGCGTCCTTCGGATGGGCGTAAAGCCGTAGGCCCCGTGTGTTGTGTAATGCACGTAAAAGAAATCGTACAGAGAAGGGGTTACGCCCCGGTGTTCCTGGTTTGATTTGCTGCATATTGCGCCACAGCACCGTGTAAACCCTTAAGGAAAAAGGTCTCATACTCAAGTTAAAAAAAACGTAGCTCCACATACCTTCCAGGATAAATACTGTAGCGCTAATAGAAACAAAGTATTAAGGGCAGTATGAATGTAAAGTACTATTATTATTATAACCCACATACCTCTTGGAAAGTGTTGCCATCTGCACTCATTAAGATTTTCGGCGCCTGAATCTGCTTGAAATGCTCACCCGTCACATTCACTAAACGTCTACCTCTGTCAGGGTATAGGAAGAGATGGCATTTATAAGGGGGTGTAATTGTCGGCAATTTCTGGTGGAGGCAACTTAATAAAGGAAACCAACTCCACTGCATTTAAAATAAACCCTTACCTTCCACCAGTGACAATATGTTACTATACCGGTAAGTGAAAAATTGAAATGCGAATGCTTTTTTTCTTCCCTGAGATTGCCGCGGACTGGTTGCCAGTCTATTGTCTCCTGTGACATTGCCCTAACAGTCCTCGATTACAGAAAAACATAATTCAACATAACTACGGTGTTTATAGTGGACAAACGGAGGGAAAACTAAGGGAGGGCAAGTTGTATTCAGGACAGAACTGAACGTTGTTGAAGCTGACTTTATTATTCAGGACAAAATTCCAGTTGCATCCCATTGAGTCCCATTGATATTTCTAATGCTGAATCTGGTATCATGGTAGGTTAACCAGCCTGTAACTGACGCCAATTTACACAGCCTGCAAACCACGCCTGAGTTACAGTTTGTAAGCCATGCCCACTTTACACAGCCTGTAAACCACTCCCATGTTACAGTCTGTAAGCCGTGCAAACTTTAAACAGTCTGTAAACGTGCATGTAGTCTTTAAACTATGCCCACTTTACACAACCTGTAACCCACCCCCACTTTTCACAGCCTGTAAACCACGCCCACTTTACACAGCCTGTAAACCACGCCATGTTGCAGTCTGTAAGCCGTGCAAACTTTAACAGTCTGTAAACCGTGCATGCACAATCATAAACTACGCCCACTTTACACAACCTGTAACCCACCCCACTTTTCACAGCCTAAACCACGCCCGCTTTACACAGCCTGTAAACCACGCCCTTGTCACAGTCTGTAAGCCACGCCAACTTTAACAGTCTGTAAACCACTCACCTACAGTCTGTAAACCACAACCACTTTACACAGCTGTAAACCACGCCCACTTTGCACAGCCTAAACCATGCCCACTTTACACAGACTGCAAACCACGCCATGTTACAGTCTGTAAAACAAGGTTTGTTGTTTACACGCAGTGTACTTACGGAAGAACTAATTGATTTACTCATCCAAACCCCCTAATGATAAAAGGTTTGAGAACTTACGTTTCGACACTTCTTTGGGGCTGTACGCCAGAAACTGTTGGGTCAAGTTGATAGGTGAAGCTTTCCTGTGAACTCCTCAACGCTCCGTCAAATGTCACAGAGATAGGACCAGCTCTGCCAATTGTAGAATTTCCACTGGTGCACACAATTTCTGTGTTGGTTTTACTTTATTTTAGAAAAAATAGGAGATTCCTTGTCTGTTGTTATTGTAGTTTTGGAAAAAATGCATTGTTTTTGTCAGTGAAAAGACCCCACTTTGTATCACCAAAAAGGTCATACTTTGTACAAGCATACATACAGGCATTTTTAAAGAGCCCCACAAAGATCGGAGTGCTTTACAAAGCATTGGGCTAATTCTCACGAGAGCAAGTGTATCACTAGCGCCAGATGGCATTTGAAACAAAATATAACTGTGACAACTTTAAGACTCTGCTGGGGTCAAAACGTCAGGCCATGAACTATTTGTTGCAACATTAGAATAACTATAAACCCACACCCAAGAACCTGAAAATTCATTGAGAATGTCACCTTTGACCCAATCCACATTGCAGCAAAGAATATTTGTAGATTGAATTTCGAGTTGACCTTGAATATAGCTGTGTGCCACATAGAGCAAAGGGTGATCCATGCAGTTGGTTACAGCTGCTGGGGATACAAGTTGGGTCTTGTTGGCTTATTCAGATTATTAATCAAGTTGCCAAAAACCTTTTTTGTTTTGACTGTACTTCAAACTTTGTTTATGACTAGTCAAATTGGTCTGGCTAATGAGTGTATTAAATGATGGTTCCCCCCCCCATCAAAGTACCCAAACAGCTCGAATATATTTCTCTCTACTTCATTCAATAAAATGGATTCCTTGGAACACTGTTATCCTTACGCTTTTACGTCACATTGTATGTTTGTATCAATCATAGCTGTGATGTCTCGGCCGGTATTCATATGTCGGCCCATGATCTGTATCCGAGTTCCCCCAGCCACTGGTCCCACTATAGGAGCGAAGCTCGTTATTGCAGGATCCTGTCAGGGAAAGAAAAAACGGCGTACAAAATATAAATCATGAGGAGCCAGTGGGTTGTTTTGTTTTACTCTCGCAAAACGTGCTTCTCACACATCAGTGTAGGGTAATAATACCAAGGCACTTAAAGGCACTGGACACTTTTGGTAATTACTCAAAATAATTGTTAGCATAAAAACTTACTTGGTAACGAGCAACGGAGAGCTGTTGTTAGTATAGAACATTGTGAGAAACGGCTCCCTCTGAAGTTAACGTAGTTTTTGAGAAAGAGGTAATTTCTCACTCAAATAATAAAAGACTCCAGCGAAGCCTTATATTATGCTTCTGAAAGCACACAAAGTAATGCAACAAGGGTGTTTTTTTCTTTCATTATTCTCTTGCAAATTCGATGACCAAATGAGCCCAAATTTTCACAGGCCTGCATATGTTGGGATACACCAAGTGAGAATACTGGTCTTCGACAATTACCAAACGTGTCCAGTGCCTTTAACGTGTTTGCTTCTCTTAACACAGGTGTATAAATGGGAACTGAAGATGGCTGAGTCAGTGTTGTGTTGGATTAACCCCTTATTGCTAATTTAAAGCAGCTTGGGGTTGTATGCTCCCCAGGGAGTTGAGAAAGTTAGAGGAATTGTCTAAAGTATGCCCAATGAACAGGGATTATAATGTTGTAAAGCACCTTGATCTAGCAACTAGGATATGTGCGCTGTATAAGAACCAATTGTGATTATTATACCGAAATAAACAGTGCTTGATATTTACAATGCACTTACAAAAATTAAAAGTGTTTGCGGTACAGTTGTACAGTTGCCAGTAGCAGCAGCAACAATGTTTGAAGTATCGCACGTGTTAGAAACAAGAAAACAAGTTAAACGAAGACGACATGTTTTTTTTCTTGAAATTAAATCTTCTTTTAAAATTCTATTTAACAAAGTTTTGAAAAAAAAAAAACTCACTGCAATTTTTCATAAATATAATTTGCCAGAGAAATTAACACTATAAACCATGCATTGTAAGGATGTTTGAAACGATTGAATTTTTGTTAAAACCCCTTTTGGGAATCACGCCCGGAGTTGATAACAATTAGGCAAAATTCTTAATTGTTTACAAAAACTGAAAACTGAGCTCAAGTCTCATTCCTGGGTTTTCTTCGTTGATTTGTTAAATTTATTTTACTTTCATATATTTCATTGCTAAATTTTTACTTTCCCAACAGTTGTTTATATAAAAGCCAGATAACAAAGACTATAAGCCCATTCAATGGGTACATTAGGACGTGTGGTGTGTGTGCATGCTGTTGTCATCAAGCTGTTTTTAGAAGAAAAAAATTAAAAAGAAAATGAAAAAATTAATAAAATAAAAACAGAAGTGATGTTTTACTCATGTTCATGTTTCACAAAAAAATTACAACCCCTTTACTTTATGGTAAGTGTCATACCAACAGAATGACCCTCATATGTGATGCGATCAAGCTAAATGAGTCAATTGTCGGTAAATGCATTATTGAATAACCGGCCAAAATAGGTCGACAGGGGTCTACATTTCTATACACGTCTTGGTGTTTCGACTTCCATAACTTTTGAACCAAAGGTGGTATCAACACGGGGTTTTCGTATCCTTTAAGCTGAGATTGTACTTCTTTCAAATAGATAAAAAACCAAAAATTTACAAGGGTCGAAAAAAGACTCATTTAGCTTATGTTGTGGTGATGTACCAACCGTGAATGGGCTGGCAAGCCTCTTTGTAAAAAGTGATGCTGCATCTTATACAACGTTTTGCCTTATATGCTAAACTTGAATCTTATTTTCGGTGATTTTAAGGTACTGCGCCTAATACCCCCGAGCGCCTTATACGCAGGAAATTAGGGCACTCGGTTTCCTAAGATGCGTTGTGGTGTATTTCGATGATCGCGCTTGTGCGTACGGTCTACTCGGAGATCTGACATCCAATTACCCTGTACAGAAACGTCACCGTCCCCGTGCTTGGTAGGTCTGCACCCCCGTCTACACGAGCCACTGCGATGGTAATAGTCTGCTCATCGTCCGAGTTCAATGCAGCGGTGAGACAGCTCACACTGAAAGGATTCAAAACAGAATATATCATAAGTTCAAAAGTCAACAGGCAAATGACAACTCTTTTCAAGCTATTTTCCATGTGGGTTGCCTTCTGACCACTCCTCATGGTCGTTCATCAATGCCGCCCACTAGAGGGCCACAAAACAGTTGGCCAGAAGATAACTTAAAGAACCATTTCCAAGAAATGATGACAGTCTTCGACTACTAAGTTGATAACCTGAAGAAGCCCCCCCCCAAAAAAAATAAAAAAAAATAAATCAAAATAATAATAATGATAATAATAAAAAATAAAAACAAAATCATCCCCAGTTGTCTTACATTTTAAGGCTAAAGGTCAGCTATATAGTCTCAAACTGAGTTTACCTTTGACCGGTGATGTACTGATCTTCCAGTCCAGTCAGGTCACATGCCTGTTGACCGACCATAACGCTTCGGACATCTTGAAATTGCTGACCGATATTGGTACCCATTACTGCAATGACAGTATTGCCTTCTATTGGCCCAGTTGGTGGATCAACCTGTAAAGAAGAAGTCAATCAATCAATCAGTCAATCAATGAATCAATCAATAAATAAATCATTCAACCAATCAGTCAATGAGTCAATCAATCAAACAATCAATCAATCAATCAATCAATCAATCAATTAACCGTTTAATCAATCAAAACAATTTATATAGCGTGGTATCCATTACAAAATTGTTCAAAGGCACATTGACAAAAAACAAAACAAAGCAGAAACCATTGAAATTTTGTCTAATTCAATGTGCCAAGGTGTTTACCTCAACGCATCATGGCAAAACTTTTTCTGTTCTATTTTTGAAAAGTTGAAGCACATTTCTTTGTTGACAATTATCTGGAAGACACATTGTTAAATCAATTAAACTATCTGACTTTCCAATTATACCAATAGTTACCATGGTGTGGCCATCTTGATTTTCTCCAATCTGAACCAAATCGAGGCTGGAAGAAAAAAATAGTATGGTTCCTTTTTCCGTGCAATGAATACTAGCATTGATAACTTTTGTGGATACAGGGAGTATGACCAAAATGGTGGCAGCACGATAAAGTTCTATTGGCGCTATTAACCCGGCGTCATCATCACACTAATAATTGGCTGTGCCATTTTGGGAGTCAATGTCCTCGTGTGTTAATGCACATTGAAGCGTCACAGCAGTTATGTGTAACTTGACTCTCAAAATGGCGAACATGTGGCAGACAGTATAGCCGGGTGTCAGATTTGTGCGAGGGGTCAGTAGTTACCTTTTCAATTTTTGGTGCTGGACACTGACCACCTGGTGCTAAAGCACTTTTGAACACACTGTACTGTCCTTGTGTGAACACTGAGTACCACACCAACGACATTCAAGTTCAGGTCTCGTTGTGTCCCCTGCCAGACAACGACTACAATCCAGCCGGTCCACATTGCATTTGTAAAGTGTAACTACAAAATAAAACAAATACATTGTTAGTTTAGAGGTGGTGTCTTTATCTGCTCAAAACAGGATGACTATTATGGCCTGGTTTGGTAAAGCTAAAAGTATCATTGTTTAATTTTAGTCTGAAAGCTTACTAAATATGAAGTTCATACTAGAACCATTTTTTACTGTTAAATATTTCCCTCTGAAATGAAGTCATATTCGAGAAAACTGTATCTGAAAACCTAAAGACGCAACAGCTGATTTCGGTTGTTACAACCAAAATTTAGGAGAATGTGTTTACATGCTGAAAACTGTGCATGGTTTTTCACTATTTTCTCACGGATTCAGCCAAGATTTTCACAGGTTTGTTATTTCATGAATACGGTTGACCAAAACATGAAAACTGTCTGCGACTAATTTGTCAGCTCTACCAATCCTGTATAATACATTGCTCTGCAAATTCCTGCTGAGCGAAAATGAACAGGAAACCACCAATTGATATACATAATGACATAGTGTTTTGACTGGTAACTTTAATAACGCTAAGCACAATTATTTTGTGCTTTGCTAATTTCTGTGCTTAATATTAAGCAGCTCTATAAGATTATTTCCACCACCAAGTATTCAGATCTATGGCTGTTTCTGTTTAGCATAAAAGTTAACGTTAAGCCACGCCCGAAATCAAGCGACTCCAACAATGGCTATGGTTGTTGGCTGCTTTGACAATGTATAACCACTGCAGAAGCCGTTAGACCTGGACCCAATTTCATAGAGCTGCTTAAGCAGAAAATATTGCTGAACAATTTTCTGCTTAGCAGAAATGAGCAGAATACCAGGCACAAATTGTACACACTACATGGTAATTTGGCTAGTAACCTTATCCTGGCAAGCATAATTTTTTGTGCTTAGCTACTTTTTGTGCTTTAAGCAGCTTTATGAAACTGGACCCTGGACCCAATTTCATAGAGCTGCTTAAGCAGAAAATATTGCTTCACAATTTTCTGCTTAGCAGAAATGAGCAGGATACCAAAATGGTATGACATGGTATTTTGGCTAGTAACCCTATTCTGCTTTAAAGGGAGGGTACACGATTGGTAATCACTCTAAAAATGAATAGCAATACAAACTGACTTGGTTAGAAGAACAGCAACTTTCGATTGTATAAAGCACTTGAGAAATATTTCAATTCACAATAATGTGGATATGTCAAAAATATGTCAGTTTTTATCTCCCCAAATTTGAATCTGAGATTGTTTCTGTCAGAAACGTTTCTCAGATCGTGTATTCCTATTAGATATTATTCTTTATTCGTGGACATATTCGCTGCGGATTTTGGCGATATTTTCAAAAATGCGACCACCTTTTGAAATGTAAATTTTCACAGGTTAGTTTTATTGTATACTATCTACATTTATATAGGATCAAAACAAACAAACGGTCCCAAAAACCAAAGGTATACATTGCCTTTAAGCAGCTCTGTTAAAAATTAGGCCATGGACCTTAATAGAGCGTCATCCTCACTCACCATTAAATCTGTTGAAATCGTCTAAATCCCGGTCACCACTCCAACTGATGAACAACTGGGCTATCAACTCATTCATGGTGTCTGATTCATATGTGTACTTTGAATTGAAACATACAAATTAGAAGAATGAAATGACCACATGGGAAGTTTGTTTCTTCGTTGCATTGCCACGGGTCCAAGATTTGTCATATTATTATTTAATTTATTTTTGGGGGGGGGAGGAACAAATTTTCTGATTTTGGAAGAATTTTATACTTGCTATTTGTATTACTTTTATTATAATCTTTATTAGGCCAACTTTTATTTTTTTATATATTTTTTTTCAAATTTGTTCACTCATTTTTTTTACATGAGGTGAAATATGGACTATTCCTTTTCACAAGAAAAAGCAGGGTAAAATGGAACAACAGATTTCACCAAAATCCTATGGAACAACAGATAACATGTTCCACCAATCAAATGACAAGGATCTGTGTGTGCAGTATATAATAATAATCATCGTTATCAACTCATACTTACCGTTTGACTATTACATACAATAAGCTCATCGGATACTTTATTTGCCGAGACTGACTGTCGTACATTCCCTACCAATAAGGAACACTTGTAATCGATCTGCCAGCGAAGAATAAAGATTATGGGAGTTAAATGCCACCAAAGAGCAGCTGAAAATCGCTCCAGGAATTTTCAATTATACATGTGGTGATTCAGATTTATTGAACATTCTTGTCAGCCAACTTTGTCTTAATTAATCCTCATTTGATATCAAAACTACTTCAGGCTAGCCTTCTCTTAAAGGCAGAATTTACCTTTGTTTTTTTTAACCGTTCGATTGTTTTAAAGGAACATTACAGAATTGGTTTTTGTTAACAAAACAGTTGCTGGCAGTGTAAGCACTTTATTTAATCCACCATTAACATAAACTTACAAACTTGTAGAGGTTTGAGATCGATCGGCCATCTGGGTCACAAGAAAATAGTGAAAAACCGATTACACATTTGCATGAAATCATATAGATTCAACAAATGAATAAAACGCTCACTGAGTGATAAACTCCAATCGGAACATTAGTTTATTAATTTCTCATCAAATATGGCATTTCAGACAGAAATATTTCAAGGGATGTTTTTTACTATCATCACCATTAGACCGTGTAAGTTTAATGTAAATCTGTGATCAAAAAGTATATTTTACAAGTTTTGTTCTTACCAATTCTGTTTTGTTCCTTTAAACCTATAGAGATGTAGGTATATACAATAAAACTAACCAGTGAAAATTTCATTTCAAAAGGTGGTCGCGTTTTTGAGATATTGCTGAAAACCTGGAGTAGTTATGTCCACGCAGAAAAGAATAATCCGTAATTGGAATACACAACCTGTGAAACGTTTCATGCAGAAATGTTTCTCAGATAGAAACGATTTTTGGAATCCCGTCTCCAAAACCACACTCCTTTGAAGGGAATCGTTTCTCAACATGTTATACATTGTCAACAGCTGCAGTACCCTCTTACCAAGTTGTAATGGTCATTCATTTTTGGAGTAACTACCAAAGGTATACCTTCCGTTGAAAGTAGAGTACTTGAATAACAAATCTCGCCTGAACTTGGCGCAATTTTATGGCTCTGCTTCCCTGGCTTAATGTAGCAGAGAAATCTGCACTCAATGTAAGCATGTTTTACAGGTTAGCAAAAAAACAAACAAAAAACATTCCATTCTTACAAATCTAGTGCGGAAATTTGGCACTAACCAAATTTGGCACAGAATTCTGTGTAAGCAATGCCATGAAATTGGGCCCTCATTGTATTTTTTTAAAGATATAATAAGATAAGATAACAATTTATTCAGCCAATGTTAAAAACCACAACATCGGAAATTGTAGTGCACCTCAAACTCTCTATACAAAAATAAACCAAATACACATGACATACTGTATTGGACTCCGGCAATTGGACACGTTGACGAATATTTGTCTTGAAATGTCGACTGGAACAAGAACCTCTCCCTCCTGTGGTTGTATCAGAGGGCAGAACGCTGGTCCTTGGTTTGAGCCACCATCCGGATTCTGAAAATGAGTACCATCATCATGTTTAGTTAAATCGTATTTGTCAAATGTCATTTCACTGGGAGGGTGGAAGGAGGGCAGGTGGAAGGAGGGGGGAGGGGGTGCATATACATCTGGAACCACTAACAATAGCTACAAATTCATTCAGAAACATTTCTTTAAAGGTATTATACAGGATTTTAGAGCTGACAAAACAATCATAGTTTTCATGCATATGCATGAAATAACAAACCTGTGAAAATTTTTGCTTGCGAATCAAGTGAAAAAAAAAGTGAAAAACCATGCACAAATTTTAGCATGAAAACACATTGTACTTAATTTGTGTGGTAACAACCAAAATGAGCTGTTGAGGCAATGGCCCTTTTCGGAAACATGAACAGGTCCCGTACCGAAAGCGTACATTTTCAAAATTACTGGCAGAGCCCTAGCCTAAGCCCAAGCCAATGGTTCCAAAATGGGCCAATAGTTCCAAAATCGGCCAATGGTTCCAAAATGGACCAATGGTTCCAAAATGGGCCAATGTGTTTATATCAATGAGATCAAAGAAAGACAAAGACTTGCATTGAGTCCAGTGACGATGGTATCTCCATTACTACACCCACTGCTTTCGTGTGTGCATATATTGTCAAGCACACACCAGTCACAATCCCACTTGCTTTCAACACACTCACCACACCTGAAAGTTGAAATTCATCACAAAATGAGTCAATATTCCCACATCAATTACTGTTTGAACGGGAACTAAAGAATAAGAATAATAATAAAAATAGTAATAATAATACAGCAGTTATATAGGGCCAAAATTCATGAGGAAAACAAGCTTAGATAAATAAGATATTTCTTGTTTGTCAATAGGGAGTTCCTATAGAAGGTCAAGAAGCACAAATATAGTTAGAATAGGTTTAAAGGTTTTTGTTTTTTCATCATGTGACCGGTTTGCTGGATTTTTGGTTTCCAGGACGTTTTGAATAATAGTAGTTTAAAGGCAGTGGATACTTTTGGTAATTACTCAAGAAAGGGTGTTTTTTCTTTCATTATTTTCTTGCAAATTCGATGACCATTTGAGCCCAAATTTTCATAGGTTTGTTATTTTATGCTTGGATATGTTGGGACACACCAAGTGAGGACACTAGTCTTTGACAAACACCAAAAGTATATCCTGCTTTTAAGACCGTGGCTTGAATTCATACCACAAAGCTTCTCTGTTCGTCATTTTGGATTCTTTTAAGAATAACATTCCAGAATAAACAAACAAGTCTAACAGATTTTCTCTTTCGTTTGTTCACTCTGGGCTATCGGTCTGACTTGTCTTGTGAATCTAAGCACTTTCTTTGTACCGTGTGTTTTGCTTGTTTCCTGTTATAAGTGAACTTTACCTAAGAAAAATACACTGCAAGGGTCAAAATAATCCAGATGTCTTTTACTCAGTAATGATGAAATAAATAAACCATTAATAATAAAATCAATAATGTCATTGTTCATGTACTCTAAAAGAGACACAGATGGAAACAAGATCAAACGTTCTCGTTCGTTACTTTCAGTTTCACTATTCTAATGTTTGTTTTTCTTAAAGTGTGTCAATAAAGTGTGTACATGAACTGTGCTGGACTGAGCAGCAGATGTGCATGGTGGCCCTGAAGGGACATCACACATCGCAAATGTGTCTGCAAATATTTGAGATGACGCAAAATTTTTCGTTTTGCGAATATTTGTGGTATATATTCGGTTTGCGGTAACACCATGTGTAAAAATATCTACTTGCTGTGTAGATTTGTTCTTTAGAGAACTTGTCTTGCTATTTATTCTACTACCGCGGAGTAGGTTTTTCGGAATTCGGGAGACTTCTCAGTTCTGAAAAGAACTGTCCTGCTTATTAACTACTACCTGGGCGGGAGGTAGGAAATCGGCCTGGACTACTACTTTAGCTTTGTGGATCGGGGGGACTTCTCGTAATTAACTGCACTGCCGCGGAGTGAGTTCTTTTGGTCTCAACGTTTCTACTAGCTTGCTCTAGTCATCGTCAGGAGACGATATTTGTGGTGTCGCAAATATTATTTAAAATATCTTTGGAAATATTTGCAATGTCACATATATCTTGCAAATATTTGCGATGTCGCAAATACCTTTGCAAATATCTTTGCAGCTTAAAGATCCTGTAATTTCCTGAAAAATAGCCCTCACAAAATATGTAATACAATAAAGTATGCGATAAAATACGCGACAAAATTTGGGACATCATAAATATTTGCAAAGATATTTGCAATAATATTTGGGACATTGCAAATACTTGCAAAGATATTTGCGACATGGCAAATATTTGCAAAGAAATTTACGATAATACTTGTGACATTGCAAATATTTGCAAAGATATTGCGATAATATTTGCAAATTCACAAATATTTGCAAAAATCTTTGCGACAATATTTGCAAAGATAGTTGTGATAATGTTGGTGACATTGCAAATATTTGCAAAAATCTTTCTGATAATATTCATGACATTGCAAATATTTGCACAAATTTTTCTGATAATATTTATGACATTGCAAATGTTTGCAAAGATATTTATGATGTGTGATGTCCCTACAGGGCCACCATACATTCGGGTAGTCTCCAACCTACATTTGGTGTCGAGTGCAGTTGTAGAAGTTGAAGTCTGTAGATATAAAAGTCACGTTAGTCTCCAATGAATAGACACTCAGTTTCATTTCCACATTGTCCTCTGTTAAAGATAAATCGAATATGTGTATCGATTACAGACAAGCAACTTTCAATTGAATTCAATTCAACTCAACATTTGTTTCATACTATTCTTGTCAACATTAAAATCTAAATACAGAATAGTACGTAGATCAGATGAAAAAATGCAAAAAATTAGTTATTGGCCTAACGTTTCGACCCTAGCAGAGTCTTTCTCGAAGGCTAAATGACAAGACAACACACATACATGCATACAAGGGGGACAAAAGCAGTCAAGTGGAAAAACATGAATAGAGAGAGTGGAGAGAGAAAAGCAAGAAGCATTCAGAAAAAGCAGGGGGTAAGCAGGGATTATGAAGACAAAGGGGGGGGGTTGGAGGGAAGGGGATGGCTAGATCACAAGAAGTTGGAAACAAAAAGGACAAAATGGAAGGTTGGAAGAAAAGTAAATAATTAGTTAATAGGGCAGACTAAAAATATGGATATCTGTGGGGGAAAAGGGAGAAGGCAAAGACAAAGGGTTATTAGTCATTTCCTTCTTGGATGTTCAAACCATGGGGTTGAATGGTCTTTATGCGCCTTATCCACAATTTCTCTCTACTCAGACGGACAGTCTCTCTGGAATAACCTAGTGCCTCAATGCCCTGTAAATTCATGTCAAAAATGGAGTGGTTAGGAAGATTGAAGTGGTGTCCTACAGGTGTATCCAGCTTGTGGGTGTTGACTGTTGATCTGTGGCCGTAGAAACGCCTCTTCATTGTAGTTCTTGTTTCACCTATGTATTGAACACCACAAACTCTGCAAGATATTAGATAGATTAGATTAGTTGTGGTGCAGGTGACATGACCCCTGGTCTTATGGGTGGTACCACCTGTATGGCTGGTAAAGGAGTCAGATTCCCTGATGTGTTGTCTACAAACGATGCATTTTGATGTGTTGGAACACCTAAAAGTACCCTGTAGCAAAGGGGGATTAACATCATCATTAATGGGGGGGACTTCAGCCCGGACGATGAGATCCCTGAGACTGGGTGGGCATCGGAAGGCAACTATGGGTTCTTCCAGCCATACAGGTGGTACCACCCATAAGACAAGGGGTCATGTCACCTGCACCTTAGCCTTCGAGAAAGACTCTGCTAGGGTCAAAACGTCAGGCCAATAACTAATTTTTTGCATTTATACTACAGGTCCTTTTGGTTGGTAAGCAGTTTGCAACAGCTAATTCTTATTTCTCAGATGAAAAAATAAGTACAGAAAGAAAAGAGGCAATGATTCATATGTACACCAAAAGTAAAGAGAGTATGAGGTTGTCATATTAGCCATGGCTTGTTGAAGACAGCCTACACAGACAAACTAAAAACATGGTGAAAAAAACAAACCCAAAACAGGTAATGCAAAACAAAAGCAAAACAGACTGTGGATGTAATGAAGAGAATGGTCATTGAGTACATAACAATTAAATAAATAAATCAGGCAAAAAAAACCCACCCAAAACAGAAGAGGATAACTTGATAATTTTGCAATAATTACCAATTGATAACTGAAAGCATATTGGTGTATTAGAAAGCCCCAAATAACTACTATTAGTACAGTGGTGTGGGTGACGGGGGGTAACTCTCATTTGAACCCACCCAAATTCTTCATGCGTCATCAAGTCTGCATGAACGCAGCCAATTCTGCTGCAACACAAAGGCTGATGTAGCTTACGTTTTAACTTTTTTGTTGACCAAACTGTCCAAAAAGATGTGAAAGAGAATTGGGGGGGGGGGTTTATGTTACCTAATGGAGGAATGTTTGGTCGAACATCTATTTTAGGAATGTTGCAGGTGACATTATTTGCAACCAGTGTCCCTAGAGTGCGTGGTAGGTCATCGAACTGACAGCTATAAGTCTGGCCATCTTGAAGCCCAGGTAGCTGCTCTACAGTCAGTGTGATCTGAAACAAACAACAAATAGTTATCATTAACCACTTCACTGAAACCACTTCACATCGGATGACGTGTTTATCCGCCATTTTTTTTGGGGGGGGGACGGATTTATGGTGGATGTTTTTTAACGCCCAGATCAGAAAAACTTCAGAGAGATCTTCTTCAATTTTTTGCTGGCAGGCAGATGACTGACTATTATATCCATCCCTGTGCACGCAGGCACCTACCGAGATACGCTTCAGAGGGACAGAGGGACATCAGGTTCTTGTTAAATCCCTTTCTAAGGGTTGTGTAGCCCCTGATTCCAGACCTTTGTCCTATTAATGTAGGCATTCCACAACAGATTTTTGGTTCTGCGAATCACAGTGAGTGCCTACTCAATTTTCTCATATGACAACCTCAAGTCCCAGAGCAATTATGAGGATGAGACTTTAGGAACATTTTCTAGGGAGTGACACAATAATTTCTTGAAAAAAAATGTTTATCTTTTTTAAAGAATACCATTTTTAGCAGTGTATTTTTGACATTTGAGGCCATGCATTTAAGATTGAAACTACAATCAACTTTTGGTTTGTTTTGATAAGTACTAATTGCGCACTTTGTCGTTAACATTACAAGACATGGTGTTACCGCAAACTGAATATACATGGACATTGCCAATAAATTACTGCTACCAGCTTGCAGCCAGTAGCCAGTAATTCAGCAGGCAGTAGCCAGTAGCCAGTAATCAGCAGCCAGTAGCCAGTAATCAGCAGCCAGCAGTACGCAGCAGACCAGACGCCAGACATTCAGGACAGACTGAGACATGCACTGTTGCACACCTTAACAAGGCCATATTGGTCACAGGCAGCTGGGTAATGCATCAGCCTAATTAAGTCTTGACTGTACTGGCAGAGTGTGTGGCAGGGTTTTGCCCCATAGATCAAGATTACCTGTCCCTAATATACAGGAATTGAGTCACACAACCACTTTGCGCCAAATCTGTGTATCATAAAATCATACTTTTATTACAGAAAACTCATGTTACATAGACTGTTATCTAATTATATATTTTTTTATTTCCTCGTCTAAAGGCACTGCACTACAAGCCTTGGCTTATGAGGATCGTACCTCCACTTGCATCACCTAAAATGTACTGTTCAGGATGGAAATAAATGTTATATTGAATTGTATTGAAAAAAAACCGGCGTAAGAAAAAGTTTGATGAATTCTCATTTCTATCCAAAACGCTTTGTAAAAATTATAAACAATATTTGGGGGCGGGGGGGGCTTGTGTCCCCCTTGCTCCCCCTCCCCTCACCCCCTTAGTTACACCATGGGGGAAGTCCTCCATGGTTACACCACTGTTTCTTCCATATAATAATGAGCAAGTAAACCCAGTTTTTAATTTTGAAAGAAAGTTTCTTTGCAATGGAAATTAGGAGAATTAAAAAAAAAAGATGGAAAAAAAAGAAGACACTCAACATTATGTCCCATTTGTTAGATTTGCTCACAAGAATGAAACTTAAAATGATAAATATTCGTTCCTTTTAAAAGAGTTTTAACACAAACAATAACAGAAACAACAGAAGACATTTAAAGGTAGGGTTACTGATTGGTGAGTACTCCAAACATTTACGAACATAAAAACTTATTTGGAAAGAAGCACTGCAGCTGTTGGTAGTATGAACTAGTTGTAGAAAAGGTTCCCTTCAAAGTAATATGGTTTGGAAAATGTTTCACCCCAAAACAGTTGAATCTGAGATTCTGAGGGTTGGTGTCCATTTGCAAATGCTGTGGCCGAAGATGCAGTTGGTACCCGGTGTCGACTCGCTAAACGTGGATGAAATTTGATGTTTCTGTGAAAATACTATAACATTTTTGTTGCTGTTTTCTCAACAAGTAGACAATTTATTCAGCTGAAACTTTCACATGTGACTTTTAATGTATCTTCCTTTATAATTTTGCCGATAAATCAGCATTACATTGACATAAAACCAATCTATGGCCCTACCTTCAACACAAACAGAACCAAGTAAACCCTTGTGTTTTAATCTCTATTGGCTACAACAAAACAGAACAGAATAGCAGAACCAACGGAGGCCATTTAAAGACAGCCAAAAAACAAAACAGTGGCAGCTTTTTGTAAACAAAAAAAGGAAGAAATCTTCATCCCTTCCACAAATCATATCCAGCAGAGATAAGATCTCGATCTGTTTAACAGCCCTTGGATCTCAAAGTCACGGCCATGGGTTTGTGGATCGGTCACCAGACTGCAGGGCTCGTGGGTGGTACTTCCTAATTACAAACTACAGCTTGGACGTGCTTACGTGCACACAGCGACAACAACATAGCATTCCAAGATTACATGCGAAATTCCAACCATATGTCAAGTTTCTCATTCAATAACATTACAACAAAGTTATATATTTGCCCTCGAAAAATAAGAAAAAGGGAGGGGGTGTTGTCATTTTGTGTTTTGTTATGGTTATGTTAGGACTTGCATTTCACTTTTGTGTTTTACATGAAATAGTTAAGATCTGATGTTTCAAACCCTTATCGTCAGGCCATTTACTATTTCTGCAGTTATACCATAGGTTCTTTTGGGCGGTGAGCAGTTCACAACAGTCAATTCTATTTTCTGTATTTTGAGAGTCCTGCACGAACTGTTCTTTTTATTATTATCTGATTCCGATTTGGGGTAGGAGTCATGTACTCATGTTCCATACAATTCAAAGAAAACTATAACTCTATCAGGAAAAGTAATATGAGTACACTGATGTTTAATGTCTCCAGTGAGTCTACCCTAGAAACTGGTCAAACATCCTGGTCAAACATATCAACTAAAAACACCTTTATCTTGCAGGAAATACAGCATTTCATGTAAACAGTTACTGAGCCAATACTGAAGTGAAATTTGTTACAGTACAAAGCCTCTTCAAATGACTGTAATTTTAAAATAACGATATCTAGCGAGTAAGTGTTTGTAAAAACAAATTCAAGAGGGATTGAAGTGGGGGGAAGATAAATAGATGTTTTGCAAGGATACGGATACATACACGGACATTGATACATTTACGGATATGGATAGTCAGAGTTAGAGTTAAATAAATAAAACATATTATAAATATGAACATAAAACCATTAAGTAGAGCTTTAAAATGGCTCTTTATTTTTTCATTTCTAGTTTGGACGACAAGAAGCGAACTAAAAAAAGATCACTAAAGTTATAAAGAATTTTCATACATCAAACTTTCACAAACAATGCAAAGGTTCAATTCATAACAGCTGTGGTTCTCAAGATATGAATTTTTGAAATAATAAACTTTGAATTTTATTTGGTTTTACCCTTACACCGAAGTGTATAAGGCACTGTATCCTCAGTAGTCAGTACTTCCCCGAGCTCTGTGAACAAAAATCCACAGGCAAATCACTCGGGTGGAATTCGAACCCATGACCTTCACATTGCTAGAGCAGATGTCTTACCAACTAGACCACCGAGCTATCCAGAGGTAGTGTGATTCCTTTGCAGTGGATACTGCAACAATTTAATAGATGCTAATTTTTTCATCTGGGATAAAGAATTTTATTTGGTTTTACCCTTACACCGATGTGTATTAAGCACTGTATACTCAGTACTTTCCCAAGCTCTGTGAAAAAAATCCACAGGCAAATCACCGGGTGGGATTCGAACTGTGGGTTCGTGGGTTCGAATCCCACCCGAGTGAATCCAGCCGCGTTGAATTTTAAGTATACGGTTCAAGGTTCAATTCAATTTCAATCTTTCAGTTATCTTTTGGAGAATAGTTGGAAGGGAAAAGAAGAGGTTTACAAACATTCTAAAACTTAACAAAACAAGAGGTATTTGGCTGTAGCCGAACATCTACAAAAAATCCGGGGAAAAAAAACCAAAAAGGTGTTTTAGCTAGAGGCCGAAACTCCTAACAATACTCGATTCCCATAGTGCACATATCCTGATAATAGATGAAGGAGCTTTACAACATTATTATCCCTGTTCATCAAGCATACTTAGACCCTTCCACTCCCTGGGGAGCATGCAGCCCCAAGCTGCTTAAAGGAACATCCCCAAACTGGTAAGAAAACAACTTGTAAAATATACTTTTTGATCACAGATTTACTTAAAACTTACACGGTCTAATGATGATGATAGTGGAAAACATCCCTTGAAATATTTCTGTCTGAAATGCCATATTTGATGAGAAATGAATAAACTAATTTTCCGATTGGAGTTTATCGCTCAGTGAGCGTTTTATTCATTTGTTGAATCTATATGATTTCATGCAAATGGACCCCTATTTTCTCGTGACCCAGATGGCCGATCGATCTCAAACTTCTACAGGTTTGTCAGTTTATGTATATGGTGGATTACATAAAGTGCTTACACTGCCAGCAACGTTTTTGTTAGCAAAAACCAATTCTGTAATGTTCCTTTAAGACAGCGCTTAGGGGTTCCCTCAAACTGTTCAGAATCACTCCCCAGGCAGGGTCCGACAACCATGCCTCAAGACCAACAGATTTAAGGATTCCTTTCTACCTAGTGCAATCAACATTTTTAACAGTAGTTGGTCGTGATAATGTTGTGCATTTTAAAATATTTTGTATATTTTTTATTTCATATTCTGTATAAAAATGTTGCCCTCACGCTTTTATATCCCTATAATTTTTGTAAGTTTTAAACATTCTTGTTGTCCATTTTTTGTATATGCCCTCTACCTGTATTTATTCTCCTGGTACACAGGGAAAACCATTTTACATTTTTTCATCATGACACTAAATATTTAGAATCTTTGACCTGTCTCCTACGACTCACCTCTCTTTGTGGTTCTGTAATTGGTAAGTTGCTGTTGGGAGTTATGTTACTGATAATCACACACTGAGCCTCGTTGTACGAGAGCCAACGCCTAGATTCATCTGCCTGTTGACACTGTCGTGTCTGGTGCATCTAGACATGGGAATGAAAAGCAACTCGTCATTATTCTAAGGAACAAATTCATACACCAGAACTGAGCAGGTTTGTGGGTGACAAGTTTTGGTTTTGGTTTTTTTTTTTCCCCCGCTTTCCTCTTCCCCTCACTCTTCCCCCAATTCTTCCCTTTCAACTGTGGTAGGATGGCTCTGTTGAGGTGCTGGTCACCTGTTCCATCTTGCCACTCACTGGCGAACTGCTGTAACTTTTAAAATATTTTTTATATCATGGTAACTTTAGTTTTTTATTTTTTATTATTCGTTTATTTCTATCCCTTGTTTTTCTTTTGCATTGTTTTACCAGTGAAGAAGTGTAATAAAAAAATAAAAAAATAAAAATAAATAAATGACAACTGTGAGATTAAAAGTTCATTTGTGAGAAGTGTCGGTTCTGAGAAGAACCAGGGTCCAGAGATATAAATGAAAGTCACACTCTGAGAGACTGAGAGCAGGTGCAGAACATTGAAACAAGACAAGATACAGAAATGAACACTTCTTCCGGCTCAGGGCTACAAGGTCCTTAGTGCAGTTTGTATGGAGTTCATAAAATTAGTTTTGCCTATTTTGGAGCTCCTGGTAAATGGAGTTTATTGGTCAAGAGTGGTCTCCAAAAATTATTTTGGCATCTCAAAACGAAACATTCAGTTTCCAAGAACAAACAGTGGATTTTGGTTGAATTTTTCGAACCTATAAGCATTTTTCACTTTGCAACATTTTGATCATTACAGATTTGAAATTGAAATTAACGACCTTATAGCACTGAGTTGACGACTTATAAATCTTGAGAAAATGGGATTAGCCGTTGCAAACTGCTCACCAACCAAAAGGACCTGTGGCATAATTGCGAAAAACAGTTAATGGCCCAACATTTCGAACTTAGCAGAGTCTTTCTCGAGGGCTAAAAATAAATCTTGTGCTTTAATTTAAAAATCACAAAAAACCAACAACCTCATATTGACCTAATTTACCTAAAATTATCATCTAGGTTGCCCCATTTTGGGAATCAATGTCTATGGGTGCTATTTTCAAGTTTCTGCCTTTTCAAGTTTGCCTGTCGACTCTCAAAATGGTGAGCGATGCACAGTCGCCACTAGCGGACTGCATGCACAGGGTCAACAGGTGAATACTCCGCAGTAACATTTTTGACGAATCAGAGCTGGACTCGAACCACGGTCAATGACTTAAGTATCTTACTTGACCATCTGGACCAGGACTTGATGTTTACTACTCGGAACTTGACAGCAAGTTAGGTAAATATCTCAACAATTGAATTTCTTACAAAATGATAAATAGTGAAACTTCCCTACTAATTGCAGAGTTTAAGCACTCTGATTGGTCGAAGACTGGTCACGTAAGGGTGTATTTACATGTGATATAAAGATTGGCTATATGAACTAGCGAATAAATGGCCCCTAAACAAGCATTTGCTGTGTAAAAGTTATGCACAGAGGTTCATAACTGATGGCAAACCAATGGAAAACGCACAGATTTGTACCACCGGATTGGCCGATGAACAACCACCTTTTGACCTCTACTCAAATGACATTGCGTGCATTTAAAGGTATGATCATAGATAGGTGCATTCTCAACAAATGAATGACCATAAAAACTTACTTGGTGAGAAGCACTGCAGCTGTTGATAGTATAAACTATTTTGAGAAGGGATTCCCTTTGAAGTAATATAGTTTGGATAATGTTTCACCCAAAACCATTTGATTTCTGAGGGTTGGACTGTCCGTTCGCAAATGATGCGGTCAAAGATATGGTTGGTACCCACTGTCACCTCTCTTCTTGTAAAAATAACATGACAGCTTTTGGTTTTTTTTTTTTAGCAAGTAGACACTGTATTCAGATGAAACTTTCACATATTACTTTTATTGTATTTTTCGTTATAATTTTGCCTATAAATAAGCATCACGTTGACAAGAACAATCTATGACACTATCTTTAAGGTCTATTGATTTGTTATAATGTTGAGCACTGCCATGACTGTCAGAGCTGATACATTACAAGCAAATCAAGTGATTACAATTTTGCAGTACCAACTTAAAGGGTGAAGCATATATGTGTGTATCTGAAAGAGCAGAGTAAATCTATCTAAACACCCTCCACTCAACCTGAGAAAAATTCCATCCAATTTGTTCTAAAAACATTTCCTGCTTTAGGGATTTTGTGCACAATCATGCCGAGACTATTTCAAACTCGGCAATCAAAATAAATAACAGTGATCTGTGGGGTCTTCAAAATCTCTTTCCTTGGATTTGACAGTATTTCCGACAAGTTACATTTCTTGGGTGTGATCCCTAGGTGCGGCTGTACAGGTTGAATTGCTTCTGACTGGCACCCCGAACAAAGATGTCAACAAAATAGGGAGAACCCAACATAGGGCTGGATGGCCTAGTTATTTGAGCGCCAATCCGGAGGTCACAGGTTCAAGTCCCGCTCAAGTAAATTTTTCTTTTTCCAGTCAGTTTCCCTTGTGGTTTATTACTTTAAGTTCTTTGGCTGGCCCATAGCCAAAAGCACATGATCATGGCATCGTTTCCTGTCTGGTGTTTCCCAATAATAAATATTTAACTTTACAATGACTGGGATAAATAACGTAGAATTAAAGATATAGTACTGAGGGAAACACTCTTTTCGTTGTTTACATTTAACATACTTTGTATTTGTTAACAAAAGCTAGATTATGTACATTCATAATAGCTGACAATACAACCATGTACCTTTTACTACTAATAGGAAACTGTTTTTTCATTTGTGTTGCATTCATAAAAGATATTTTCTTTGTTCAACCCCAAATTTATTCCCCCCCTCCCCCCAAAAAAGATATGTGATATTCATTGTACAACAAAGTGAACATATTAAAAATAGAGATGCCCCACTGGGTTTGAAACATACAGTACTTATTATGTAAGGCCATTAACCATTATTTTCTTATGTTGGCTCTTTTCATGCACATTTACATTTGTTGTAAAACAGTTTTTTTTTTAAAACACAAAATTGATAAAACTGCTTACCAATCCAGTAACATTCACTTTCCTGCTCTTGTGACGCGTCAGATTTCTAAAGAATATATGTTTTACGTATATGTAGGTGATGTACTTGGCAGTGTAAAAATCCACTTAACATTATAAAGTTAACACTAGAATTTGACCAAAAATTGGTCAACTAAATAATTATTTTGTGACACTTATTCTTAGATTCACAATTACGGAGAATGTGGTCTTTGTAGTTTTTATACCTTCACCGGAGTCACAGTATTACAAGAAATGCAATCCAATGCAAAACAATGTTATTGTTTCAGCTATTATTAGATATTATCAATATGTTTCTGGTAATGCAACCAAGGATGCCTCACAAGTGAACTTAATCACTGAAGCTTGCAAGCCTGAGGAAACCTGTTAACGAGGGGGCTTGCTGTGTGAACCAGAAACACCAGGGTTAATTAAAAAGGGATTTTAGCCCGATTTGTGTCGTTTTGTAGTTAGTGGCAGCCACTAATGGTAGAGATCAGACTGGCAACTAACTTTCCCTATCCACAGCCCTTGGATGCCCTCCCCCCCCCCCCTAGCCTGAACATCTGACATCACACTTCGAAGCTCGTGAATAATGCCAGACACCCGCCTGACCGAATGTTGCCAGATGCACCTTTGACCTTGCAGTCATTTCACATGGAGATTCGCAGTCAATTCACACGTACATGTGCACATATTACATACTGAATAAAACAACACTACGAAAGTGCAAGCTGACAAATTACATCACCTTGGACCAATCAAAGCACAGATATGGAAAGCTTACGTCACTGCACTTTTATCCAATGGAATCATTATCCAATAAAAATCATTGGGCCTGTAAGACCAGTGCCTGTCTTTATCATTGCGGATAAAGACAGGGAACCAGTCTACTCTCCCGACCCCCCCACCTCATCTTTGATTGTCCGATTCTCTTTTAAATAGTAAATTTTTGTGTAAAATGTAGCCCAGCTTTTCTTTTGCCCCGCCCCAGTTCCATATTGATCATGGTAGCTCTTTTTTTTAGTGGTACAATGGTTCTTATTTTTCTATGTATTTTTTTACTTCAAAGGGAAAATACAATTTGTTTTCTTCTGATCAATCATTGTTAAAGGGAAGGTACATGATTGGTAATCACTCTAAAAATTTATGGCAACTTTCGATAGTTTAAAGCGTTTTGAGATATATTTCAATTCAAAATAATGTGGATATGGAAAAAGATGTCAGTTTTTATCCCCCCAAATTTGAATCTGAGAAACGTTTCTCAGATTGTGTATTCCTATTAGGGATTATTCTTCATGCGTGGACATAACCGCTCCAGATTTGTTGGCGATATCTCAAAAACACTATCACCTTTTGAAATGAAATTTTCACAGGTTAGTTTTATTGTATGTATCTTCATTTATGTAGGATTAAAACAATCCAACGGTTCCAAAAACCAAAGGTAGGCTATACTTTGCCTTTAACCATAACTGAAATTTCAAAGTAAAAGAAAACATAAAAACAAAAACAGTGTAGTAGCTTCCCTTTATTCCAGTAGCTGAATAAACACACCCGGGGTCAAGAATGATTGCCAAATCCTGCCAGAATAACAATTTTGAGAACAGCTTCCTCAGGAAGTGACAGGGTTACAAACTGTCTCTTTCTGGCACCACACAAACAATCAGAGTGCAAACAAACAGTTCAATGTTTTACAGTTCCCTGAAAATGGGCAACAACTTGAAAGACCTTTGACCCCTAAAGACAAATGAGATCTTTAAAACCACCCGGCACACCCAATTTAGAGTGCGGCAAAAAAATAGAAGACGGACAATTAGTCATCAAAGCCCTTTTATGTCTCCAACATTTTGATAGCTTCAGTTGCAATGGGAAAACAAACAAAACAAGTATTTGAACAAAATAAAAAAAATAAACCGAGAGAGCTGACAGAAATAACAAATACTCTTCCCCATATATAATATCCTTTGCCTCCCACTCTAGCTAGTTTTAAAGGCAAAGTACACCTTTGGTTTTTGGAACTGTTCAATTGCTTTGATCCTATAAATGAAGATATATACAATAAAACTAACCTCTGAAACTTTCATTTCAAAAGGTGGTAGCATTTAAAAAAAGATATTGCCGAAAATCTGGAGTGGTTTTTTCCACGCAGGAAGAATAATGCGTAAATGGAATACACAATCTGACAAATGCGTCATGCATGAAACGTTTCTCAAATTGAATTTTTTAAAATCCCTTTCTCTAAAACCACATTCCTCAGAAGGGAATCCTTTCTCAAAATGTTAAACATTATCAACAGCTGCAATAAGTTGTAATGGTCATTCATGTTTGGTCATCCCTGCTGGCATTGGTAATGTTTTGATCTTGTCAGGAGACAGACGCCTCTAACCCTACCTATGTAAAAAATCTAAACTAACTGGCAAGGCATCCATAATTAATTAACTACATGCTAAACTACCTCTTTAAAGATAAATAATGTGACTTGCAGAACTCCACACGCTGAAAACAGAGTCCACATCCTGACAGACCAGGAAGCAACTCAGGAAGAAGTCAAGGTTCCTATTGATAAAGTTTGCCCCAGATACAGGATGGTAGAACATATAGGGTTACCCACGATAAAATAATTGCCAAAACGAATCTCTGGTCAGCTTGTGTCCTCATTCCAGCTTTTCAAGGTATTTTGTGGTTTTTTGAACAAAGTGTGTCTCCTGTATTTTTGGTATGCATCCCTTAGGGTGAAATATGGTATCTGGCTTCGTTTACTTTATTAGCATTTAAAGCGCATGGACAGCATCGGTTATTGTCAATGATCAGTACTCATACTTTATACAGTGTGAACCAACACATACATGAAATAACAAACCTGTGAAAGTTTAAGCTCAATCGGTCGGTCAAAGTCATGAAAAAATACTTTTAAAAAATAGCACTTTTTTCCCTTCTTTTTTACTGTTTTCAAACATCAGATTTCAGGCTCGCAAGAGCACAACTCATTGTTTTACTCATTTCTTTAAAAAAAATGACGACTTTCAAGTAAAAGTATTATAAGAGAAGCTTTTCACAGTGACCATCTTTATGCCATGTAAATTATAGGAAAATCGGTGAACATTTATACTTTCACTCTAACCTTTTGTGGATGCATATTGTTTTAGCATAAGAAAACTTTCCCCTTGTATCGATATCCGCTTTTTTTCACTAGTGATTTTGGTTGAAAGCAATGAAAAGTAACTTCAAACCTAGTAATCAATTTCTCTAAAATCCAATGTATAGTCAAGTCTCATTTTACCACGGTATCTCTAAGCATCACGGTGTCGGACACATTTTCTCTCTTTTTTTGCCCGACAATTCTTGCCTACTGGCAAATTTTTGTTGACAATGTCTGTCAAAACTACTACCACATCATTTAAATTTTACGTTCTGTCTTTTGAAATACTTGTGTCTGGATCCCGTTTCACTCAAAAGAAAATTTGACTGCGAAAGATTATTTTTTCACCTAAAAACCATGAAATATTTTACAGCATCCAAATAAGGACAACAATATATTGCGTTGCAGTGGGCGAAGTAAAGTGCGCCCTTAACAATGTACAAATCTTCCAATGCAGTCGGATTCTGACAAAGAGTGGTGCGGGTCTGAAGAGGTCTTGACCCCCATGAACAAGTGCACTTGCTGGGAATTTTAACATCGCAATTAATTCAATTAAGGTTTAAACATTTTCATCTTATCATTGCATTAAGCTCCATTAGTTTTGAGAATAGTGCTCTGCAGGCCATTGGAATAATGAGTCACGCTTCCAGGTTTACATTGGGGGCGCATGCTCACTTTGAAAAAATTCATGTTTATGAACCACAAGGGAAACTGACTGATGGGTAAATTTTAAATGATTTAAAAACGGTTTGTTTTTGTCAAAGCTGAAAGTAAATACTTTGAAAAACAACGGTAACAGGAAACTTTGCCTAGGTTGGTGAACACTTTTGTATTCTGATCGAGAAAAGCCCTGTTATAAGTATCGCTGTAATAGGGGACTCTATCTAACAAGCTAGCGGCATTAATGATTTGCCTAGCATGATTTCTCAGATAGCTTTGTTGAAATTCTGAAAAATTCTTACTTGTTTTCCAGTGTGCACCATCCACAGTATGGGTCGCTGTCCTGCTTCCCGATGCAGGTCTCGCACGTTGTGTACTGGCTGCACCTTTCAACTTTAAGTTTCAGAAGCTGTATAAGAGAAGATAAGAATGACATCATTTCTGATAGGCCTGCTGTTTCATGGGGGCCAGGTAGACCCTCCCCTTGCTTGTGTTTTCCTTAATTTGGGCCTTGGTGCCCTTTTATTCCATTTCAGTGGACTCCTTCAGTGGCCCCCAAAGCGTTCTATTTTTCCTCGGATTTGCTTTAGGAAAATAAACTGCTCCACAGATCAATGAAGTGTGGCTGGTATTACTGTACTATTCTTTCTATTTTTAAAAGTTATTACATCAATTAAAAAGTGTTATTGCCCCCAGTACACAGACACTAAAATTGTTCTATTATTCAACATCTACTTCTAGTTTTGTCTTAAGTTTTTTTCATAGCACAAACTTTAACAGTAAGATACTTTGATCAAGTAGTACTGTTTTCAGTATACTACTTTTAAAAGAATTATAATTGGAAACCAGTAATTTATAATCCACTATTTGTTTTGTTTCCTCAATGTCAGGTCACTGGGCTTTGGCTGCGATTTTGAAATGTCATTAAGTAGGAAAGATAATACTGTTAAATGAACTGATGATAATTCTGATCACTCCCACATTACAGTGAACAGGAAATATGAGCTTTCAAATGTTTTTTTAAGAAAACAAATTAATACAGAGTTGCAACTGCTGCTCTGTTCAGTTGATTCAGTTGTTTTTTCAGCTGTTCAGTTGTTTTTTTTAGAAAACAAATTAATACAGAGTTGCAACTGCTGCTCTGTTCAGTTGATTCATTTTTTTAAGAACACAAAATCAGATAACTTATTGAATAAAAACATCAACTAATAAAAAGTAACATGACTATAGTTTACATTGGCCTACAATGTAGTGAAAAATGTAATTACAGGTGCAGATCCAGCCACCCCCCCCACTCCCATCCCCCCAAGAAAGAAACCCAACACACCACACACACACTAAAAACACTAAAAGTTAAAGGAACATTACAGAATTGGTAAGAACAAAACTTGTAAAATATACATTTTGATCACAGATTTAAATGAAACTTACAAGGTCTAATGATGATGATAGTGAAAAACATCCCTTGAAATATTTCTGTTTGAAATGCCATATTTGATGAGAAATGAATATACTAATGTTCCGATTGGAGTTTATCGCTCAGTGAGCGTTTTATTCATTTGTTGAATCTATATGATTTCATGCAAATGTGTAATCGGTTTTTCACTATTTTCTCGTGACCCAGATGGCCGATCGATCTCAAACTTCTACAGATTTGTCAGTTTATGTATATGGTGGATTACATAAAGTGCTTACACTGTCAGCAACTGTTTTGTTTGCAAAAAACAATTCTGTAATGTTCCTTTAACTGCAATGTTGCGATGATTATGGGTATGATGCAAAACGAGCAATAGAAATTTAGGTTTGTAGCAAGATTGGGGCTAGTATTATCATGTGATGGCGCAATTTTAAAGGTAAGGTCATACTTTGGTAAAGACCCCAGGAAAATAATGGTGCAATTTCTATCCGAAAGCTTACTTGTTATAAAGATATGGTAATTGTAGTAAGCATCCTGCAAATATATTTTGTCTAAAATGCCCCTGTTGATCAGAAATCAATAAAAACATTTGAATCTGAGATAACAAGTCATGCATGAGTCATTTCTTAGATTTCCAAAGGTGTCCATTCGCGAATGCTGCAGAGATGCAGTTGGTACCCGCTGTCACCTCGCCAAACGTGATGGATTCTACGCTCTACATTCATGGATTCTATGCTGTACATTCATTTCAGAGGGAAACATTTCATAGGAAAGAAGAAAAAAAAAGTTCTCGTATGAACTTCATAATCAGTAAGTGTTCAGATTTAAGTTAAACAATGATGTTTTTTATTCCTATATACCAATCCTGTATAACAACTTTAAGGGCAAAGCCTACACCAGGAATAACAAACGGAAAGAACAATACTAAATTATTTAGGGAGTGACCTGTGTAACTGACATCCCCGGTGTGATGTTACAACATCCTGTTTTTAACACCACAACTTGGAAGTGGTTTTGACTAAACTAAACAGTGACATGTTAAAATTTTGTGCAAGTTTGGATACCATGTATCCAGGTACTCGGGCCAACACCTATAAAGCACCTCAGTGGCATGGCGTGGCGTGGGCGAGCGGATAAGACAACGAACTCAAGCTCTGATGGTGTTTCTGATCAGCAGAGTGTGGGTTTGAGTCCGGGGATCGTGATACTTGTGTCCTTTAAAGCAAGACACTTAACCATTATAGCTGCGTCCTTCGGATGGGACGTATGGTCCCGTTTGATGTGTAATGCATGTAAAAGAACTCAGTGCACTTATCAAAAAAAGAAGGAATTTGCTACAGTGTTCCTGGTTTGATTAACAGGAAAAAGGCCTCATACTTCAAAACGTAGTTCTACATACCTTGCAGGAGTGTGATTAACGCTATATAACAACTACATATTATTTATTATTACTATTAGTGCTGTACTGTAAGTAAAATACCACACTTATACAAGACTGAAGGTTTATTTAGACATGTCTTAAAATGTTTAAGGTCAGTGGTTCTCAGGGCAAGCGTAAAGACAATCCCTTCTCCATCTGGACAGTCTAATGTCCGTCCTCTCTGCTCATTATAGTAATAATAATATTAATAATTTTGGAGGCTAATTATCCTGACTCGCAGCTGAGAAGCTGAATTGCAAAGGACATGACTACAACGTGGTCAGGCCGTATGCATCAATATATTGTCACCGTTTTCATGAAGAGCAACTCATGTCCGATTGCTTGATTGAGATTTACATTTTACACTTTTTTTTATTTCAGTGCATATCCAACAGCACAATTAGCCAACAACAGGATGAATAGGAAACAAGAAGAAATGTTCAGTTTAAGATGTGGGAGGAAAACTCCAATTAGGGGAAACCCATGCAATCAGGTAGGGACTGAAAACCCAATCCACATGCAAGGCGCTGGCCTAAAGTGGGATTCGAACAGGAATCCACAGAGTTGAAAGGCAGAGAAAGAAACCACTGAGCAAACCTGATCCCTAAACCTGATCAAAACGCACCCTATTTTTGAATCCAAAACACACCCAACTTTTGATGGTTGCCGCTATCGGCCCCATCCGCAAGGAACATATATATTTTTTTAAACATGCTTTCAATGCTCAAATGAATTGGGAACAAGACCACTGGGTTGAGCAACCAATAACACCAACATTGCACCACCAGCAGCACTGTACACATTGACATTGTGCACAGCAGGCAAATTACTTGAAATGTGAATTTGCGACATTGTCTTTTATAGGTTTTTTTGTAAGACCAATTTGATTGAAGTCAAAACTGTCCAAGCACAATTCACAGGTCGCTGTATCAGGCACCAAAAATATAAGCTGCAGAACATTTTGTTGGCTTGAAAATCAAGATTAAAACCATTCCCAAAATTACAGCCCATGAAAACCTTCAGGACACTCTTTCTTCTCAAGCAGAAAACCTTCAAAACTCATTTCACAATGCGCAACACACTTACATGTGCCGATCGTGTCCGCCATTTTAGAGTTGAATTGTACACAAAGGAATTGACTCAGAAAATGGCTGAAATGGTTGACGCCCATGAACATGACAAAAATTGCCTACCATCAATTTACATTAAGTGAGCCGTAACTCAATTCCTTCAATAACGACAAATTAAAAGTCAAGTGAGATTGGCTACAACACCACACACACAAAATAAAATAAACAAAAAAATTAAAAAGTTGAATCAACTGGTTCTCTGTTTCGATTTCCTACATGAAGAGGATGGAAACCAACAGTCTCTTCAAGTCCATAAGCCAACAAAGCAGTAATGAAAGAATAATAGATTTGGCATCGCACAGTGTATAAAGTGGGCTTTATAGGCAAAGATACATAATTTTTTTGTAACCAAAACTATGCTTTTTGGGGCAAACAGACCAACCCAAGCGCGCCAGTGCTGCACGCCACCCCGCCATTGCTGGGACGCCATGTCTTTGTGTACAAAACCTTGTGCTGCCAGTGTCCCAGCAGTGGTGGCGCGGCCATCAGCACTTGCGCACGAGAGCTAAAAAAGATCAGTCTCTACCATGTCTACCGCAATCGGCACACATGGTTTTTTCAAACTCCTTCTCCGATTGGTCGGTGAACCACTCGCCTGCATTTAAAAAAAAAAACACTTGACGCAGCTCAAAGCCAAAACTCCAGTGCCCCATAAAGACGGTGATTATCGGGAACTATCATACCTCTCAGTTCTACCCAAGTCTATGGCAGTGAATTGCTAAAATACTAATTGCAAAATAAAGGTTGTGGGATAGCTCTTGATTTATATGCTTGGTTTTGATCTTCCCACTATCAAATAGCCCATTAGGGATATACATGTACTAAGGGTTGAATCTTGATGCCTTTTCTGATGAACATACAATGAATACTTGGCTTAAATGTTACTGGGAGCAAGTTTGGGTGCTGTTTTTTGTTGTCAATTTGCTAATATCTAGATCATGCATGCGTGGTCTGTTTTTCACTTGAACGCTTTTAGTTGATTGACTAGTCAATTATAGTTAGTCAATGTATTTTGTCGAGCAGATGTAAGGATTTAAGCAAATGGTGTCGAGTCATTTTCATTTCTATTTAAAAATTATTGAACAAAGAAAAATTGACTAAAGCGGGACTTGAAGCTGTGACCTACGGATTCACATATTTTCAGCTATTTTCTCTGGGCCTTACTTTGATGTAACAATTAACTCCTTTTTCTCACTGCAAAGATAAATTATTGTCATGTTGCACAAAACCCTACTTCATTATTGAACTACTCATTAATTGTGGCGTAACTCATCAATTTGACTGGAGATACAGTCCTCCAGGGGTAAGGTTAATCCAGTTAGACTGGCCAGTCAAACCATGCAGTCTGACATTTAGATGGACATAGGCGTGACTATGGTTAAGTCTAGTCGACTCCAGTCACCCACCCAAACTTGCTTTAGGATGAACTATTATTATTATTATTATTTATTCGGCATGACAAAAAGAACAATACAAAATACAGGAATTACAAAACAAGACGGCAAGGACAATAAGCCAATGGCACATGCCTGGAATTAAAAAAGTTAACTAAATAACTGTGACCCGGAAGCCTTTAAGTCTAATGATTGAACATTTAGGAGTTTCAAAATCGTTTCATTCGTAACAAATTATTAATAGACTCATGATAACAGTTTCAGTGCCTAATACGTAATAGTTTTATAATTGTACTAATGAATAAACGACATATCGCTAGATTAGCCATTTTGTATTCGCAAGAAGTGACATAACACGATACGCAACTTTACCCATGCTATTCATCGTGCTATAGCACGGATCCAAACACGCGTTTTGACAAGACATTTGCGTTCTCACAATGTGACCTATGTCAGACTTATTGAAGCGTAGTGTTTTTACGAAGTGACCTATCGCTAAATGTCTCAATATGCATTGGTTTGTACACAACACTCTGAGGGCAAAAATCCTTTTTTTTTTCCCAAGAAAATGCATATGAAGGAATGCGCCGTATTTTTGACCGCGTGAGGGCGCTCTCAAAAACATTTTTATCACTTCCGGGGGTATAACTTATCGTCTGCTCAGCTATCTGTGTAGCATCGGCGTTCTGACACTTCTGTGCGCAAGAGACATTAGTCAGTGCTTCTAGAATCTAAGGTAATAACGGCTCCTTTAAAGGTTTTTTTGTCCGTGATGGATATGACGTCTGGTAGTAATGTGTTTCAGTCCTTAACTGTCTGGAGAAAGTATTTGAAGCAGTTTTTGTTTGCGGAGAACAGTTGTTTCTATAAGTATAAAGAGGAAAGGATGAGCCAAGCTTAACTGCCAGTTCCGATATTTTTTAAGATAAGATGCAGGGCTCTTTATTTCTTTAAAGGAGCCGTTATTAATCCACCTTAGATTCTAGAAGCACTGACTAAACTCTCTCATCCACAGAAGTGACAGAACGCCGATGTTAAAACTGTACACAGCTACCTGAGCAGACGATAATCGCTTAAGTTATACCCGGAAGTGATACAATTATTTTTGAGAGCGCCCTCACGCGATCCAATTTACGGCGCATTAATTACTCATTAAAATAGTTGCAAGAATGAAAACATACTGACAGTTCTGTACAAATGAAGAAGTCAGCTTTATTTTTTGTCTAAAAAAAAAACCCAGCAGTTTGAAAAAAAGCGCAACTTCAATTGCGATTTTCTCAAAACACAGAGTTTTGGCTGTGGATCATATGGATCACTTCGTGGGACCAGCGACGACATGTATATTTGTGGTTTTCTCTTGTCTTTATATGCATCTTTGTTTCCTATCCCCCATTTTGTGTATCATATAATTTCTGCTTTGAGTTTTAAAAAGAACAGTTTTACTTCATTTTTACTTTATTATGGTGAGCACTTTATGCATAAATTTAACCTTTCTTGCAAAGTCTTTGTGGTCTTAACTTTTTAAGGCATGTTTAGGGATTGATCTGTTTGGTAGCGAATAATGACTTGATTTGCTTTGGGCAGTTGTAGACAAGTGCAAGTCTCGCACCCCTTTGAAACAAACTCAAGCACTTAAACTGGTTCCAATGTTTGAACACACGCAAGACTTGCACAGTCTATACTATGGAGGCCCTGAAGAGACGTGGCATATCGCAAATATGTGTGCATACAAATGCGATGTCATGAAATTGTTTGTGAATATGTACGCATACGAATCAGCATCGCATAACATATGCACACATATTTGCGATGTTCCATGTCCCTTCAGGGCCACCATACTATACCCAAGCTCTTGTTTTTACTGATAATTTTGTATTGTACAAAATTAACAGTTTTGGTTACAACTATAAATAGCTGCAAGAAGAGTAATGATGTAGCTCAAAAGAACAATACACAAAACCTCCCGCCCAGGTAGTAGTTAATAAGCATGAACTAATCAGTCTCCCAAATTCCACGGCTGTAGAATTAATAGCTGCTTGCACAGATCCGCCATGTGCGTGTAGAGCCTCAACTTCATGCTTCATTTGTATTATATTGAGGTATCTGTTTGGATGACAGTCTCATTACATAATTGTGACAATATAGAGAACTTTATATAACACTTCTATTCACTGCTGTCCCCAATTTGAGGCTCTAAATGCAAATGGCTGACCGTTCAAGGGGTCGACTCCACATGGTATTACCGCAAACATACCTCACCATGCAATGCCTCAAATCTCATACAACAATACATGATTTACAAGGTTATCAAACTTCATTATTTTCCTATTCCTATCCACAAACTTTCAGACAGTGCCATTCTTTAATATTAAAGAGATAAATCTCATCGGTTAAATTAATTAATATCTATTCACCAGTTTTTCATTTGCAGTCAGTAACTAATTACAAGAATAGGGTGAAAATTGTGGTAAATTAATTTGCACCCTTTCCCATTAAAAATGAGAACGAGTCATAATTTTTGGAGTGAGCTCGCACGCTAAGTCTCCAATAAGGATCCGCTTGAAAAACAGGGACTCAAACCAAGATGTATGAAAATGATTAATGGCAACATGCAATCATGCATAGATGATCACATACCCATTCAATGCTACTGCAGGCTGATTAATAGACCAGTACACATTACATGGACGAGCATTTCTGAGTAGACACGAACATGTGCACGAAGCTCAGTATTCGACTGGCTACCAAAAATCTACCAAAGCTTTCTACTAAATTTTGGGGTGAACCAAGAAAAATTGACTAGAACGGGATTGAAGCCGGCAACCTCCACATTTAAGCATCGATGCTCCACCAACTGAGCTAACTAGACCTTAAGTCTGTCAAAATCTTTGTTCAGGGTTGCCAGTCAGAAAACATACAGCCAAATACCTCACTTGGTAGAGCACCCCGCACGTAAACCTGGCGGTAGCAGATTCAAATCCCATTCTGGTCAATTTATCTTTGTTCACCCCAAAATAGATTGTTGATAATCCAGTCAGTTTCCCTCCTGGATTATTACTTGATAAAACTTTCACAATAACAATAATTTATTGATTTGTATTGAGCCCATTCCATTCAATGTACACAAGTGCATAACAAACAAAATATAAAAATTCAATTATCGAAAGAGAAAAGGACAAATTTTGAACTCAATGTAAGAGGCAGTAGAAGTCAATGACTGTACGACATAACGCACTGCACATTTACCAACTTAACCATTTCAAACAATCTCATTTAAAGCACTTAAAGCTAGGGTCATAGAATGGTTTTTGTCAACGAAAAGCTGTTTTATAGACAACATTAAAAAATATATAAACAATAAAAGTCACATGTGAAAGTTTCAGCAGAACAAAGTGTCTACATGCTGAGAAAATACTGTCACAAAATTTTCACAAGAACGTCAAAATATATCCACAATTAGCGAAGCGCATCTCTGGCCGCAGCATTTGTAAAATGGACACCAACCCTCAGAAATCTGAAAATCATTCATGCATGCATCAGTTCTCAGATTCAAATGTTTTTATTAATTTCTAATTAACAGGGGCTGTTATCTCCGCCGATAAGTTTTATTATATCCCGTCACATATCTTATTTTCACATGTCCCGCATTTACATCACCTTTATTTGCTTAGCCTTATTTGCATGTCGTGCTACGGGACGGTGCATGGTTCTTTTATCCTTCTTGGCTTATTATTATTCATTAGCTTATTGTGTTGGTCATAAGTCACGCGTTCAGCCAATCGAATAAAGGCATGCGCATTTTTGTAATCTTTGGCCTGGTATTTAAGTTAGGGCGTCGCCTTTCGAGGTCAGTCTCCATCACACCTCCGACGCCTATGGAGACTCACCCGTATACCGCTGTACACCCTCGTTAAATCACATACTTCAGTAATTCCAGGAACTCCACTATGTGTATTTAAGGGACGCCATTCCCGCACACGATTGTAAGTGTATATATAATTTGTTAATGATTATTTACGATAGTTATTGAGTACATGTATTTGCTCTAATGAAGTATGCCGTGGATTTAAGGCTCGTGGTAAAACATATCCACTACAATGTGATTAAGTGTGCCTTGTAACTAATTATTTTCTTACCTCTAACATAATTTAATGTATCCTGTCTATTTCAGTTTCACCTATTTCATTTTCAATGAAATTGAGTTATAATAAATCATTTAAGGGAAGGCAACTCCACGTCTCTATCGTCATTCTTTGAGAGAGAGAGTACACAGAAGTGACAGGGGCATTTCCGACAAAATATATTTGCAAGATTCTTACTACCATTACCATCTTTATAACAAGTAAGCTTTCAGATAGAAATTGCACAAATATTTTTTTGCTTTGGTCTTTACCAAAGTATGACCCTACCTTTAAAATTGCAACATCACATGATACTAGCCCTAATCTTGCTACAAACCTAAATTGATATTGCCCACTTGCATCATACCCATATTATAATCATCGCAACCTTACAGTTAACTTTGAGTGTTTTTAGTGTGTGTGTGTGTGTGTGGTGTTTTGGGTTTTTTCTTGGGGGGATGAGAATTTCTGGATCTGCACCTGTAATTACATTGATTGTAGGCCAATGTAGATCTTAAGTTCATCCTAGTTTCATTTTTTTATTTCGTTTACTTGTTTTTTCTTTCTGTTTCATGTTGTGTTTACTGCTGCATTAAAAGGTGCTACTTCCCAAAAAGGAACTTGTTACAGTTCCTCTTTGGCCGTTTCAATAACACCAAGTTTGTTCCTTTAGTGTGTGCGAGTGGGAACTGTGTAATGTGGGAATGATCAGAATTATCAATAATTCATTGAACATTATCATCCCTACTTTATGTCATATCAAAATCACAGCCAAAGGCTGAATTACATTGATGTTTTTTTTGGTTTCAAATTATATTTCTTTCATAAGTAGTATTCTAAAAACAGAACTATATGTAAAAAACAAAATGTCCAAATTCGGCCTTTGGCTGCATGGGGGCTTTTGAAAATCAATCAACCATTTCAAATCAATTCAAATGAAATCTTGACATGGTAACCTAGTGCTCTTTAACCTCAAGGCATCCTTCCATATCTCGTCTTTTCCAATTAAGAATAATAATAATACGCAGTTCTTGTATAGGGCATCTCAAAGCGCTCATTAGTTTGTCTACAAGTTATGCGAAGCTATGTTTGAAATGTAAGACCCATTTGTTTACACAGCACCATGTAATGGTTCACAACAAGGTGCTGTGGTGCAATCTGCAGCCACCATACCAGAAAACCCAGGGCCAACCCCTTCTCTTAATGATAAGTGTAACTGGGTTCTTTTACGTGCATTACACAATACACGGGACCTAGGGCTTTACGTCCCACCCGAAGGACATAGCGATAATGGTTAAATGTCTTGCTTAAGGACGCAAGCGTCATGACCGGGACTCGGGCCCACACTCTGCTGATCAGAAACACCAGAGCTTGAGTCCGGTGCGCTCGACCCCTCGGCCATGCCATGGAGAATTCTTATTAAAGTATATGATCTCAGACATGCCATATGTCGTCTTTGCCGGTCACACTTGAATGACATCCTAAAACTGCTTCTTGTATTTTCCCACCGTACAAATGTAAACACAATTTGAAATAAAGAGACATAAAAAAAATAATCATGCGCTAGATTTTGTTTCACAAAAAGAGAGAGCGAAAATCCCATCAAAAAACCAAGCGCCCCAAAATGTACTCCCCCATGGAATTTTTTCAGAAGGTGAAATCCACAGCTTTTAACAGGTATTGAAGATATACATTATTGATGGAACAAAGGTTTTTTGCTCTAGAGATGATACCTTATAGTCAGAAACCAGGTTTCTTCGTTCACCCCAAATATGATTCAGGCCAAAAAACAAACAAACATGTTAAGCGTCCCCACCCGCTTCCTTTTTAGAGGCCGCCTCCTTTTTAAAAAATTTTTATTGATAAATCTTATTGATATCTAATGAAAAAAAATTGTATTTTTAGATTTTTGCACACCCCCACCCCCTCCCCCCCCCCCCCCAAAAAAGAAAAAAAAAGCTGGCAACCATCTTAAAAAATAGCCCGGCCGGTTGTCTTGAAAAACATGTCAGGAGACCATTTTTGATATAAAAAAAAAAAAAAAAAACAGGGCCTCCTCCTTCCTTCTTTCAAAAAAAGGCAGGACGCTAAACATGTTTTGAAAAATTGATTTTGCCTTATATTTACCCAGCCAGTTTCCTTGTGGTTTATTGCTTGATATTCAAATAACAAGTAATAAACCACAAGGGAAAATAACTGGGTTTATTCTAATTATACTCAGTCAGTTTCTTAGGCGAACTTAACAAAACATTTACATTAGCATGATCAGGTTCGGCTCATGACAAGATCGACGTCTAAAAGCAAGACACTCCAGAGTCTTTCTGAACGACTGCAACAGTCGATCTTTCAACTTCCAGCGCATCCAGTCGCTCCTAACTGTTACATGCGTCAAACTTTTCATGTACTTAATTCAATAATTTGGCTCAGCGCTACTCTAGAGCGCCTGTCTGATTCGGGTGTAACATACCTGCTGTTCGGTGAGTATATTTATCTCTTGCTTTGTGTCACTGAGTGAATTGTCTCTCAGGACTGGGGCATCTCCGAGCTGAATGGTCTCGTAATGACGACCCGATGATCCACTCTCAATGTGCACCTGAATACATAAGAGATTGTATGAAGTAATAATTTGGGTTTGAAAAAATTTACCCAGTCAGTTTCCCTTGTGATTTATTACTTGATATTTGAAATAAAAAAAGTTGCATCCCCTTAAGGTGATCCCTCTGCTGCCGCTTCCCAGGTTGTATCGTAAACTTGGGTGTGATCCCTGGCTACCTGGCAGTTACAGGTTGAATGGCTTCTGACTGGCATCCCCGAAAAAAGATATTGACAGAATAGGGAGACCACCTAGTAAGCTCAGTTGGTAAAGCGCCGACACATTAATCCGGAGGTCGCAGGTTAAAATCCCGCACTAGTAAATTTTTCTTTGTTAAACCCAAAATTGTTTTAAAAATTTAATTTACTTACTTAGTTTTTCTTGTGGTTTATTTTGGGGGTTTCTTTTGTGTCAACTAATGCTAGTAAGATCCTCTAAATGCTAATACTTCAACTCGTATACAAATACTGGGGTCTCTTTTCCACAAGCATGAAGAGGAATTAAACTGAACTGTCTTTCAATTGCCCAACTGCCCAATTGCCATTAAATAACGGAACATAGTGCTCATTTGCATTGTCAGAGCCACAGTACGCACAAATTTGGTTTTACAGATAAAAGTTTTGTATGACTCCAGAAGTATCTCGAGTTCGCTACGGGCAAATTCTATGGATCAAGCACATTTCTAAAGAAAATGATATCTCTTTTTTTAAATCATAAATGTTATAAATAATTTGTAGTCGGGGAACAGGTTGCCTTTTTCGGTTAAACAAGTTAACTTTTCTTCTCAAGCCTATGCAGTTAGCGACAAAAACCTACACTTTGTCATGAATCAAGCAACTTGAATCATCGTAGCCCGTGTCCTGCCCAGCGCAGGTTTATGGATCAAGCAGTTTCTTGAAGCTGAATATTTTCCCTTTCCATTGGTGTATAACAGTTGCCTTTTCACAGGACAAAAACAATGTAACAATGTAAAGATTATTTCGTAGCATGTGTTATTTATAAGGGTTCAGACGTTTCAGTGTAGAGTCAGTCACTGCTCTTTTTATTTATTGTTATTGCAAGATTCGATTCCAGTCTATTTACCCCCAGGTCTTAAGGCTATGTCACATGGGGCAATTTACAGGCAACCAGTTCCAGGCAATCTCCAATATGAAAATCCAGTCACATTTCAGTTTCCTCAATATTTTCTTGGGGATATAGTGAGTCATAGCTAGAACACGGGAGACCACTGAACGCTAGATGGCAGCAGACATACCAGGTAAAATTCCATTTTTTACGTATAGTCCTAAGCATGCGCACATTGCCGAGAACAATGGATTTACCCGGTAAGTCTGCTGCCACCTAGCGTTCCAAAAGCCCCCCATTGTCTCTTGTTCATATAGTGCAAGTGGTTGCCTCCAAGTTGCCTGAAAAAATTCCCCCATGTGACAAGGCCTTTAGTCTCCATGGGTCTCAGTCTGCACTGTTGTACAATTTGGGTCTTGTCTCACCTTTAGGAGATCTCCAGTTAAAGTTCCAATGAAAGCAATGGTATGGTTCCTCTCAATGCTTGTTGCTATTGATGACATCATAATCTCTGCTCCTTCAAGCAACGGTGTGGTTTCAAGTGCAATAGGATTGTTGGGGTATTTGTAAGTCAGAGCGTCCCTGTTACAGAGGAATGGAGTGACATCTGGAACAGGCTGTGAAGTAGGAAAAAATAATGATTTAATGAAGTCTTAAGGTCAAATAAAGAACAATTCAAATTCAACCTTTGGATAAGCTGATTAGACTACACATTTTTCAACTGGTCTACAGTCTCAGTCATGTTTGTGGTCGTGAATTGGTAATAAATTTCCATTCGCTCAAAACCTCTTTATTTTTGTGTTTTCTGGTTTGATTGATGTTATTGTTTTTTCTCTGAAATGAAGACCTACCTCGAAAATTTAATTAAAAAAGGAGATATATTTTTGATGTTGAAAAATTACTAGATTTCTATTTTTCCTTGAAAAGTATGACTTGAAATCTTTCATTTTGTTTGTTCCATTTGTTGGTACATTATGATTAGAGGGTGTAGTTTTTGATTAATCACCATTTGTTTTGGTTGCTACTTTTTTTCATCTTGCACTATTTTCCCATACGCCATCTGCTAGGTGGCACACCACTCGACCATTGCTCATGTGACCTATTGCGTGTGGCAGATATGCTAATCAGGAAGGGCGTACATGCTAACGAGCATCAGAGCTTGAACCTGGTGCACTAGATAACTTAGCCATTACCCTCCATCAGAAATAATGGATAAACTTCATGACCCTTTTCACAAAGAGGCACTTCTTCGAAAAAAACATACACTTTTTGCAAATCTATGTATTTACACATTTTGGTTGTTATTTTACATCAACATTTTGCCCTAGTTTCAAGTGATAAATTGTTACAGTTTCGTAATTATACTAATTTGCACAAGAGCAATTTCACAAAATTTGAATTTTCATTTGCCATTTTTCCATTTGAAGTACATAGAGCTGGCACGGTGCAAAAAAAATACTCTGCATTTTTAGTTTTCATGAGGAGATTCTTTGAATGACCTAGATAAATGAAAGTTTTCAAGAACAGACACTTTTGTTTACGCATTGGTTTACGCATTGGCTGCACACAGACCTCATTCGCGCAGTTTTCACAAAGAGACAGTGTTGTATTAAACAGTTAATTACTCATTAATTAAACATATTAAGATAAAAAATAACAACAGATTTGCATCACTCAAAGTCTCCACTTTCATGCTTGGTAAAAAGTCAAAGTTGAATTGGCAAACAGTTTCCTAAACAATGATTTCAAAAATACTTTAACTTCAAATGCGGTTTTCTCAAAACATGAAAGTTTAGCTGCAGGGACTAAAATGTCTCTTCGTAAAAACGGTGATGACTTGAAATAATCTTTTTGGCCTTTGAGAAAGACTCGGCCTGGGTCTAAAAATGATGCTATGACCAATTTTTGTATAATTGTTTGTGAGATGTCTGATTCCAAGGTCTTCAAAGTGTGCATCATACTGCAATGTTCTACTTATAATGTTTAATATATATTAAAAACCCTTCATACGTTCAGGGCAATTATGGGATGTTTTCTACTGAAAATGGCACGAATAAATTAAAAATTAATTTTCATGTGCAATTGACGCTTTGAATATGCTCAACTAACTTACAATTTTAATACATTGATTTCCAGCCAGATAGCCGACGCTGTCTCCCCCAGATCCCTTAACGCAGTTCTCAACAGCAGTAAAAAATGCACTTTCTATATCACTCATTCTGAACATACAGAGAGCTGAGTTGACATCCTTGGTGAAGACTGCATACAGCATCAAGTCACTTGAATCAATTCCCAGTGACGCAGCGATGCCGGGTCCTGCTGGTCCAACATGAGCTGCTTGGGCTGAGGGATACACATTTAATCCTTGGCCGCATTGTATGGTAATCTCTGTGTAAGCATCGAAGTCTGGACGGTCTGACTCTAGCTTATCAGCCTGGTGACAAATCCGTACCACTTTGGAGATATCTTTTTGATGAGTGACATAATAAACAAAGCCCTTTGATGAAAAACCATACACATAATTAATGTCAAAAGGATTAGTCTTATAGTCATCAGAATCAAAATTAACTTGAGAATCTTCATTTGCAAACAGTAGACGCTCATCTGGTACACTCCGATCCAAAATTCTCCTCGCTGCTGGAGGAACCAAACTTCTGATAGCACCCTCAGTGTATGTAGCAACAACATACAACCAATCTTTATTCATGGGTCCAGGTGCTAAGATACTAATTGTTGTCTTATCTTCACCGGATGCTACAATATTACCAGTCTCAGTGGTAACTGTCAGTTCCTCAACATGTCTCAGCTGACAATTCCCAGTGTAGCTCCCACAGGTAATCAGTGCATTCCTCAGCGGTTCAACAAAGAGAACTTTATTATAATTGACACAATCCCGTTTATCTGTGCACTCTTTAGATGCTGTACTGACATTCCTCTGATGTTCAAAACTGTCGTCAAGTCGATAGATTGAATTAACCGCCCCTACGTACACATTACCAAGGTGTTATGAAGAAGAACATGATTCAGTTTGGCATTGCTATCTGGGTTTTGGAAGGATAATATCTTGTAAGTAGCGAGATTTCCACTCCGTTGTGTTGACGCAGTCTCAAAGCAGTAGCAGGTAACTAATACAAGCGTTAAAATCCAGCAAAGATCCATGGCTGTGATGAATTTAGAAGGGAACTTTTCCAGCGTCAGCAATAATCTCAGAGAGTACTGTCCATGTCCTAAAGAAGAAAAAAGTACAGATGAAAGTGTTAACTATTGATCTCACTCCTTCCCCGAGTGCCAAGTACAAACCTCTATCAATTAAAGGTAGGGTCATACTTTGGTAATGACCCTGAAAAAGTTTGTATAATTTTTGGCCCGAAATAAAAGATAAAACATGCAAAATGATTTCGCCTGAAATGGCCCCGTAGATTATAAATCAATAACGCATGTCAAAGATTTTGAATCTCCAAAGATCGCCTAAAGGCAATTTTGGGAGATTCAAATTTCCGCGGTGCCCGTTTGTGAATGCTGCTGCCCGAGATGCGGCTGGTACCCACTGTCACCTTGCTGAACGTGGATGGATTCGTTCTTGATGAAAATACAGTGACATTTTTTTTGCTATTTTCTCAACAAGTAGACAATGTATTCAGCTGGAACTTTCAAGGTGACTTTTATTCCGTCTTTATTGAAAAGTTGCCTTATACATCAGCATTACGTTGACAAAAAACCAATCTATGACCCTACCTTTAAATTTGAATCACAAGATTTTCCACAAAAGGACCAAATCATTAAACAAACAGTTCTTGGAATGAATTTTGCCAGATGTTGCTGTTTCAGAATACAAAACATAAAAATACTTTCATACCCACACACAATAAATGAAAAGCTTGTTTTGTAGCAAATATTGCTCTCCTCGTACATGGCTGCAGGTATAAATGAGATAATGCTGGCTGGGCAACCTTGTAGAGACCAAACAGAACTCACTCTGCGGCAGTGCAATTAATTACGAGAAGTCGTCGACCCCCCCCCCCCCCTACTTTGCTGTGTAGATTTTGTTCTTTAGAGAACTTGTCAAACTATTTTGTTTTACTACCCGCGGAGTAGATCTTTGGAATTCGGGAGACTTCTCAGTTCTGAAAAGAACTGTCCTGCTTATCAACTACTACCTGGGCGGGAGGTAGGAAATCAGCCTGGACTACTACTTTAGCATTGTGGAACGGGGGGGGGGGGGGGGATAATTGGTGTATTGTTTTAGTGGCCTAAATTATTTTATTACCATCATGATGGCACAAAATTGGAATATGATTTTTTCAAGACCATCCTTTCTGCCCATGTTCACTCAATATGCTAAGTTCTTATAGTTAAAATTTGATTTCTTGTAAATATAGTGTCCCTAGTGCATAATTTGTTATTTCTTAATTTTTTCATTGAAACGTCCTTTTGAAAACCTTATTTTACATTTAAAGACCTTCCACACACATAGGCACCAGCAAACACTTTTGTCACAAACTTGTGTTATTTTTCTATTCTTCATTCCCCTGTTACTTCTGCCGAGAGACCAGTTTTTAGTTATTGAAAATAGAAATGACTTCATTCAATCGATCATTCAGGCCCGCCGGAAGGTATTTAAAAGTGGGGGGGGGGGGGGCAGGGGCGGATCCAGGATTTTTCACCGGGGGGCACAACGGTGATTTGAGGGAAGACAAAAAATGGGTGGGGTCCAGGGGCCGGCCTTACGGCCCCTGGTGGGGGTTCAGGGGGCTCTGAGCCTTTGTCGTTCTGTGGGGTTAAAAATCAAGCCTCCATGTGCTTAAAACAGAGAAATAGACACACTCCTATTGGAAATCAGATCCATATAAATCTTCTAAATTTACTGGAAAATTTACTGGAACATCAATGGTAAGGGTCCAGGGGTGAAGCCCCGGTGGGGGTCCAGGGGGCGAAGCTTTTGGCTTTTTGTGGGGTGAAAAATCAAGCCTGCATATGCCTAAAAAAACAGAGAAATAGACACACTCTTATTGGAAATCAGATTACTGGAAACATTTCTGTAACATCGATGTTCGGGTCCAGGGGGCTAAGCCCCCTGAAGCTCTGAGCTTTTGGCATTTTGAGGGGTGAAAAACCAAGCCTCCATGTGCCTAAAAGGGAGAAAAGACACCACACACACTTGTGGCCAATTTTTGAGCAGGCAGATAGTTAAAAAAAATAAATAAAAAATGTTCACTTTTTTTATTTTTTTCAAAAAAAGTGTGGGGGGGGGCCAAACCCCCCTGGCCCCGGCTCCGGCGGCCCTGGATCATTTAATCAATTTATTTCCAATCATAGCAATAAAAGTGATAGTAAAAACAGAAAGATTTTGATTGAGTAACTCCCTTGAATAATGGAACCCAAAATTGAGGAGACTTTCAATTTGCAGGCTGATTTCAGAAAATGGTTTGGGTAATTTTTGATTATCATTAATTTAAAAAAAAAGTAGAAGGACATTACATGTTTTGTATACAACGGCGTAACTTGACATTGTCATCAACTCTTGCTATAACGAGCAAATGAGGTTCTGCTTATCTGAAGTCCCGTATCTCATTTCTGCGTTTCTTTGTTTAGTGTGTCCTCCTAAATTACAACGTTTGTGTCAAGAAGAGGTAAATTTGGTCAGTCCCAGCGATCTTATTATAACTAGAGTCCAACTGTATTATTATTATTATTATTAATATTATTATTTGTTAATGTAGTTAATATATGGGGGGGGAGCAGGGTATTTTTTCTTCAATTAAATAGTTTTAAACCATTCTTTTTTTTAAAGCACCTTTCGTTCTAATTTGGGTGGCAAGAGTAGGGGGTGGGTAGGGGAGAGAGAATTGTTTATATCACCGAGGAGATCGAGTTTTGACTTCCTGAATTTTCCATACATATTCTAGAAGTCCTCAATGAAAAGTTTCAGAGCTAGACATTTTTACAAAAGAGCATCGAGATTTCTCGCAACGAGAATTACACTTTTAAAAGAACTAGCAAAGATCGTCAAACTGATTATTTGCGCGCACAACATTTGTGTTTTAATTCATTGAGTTTCAAGGCCCGTATACAACTTCAAAGGGGAATCAAAGACAAAAATAACAATACTACTGTACTAATGTGGCAGACTACAAGACAAAATTGTAACTTCTGAAAAAGGGTGGGGAAAATAATTCTGAAAAAATCCACTTTCTCCATTAATGACAAACCTAGCCCAGGTTGGAACCCTCCATTGCATACGGACACAACATCCCTACCCGGCCTGGCTAATGACACCCACCACGCATTGACACGATGCACTGACCACTGCATCGATTTTACAATGCAATCGCAACCGCAATTGAAAAACTTGCTTGAACTTCCAATTGATGAATTCCAATCCATGACCATTTGCCTGTATTAAAACTGATTAAATACATTTACCTACCGTAGCCTTGTCCTGTTGTAGTCCTTGGATCAACACATCAGTTCAAGTTATTCTTCTCGATCCAACAACCATGGAGCTACAGATGGTTCAGTTAGTGTACTGTATCGCCCGCGAACAACAAATTAAGCTTTGCACCTTTGACTAGCTAGCTAGATGGAGCGCACGGTGTATTCATCCTGTGTTTATTCTACTTCCGTGTTTGGGTGATTCCATTGTATAAACACAATGAGGGGGAAGACGAAGAAAACGAAGGTGATTATTTTTGGAATCAAGGGGGTTTCCCCTCATGAGGGCGTTGATTTCGAAACTGATCACAAAAATAAGGCGTTGTGTCCGATCATGGAGGACTGAAGGAAATGAAGGACAGAGCGTACTGCTCAAAGTGTCAAATTATCTTCGGCTCTTCTTAAAGGCACAGTACACGTTTGGTAATGACTCTGAAAATTAATGGCAATAAAAACTTACTTGGTAAGAAGTACAGCAGCCTTGGGTATGAATTTTGAGAAACTTTTAACTTCGAAGTACTACAGTTATGGAAAACATATCACCTTTTATTCCCCCAAATTTGAATCTGAGAAGCGTTTCTGTCAAAACACTTCTCAGACTGTGTATTCCTATGGAGAATATTCTTCCTGCGTGGAAATATTCGCTCCGGTCTTTCGGTGATATCTCAAAAACGCGACCACCTTTTGAAGTGAATTTTTTACAGGTTAGTTTTATTGTATGTACCTACATTTGTATAGGATTAACACAATCAGTATATAGGCTCCAATTACCAAACGTGTACTGTGCCTTTAAATGAATACCGTCGATCAATACCAGGCACAACGACACATTAATTGTTATCAACCATTTTCATCCGCGGCAATCACAAACTAAGTTCTCAAATAACAATGTCTACAGGGCAAAGTACAATGTAAATGTAAACACATTGTGTTACCGGTGTTGTACATTCATACCTCACCATGCAATTTCCCCCAAGTCCCATCAACCTTTTTATATGCTACAGAATCCTCATCAGCTTTTTTGGTAATTGACAAAGACTGGTATCCTCACTTGGTCTGGGTCTTGCTCTATGCTGTGTATCCCAACATAATATGCATAAAATAACAAACCAAGTGTGAAAAATTGGGCTCAATTAAGTCGTTGCAAGGAAATAATGAAAGAAAAAACACCGGTGTTACATAGAATTGTGTGCTTTTAAATGCCCGAGAAGGGCTTCATGACCGTCTGAAGCCTTTTTTCAAATTCAAAAACTTCATTACTTCAGAGGGAGTCGTTTCTCACAATGTTTTATATAGGTTTTCCCGGCCAATTTCATAAAAATTCATTCAATTTCATGAACACGCATTCAAATTCATGCATTTTCCCCTAATCCACTCAAACTAGGGTTATCTTTTTAGCTATTAATGCATTCAATTTTGTTTTCGTGCACACATGATTTCGTTTCAATTCAGTCATTCAATTTCATCTATAAACATTCAAGACTACACTTTGATCATTCTACTACCGGTACCTATTTACAATCGATGAAATCAAATTAAGAGTAAGGCTCATCGAAGCGCACATGAATTTGTTGCTATAAACTTAAAGACACTGGACACCTTTGGTAATTGTCAAAGACCAGTCTTCTCACTTGGTGTATCTCAACATATGCACAAATAACAAACCTGTGAAAATTTGAACTCAATTGGTCGTCGAAGTTGCGAGATAATAATGGAAGAAAAAACATGATGCTTGATCATACTGAGAAATTACTTCTTTCTCAAAAACTACGTTACTTCAGAGGGAGCCGTTTCTCACAATGCTTTATACTATCAACAGCTCTCCATTGCTCGTTTACCAAGTAAGTTTTTATGCTAACAATTATTTTTTTAGTAAATACCAATAGTGTCCAGTGCCTTTGAGTTTTCTTTTTCGTTTATGGGCAATGAATTTCAACTTGTGTGCGTTGAAACTCACATAGTTATGGCACCCGGAGCAAGCCGACAAGAGCTCTTTTACTGGTACCTAATCATGCGAAAAAGCTGTTGAAGTCGATTGCGGCAGTCGGGTTGGCGCAGTGGTATCTTTCCCCACCATCCACCTCTGGGACCCCGGTTCAAATTCCGCCGGCGGCTATTATGTGGATTGGGTTTTTCATCCCTGCCTGATTGCGTGGGTTTTCCCTGAAATAATTTTCCTCCCACATCTAAAACGTAAACTTCCTTGTCTTTCCCACGGGATGAGGTGTTTGGCTAATATGGTGATTAAGTCTGCTTTACTGAGAATCCTTGGCTTCACAACCCAAAATAAATAAAATGAATGAAAGTACTTCACGTAATTGAACACTATAAAAACGGAGAATCAATGCCATGAGTTTGCTGAGGCTTAGTGTCTGCAAAGTTCCTGATAGAAACTTAAACCAATGCAATCAGTTTAACACTTTGTGATAAAACACAACTCGCATTAGAGTGAACATCAATAGCCTCGGCAACTTTCTACCGATTATGTAATTTGTCTTTTTGAAAAGTGACTTGAAGAACTTTGACAAAAATATGGTTGAATTCACAAATTTAATACAAATATTTGTATTGTTAAAACAAAGCAGGTTGATTAAAATTACACTGGGCTCCTCAGTTGTTAATGACTTCACGTATATTGACCCCTTGCAGACGTGGAACGCAACTCCGCAAAATGTATGTCTACCATTTCCATGTTTTGGGGGTCAATTTCTTTGTGTATATTTTGACCCCCAAAATGGGAGGTCAGGATAGGCGTGTTAAGTGCGCTGCATGTTTCTCAAGATGTCAATACCTCAATTGCCGCACTCTGAGCCAAGAAAAATTAAGATTCTTACAGACATTTGAGACCCTAATTGCAAGAACCAAGAACTTTCTGCCAAAACTGGGTTTATTTCCTCATCAAACAATTGAGAATAATAGCTTTCAAGTATCATCTAATTGAGGCCTATAAGGTAAGTATATCTCAAGATATAGAACAGCTTATAAGACATCACCTCACGTTGATATGAAGCAGGCCTGCAATTTCATCTTTGAGAGGGCAAGGCCATTTTCATTTTGTAAAGGGCACTTCCATTGGAAAATTATGGGGCAACATGGTATCCTTTGTAATCCAAGGCCTGATGAAGGTTGATGTTTCGGTTGTCTTCACTTTGAATGCTATTTCACTGTTTCCCAGTAGTGTCCGATCTACTCCTAGATGGTATTGATATCCCTTGATGTAAAAGTTACCAAGATTTACTCCCATCCATCCATTATTGTTAGCAAAAAACAGGTGTTTCGGTTACGTTGCCCGAGTGTCCACATTCAACATTTGTGCTGGACAATCTAACCATGAATGACCAATGACTCTTTCAGCCACAGTAAAGGACTGATAAATGGTACACACTACAAACATAAAATATTACAAACTGACATACAGCCTTAAAGGAACATTACAGAATTGGTAAGAAAAAAACTTGTAAAATATACTTTTTGATCACAGATTTACATTAAACTTACAAGGTCTAATGATGATGATAGTAGAAAACATCCCTTGAAATATTTCTGTCTGAAATGCCATATTTGATGAGAAATGAATAAACTAATTTTCCGATTGGAGTTTATCGCTCAGTGAGCGTTTAATTCGTTTGTTCAATATATATGATTTCATGCAAATGTGTAATCGGTTTTTCACTATTTTCTCGTGACTCAGATGGCCGATCGATCTCAAACTTCTACAGGTTTGTCAGTTTATGTATATGGTGGATGGCATAAAGTGATTACACTGCCAGCAACTGTTTTGTTAGCAAAAACCAATTTGTAATGTTCCTTTAATGGTTTTAGAGACACGTATTTCTGTATGGTTGTTAAAAATCTCTGAAAAATAGAACAAAACAGAAATTCAGGTCATGACCTTGAGACTATTGAGCTTCTTAGTTGAACACAGCTATGTCAAATTTGTAAAATGCTTGTGGTCAATAAGGCCATTTCAGAACAAGCAATTTGTGGCCACTATGGCCGTTTCAGAAAACAAGCCATTTGTGGCCACTATGGGCATTTTCAGAACCACTTTCCGACTGCTATGGCCATTCAGAACAAGCCATTTGTGGCCAATATGGGCATTTCAGAACCACTTTCCGACTGCTATGGCCATTTCAGAACAAGCCATTTGTGGCCAATATGGGCATTTTCAGAACCACTTTCCGACTGCTATGGCCATTTCAGAAAAAGCCATTTGTGGCCAATATGGGCGTTTCAGAACCACTTTCCGACTGCTATGGCCATTTCAGAACAAACCATTTGTGGCCAATATGGGCGTTTCAGAACCACTTGCGGCCACTATGGCCATCTCAGAACAAGCCATTTGTGGCCACTATGGGCGTTTCAGAACCACTTTCCGACTGCTATGGCCATTTCAGAACAAACCATTTGTGGCCAATATGGGCGTTTCAGAACCACTTGCGGCCACTATGGCCATCTCAGAACAAGCCATTTGTGGCCACTATGGGCGTTTCAGAACCACTTTCCGACTGCTATGGCCATTCAGAACAAACCATTTGTGGCCAATATGGGCGTTTCAGAACAACTTGCGGCCACTATGGCCATCTCAGAACAAGCCATTTGTGGCCACTATGGGCGTTTCAGAACCACTTTCCGACTGCTATGGCCATTTCAGAACAAACCATTTGTGGCCACTATGGGCATTTTCAGAACCACTTTCCGACTGCTATGGCCATTTCAGAAAAAGCCATTTGTGGCCAATATGGACGTTTCAGAACCACTTGCGGCCACTATGGCCATCTCAGAACAAGCCATTTGTGGCCGCTATGACTCGGCCACATGTGGTAATGGCGGCCAATTCCAGAGGGTGGAGGAAAAGAATTCATGTGTTATAACTTAAAAATAAACCATTTCCATTTCTTCAGTATAACTTCACATCGAAAAAGATATTTATTTGATATTTCCAAGGAGTGTGCACTCTCATAGCACGACATTAATTCAATACATATAGTAAGAGTTACAAGTTTCTTGAGAAGGCCGAATATCACAGTGCAGCAATGCTGAATCTCCTAAAATAGCATTTACATTTACACGCGAGCCAAAACGTTGTAACTCACTTAAAAATAAGTGTACACACAAAAGCAACAGGAGCTAAGAAACAACATTTTTGCACGGAGCATTTTCGTGCGAGATACAACATTGTTGTAGGATCGAAATGTGACATTGTTACACGAGCACAACATGTAGAGGTGTTGCTGAGCACGTTGTACTAATAGCGTACAGATATAAGTCATTCAGAGGCAACGATATTGAGCATTAATTCCTCCCAGCGATTCAGTTTTGGTTTCATTTCAATGTGGGACCACTTCCACAATTTTCAAAGGAGCATTCGCAAGTGCAACAATCTAATATTTATAACAAAATCATATCTAAATGGCCAGGTAGAGTTACGAACGGTTTAAGATCGGGCCGTAGTCAAGTTTACTCAAATCACATCAAAAAACAATAATCAATGGAGTAATGTTGTCCCCAATAAAAAAATTATGTAGACTGGACGTTCTTTCCTCTGTAGACGAGGCTTTTACATTTTCTTCATAAATAAAATAATTTTCCCCAGAACACAACCAAAACTGCAGTATTCCAGTCAGGCCGACTTGTACTGTACACTTTCAAGGGCCTTGTCACACGAGGCAATTTTTGCAGGCAAATTGGAGGTAACCGACTGCAGTGCAGGCCACAGAACCGCTTTTGGTGGAGCATGAGTCTATTTTTTCAAACAATGTCTTACGATCCGCCAAGAAAAATATGTGGATATTCAAATGTGAATGCTCTTTTCTTCTTAGAGACTGCCTGGAACTGGTTGACTGTAAATTGCCTCATGTGACATGGGCTTTAAGGTCATGTCAGACAGGGCAAATTTTTTTTCAGGCAACTTGGAGTCAACCAACTGCACTGCCTAACAAGGAACACTTCGGCAGCCCAAGAGGACATTTACTGTAGCTGTAACTCAATATCCCCAAGGAAAATAATGAGAAAAACTGAAATGTGAATGAATTTTCTGAATGGCCTGGAACTGGTTGCCTGTAAATCGCCTTCGGGTGACATGGGCCTTAAAGGATATTACGATTGAGTGCAATGGATGATCCTCTCTGTGCTATTACAATCTTATCCAGTACATGCTTCCTCGGATTCTATTGTAGTCGGGAATCTGCTCAATTGGACCTGTTGGTAAGCAAACAAAAAATGTCCAAATGTCAAAAAAATGCACCTCATTGAAATCTATTGATAAATTCCTTATTTCCTTGGGTACAGGCTGTGCAAGTCTTTTATGTATTCCAACATTAAAGAGGGCGGTTTTGTTGCTTTACACAAGACAATGTACGTGGGAACACGTGTCTGTTTTTTAAATTGTTTTTATGTTTGTTTTTAATGAGATATTGCCTTACTCACAAGGCGAACGGCCACTTCAAGGTTGATGGCTACACTTAACTGGTTTGGGCTGTTGACCCAAATCAACTGACACCAGAGGCTCGTTGCCACTTACTCCTGGGGCTCAAACAGGGTTACCCCCTTCACAGTCCGTAAGGATGTAGGCATGGGTATCATCCACTAGGAGCCTGGCTGGTGCAGCAGTATGCACTACCGTCCCAATTTGTTACGAAGCAATTATGGTTAAGTGCCTTGCTCAAGGGCACAAGTGTCATGTCTGGGATTCGAACCCACACTGTGCTGCTCACAACACCAGAGCTTGGGTCCAGTGAACTAGACCACTCGGCCACGACACGCCAAGAAATGTTGACGTATCTGTATCCGTATATATATCCGTAGACTTGCAAATACCTCTCTAATAAACTCAATCCAGAAACGATCAATGGTGTAAAGACCCTTAGAAGGAATCCTTTTAAAACATCACAGTAAGACTAACCGATTCCTGCCACTGCCGGGCACTTATCGTAGATATGACGCGAGCAGACATCTCTGATGACCTTAGCGCTGACTGCATCGATCCGTGCATCTAGCTCTGGTAATGGGATACGGCGGTTATAACACAGTGCCTGACGTCCAACATCCTCACAGATCGGGGTAGAGCCTACAGTAGAAAAAATGAAGCGTTTCATGGCTGAGTGCCCTACATGTAATGCACTGCAATCAAGTTCTAGGTGCAAAGTCATCAGAGTGTGGGTTTGAATCAACTTTATGATACTTGTGTCCTTAAAAGTGCTCGGTATGATTTCTTGCCGATTTGACCCCAATGTTAGATTTAATTGTTAAATAGCATTGTAGATTCAGAAGTTACAGCTTTCATATAAGTATTGAACAAAGTAACCCGCCATTTATTAGTGGTAGTAATTAAAATTAATGAATTATTGTCGGATCCCGACATTATCTCACATCCATCAGCAACATACACAAAATTTTCATGCTACTTGTAGCGTGTACATCATTGTCTGTGGCATATGCGAAAGTTTTTGTATGTTTTTGTTTTGAACAGCTCATCGACCAATTCAGTCAGAGAGAGAAAAAAAAAAACTATTTTGTGAAATAGCATGCAACTTTTAGGAAACTATTCAACTATAATTGTTACTTCTGTACAAGAGGAAAAGTGTGTGCTAAAGTAAGGGAACATTTGGGGGGGGGGGAGACACCCTCTGCCAAATACCGGGCATGGTATAGAACATCAAGTCCTCCTGTGATATGACAAGAGTCTTACCATCTAGTTGTAGCAACATGTTAGTCTTGAGTAGATTCTTAGCACGGGTTACTTCACTTTCTGTCACACTGGTACACAAATACATCCACTCTGACTGGGCATGGTACAACATATCCTCAATGGAAAGACCATCGCAAACCATGTAGATACCCCTGTCATATCAAAAACAATCAGTAACGCCAATTAAAGGTAGGGTCGGAGATTAGTTTTTGACAGCGGGATGCTGATTTATCAAGGAAGAAACAAGAAAGTTTCAGCCGAAAACAGTGTCTACATGTTGAGAAAATAGCCGAAAAAACCTGTTATGGTATTTTCATCGTGAATGTCAACTCAATCTACGTTTAGCGTGGTGACAGCAGAGGTACCGACCTCAAGTCTGGCCACAGCATTCACGAACGAACATCACAGAAATTTAAATCTCCAAAACTCGCCTTGAGGCAACTTTGGGAGAAAGTAAATTCTAAATGAAATCTGGTCAGGTAAAAAAAAAATATATAAAAAAAAGTAATCACTTATCATTAGCTGTTCCAAACAGCTTACCAACTAAAATGACTTTTGGTAAAGATGCAAAAAGTGGCAATGGCCTCACACTCGACCCTAACAGAGTCTTTCTCAATTGATAGATCCACTTACCACAGTCCGGTGTCTGTGTAGCAAGTATTGAAGGACTGGAAGGAGTGACACAGATTGCCCTCGTACGAAGCCTGTGCTAGTCTGCTGGCTACGTTCTGCAAAAATCATTCCAAAATATGGGTAAATAAAAAAAATATCACAGTGGGACAAACAGATTTTAATAAGTTGTTATGTAATAAAAAGAACTAGTTTTTATGTAGCATTTTATCTTTGGGTGTCTCAAAGCGCTTATCATTATTTATTTCCAGACAGGTTTTTGTAGTTTTTGAAGTATGAGACCCATTTATGTGACACATTGTAAGGGTTTACAAGGTGCTGCGGCGCATTCACCAACCACTGCCAGAAACACAGGGGCAAAACCCTTCTCTTAGCGATAAGTGTAACTGGGTTCTTTTATGTGCATTACACAACACAAGGGATCTACGGTTTTATGGCCAATCCGAAGGACGAAGCAATAATGGTTAAATGTCTTGCTCAAGGACACAAGTGTCAAGACCGGGACTCGAACCCACACTCTGCTGATCGGAAACACAAGAGCATGAGCTTAGTGGGCTTGACCGCTCGGCACGATACGCCATGTACTTCTCCATAAACCAATATTCTGCAAGGAATACAAAACACCTGAAATGCTGTATTGTGTTCATTTGCATCTACCTAGTATAAATGTTTTCATTGCGTAATGGGAATTTGCTTCTTGGTGTGTTGCTTAACTAGGTGAGAGGGAAATCATTTATAAATACACACCGCATGAAACTGTTTTCCAATACCGGGACCATTTTCACAAATCTGTTCTGCATACGACTGTAATTACTCAACCCCAAAATTTACAATGTTCAATTATTGACAGCAAAAGCATTTCGGAATACACAAACGAAAAAAAGAGAAGAAAAACTAAAAACACAAATAATTTTGAGATCAACTGTTCAAAATATAAACATTTTTGTATATTTTGATTTCTGTCAGCTAATGGACATGAATATGCTGTATCTACTTTAACCCTCTTGCTGTCTGACCATTCAATACCATTCACTGTGGTTTTGAATGATAGATAAACTATGCCAGCCTGCAACATGATACCATGAGGGAATGCATGTACACAGTACACAGTTAGTTCTGTGCACAGTTGTGCCACCGTACACAACATTGGCAGTCGAATGGTTTCAAATGGTTGGTCAACTCACTGGAAAATGTTGCCAAGAGTCACTGAGAGTAGGAGGGTTAATTCAATAAATGTAACTTGATTTGGTTTAAGTATTAGAGGGAAATTCTACAATGATTGACTACTTACAGCACCACCACCGAAGGAGCGATCCCAGCTTCCAATCAACTGCAACATCAACGGGGGTGAGAATTAGTTAAACAATGTACACAAAAGGAGTGCCTTCGACTTCTGTGAAAAAAGTGCCAAAGTCTGTCTCCACATCACCAATGGTGAGGTTTTTTTTCTTCTTCAAAACCTTCTGACAAAACAAAATCTATTCCCTAGTTTTCACCACCAGCCATTTCTTTCTCTGGCTCCTAATTTCACACTACCATCAATTCTACGCTTAACCACTTCACATCGGATGACATCTTTATATGTACATTTTATTTTAGACAGTCTTCCACGGATGTTTCTTAACACCTGGAACAACTTCGGAATTTCCTCCATTTTTTGCTCACATGCAGATAGCTGCTGTTTTTATCCAATCAGACTTTTCAGTGTGTAGCGTGCACAGGCAGGAACCTACTGTGATACCCTTCGTTTCACCCACCCAAAGAGCGACAGCAGGTTCTGGAAAACATGCCTTGTGAAAATCCCCTGATTTACCGGGTTGACAAACAAACTTGAATGGGTGCATGTGTGAACACAATTCAGCACTTGCTACCAATCTGATGGCTAATTATTTGCTACATTTATTGAATGATAGCGAATACTTCTCTACTACTAATCTTTACTCTGCTGGCTAGTCAAACTTGGCTCTCAAGTAGCCCGGCTGGCTAGTCAAACTTGGCTCTAAGGTAGCCCGGCTGGCGAGTCAAACTTGGCTCTAAGGTAGCCGGCTGGCTAGTCAAACTTGGCTCTCAAGTAGCCCGGCTGGCTAGTCAAACTTGGCTCTCAAGTAGCCCGGCTGGCTAGTCAAACTTGGCTCTAAGGTAGCCCGGCTGGCTAGTCAAACTTGGCTCTCAAGTAGCCCGGCTGGCTAGTCAAACTTGGCTCTCAAGTAACCCGGCTGGCTAGTCAAACTTGGCTCTTAGGTAGCCCCTGCTGCCTTGTCAAACACAAGCAACCTACTGCTTTGAAATTATTATGTAGTGTATCAATTTCAAGATATTGTCAAAATTGATGAGGGCTGGTCAAATGCAAGGCCGACGAGCCCAGAGGACCAGCCGAAAGAAATGATAAATGAACACTCACCGTATTGGCGACCATAAGGGGGATGTTATCTGGATGAGCCCAACCTACACCTTCTACAGCGATGGCAATATGAGCCAAGGGCATACCATCATCTCGAATACGGATCTATGGAAGATAGCGTCATTACAAAATAACAACTTACTTGCAAATGCACATACTATGATATGCATGTAAAATTTAACCAAATGATTTCCTATCATAATGATTTTCAATAAACACTTTTGTTGACGTTTACTAACAACTATATCTAAAACTTTGATCCCTTTTTATAACTTGGTATCTTTCAAAAAGAAATTATTATTGTATTAAGGATTCTTAAAAAAGAAACAGTGATAGCATCTAAAGGTGACCAAGATCTTCCAAAGACCGGTAAAGACCAGCGTTTCAATCTCATGTGTAAAACTCAAGGTACAACTTGTCAAACTTCGATTGCAGTTTCGGGTGGTTTGAGGACTAAAGAATTAATTGTTACTGCTTAAAGGTGTCAAGTTCACTACTTACATCACTGCCGGTGAATCGACACGGTGGTAAGACTGGGACTTCATTTTCGTAGTCAGTACCGAGTTGGCCAAAGTGCTTCTCTGCTAAACCGACCAGTTGGTCATGATCTACGCCACCAGCTGCAGCCAAGACGATACGAGGTCCCTTGTAATGGGTTGAGGTGTACTCAACAAGGTCGTTACGGTTGATTGACCTGAAGAACAATCAAAATTGGTATAATAAAACCGTCTGCCAATTGGTTTAAAATGGGATTTAGAATATTTAAAACGTGACAAATAAAACTGTCTACTAAAACGTTAAAAAATGGATTATTTTAAAGGTAGGGTCATCCTTTGTAATAACCCCCAAAACAATTGTGTAATTTTTATCAAAATGCCTTTTGTTATATAGATGGTAATGGTAGTAAGCTTCCTATCAAATTATTTCATCTGGAGTGCCTCCGTTGATTAGAAACCAATAAAAGTATGTCCACAAATTTGAATCTCCAAAATGTCTGTGATGTCCGTTTGAATGCTGCCCTCAATACATAAATTAAATTTGATAATTGGGTCATTGGACAAGTCTAGATCTTCTCATGAATGCACTTAGAATATTGATCGAAACATCGTTTTTACAACAGAACTAGCCCAACTCAACAGAGAGATATTTACATGATGTTGCTGCAAACCATAATTTAATCATTATAGAGTCTTACTTGATGTTCTCGGTAGGTCCGAGGATGGTCCTCCCAAGAGCTGTGCCTTGGTAGGCCGTGGCATGAAGGTGATCAAAGATAACTTCTTGGAGATTCGTCTCCACCTCCTGCATCTCTCTTAGGATCACCCCTCGTTCTCTCTCAATCTCTGCCTCGCCAAGGGTGCTATTCTGGACAATGTCAGACAAAATCTCCACAGCTGCAGAAAAGGAAAAAAAAAAACAGCACCCGCTCAGTAAAAGCTTCAAAGCTCCCGGGGCCGAATTCACAAAGTGATATGATTGATCCTTACTGTGAATCTATCTTATTGCTAAGCAAAGTGTGATGTCACAATGTAAATTACTATGGTGATATTGACAACTCATCTAACTCTGTAAAATTGTGCCCTGGCCCCCAGAGAGAACTTGGGCCAACTTCATAAAGAGCTTGTTAAGCAGCTAAAATTCTGCTTATCAAAAATAAGCAGGATACCAGATAAAAGTGGTAAATGTGGAATGGCGTTTTGGCTGGTAACCTTATTCTGGTAAACATGATTGTATTGTGCCTAGCTCCTTTTTGTGCTTAAGCAGCTCAATGACATTTGTCTCAGTTCTTTGACAACTGATGGGGCTACCCTGGTAAAACAAGATGAAATAAATAACTAAATGATTTTTATAAGTAGGACAGTAGATAACTCCAGATTTTCTCATGAGTACACTTTGAGAATATTGATTGAAGATTCAAATTTGTACACCATCAGGTTCTTTTCAAAACCAACCAATAGATATTTACATGATGTTACTGCAAACCTCAGTTTCTGAGAGAATTTTAATTTTGTTATTATTTTACTTTTGCTGTTTGTACACAGGGCCCTTAGGGATAGCAGTTCTAATACTGATAAGGCTACCCTGTCAATAATCAAAATAAAGTAACAAGTAAAGGTCTGTATTTCAAACAAATTGTTTATATAATATAACTACAATGCTTTCAGCAAACCTTTATTTTTGAAACAGTTTAAATTCTTCAGAACATGGCGATTAAAACCAGTCTTCACATGCGATACATAACCATGAAATACACGAGTACTTAACAACAGGGTGAAAACCAATGTCTTGGTCTTGGTAAACAAGTCACACAAGATGGTAATAACCTACCTTTGGGTAGATCATTTGAGAAGCTCTTGGCATAGTACACAGTCTGCTCTCTGGATGTATAGGCATTTAGATGAGCTCCCATGTTCTCTATCTCCAACTCTAGCTCCATCTGAGAGCGATTCTTAGTTCCCTGTTTACAGTCAGATAAAAAACAGTTAACCATTCTTACACACTGGTACCACACGACTGCCACAATGTACGATAGGCTAGCAAACTTGAATCTCCGATTCTCATTGGTCGATCCATAGCAACAAGAGTGTAATATTGTACAAATATTGGATGCATTTTTGCAGAATATTATCTAGAGGTGAAATCTGGACTATGTGAAATGGGAAAGACAAATTCTACTGAGTAATTATATTCTGAAACAATGCATGAACGAAATGCATTCAATATTTGTTTTACATAACACACACAAAGATCCTTCCCATTTGAAAAAATGTTCACAACAGGACACTAAAACTCGTCCACCCCACACTCTGAAATTTTGAAAAACCCCTTCTGAACAACATGGACGACTCCATGCAGACACCAACCTTGTCTGCTGTAACACGACCTTGTTTCGTTGAGACAAACAGGCGGGCACGATTATTTTGGAAACAATGCTGTGAAGAATCGCTGCAAAGTGTCCCAAGCATTCTATATTCATCAATATAAGACTCCTATATGAAATTTTGAAGCGTCACGTGTCGCGGCAGTAAATACATGGCAAAATAAAGTATGACACATGACCCGTTTTCTACCAATCAAATGACAAGATCTATGTGTGCAGGGTATACTCAAACTTTCTTCAAGAGTTTGTGAAAATATCACTTAAATAACCCGTGAAAGTTTGATGAAGTTGTATTTTTAGTGAAAATAGTATAGTAAAGTAGATGTTGCTCTACCTTAAATGCCATGTGCTCCAGGAAGTGTGCTGTTCCATTGTTTTTCTCATTTTCATATCTACTCCCAGCATCAATCCACAATCCGACCTGATGAAAAAGCAAATCATAGTGGTCAATGTTGAAAACCTTTTCAGCCACACGCAAACAATCATGAAGAGAGAGCAAAATATACATACAGGCCTGGATTTACACAGCCACTGTGGCCTCTGTTGCCCTGGGCCCCATTTCATAGAGATGCTTAAGCAGAAAATAATGCTTGAAAAGCAGAAATCAGCAGAATACCAGTCACAAGTTGTACATGTGACATGGTATTTTGGCTGGTAACCTTATTCTGGTAAGCATAATTTTGTTGTGCTTAGCAACTTTTGTGCCTAAGCAGCTCTACGAAAATGGGCCCTGGTCCTGGTGTCACTTCAAAAATTTCCCATAGCCTGAAATTTTGTTCTAATAGAAGTGCCCCATGCAAAATGAAAATGGCCTTGCTCTCTCAAGTCAAAGATGAAATTCCAGACCTGTACACCAGCAGTAGGAAAACCACAACTCTGATCCTCTTGTAGTGAATATTGGCTATGTTTAGGGGTTACATAATAAACCAATCGCGCATGACTGGTGGCTGGGCAGTACCCTACAGCCCTGCAGCAGTCCGTTGTCCACCACTTCCAAAGATAGTAGTCTATTTATAAGCTCTCTATCATCGTCTGTAAGTGCAATGAAACTCACTAACTGGACTCACCATTGTTACCAGTTTATAGGTAAGACCAGCAATTACAGCATTAAGAACAGTGATTACAACACAATCATCATCAAATGTTTATTTCCCCTCCAACCTACCAGAGGCTGAAGTAAATAACTCATACCCCAACAAAATTGAATCTTCTCTTTTGTTTCTCCTTCTCTTTTGTGTATATTTTCTGTGCTTTTATTCTGTGTAACTTTGTCAATAATTTATTGTTTTTAAAGACACTGGACACCTTTGGTAATTGTCAAAGACCAGTCTTCTCACTTGGTGTATCTCAACATATGCACAAAATAACAAACCTGTGAAAATTTGAACTCAATTGGTCGTCGAAGTTGCGAGATAATAATGGAAGAAAAAACACCCGTCACACGAAGTTGTGTGCTTTCAGATGCTTGATAAGTTGATTTCGAGACCTCATGCGTGAGGTCTCGAAATCAATTCAAATATTTTACTGAAAAATTACTTCTTTCTCAAAAACTACGTTACTTCAGAGGGAGCCGTTTCTCACAATGTTTTTATACTATTAACAGCTCTCCATTGCTTGTTACCAAGTAAGTTTTTGTGCTAACAATTTTTTGAGTAATTACCAATTGTGTCCAGTGCCTTTAACTAAATGAATGTTCTATTCTTATGTGCCAATGGAAACTAAATTTCTTTCTTTTTATGATGCGGACAATAAAATTTATAATTCTAACTCTCAGGCATGTGAGCGGGTCATGGAAAAAAACGAGGAAAAATTCTGTGTCCGGATTTTGGGCAACGCTATGAGTCTGAATAACAGGTTTTGTACTGCAGCGTAGACAAAACATTAACAGAAACATAGGCCACAATTGTTACCTGGTAACAATGTGTTGTTCGTCCTCATTTTGAAGATGTTTTTGTGGCATTCCTTAGACAGGTGTTCCACAAGCGCGATGCGTCCTAGACTGCCATTATTTATTTTTCCTTGTCCACGTGAAAGACAGTGTGCGCCTAGTCTTGGCTCAAGGTGTTGGCTTTTTGATACAGTTTTTAGTAAAGCACCCTCTCTTGGTGGAAACGGACAATGACATGGGCAAAAGTATAATGGGACAACGTGCTTAACGAAAAATGAACAACAACGGCTTTAATCAAAGACTATCGCTGAGAATTTTACCGGTCTAGCCCCCGACTTACGTGTCAAAATCAAATCGCAAATTGCTTCAAGATGACAGGTTCCCTTTCTCTGCTCTGTGCGAGTGTTGTGCAGTAAAATTACTTGCTGCTTGAGGAAAAAAAATTTAAAAACGCGGACTGGCCATTCACGGCGGAGTTGGGAAAAACGCGGAGCCCGCAAGAAAAATGCGAAATGGGAAAATAAAAAATGCGGATTTCCGCGTAAACGCGGAAGTCTCACATGCCTTCATTCTAAATCTAATTTGTCCATCCATCCACATACTTATGTCTCTCACTGTGCTCGAGTCCAGGCCTGAAATTTCATCTTGGTGAGGGCAAAGTAATTTTCATTTTGTAAAGAGCACTTTTATTGGAAATCTTTGGGAGAGTTTTGGGGAAAATTTTGAGCACAAAAACCTGGCCTCTGTGTAATTCCAAGCCTGCGAGTCTTCAACTTTTAAAAAAGTTGGCATCTATCCTTCTTGAGGAAACAAGATTTTGAAGAACGTAGAACAGTGTAGAAGAAAAACAACTTACTGTGCATGTAGGAATCCCTGAATCTTCAGAGGCAATACGGAAACCCATTGCTCAAGTTGAGGTCTTGGTTTCTGGCACATTGAGAAGAGTCTGTTGATATGCAGCTTGTGAGGAACGATGTCTACGACAGACAGTCACACTGGCTGGACGAGCCTTCAAATAAAGAGGTGAGGTCAGTTTACAGTTTTAACTGCAAATCTATGGTACATTTAAATGTTTATATATTTGTAAGTGAAACGCTAGGGTGAGACTTAGAATCTCCCCAAATAACTATTTACCTGTCAAAACATCGAGTAGTCTGAATGGTCGACATGGTCAATTGATGAAAACGAGTAATTTCGCCCACTAGCAAAGCAATGCCTACAAAGTTGCCTCTAGCAAAGTCACCCCCTCCAAATACTTTATTTCAATTCCTGAATAACTCTTTAAAGGAACATTACAGAATTGGTTAGAAAAAAACTTGTTAAATATACTTTTTGATCACAGATTTACATAAAACTTACACGGTCTAATGATGATGATAGTAGAAAACATCCCTTGAAATATTTCTGTCTGAAATGCCATATTTGATGAGAAATGAATAAACTCATTTTCCGATTGGAGTTTATCGCTCAGTGGCGTTTTATTCATTTGTTGAACCTATATGATTTCATGCAAATGTGTAATCGGTTTTTCCCTATTTTCTCGTGACCCAGATGGCCGATCGATCTCAAACTTCTACAGATTTGTCAGTTTATGTATATGGTGGATAACATAAAGTGCTTACACTGCCAGCAACTGTTTTGTTAGCAAAAAACAATTCTGTAATGTTCCTTTAACAAATTGTATAACTTAATTAGCCTAACCTTTCATTTTTAACTTGATCACTAATGTATATTAAATTTAACTTTCATTTGCTAAATGTATTGTTTTATTCATTCTATTTACACATTGTTGTTTTGAATAATTTTTCCTCCATTTTTTTTGTTGAGAAATGTTCTTAAATTTATTTAGATTTTATATTTGTTGAAATTAATAATATGAATAAAGTAACAATTTTTTTCTTCTGAAGCGCAAGTGATGATAAAATAATTAGTCATGTGCGAGTAAAAAGCATACAGCTGTGTTAACAAGCCTCTTTTTACTGCTGCCTAATGAAATTGCCTACCCCTACCCTCTGACTGCCAAGTGAGTCTAAGTTTTATTTTAGGTCTAACTCTAGGAAAGTTAAAAAGTAGTAACGTCATTTAATATAGTCAGTGAGTAATCCAGTCATTTATTTAATTTTAGTGAAGAAGGCCTCGATAAAATGTGGAGGTTGAATTCGGCACCTTTTCCAAATCGCCTACAAACCTAGCTACTGAAGTGAACCAAAACTGAGAACGTCAATACTTCGCTTTCGGTAAGGTCGAAGTATTGAGAAACGGGGCAATCATTTTACATGATTTCTATTCAAACAACCCATGTCCGGAAACTGGACAAAATGTGTGTTGACCACATTCGGGAACTTTCGTAGATAAACTTAGAGAAAAATACAATGAAGGACATTACAAAACTTGATGTAACATACGCATAAAAGGTCTTCAAACGTTTCATGCCATTTCCCTCAGAAAATTGAGAAAAATATGGGCTACATACCAGCGCTGGTGATGTCGAAATTCGTGTGAGAAGAGGTGCTGTTCTCGCCAACCAAGACGCCATTTTAACGAAGACCGGTAACTCATGAATATGCATCATGACGTCAGCAATACTATTCATTTTTATCGCCAGGCTTCATTTGGACTGCCTTGGTGACTTGTCAAATTCTTCAAAATAATTTATAATCGGGAAAAATAAAGACCGTTCATTTAAAATTCATCTTCAACAATTTCAGTGGCTTGAAGTGGAAATTAAGAGGTTAAATTTGGCTCAATGAATACTGGTTCAAACTGAATCAATAAAGAGCAAGAGTTGGTAAAACACTTCGAAAAAATCTGACACCTTTCCTCCAAGCCTTTTCAATTATAATGAACATGTGTATATAATGTGCTGTTTACCACAAAATTATCTGCGCTTATATGATAATCCACAAAGCATGTGTTTCTACTGTGCCGTAAGCGTAGAATTTTGTGGTAAGCAGTGCCATGCAGGGCCAAATTTCATACAGTTGCTTAAAGGAACATTACAAATTGGTAAGAAAAAAAACTTGTAAAAAATACTTTTGATCACAGATTTACATAAAACTTACACGGTCTAATGATGATGATAGTAGAAAACTTCTCCTGAAATATTTCTGTCTGAAATGCCATATTTGATGAGAAATGAATAAACTAATTTTACGATTGGAGTTTATCGCTCAGTGAGCGTTTTATTCATTTGTTGAACCTATATGATTTCATGCAAATGTGTAATCGGGTTTTTACTATTTTCTCGTGACCCAGATGGCCGATCGATCTCAAACTTCTACAGGTTTGTCAGTTTATGTATATGGTGGATTACATAAAGTGCTTACACTGCCAGCAACTGTTTCGTTAGCAAAAACCAATTCTGTAATGTTCCTTTAAGCCGGAAATAATTGCTAAGCAAAAACAAGCATGTATACCAGCCACAATTGGTACATGTGGAATGGTATTTTCGCTGGTGACCTTATTCTGATAAGTAACAATTGTGCTAAGCAACTTTTTGTGCTTAAGCAGGTCTATGAAATTGGGCCCAGGTTACATGTTTTGGGTAAAACTGATCAAACTAAAAGTACAAAAACAAGCTACACAAGACAAATGCACTCCATTCCACAGATTGACTGCACAAGTTTATTTTTGAAGACCACAATGTAATCAAAGTAAAAATATCCATGACAAGTCAAATAATAAAATGAGGTCAAAAAGTGACGGTAACCCTTCACATAATTCTTAATTCCTAGTACATCAGTATTTGAACTGGCCGGCAAACATGTCTCTAAACGAAGACTTAGGCCTATTTCTCTGATGAAATTTGCTTGTGGGCCTGTGTTTCCCCCTTATTCTAGGCCCAGGACCTTTAACCAGATGTTAAAACTTAGGAGGTTTGAAGACTCTGTACATCACCAGAAAGACAACTACTGACAGATTTGGGCACAATGTGGACAATTTCTTTCTCCCTTCGGTGACTGCTCAACTTCTTCAGAAATATTTGAGAAAAACCTGAAATCAGGAAATACCCTGAGAAACCACATACCTGCTATTCCACAACCAAGAACAATGAGCAACTCTGGCCAGTAAAACATGCTTGAAATCATTTAAATGCAAAATAAGTTTTACTTGGTAATACCTTTTTTTAGTAATTAACTGTCACTGTTAAATGTTTATGTGGTTATTGTCATTATCTCTTCAAGATCATTACGTATAAATTTTGTAACAAACTTTTTATGAAATCCGGCCGCAGTTCATCTGTTGATTACGATGGTCGAATATCAAGAAACCTTTTCAAATCAAATCAAATCAAAATATCATCCAGCACGACGCTTCACCACAATTGCATTGACGTTTGGGGAGAAATGTATAGCCGTATGGACAATGCAGTCCACTCTTGTTATGACAAGGTCACTGGGTCTGGCCAAATTACCTCTTTATTAAAACAGGAATGCTGTTATAAGAGGACAGAAAAACAAAGAAACAAAAAGCAAAAAAAGAAAGATTTTGGACTTCAGAATGTATTCTTTATAAGCAGAACCTCTTTAAAGGTAGTGGATACTTTTGGTAATTACTCAAGAAATACCCTACCATTGGTAAGGAGCAACTGGGAGCTGCTGGTGATAGTCTAAAACAATGTGAGAAACGACTATTATTTATTTTATGAAAGCACACAATTCTATGCAACAAGGGTGTTTTTTTCTTTCATTATTTTCTTGCAACTTTGATGACCCATTGAGCCCAATTTTTCACACGTTCGTTATTTTAAGCATATTTTGGAATACACCAAGTGAGGATACTTGTCTTTGACAATAACCAAAAGTATACCCTGCCTTTAAAACAGTGCTCTTTATAGAGGATTGACCGTACTAGTATTGGGGCTGCGTGTAAACAAACCAAAAATACTTGAAACACTTCTGAAGTGTCTTTTTTTCTTTCTTTTTTTAATCAGTGTAAAAGTAAAAGTAACATGGACAGTTACAAGTTTACGAAGAACTTTAAATGTGAAAACAAGGGTCTTTAAAAAGTATAGGCTTGCATTCGGTTCTCCCCAAATTACACTGTAGCCATTAATTTGTTTTTTATTTAAGGGGAGTGGGAAACTTAAATTAATCAGTGAATCGTACATCTCACCTGCAGTATTCCCCTCCCCATTAGTAAAAAGAAAAAAGAAAACAACATAATAAATTAAAACACTAATGAGAGTGGAGTTTAGTGAATATTGATAGGGCCCAATCCCCATTTGGTAGAGATAAAGTTTTGTAAATGGAAACATTTGTACACTCATCAAACCGATAATTTCTTTTTTTAAATTGCAGAGATAAAGAACATTTGTTTTTTTACTTATTGATTTTCTTTTTACAACAACGTTCATGAAAGGGAGGACTGTAATGACCCAATACACCTGGGCCCAATTTCATAAAGCTGCTTAAGCATAAGAAGTAGCTAAGCACAATAAAATTATGCTTACCAGAGTAAGGTTACCAGCCAAATTACTATGTCACATGTACAATATATGACTGGTATCCTGCTTATTTTTGCTAAGCAGAACATTGTTAAGCAGTGTTTGCTGCTTAAGCAGCTCTATGAAATCGGGCCCATGTCAATTGACGGTGAATCTTGCTTGGGCCACTTTGGATTAGGTTTCCCCATGTGTTACTGTTCAGTTTGTATTTTAAGTGATGAGCAGGCAGTTTGACGTGCAACACGACTTTAAATGAATTTTGACGCATCTTTTAAAGATGAGAGCACAGAGGAAATAAGAATTAAATCTCAGGCTGACTGGAACCAATTGTCCATGTTATGCCATCCCTTTAAAGGCAGTGGATACTTTTGGTAATTTCTCAAGAAATACATGTATCATCAAATCTTACTTGGTAAGGAGCACCTGAGAGCTGCTGATAGTATAAAACATTGTGAGAAACGACTCCCTCTAAAGTAATGTAGTTTTTGAGGTACTATCTCACTAAAATATTTGAATCTGAGAAAGGCTTCAGGTATAAAGCCTTTCTCAGGCATTTGAAAGCACACAATATACTGCAACTTCAATGACCAATTGAGCCCAAATTTTCACAAGTTTGTTATATTATGCATATTTTCAGACACACCAAGTGAGGATACTAGTCTTTGACAACTACCAAAAGTATATCCTGCCTTTAATTAACTAAACCCTAACCCTCCTGGGTCCTCCAAAATTCTTTTTCATGAATTGGAGGCTTGTGGCGGATTGAGGACTGCAGGCCCAAAGAACAATGGCTTTCCAATCCAATTGAAGTCCAAACATGTCGGTGTGAAGTGCCATAGGAGTGGGGGATAGTGGAGGACTGGGGTCACCTGTCCACAAGTGGACTGAGGGGGTAATGTTTTAGGCACTGAGGTACCGGTAGTTATGACTATTGTCCGATTTCATTTGCCTCCGTAGAAACGGACGCTGATTCCGCTTTGAGATGACTTGCGTTCCGTAGCGACTTCCATGCTATCATCTTATGGCGTTTAGCTGCCGACATTGAGTCTCCGGAAGACTTTCCGAAAGTATACAGCGATGAGACCAGAGCACCATCGGACTCTAGGCTCTCAAAGTTTGTCACAAAGGACTTGATTGCACCTCTGTACATCCCAGGATCACTCTTCATCTTCTGGTTGAGGGCATCAAACATCCTCTTGAGTCTTTGATCCAGAGGCAAATGTGACGTCTTTTCTTGGAGGTAAGGTAAACACTGTTTCTGTTGCGGGTCAACTGGTGCGAGTTCATAGGAATGATCTTTATGATCTTGCACAGTCTGTGACACATCCTGACTTGGCTTCTGAAGAGTCTGAAGTTCGTAGCAGCGGCCATGATTTCTTGAGCTACTGCGATCTCCACAGATTCCCCTGCAACAGGTGTCACAGACATGGGAACTTCCTCTGCTTCTAATGCAACAGGTGTTACAGGTGGGGGACATTCCTCTGCAGGTTCTAATGCAACATGTTTCAGAGGTGGGGGACATTCCTCGACAGGCTCAACCTTGAGCATGGGTTTTCCTAGTTGAAAAAACAAGGATAGTTATAAAATCTATGTAAAGTCAATCTATTGCAAGTGAACTATGAACCTGGAGATGAAGTATTCAAATCTGAAGATATGCCCTTTTCAATACAAGTGCAATGCATACTGCAGGTGTGGCAGGAGATTCTTTCCCCCATATGGGGAATTACGTAGGAATTTCATCGGATAGTGCCCTCTTTCTAATCAACTTCCTTCAGTCCATGTTAATTTACAATATATGCGGAACACACACACTGGGGGACAAAATCCCCTATGAAACTGGCCCCACCCCCTGTCCACTAAAAATCATATTTCTAACTCATTTATTCTGAAAGGTTTCTTATTGTAGTTTTGATCAGTACAGGTATTTGGCACAAGGTATTTTATAAATTTAACTCCATAATGTTGATTTCAGTACCATTACATACCACACTCTGATGCAATGACTCCAAACATGTTCTTCTGCTCTGGTGGTATCTGTGTGCCTAAATACCCCGAGAGTTTGAATTTCTTGATGACAGCATGCTGGTGTTTGCACGGGCCACCTTTCATTCCCAGCGGGCACGTACATGTTCCAATGTCCATGTTGATCAGGTGTTCTTGCTGATCAGATAGACTTGGCACAGTGTAGTGAGAGTTATCAACCTGGTAAAATTAAAATTTCGCAATCTTTGTGTTTAGCCCAGTTCATACTTATACCAATAATGATTAATAATAATAATAATTGAGATCTTTGGCTACGAGACATAGCAGGACTCAAGAAGTTACCGGCAAAAAAGAATATGATCCTTCTTTTGCATGCTGTGATAAAATGAAGTAATAACAATAATTAATGGTACTAGCTGCTTGCTGCCACAAGGGGCATTATGGTACAAGCCACTTGCAATTCTATGGCATTTGGTACAAGCCACTTGCAACCGCTATGGGCATTTTGGTACAAGCCACTTGCAATTGCTATGGGCATTTTGGTACAAGCCACTTGCAACCGCTATGGGCATTTTGGTACAAGCCACTTGCAATTGCTATGGGCATTTTGGTACAAAGCCACTTGCAACCGCTATGGGCATTTTGGTACAAGCCATTTGCATTTTGGTACAAGCCACTTGCAACTGCTATGGGCATTTTGATACAAGCCATTTGCAACCCTATGGGCATTTTGATACAAGCCATTTGCAACCCTATGGGCATTTTGTACAAGCCATTTGCAACTGCTATGGCATTTTGGTACAAGCCATTTGCAACTGCTATGGGCATTTTGGTACAAGCCATTTGCAACTGCTATCGGCATTTTGGTACAAGCCATTTGCAACTGCTATGGGCATTTTGGTACAAGCCATTTGCAACCCTATGGGCATTTTGGTACAAACCACTTGCAACCGCTATGGGCATTTTGTACAAGCCATTTGCAACTGCTATGGGCATTTTGGTACAAGCCATTTGCAACTGCTATGGGCATTTTGGTACAAGCCATTTGCAACGCTATGGGATTTTGGTACAAGCCATTTGCATTTTGGTACAAGCCACTTGCAACTGCTATGGGCATTTTGATACAAGCCATTTGAAAACCACTATGGGTCATTTTGGTACAAGCCACTGCACTCCTATGGCATTTTGGTACAAGCCACTTGCAACCGCTATGGGCATTTTAGTACAAGCCATTTGCAACCGCTATGGGCATTTTGATACAAGCCATTTGACAACCGCTATGGGCATTTTGGTACAAGCCATTTGCAACTGCTATGGGCATTTTGGTACAAGCCATTTGCAACTGCTATGGGCATTTTGGTACAAGCCACTGCAACTCCTATGGGCATTTTGGTAAGCCATTGCAACCTATGAGGATTGTCTTACAGGGTTAAAGTCTACATTGTAAAAATACCTGCACTATAGCTTTGCAGTTCAAGTCCCGTCCTTGAGGTACGTATTTCGAATTCAGTATGCACGTTACTCTTTTGTTAGAGACCTCAATCAGACGACGCTTATAGACCATATCAAACCGTTTCAAGAGAAATTCCACTGCCTGGCTTAGAGTGTAGTTCTTCAGTTTATACAGGATCTTGTCCTTAAAGACATGCATCGCAGCCTTGGATACTTCAAGTGTGATCTCCGGAAGTACTAGTAGTCGATCGTAGCAACACGTGTCCCACCCAATCCTTCTCTTAAACACTTCAGCTAAATGCACTTGGAACCCGGTCAACTGCTTCAGGGAGTCATCACTCTGGGCGGCCATATACCTCTCCTCTAGCTCCATTTGGGAGCTACTGGTCACCATGGCCGTTGTGACGGCCAGTAAAGCCGGCCTGTCGTTCGGGAGGATTTTGTTGGCGTCATTCCACAGCCATTTCCAAGTGGACTGCAACAACGGGAACTCACAGAGCATGAACTCGGTCATCGGATACACAGCATGGAGTGCATGCTGCAGTGACAGACAGTCACTCATGATAGCCACCTCCGGGCCGTGAGCGCCCCGCCCACCAAACGCACAGTCCGGTAGCTGCGTCTTAAGAAGTTCAAGTCCGGCGGTGAGAGTCGACTCCTTCTCCGAAGACGTGATGATCACGCCCAGTGGCAACCCACCGGCCGTCGAGTGCGCTAGAAACACATACAGGTAACACTTGGTTTCCTCTTTGTTAACCGAGGAATCGATAAAGAGCACTTGACCGCAGAGGTCCAGGTGAGTGTGTACTCTCTTGATTAGCGGTGTGCAGATGGATATGACCACTTCACCGTCCTTAGTCTGTTGCATCTTGGCGCATTCATCTGTGCATTCCTCATTGTAGGAGGCGAGTATTGCTTCCAGATTGACGTAGATGTCTTCTCCCGAGGTACCTTTATTAGCTTGCTTAGCTAATCTGTAGTACAGCCTATAACAAGCATGGACAATCAAAACTTTGTGTAAGTAACTCAGATTTTTTTTTCTTCACAAGACCAGGGCCCAATTTTATAGAGCTGCTTAAGCACAAAAAAGTAGCTAAGCACAACAGCATTATGCTTACCAGAAAAAGGTTAGCACCCAAAAATACCATTCCAGATGTACCGTCTGTGACTGGTATCCTGCTTACTTTTGCTAAGCAAAAAACCATTAAGCAATGTTTGCTGCTTCAGCAGCTCTAGGAAATTGGGCCAAGAATTTAAATGAGCCCCCCCCCAAAAAATAAAAATCCTACACAGTTTAATTTGAACTGTTTTAACTTGAAAAACACTGAGAAAAATTTATCTTTATGTATTATGGGTAAGAATTCTTCAATACTCAACAGAACTGAAAGTTTTTATAATGAAAATCAATATTAGAACAAAAACACAAGACCACCGGACTTGTCCATTCGTGAGTTTACTGGCCCGAGGCTAAAATCACTGACCTCTGGACTGTGGTCCAGTGTAAATTTTGAGCCCTACTTGTGTACTTGGTGTCAGCGCAATCCTCACTGGGTTGTTTCTCCACCAAGCAAAGTATTAAATTCTACTCCACTGAATTGTCAAGAGCTGTTTCTTATATTGAAATTATGTCCTTTCACATCGTTTTAATATGTGTGATAATCTAGAAAAATACTTTTGCTTTGGTTTTTAACTTTAACATCTATTATTGAAAGCAAATCACTTATTCTTTTATTAAGGTCAGGTCATGTTCAATCACCTCTAACGTTTAGACATGGCCACATGATTTCCTATCGACCAATCAGATTGTATAAACCGTCCAATGTATTAATGAATGGTCGCAAGGTTTTTGCCAGAATTTGGTAAAAGGGTGTCCAAATTTGCTGGAAAATTAAAAACTTGTCCAAATTGTTCACTTACAGTACATTTGCATGTAAATGACAGTTAAAACAGGGTGTCCAAATTTAAAACAGGGTGTCCAAATTTAAAACAAGGTGTCTTAAAAATAAATATACCCAGACACCCCTCAGGCTAACACTATGAATGGCTGGTCAACTGACTGGCAGATCTGATGGAGAATAAGGGTGTTCCATGGTAACTGACAGACCAAGAAGATAAGATGACAAGCGTCAGACAAACCTGTAGCAATAATTCAGATCTGGACACACTGATCTGTCTCCCAAGACGTGGTTGTAATCCTCAGCGAATTCCTCTCGTAGATTATGCTTGAGAATCTCCAGAGCTGTTGACGGGGTGTGTCCTTTCTGATACAACTCCTTCAGGTTTTCCGTAGTCTCTTTCGAAACATCCCTCTTCCTCAGAGAGGCTGAGCTGAGTAGATCATGATTGTGCTCATTCCGAAGGTTGATAATAAACATGAAGCCTTTCTTATTGTGCTCATCTCGTGATCTGAAATAAAACAATTGAACATAAAAATGTTCTTTATCACAAAGGAAAAAGAAGAAGAACAAATATCTATAAATGTAAATGTTGTTACTTGGTGTAATCATGGAGCAATAGTGTAATACAAACAACTGCACTGTGCACAAGGCATTACCTTTGATGCACAACAAACACCTGGATTCCCTGCCTATGAGACCTAATCTAGCTGCACTAACCTGGACTTACGACTGCGAGTAATTTGGGATCTCTTGACAACCAGATACATCCTGGCAGGACACTGTGTGTCTTTTCCAATTTTCTTTCTAGTTGTCCCTGCTTTAGGCCGAGAGAAGTGCTGGCAGCGTAGATCCACCTACATGCAAGGTATTACATGACAAAAACATTCATTGTAGGCAATGAAGAAGAGCAGAGTATACTGCTCGAAACGTTGAGACCAAACCGGCTCTTTTCAGAGCCAAACTCAAACAAAAGAGTTCATATTACATGGTTGTACACGCAAGTTTACTATTTATTTATTTATAGTTACCTCTTATTCATTGTACATGTAGGCCTTTGTGTTTAGGGATAATTTTGGAACCGGGTACCCGTTTGGGGCAACCATTTTGTTCTCGGGTATCCGTAAATGGACCCCAAGAAACAAAACATAGAGTTAACAAATATAGTCGTTCTTGTTGTTTCATTTCAATGTTCATTTCACGTCCAAAATATATAAGAGAACATAAACAATATATTTTGTTTTCGTTTTTAAGGTACATCTGAGATGTTTTTTTTTAATGTTTTAAAAGTCTTTCAATTTATTTTGGTGAACGGTTTCGGTCAGTGATTTTTGAAAGTTATTTTGATAGTGTTACATGGAAATATTCACAGAAATTTTTGAGTAATGGAACCGATAAAATGGAACTGGGTATATTGACATCAGCATTCGGTTACCCTATTATCCGGCACAGGTTATTATATAAACATAACTGTATGGCATGACTGAAAACAGAAAACTAGAATTTAACCCTCTTGCTGTCTGACCATTCAATACCATTCAAGTGGTTTTGAATGATAGATAAACCCGTATGTACACGTATGCCAGCCTGAAATATGATACCATGAGGGAATGCATGTACACAGTACACAGTTAGTTCTGTGCAGTTGTGCCACCGTACACAACCTTGGCAGTCGAATGGTTTCAAATGGCTGGTCAACTCACTGGAAAATGTTGCCAAGAGTCACTGACAGTACGAGGGTTAAATTTATATGAACATTAACCCCATCTCCCTGAGTGTTTTACAAGGATCCTACCTCATTCTAACAAACCCCAACATGACCCCACATCCTGATTCCAAAGCTGAGCATGACCAGTTTACTGAATTTTGAAGACTTGGGAATTGTTGGGGTTAACCCTTACCCTCATTAGGGTCCCTCTACATACCCTGCCAAGTACGACAGAATGCAACTCCGTTGAAATAAGAATCATGCCAAATGCAACAAAATGCAACAAGGGATTTTGTTGCATTGTGCAGGCATGTTAAGTTGTGTTCGGACTGAGCAAGGGTGTTTGCCCTGCTAGATGCAACAGTATGCACATAAGGGTTGTGCTGACTTGGATAATACATACTGTATGTGGCACCATGAACTGTGCCAATTGCAACAAAATACAACACCAAGATATGAAGTCACTTGACTGCCAAATGCAACAAATTCAGTCAAAGAATGAGATCTCAGTTGACTGCCAAATGCAACAGATTACAACAACTATTACTATTTGGTGCGTATTGTTGCATTTAGAATGGTTAGGGATTTTTATCCCCAAATGAATGTAAACTAGAGCTGCCAACATTTGCAGCTTGCAATCAGGGAGATTTTGTATTTAACAATCAGGGAGATATTTACATTCAACATAACAGGGAAAAAGTTTCCATAATCAGGGAGATTTTCATATTTGCAGCATTCCCCTTTGACAGTGGTCCGCTGGCCAAATGCCAGTTAAAACACATGAGGACCAGTCAGAATTCTCTCCAAGTGGTCCGGCTGGCTAGAACTATTGACGAGTGAAAAAGCTAACAAACAACTGAAATGACAAGCTAACCGGTCCTGGGCCCAATTTCATAGAGCTGCTAAGCACAACAATTTGCTTAGCATGAAATTTCTTCATTGATAAAAACAGGGTTACCAACCAAATTTCCATGTGTTGCATATTGCTTGTTACTGGTATTCAGCTGTTGTTTGCTTATCCTGAAAATCACGTGGAAATTTTGTTGGTAATCCTGATTTTATCAATGAAGAAATTTCATGCTAAGCAAATTGTTGTGCTTAGCAGCTCTATGAAATTGGGCCCGGCTGGCCAGTCACTAAAAAAAAGTTAAGGGCAAACCCTGATTTGTAAATCAGAACATGGAAAGATTGGTTTATTTTCAGGAAACTTTCTGCAGAATCAGGGGATAGTTGGCAGCTCTGGTACCACTCGAGTCCATTTTCCCCCAAAACAAAAGATGCCTTGACCATACCCTGTAAGAGTTGAACCGTCCAGCCTCTGGATAAGTCTTGAGTTTACGCCAGGTCATGAACGATGCATCTTGGAATGCCTGTAGCCATTTATTAGCCTCAGTCTCAGTTGTTAGTTTCATTCGAAGGATACACTTAAAGTTCTTTCCCTCCAGTGAGTCGTGGGAGCAAAGGTTGTGGACGAAGCTACGTGGGAGAATCTTCTGCAAATTTTACAAACAGCAACACAGAATTGTTAGCCCTCCTACGAGTACTCTTTTTCACATTTTTCCAGAGAGTTGGCTGACCATTTGAAACCCTTAGCACACTGTAAAGCTTCAAGGATTGAAATTGACTGTCGGAGAGGACACATAGAATACATGGGTTGCTTTCTTGGAAGTCTAAAACAATTAGAAAAAATGTAATTTTCAGTGCCGGGAGAGAAGGAAAAGAAAAAAACTACCTACCTATCCTATTTTTCTGGCCTGTTACACTGTTTGAATGGGATCTGGATTACGGTAAGAATTACCGCTTTTTAACGATTTTAAATTTGCGGAGTGGATTTTCTGGACCCTTGCAATGCTCAATGAGGTACAAGGAAAACGTAGAGCCAATTTTTGCGGATCTGGTTTCAAAAGAGAACTCCAGGTGCAGAAAGCGTGAATGGCAAAAAGTTTTGTTTAGGATTTTGTACATGTAGCTCTATGATGAAGTTCATGGAGACGATAGGGATCGAACCTCATAATTCTAGGAGTAGTAATAAGCCATCTAGTTCAAGGAGAAGAATTGTTTATTTTGATTTGAACCATGGTGGTAGTTCCTCCATGTTTGAACATACATTGCATTGCCGTCTGTCCAGTCAGTGTCTGTGACTCAGTACTCAAACTTTATGCACCTTCCAGACGTAGACGGGTGCAAAAGTTCCTGTGCAGTCGCAGCGCGCAATGCTTACTGAGTTCAAGACAATTAATCTGCCCTTGACAGATGGCGCAATTTAATATAACAATGATTTAAAATCTTAAATTTGATATATATATTATATCTGTCATTTAAAGACACTGACACTATTGGTAATTCAAAGACTTTCTCACTGTGTATCTAAATGAAATAACAACCTTGAGCTATTGGTCGTCGAAGTTGCGAGATAACTAGAAGAAAACACCTTGTCAATGAAGTTGTGCTTAGATGTTGATTTCAGACCTCAAATCTAATCTAGTCTCAATCAAATTGTGAATTACTTCTTCTCGAAACTATGTCACTTGAGGAAGCGTTTCTCAAATGTTTTATACTGCACCTCTCCATTACTCGTTACAATAAGGTTTTTGCTAATAATTATTTGAGTATTACCAATTGTCCACTGCTTTAAAAAGTAATTTCATGATTTTAAAGTTTATAACATGATTACGACATGCACAGACACTATCAATATGTTTGGGATGGAGTAATATCACACTCTCGAAAATTTTTACAATTTGAATGGTTGTTAAGCATGGTGGGTGGACCAAAAACCTCCATGAGACAGGGCTTGAATGAAGCTGAGGTGTGCAGAATGGAAACAGTAAGTGAGATGGAAACCAGTCATCTCGCCCCCGCAATCCCGCCAGCAAAGTCGCCCCTCACAAGTCGCCCCCTAGAAAGTCGCCCCCCAGCAAATCGCCCCCTCACAATGTCGCCCCCTACAAAGTCGCCCCCGCCAAAGTCGCCCCCGACTAAGTTGCCCCCTAACAAATCGCCCCTCGACAGTGCCCCCTTGGTATTTGCGTGAAAGTACGCAAGCGCGGCGGTCCAGCATGCAGCGCCAAAAATAGGAGCATGCAGTACAGAATTGTGATGGAGCATGTAGAAGTTAAAGTGTAAAATTAACATTCATGTGTTTTTAATAATTTTCAAATAACAAAAAAATGCATGGGGGGGGGGGGGCGACTGTGCCGGGGGTGAATTTGTTAGGGGGCGACTTTGTCGGGGGCGACTTGGCGGGGGCGACTTTGGTAGGGGGCGACATTGCGAGGGGGGAGTTTGTACCTGGAGGGGGCGAGCTTGTAGGGGGCGACTTAGCAGGGGCGACTTTGCAGGGGGCGACTTTGCCGGGGGGCGAGATGACTGGCAATCAGTGAGACCCGTGGACTGCACTTGCAGTGCTAGTGGCAATACATGTGAAAACTGGAAACACTGATGATTGATGGATTGATGCGGGTTGGGAATTGGGAACTTTTTAAGTTGTTGCCAATCATGACTATCGATCACCTCACCTTCAACTGAATAAGCATTGCCTCTTGGTCTTCTACTGGCCCTGACGGACTGCAGATAGTGCATAGTTCCACAGGCATTTTGCTTCACACACAACTAGAGATTTACGCATTCGTGACAAGACTGTAAAAATTCAAAACATTCTCGCAGCCGAGAACCGCCTTTTGTTGATGAAGAAGAGAAGGAATGAAGATGTTCACGAAATTAGCTTGTTCTCAGGGTAAAACATACGCACCATGCTTGCAGAAAACATGTACTTTTATTTGGAACGAGGATGAAACAAACTGGATTTGGTACCTGTACTCAAATAATAGTGTATGCTGGGACAAAGTGTTTTGGCACCAGTTTATTCAGCAAGCGCTTGACACGACGTACCTGCAACATTCATCTAATCTATTTTGGCTTCATTTCCACCGAAATCAGATCGTTCGGACAGAGAAGTTTGCAGTAAATTTGTGCGGAAGGGTAATCGGCTTTTATATTTTGTTTCTTCATGTAAGCATGATAAACAGTGACATAGAATTTGTTTTTTTAGCAGTTGCACAGTTGAACCTGGCTTATATATTAATATAATATTATTAAAAAATGATAAATTAATATCATGAATGAATATTTTATTAATAATAATATATTATTAACTTAATAATAATAATTGACTATCATATTTGAATGTCATCTACATCAACGCTGGTACTCAGCAAAGTCCACACACCTAGTATAGTGTGTGTGTGAAAACAGGTGGAAAGTTGTGCTTGTTAATGTTAATGTTATTGTAGCGTTACTTCACTTGTTGTACCACAGGACCTACTCCTAGAATTATGAGGTTCCATGAACCTCAGAGAGGTCCATGTACAAACTACAATACAAAACTTTTTTTCATTTACGTTTCTGCACCTGGAGTTCTCATTTGAAATCGGATCTCGCCAAAATTAGGCTCTACGTGTTCCTTGGAATCTCATTGAGCGTTGCATGGGTCAAGAAAATCCACTCCGCAAATTTAAAATTGTTAAAAAGCAATAAATTCTTACCGTCATTCCCAGTCCTCTTCAAACAGTGTGAGTGTTATAACAAATATGGCGCTTGCTGCGCTCGCAAAGGTCTACCGAACAAACTGGTACTCCGCGCGCAGCAACGCTGGTCCCGGCAACTGTAGGTTGGTTTTGTACACACATCATGTGACTCCAGCGCCATATTTGTTATAACACTCACACTGTTTGAAGAGTACTGGGAATGACGGTAAGAATTTATTGCTTTTTAACAATTTTAAATTTGCGGAGTGGATTTTCTTGATCCATGCAATGCTCAATGAGATTCCAAGGAACACGTAGAGCCTAATTTTGGCGAGATCCGATTTCAAATGAGAACTCCAGGTGCAGAAATGTAAATGAAAAAAAGTTTTGTATTGTAGTTTGTACATGGACCTCTATGAGGTTCATGGAACCTCATAATTCTAGGAGTACACAGGACCTACCTACACTGCATGCTACAGATACATAGCCCACCTTTTCGGGCTGTTGTTAGTGTTTGGCTCTCTTCAGTTTTATTCATCGGTCTTATTAATATATTTTATAACACTCACCATTACAGCACGCGAAGTGTTTCAAAATACCAGCAATAATGAGCAAGTCACACCACTTTGATTGCAAATTTCTGTAATGGTGAGTGTTATAAGACCTATGTTAAAAGAGAGTCATAACAGCCCAACAAGGTGGGCTAGACTTAGACCTAGTCTACTGGGGCGCTGTACTCCTTTTTCGAAAATGTTGACGTTATCGTTCGTACTAGCGCCCCAGGAACTTATTGTACGTAACTACATCAATCTTCATTTTAGCGATCACGCTATCAGCAGGATCCCGCGTGCCCTGCCTCAACCCTGAAACCATGCGGTTGAGGCAGGGTACCTGTCAAATTTTAGACGGGCGTCCTGCCTCAACTGTGACAACAATGCCGTTGAGGGAGGTAGGGCATCCGTCTAATTGATGGGTACCCTACCTCCCTCAACAGTGTGGTTTCACGGTTGAGACGGGGCACCCGGTAAAATGAAGATTGATGTAGTTACGTACAATAAGTTCCTGGAGCGCTAGTACGACCGATAACGTCAACATTTTCGAAAAAGGAGTACAGCGCCCCAGTAACTGGGTCTAGACTAGACTATACCTGATACAGTGACTTGAGTGACAGTGTACGTAAACGTAGTGTATGGTGTTACTCATGTTTGCCCCTTTTTTGTAACAAGCATAAATCTAGCCTCATATTCATAAACAAATAGTAAAATGCTGCCAGTATACTGGACTCCCTCCTCTTCTTGGCCCTAAGCCCCCATTGAGTTGACATAGCATCAGGTGGTGAAATAATTATTTTAATAGAGCAGACCCACGTTTTTTTTTGCCAAGATTTCCCCTGGTTCAGTTCAGTTGTCACTATTGGAGTATTGCTATTGGTATTGCGCTATGGTAATACCATTGCGTAATACCAATGGCAATAGTGGAGAGCACATGTAAACAAAAGTGTGCAAGCTCGTTTTGGTGTAATTTATGAAAATCTCCTAGCTGGCAAATCACTTGGGATTGTCGACGCCATGATGTTGCTAGGTAGGAGGCAGATATGTGTCACGAAGCCCAATTCCTCGCTTTTTTCTATGGCACAACCATGCACGTTTATTACTTGGTTGGGTTCTTCCATGGTGAATGGGGGGGGGGAGTGTTCATCACCCTACCCCTATACACCTAACCCTTCCCCTAACCCTACCCCACCCTAACCCACCCTAACCCTACCCCTAACCCTACCCCTCCCTACCCCTCCACCCCCCCTCTACCCCTACCCCTACACCCTAACCCCTACCCTACCACCCTACACCCTCCCAACCCAACCCTCCACCCTCACACCCCTCACCCCTCCTATCCAGTCACCCTGACCGTCTCGTGGTTGGCTTCATACGTATGAAGCCACACAACCGTGGTTGTGCGTGGTTGTGGCTTCATAAGTATGAAGCCACACAACCACGCCATTGTAACGTGCATGTTGTGGCTCGGAATTGGGCTTCATACGTCGGTTCGTATATACATCTCTAGGCAGGGGGCAACTTTGCAGGGGATGACTTTGTAGGCGGCCATTTTGCTGGGGAGGCGAAATGACTGGTTGCTATTTTGGAATCCAGTCATCTCGCCCACCAGGAAAGTTGCCTGCTAGCAAAGTCAACCCCTGCAAAGTTGCCCACTCCATGTACTTCCCACACCATGTTTATTCCTGAGTAACTAAAAACATCAATAATTTTTTTTGTTTATTAATAAAAATCCTTCCCACACCATGTTTATTCCTGAGTAACTAAAAACATAAATCATTTTTTTTGTTTATTAATAAACATCCTAAACCGTGAAATATCGAAAGACATAGTGCCGTAAGTAAAAGATGTTCTTGAATGTAATTTTTTTATATTGCTTTTCTTTTTCCAGAAACTGAGAACTGAACTGACAATGGCTTCTAAACTTGTAGAATGGCTGACAGCGTTTGTATTATTTGCAAGTATATGGAGTGCCTTCGTCTTTGATATGGTTCCTATTGACTTAGATCCCAGAATAAAAGAAATTATTCTTCCTGTGAGTATTATCTCTCTTTCGTGAGACAAGTTAACACCTTTCTTTACCAAAGGTGAATTTAGTCAACTGTACTCGTACTCGTACCATCTGTTCCTTGCAATAGGTGACTTAAAGACACTGGACACCTTTGGTAATACACCGATCCAGTAGGCCACGCCCACCATAGCAACGACCAAACGTGTTGCATGTCCCCCCCGTCCGCCGTGCACGTTGTTGGCGGCAAAATGGCAGTATAGTGTCGGTTCTTAAATCCCGCATTGTGATTGGTCAATTTGTCATGGGGCGTGGCCTACTGGATCGGTGTATTGTCAAAGACCAGTCTTCTCACTTGGTGTATCTCAACAATGCACAAAATAACAAACCTGTGAAAATTTGAACTCAATTGGTTCGTCGAAGTTAATAATGGAAGATAATAATGGAAGAAAAAACACCCTTGTCACACGAAGTTGTGTGCTTTCAGATGATTCACGCGTGAGGTCTCAAAATCAATTCAAATAATTACTTCTCTCTCAAAAACTACGCTACTTCAGAGGGAGCCGTTTCTCACAATGTTTCATACTATCAACAGCTCTCCATTGCTCGTTACCAAATAAGTTTTTATGCTAACAATTATTTTGAGTAATTACCAATAGTGTCCAGTGCCTTTAAGTCAACCAAGATCACGCACTAAGAAGCACTCCAAACTGGGTACAAAGGCAAATCATTTTTATAAAGCTGTAGTTGTGTCCATGTTCATCCACCATGGCCAAGCTTACTAAGGTTGGAATGGAAACTATGTTGCTCGTAGCAAGATATCCTTTCGAAAGGATAGGATATTCTTACTCTTAGAAAGATTAGGATCGGATCTTTTAAACGCACAGAGGATGGTGAAATGAAATAAGATTGCTACTATGCAATACTTAAAAAATGGAGTGGAATGATCCAAAACGAACGCTTATGAAGTGCCACAATTTGCTGTTATGTGAAAAAAAATGTGTTTTAGTTTTCAAATGAAACTTAGGCAAGAAAGATTAAGAGTCTGGTTATTCAGTATTTATTGAAAGATCTCTTTAACTTTTGTTTTGCATGTGAAGAAATTTGTTAGTTTGCACTAGAATAGAATTTGTAAAATTGGCTTCTGAACACATTGGTTCTGTTGTTCTGAGTGGTCAAACAGTTTGGTCACCGTCAGTTTTTTCGTCAAAACAATCTGGGAACGAGAGGGTTAAAAACGAGATATTACACCTCAATATTTGCTTGAAGAGGGGCTCCAAGGTCAAATTTAGTTTTGGGATCCACTTATTTTACAAAAAATAGACTCATTATGAAAGTTGGAAAAAAACTGAACAAGTCTCTAACCTTAAAGGAACATTACAGAATTGGTTTTTGCTAACAAAACAGTTGCTGGCAGTGTAATCACTTTATGTAATCCACCATATACATAAACTGACAAACCTGTAGAAGTTTGAGATCGATCGGCCATCTGGGTCACAAGAAAATAGTGAAAACCCGATTACACATTTGCATGAAATCATATAGGTTCAACAAATGAATAAAACGCTCACTGAGCGATAAACTCCAATCGGAAAATTAGTTTATTCATTTCTCATCAAATATGGCATTTCAGACAGAAATATTTCAGGGGATGTTTTCTACTATCATCATCATTAGACCGTGTAAGTTTTATGTAAATCTGTGATCAAAAGTATTTTTTACAAGTTTTTTCCTTACCAATTCTGTAATGTTCCTTTAAGGTTAAAATGGTATAAAAGGCCACTATGTTACCCTTTAAGTGCAATTTTTGCATTATCCATAAACCTTGGATGTTGTCACATTTCAAATATAAGGGCTTTACAATTTTTTGTAAAGAAATTTGTTAGTTGATTTCTGAATTGTGATGATATTCAATCACAACGGCATTGAGTTTGACCTTTTTGACTGGCGCAAAAATTCCCCTTTGGAAAGTTTTGCAATTGTTTCTGATGGTGACTTCTTGTTTTCGAATTTCGCTCGAAAAGACCACAAGTAAAATGGCTTTTTACACCATTTTAATGTAAGGTTGAGACTTGTAATCTTTACCCCAATTTCATGAGGTCTATCTAATTGAAAATAAGTGCATCGCAAAACTGAATTTGACCTCGAAGCCCCTCTTCAAGTTTTGTTTGTTTAAACAACCTGGTTTTGTTTGTGAATTATTATTTGATAGTGAATGTATACCTTCTTTTTACGCTGAGATGGGTTACTTGAACTTCTTCAAACAAAAATTAGATAAATCATACAGTGCAACACTAAACAGACAAGAATAACCCAATGCATACATTTCATAAATGCACATGTTTTTTCGTTGTCTTGTTAATTTAATAAGTGACATTTTTATTTAATTGATGACAATTTTTTGTTTATATTCACAGCTGCCAGTCTATTTGGTGATAGTGTTTGGGGTAAGCTGAAATCTTGTAAATTATTAAAAAAATGTAGGTAAACATCACACACTGTGGATGAGCTAAAACATTTATACATGTCGGTTCATAGTTGTTGTATCTAAAGAGACTGTTTGCTCTTAAACATTTGAACAGCTGTAAACCCAGGCTATGTAAACCATGTATTATGCAGCATCAGCAGGGGATACTGAGTGGTCAGACTGTAGGAGGGTTGACTGTGTACTGTGCAGATCATTTACCGCACATCATATTTCAGGCTGGCATAGTTTATATATCATTCAAAACCACAGTGGATGATATTGATTGAATGTTCAGACACCAAGAGGGTTATTAACAATCTCCCCTGGCTTTGCCTGATTTTACTTAATTCAGCACCAGACAACCAAATTTGGCAGTCTATAAGGTCAGGTATACCATTTAGGGTCCACCAAAAGACAGCGACTCTAGCAGATTAAATTGGCCCAGTTTTCAAATTGTGTATGAATTGTGATTAATTCGACACTATTACCTAATAATGTATTTGTTTTAGTTACAACACACCAAACGACCTTGAAATGACCTCTGTGAAAATTCAAGCTTATTACCAAAATACAGTTTTGGAAGTCGGCTTTGAACTTGTGTATGGCTTGACTGCAGTCAGTCTTTCTAGAATGTTATTTGCAATTTCTAAAAAAAGTTGTAATTTACAGCTTAAATTGCACGGCATTACAGGTATTCAACACATGACAACGATAGGATTATCAAATCCCCTTCCCCTTCTTGCATTGGCCAATCACAAGCTTGACAGCCCGACCAATGTTTATAATGATTAACTTGGGTTTTGTATTCCATTTGATAGTGCTTGTCCTTAGCAACCATTGGCTACCGGGTCGCAACTTTTAACGATTGTGAGGAAGCGGCTGCATCCCTTAAACAGGTAAAATATTTAACAAGTTGTAAAGATTTTAATTTGGTTTTACCCGTACACCAATGTGCATTAACCCTCCTACTGTCAGTGACTCTTGGCAACATTTTCCAGTGAGTTGACCAACCATTTGAAACCATTCGACGAACTAACTGTGTACTGTGTACATGCATCCTCTCATGGTATCATAATGCAGGCTGGCATAGTTTATCTATCATTCAAAACCACAGTGAATGGTATTGAATGGTCAGACAGCAAGAGGGTTAAGCGCTGTATACTCATACTACAGTGCTTAATACACATCGGTGTAAGGGTAAAACCAAATTAAACTCTTTATCCCTGAAGCAAAAATTAACATCTATTAAGTTGTATTGCTAGGTTTGTAAATGATTGTTTTTTTCTTTGTCGTTTTTTTGGTCAATACTTCTCAAGTTTCACAAATTCCGTATTGAAACATACCCCATCCACATTTAAATTTATTTAAATTTCAGCATATATTTGGTTCTGTGTAATTATTTTGTGTATTGCATGTATGCATGGAAATTCTCCTCCATGTTTGGACCAATAAACGGAATTGAATTTTTAGATTTTTTCTTTTGTATTTTTTTGAAGTTCATTTAAAGAAATACTTTTATTTGTTTTCTACAATTCCTTTTTGTTATTCTGAATCTGAACCTGAATCTGAGTTATAATCGTCGGCAAAACATCCCAGTGGAAACACCACACCAACTTTTTGAAAGAAGACAATGAAGACCTTTACATTTTTAGAGGTGGGAGGAAAACCCCAACTAGGGGAAAACCCAGGCTGTCAGGTAGGGACTGAAAACCCAATCCACAAGGCAAGGCTCTGGTCCGGGATTCGAACCAGGGTCCACAGAGGTAAAAGGCGGGGGAAAAAACCATTGAGTCAACCTGAATGTCTTTAGTATCTTCTGTAAATTCCACTTAACTCTGTTTTATGCTGCCAGTTGGTAAAACAAAAATAATAATAAATACAAAATTAAAACATTGTGCAGTGAGGAAACCAGAACAACTCTGAAATATTGTTTATGATTTTTATGTTCATCACAAAAATTTGACCTGAATCTGACCGTGTCAAGTTTGATCTCACCTGCAGGAAATAGAGGACGCAAGAAAAGATTTGACAAAGAAAGGATTCAAGTTTACTACGTGACCAACTCAAGACTCCAATGGTATTACAACTAGATAATGAATTTTTGCAAAATATTAAGACACACATAAAGTCTTGTTTAATTTAAGATACGTGCTAAGCAATATACTTATTTTTGCACTTTGTAAGCAAACGCTTCATGACCATCGGTGTGCTGCCTAAGGTATATGTAGCACTTTTTAAAGCTCCTACTGTTGGACTATTCAAGATCATCCACTGTGGTTTTGAACGATAGATTAAAGTATGCCAGCCTGCAACATAGCACATCAACTCAGTACACAGTCAACTCTCCTAATGTCTGACCATTCAATATCATCCACTGTGGTTTTGAATGATAGACAAGACTATGCCAGCCTGCCTGCAATATGATATCATGCGGTGAATGCATCTCTAGTACTCACACTTTGCATAGTATAGTTCTGTGCAAAATTGTGCCACCACCAACACACAACTGGTACAGTTGAATGGCCTTGATTTGTTAGTCAAGTCAACTTGCTCGGAAAAGTTCTGGAAAGTAGGAGGGTTTAAGACCTATTGCTTATGTAATGTCCAAAGAGGAAGTATGGCATGCAGACAGTGCTTACCTTCAAAAATCTTTAGTCTTCATGGTCTATGGACATTTTTGTTTAAAGTGACACCAAGGTTAAGACCAGGGAAACTAAAGTCAGAACATCAGGAAAAAAACACGTTTTTTTATTAAACAAGTTCATCTGGAGTGTTGGTAAATCATGGATTACATGTATGAGGTTGGTGTTTTCAAATAAAAATACATGTAGATGTTACTTACGTATTGTTTTAATTAGGGGTTGAACAAAGAAAAATTTACTAGCGCAGGATTTGAACCAACGACCTCTGGATTAATGTGCCGGTGCTCTACCAACTGAGCTATAGCCCTATGTTGGCAGTCTCCCTATTTTGGCAATATCTTTGTTCGGGGTGCCAGTCAGGTGCCCTGAACCGCCGTGTAGCCAGGGAACACACCCAAGTTTACGATACAACCTGGGAAGCGGCAGCCACGGGATCACCTTAAGGGGATGTGACTTTTTCATTTCAAATATAAATCTAAAACTTACCAAGTCAGTTTCCCTTTGGTTTATTACTATACATTATTTTAGTTACATTTTACTCCTAAGCTAGGTCAACTGCCTTTTATACCCTTTCTTGTCGTCATAGAGGGCACATTTACAACCTAGTCCAAACCACGCCTAAAACGCCCTCTATGACAACTGAGAAAGAGTATAAAAGGCAGTTGAGCGTTGGACATGGTTGCCAGTCTGACGAAGCTCCTAGTTTAGAAGTGAAATGTAACTAAAATGATATGTAAGTAACGTCTACATTTGTACGTTCAGTTTGCGGTAACACCATGTGTGTATATCTACCTCGCTGTATAGATTTTGTTCTTTTAGAACTTGTCTTGCTACCTACATCTACATTTATTTTGATTTGAAAAAAAAAAAAACCCTCAAAGTCCAAACTCCTGGCCTGACCTATGCATAAAAGATGGTGCAGCATTGGTAACTACAAAGTAAAGTGAGTAATTAACAGTTAAAGTGATTAATTTAGTATTTTTTCAGACTAAATTTTATTTATGTATATTTGGCATAAGCACCCATTACGTGTACCTTGACAAAACATACAAAATGTTTCTGTCTGACATCTTAAAAAGATGTTTTATACAAACCAAAAAGACTTTTTGGTTTATACAAAACCACAAACATTTACTCTGTAAAGATGTGAGCACCTTTAGTGGTGACAACAGCACTGGTTAGTTTTATTATGCTTCTGTTCAGGAGAGGCTAGAGACTTCAAATGAGCTCTTGCAAAAACAAATGTACGTACCTTCTTCAAGGTATGGCAAACAACACATTGTTATTGTGTAACGATTACGTAAGCTTTGGTCCAATAATGTGCATACAATTCCATCATCATGGCACGACACCAACACATGTGTATGTCTCTTGAATCTAAATTAGGTTTGAAGATTTTCTTAACCTGCTCGTCCTGAATCTTTAAGACTGATATGCCAGGTCTTAAGCTTGGTCAGTTTGACAAATCCAGGGTAAAGCTTGGAAGAATTGGTATGGATTGATCTGTTTTAGCCCGCACGCGCAAGTGCTGCCGGTTGCGCCACCATTGCCGGGACGTTGGCAGCGCAAGGTTTTGTACACAAAGACATGGAAAAACAGTAGTCTTTTGAACTTTTCATGTGAATTAAGTGTCTTTCGCAATGATTGACACAATTGCCCTGCGGCCCAGCAATGGCAGCGCGGCGTGCAGCACTTGCGCGCTTGGATTGGTCTATACCATTCCTGATATGTGGCAGGGGGTGCCCCCCCCCAAATGTTCCCAGACTTTATCACACTATTTTCCTCTTGTACAGAAGTATCCCCTTTCCCCTAAAATCCTCTGAAGAATTCCTGAGATTCCCAGAACACAATAAAGACACAATAGGAGGAGGGGGGGGGGTTACACCATGCCGCATATCGAGCACCAAATGAGAGTTTGTAAAGCCAGTTTTGTAAAAAGATTAGTTAGATTTTGGATTCCAAAGACTAAAGACAGTGTCGTTGTGATTCGGGGCAAGCCTTTGCAAAGCAACCTCCAGGTAGGTAAAGCCTGGCACCATTGTGCAACACACATTCCGTCATAGCTGTGTATGGGTGTTTGCTGTCTCTTACCTACACAAAAGCTTGCCCCGAATCATGTGACATAGCAACTGTCTCTAGTCTGAGGAATTGCAATTTAAGCGGTGACTTTTTGCAAGTTATTGTACTAGATATTATTCAAATCTAACTCCTAAATGACTTGATTGGATTTATAAAGACTCTATTTAAAACCATCAAAACCCTTTGTAATATCTGGAAAAAGACAAGTTATCTATGATTTATAAAATTTACATATTTTAATAAAGTGAAAACAAAATAATTGTAAATGGCCTCATGTTTCAATCTTAGCAGAGTCTTTCTCAAAGTTTAAATGAAAACACAACACAAACAAGACAAGTCTAGTGGATTAACAGAAGCAGTGCAGTAGAAAGAAGTGAAAAGAAGTGAAAAGAAAGAGGCAGAATGCAGTCAGAAGAAACAAGAGAATGAAGGAGACAATAGGGATGGAGATTGAGGGAAGGGGCTAGTCTACCCACAAGCGCTTTGAAACACACAAGACAAATGAAGTTGATGGTATTATCAAACAACTGTTCAGCAGTTGTGTTATGGAGAGAAGAAACAATGGGGGACTTTGGGAGGCTAGGTGTCAGCGGCCTAACCAGGTCATTTTCCATCAATTACATATTTTTGAACTTCGCACACTTCTGAGAACGAAGGATTTACCTGGTAAGTCTGCTGCCATCAAGTGTCCCCAGTAGTCTCCTATTGGCTCCTTACACGCACGTCACGCGCGGCAACTGTGCCAACCACACCATTTTGGTAGTCGGCAGGGCCCAGTTTCATAGAGCTGCTTAACACCTGATTTTGTGCTTACTGTGCGAGTTTCCATTTCGTAGCGCTGCTAACCGTAAGCGAACGAAAAGGCATGCTAACCTCCCGGTGCTTACTGTATGAAAATGAATGACGCAACAATGCAAATTCATGGTGAACCCGCAGGCTGAGGCCGCCCACTTTTCTTGCTAACCTGTGAAATCGCTTACGCTTAAGCAAATTTTTTCTGCTACAATAAGCCCGGAAAATTTGCTTATCGTTAAGCAGCGCTATGAAATTGGCCCCAGGTATGTGCCTAAATGTTGTGTTGCCTACACTGTATGACACACAGGGAAATCGACTCACAAAAAAATGGCGCAACCAAGATTATTTGATGATGACGTCGGGTGAATCGGGTCAATAGCACTCCACACTCATGACGTCACTTTTGCTCAAAATACCCGTATGTTAGTCAATTATTCCAACACTAGCCCTCATGCGATCACTGTGGCAGTCCACAGTACTCAGTGCATGCAAGTAAAAATAAAGCTTGTGCATGTATGCAGACATACGTTAGTGAATTTGGACACATTGAGATCCAGGCACTGAGCTTCTATCTTTAGCATCAGTGTGGAGTGCTATTTGCATTGTTTTGATCTCGAATGCAATGTGTACCTGCCCCATGATTTGTGCCATTACGGTGGAACCTCGCACTATTACTCCCATTTAATAAGAAACTAGATCTGGTACATCATTCTCCTATTTCAAAACCCCTGCGCTAGAATTTTACCATTCAAAATCGAATTCCACTTTTCAATCTGACAATGTCTGCGCTTGGGTTTCTAACTGCCATTGTGCTAGCTGCCAGTATCGAGAGTCCTTCTTTGTGTCCCTTTCTTTCTTTCAGTTTACTTCCTCCCCTCCCTCCCCTTTCCTTTTTCACCCAACCCCACCCCCTCCCCTTCAACTGTGGTAGGATGGCTCTGTAGAGGTGCTGGTCACCTGTTCCCTCTTGCCACTCTCTGGCGATTTGTTGCAACTTTTAAAATATTGTTATACACACATAGTTTATTGTATATGCTGTAAATTTTCTTTTGGTAGTGCTGTGCCAGTGAAGAAGTGTAATAACAAATAGAAAACGAAAATAATAAAATAAATCATAATTTCCCTGTAGGTCTTTACAAATGACATCACATGATCTCAACAAACACCCATGTGATCAGGTCTTAAACCAATCATCTTGAAACTCCAAGGTGATCAGCAATTTAACATTTTAGAAATGCTAATAGGGATGAACTTTCAAAAAAATATTAGTAATAATGCCATGACACTATTCCTGTTCTAATGTACTTGAAAACAAATCCATATACAGATGGTTGTGAAAGCAATATGCAGTGTATCCATTGATGTGCGTGGTATGGTTGGTGGTTTTCTGACGTGAATCGTATCAAATGTAGGAAACTGATATCTAGGCAACTTGAATGATTGTCAGAAAGCTGGAGAGTCTATATTCTGAGCCTTGTATCTAGTCTGCACTGGAGTCAGGAACCAGACTGGTTCTGTATAATTGCCTTGAGATACTCTAGCAGTCTCTTTCAAACCTTAGCATCTGAATAATTAAGCACGGTAGCTCACATGTGAAATTCAAGCAGCATTGATATATAATATGCAAATTGCGTCTCTGAAACATCATCGTCGTGTAATTAACCCTGCTCCTGTCATTTTCAATTTTGTCTGCTTTCTTTCCAGTACAATGTCAGATCGATTGCATCATCTCAAATATATTTTAGCAATGGATTACTATTTTAATGCTAGTTTAAATACCACTTTTTGTTCAAAACTGCCATCTCTGTTGTTGCTCAAAGTACACCGATTGTGTACATGTACGGCCCACAAAATCAGACAATAATTATTGAAATCTCTTAAATAACACAAAAATCAAACTTGGTTTCTTAAGACTGTGTGCATTTTTATTTACTCATTTGGTTCTTGTTTTCAAGCAAACTATATGCAAACAATACAACAGTTACAACTGGGATTATTGTAGTTACTGTGAACATTTAAACATAGACGCTAAACAATGTCACACAACATTTAGGTCTAAGAGCTTAGGCTTACCATAGACCACCATTTTGACAATACGTGTATCATATATTTGTTAACAGCAAACATGTTTTCCTTTACAGAAATGGTTATCCGCCGATCTGTCACACAACTGTTTTATTTTTAGGGGCTTCTCTATCAACTTTCACTGATCATTTCAACAACAAATCAAACTGGTCAAGGACTCAAGCTCTGTTGTTTCTGATCAGCAGGGTGTAGGGTTTGAGTCTCGGTTGTGGCACTTGTGTCCTTGAGCAAGAATACCTTATTTGCTTTGTCCTTCGGATGGGACGTAAAGCTGTTCTAGGATTGGTAGGGAACCTAGAGCACTTGTTATGGAAGAGTAGGGGTTAACCCCAGTGTGTCTGGCTCACAAAGCAAGCACCCTTGTTTACAGGTTTCCTCAGGCTTACGAGCTACAGCAATTAAGTTCTTTCATGAGGCATCCTTGGTTTTCATTACCAGAAATATACAGGTTTCCTCAGGCTTGCGAGCTACAGTGATTAGGTTCACTTATGAGGCATCCTTGGTTTCATTACCAGAAATATGAATATATAATAATAATCATAATAATAATAATACCTTAAATCCTTGGGACTTTTGGAGAAAAAAATCACCTTCGAAGGAAAACAGTCTTTATAAATTTGTTCTATTTGATATAAAATGCACAATATTTGACTTTCAATGGTAGAATAGAGTTTGACAGTTACATTTGATTATAAAACATAAACAGTTGAACTTTCAGGTAAAATTCTTATTATCGTAAGTGTTCTTTCCTCAAATATTTGAACATAATCTTTACAATTTTGAAACCTATAATCATTCACAAGCACGCTGTCTACCACTAACATAAACAGAAGCTGCACACTTGACTTCCAATCAGCTTTTCATAAAAGCTCATGTCTTTTTGATCATTCACAGTGCACATTATTGACTACAGCAATGATAGCACTGGCATATGTTACACTCAATCTCAAGGACCTTGTTAGTATCAACAGAAGCAGGTATTTAAACAAATACCTTTTAACAATGGACCTTGGTTTTGAAATCGTGCTCTAGTAAGTGTTTGCACATGCGCATGAGTACTGCAAGAAATGTAATTTTTTTATTTTTTGGGCAGGGGATACAAAAAACAAGCTTTTACATCATCAACACAAGTGTGTTCAACAACTCTCAGGCTGTGTCCGAACTGACCACTTATGAGCCAGTTTTGCTGTGGGACTATGTGAAAAATCTGAGTACATTTTCGTGACTATAATTATGCTTACCGCACACTGCAAAGTACACCATTCTAATGGGTTGTGAGCGCAAAATTTATCGGTAAGCAGAGCCATGAAATTTTGCCTTGAAATTTTACAAAGTGAATCTACGAAAAACAGGGCCAAATTTCATAGAGCTGCTTAAGCAGGAAATATTGCTTAACAATTTTCTCCTGAGCAAAAAGGAGCAGGATACCACTCATAAGTTGTACATGTGACATGTTATTTTGGCTGGTAACCTCGTTCTGGTAAGCAAATTATTTTGTGCTTAACTTTTTATTGTGCTTAAGCAGCATCTCTGAAATTGGGCCCCAAGTTAAAAATTGCATTTCTTTGCTTACGGCCACCATTTTACACTTGCAGTACATTAGTGCCAAATATTTGCAATAGCTGTGAGCGAAAAGAATGCTTATTTATGTCACGGATACAAGACAAAAATTCATTTCTTAACCTGAGAAACGTACTTTAATGTATTTTGTGTGGATTTTTCTACTACCATAAGCGTAGATTCTGTTGCTTAATACACTAAGCAGTGCTATGAAATTGAAAGTCGCACCAGTTAGTTGAATTTCAGGGCTCAAACTTGGGAGCAACACATTTTACAAACATGATGCTAAATTGCAGGCGTGATGTTCCTCCAACATTAATCTAATTTTCCATTTTTTATAATTAATTTTTTTATTTGCCCTCAGAAAAATCAGCAAATTTATCATTAACCATGATCAGTCCATGAAAGCCTATACCGTAATTGCACATATAGGTCAGCCTTTGTACTCGATAAAATTGTCCTTACTTTTTCCAAGGGCAAAATATCATGCCCCTAAATTGTCAAATTATGATTACGTTTTTCCCAATGAAAGTAAAGTCAATGTTTCGTTGTTGTTGCAGCAATTGTGTTATTGTCTAAATTACTGCAGCATATAACACTGATGTTTACATCCCTGCAGATGCCAGTCGGGTGGTTTTTAATAATAATAATGAATAGGCCATTTGCGAGGCAGATTTTAAATACTTTTCTGGAACAATGACTCGGTCACAATTGAAAACTCAATTGAATTCCCCAGACTAAAGACAGTGTTGCTATGATTCGGGGCAAGCCTTTGCAAAGCAACCTCCAGATAGGCAAAGCCTGGTGCCATTGTGCCATACACTTTCATTCAATTTTTTGTTTGTTTTTGTTATATATAAATATATACTTTTGTAACAAGTTTAAGAGCCACTCTTGGTAAAGGGCTTCAAGAAGAAAACATTTAAGATAAAAATACTTCAGGGGAGCTGAAGGTAGGATTAATATTTCTCTTAAGACAGTCTATATTGTAGGATGGAGGGAAACATGCACCAGACAAGGGAGTTCCAAACAGATGCAGTACGTAGAATGGCTCTTTGTTCTACATCTCAGCAAAGCAAGAGTGTATGGGTGAGAACAAGCAGAAAGCCTGGTTTCATGCTCAAACATCCTGATAGGAGGAACCAGATCAGACACACTGGTGGCACGTTTACCATAAAAATATATGTTAAAAAAATGGCTACAGACCTAGGTGGGAAAGAGGCTGTTAGTGTTGATCCCAACCCTTCAAAAACAAGATTAACAATACGCTTCTGCACTCTATCTAACAAAGATAAACGACAGGCAGAAGCTCCGGCCCGAATGTGACAACAGTACTCCATTAGGGGACGTACAGTTGTCTTATACAGTGGAGAGTAGCATCAGGAGGTAAGAACTTCCGAGCTCGATAAAAAGACAACCAACTCGCATGGAAGCACTTGCAATGCCTGAGATATATCTCTCCCAACTGGCATTAGTCACTTAGGCAACTATGCAAAAGCTTCCCAAAACATGTAACACAGCAACTGTCCTGTCTTCGGAGGAATTCAAATTAAAGCAATCACTTGTAACTAAGCAAGTCATACTTTTACCAGCAATTATACGAATCTAACTCACAAATGACTTATTCAAAAAGTGCAGGAATTCCCAGAGTTCTAAGTTGTCAACTTTACTTTCATTTTATGACAGCAGGGTCCAATTCCATAAAGCCATTCAGCAGAAAATGCTGCTTATAGCAAATTTCAAGCGAAAAAGTGAGAGGGACAACAGTCGCAACCATGTAAACTTCATGGAATTTTGGCTGGTTACCTGTGTCTGCTCAGCAAGATTTTTCTGTGCATTGTGAGTTTTTGTGCTTACAGGCTTTACAAATTTGGGCCCATGTCACATGTCGTCTTCCCTTCGAATCTTATCCAAAATATAGTTTTGATTGTTTAGATATCCATTTAATAGACCGTTTTATCAATATGATAAAAGTACCTGACAAACCACATGAACAAAAATAAACATCCCTCTATAAATTATTTGTATAACATTTATATATACATACATTACAATGCACCAAAATCAATCTTCATACAACCAATAAAATATCGAGAATAATAAGCGGTATATGTACTCCATAATTATTTACAAGTCAAAATGAAACACAATGCACTGAGTGGATCAGGGCGCAGCCATCTTGATTTTTCTCCCATTCCAACCGATGGCACTAAACCGCGGCTGGAAGGGAAATAGTCGGGTCTCTTATAGGCAAAAGAATGAAAATAATATTAATAATAATAATAACACTAAGAGGCATTTGTAATGCGTCAATTCAATCTACATATAAGTTCAAGGTGCACAGAAAAGCAGACATCGCTTAAATAGTTTGCAAATATATTCCTTCCAGAGATTTACGATCCAAATCAAGGTCCCCTTCTTGTCACTTCCACAAAATCTTACCGAGCTCGGTCATTCCAAGTAGCTGCAGCTGAACTGTGGAATGTCATACCTGAGTTTGTTGAGGAGGCAGTCACGGTTTAGCAATTCAAAAATCCCCTTAAAACTCATCTATTCACCGTTTATCAGTAATTGTTCTTCCGTAATAGTATAGTATTTGTATCTTGTCGTTTTCTTATTCCTGAAGCGCATACGGACTTAGCAGTGATATGCGCTATACAAATACGGTTTATTATTATATATTATTAAATCTACTAACAAAAATTTCTATTGCATGCTGGCAGAAACCTAAAACATAAAAAACATGTTAATGTCAGATGATAAAACAAAGAGCTAACTTTTGGCAACTATAAAAATGGAAGGAAAAAAACTGACTTTGGCGAGAGTACCCATCCATGGGTAATTACTTCAATTGATTTTCCTTAATGCAGAGCATCTTGCAATAAGGCGGAGATTTTAAACAACAACCAGGGAGATTTTTAGAATTACATTCAACATAATAGTCCCCATAATCAGGGAGATTTTCAAAAAATTGTTCATCAGAACGTGGAAAGATCGGTTTATTTTTTAGGAACTTTCCGCAGAACCAAGAAGAGTTGGCAGCTCTGTAAATGTAATCATTCCCACATAATTTATAATTTTTTTTATGCAAGTGTAAAGTGTTGAATTGAGGTCATTGATATGATAATAATAAGAGGGTTGTATTGTTGGAATAGATTTTTCCCAGGTGACTCTAACAGTATTGAATAAACAATGCTTTGTAGCTGTCATCTACGAAGGATAAAAAATTCAAATTAATTGTTCGTAAACCCTGAATGGTGTCACATATTTATAGACTGTTTACACCCTCATAAAGCTAAGTGCCTCTCTACTTTTTGCTCTTTTATCATGACGTCTGTTCAACATTGATGACTACATTTATTTAGGATTAAACCAATCAACGGTTCCAAAAACCAAAGGTATCTCTTTGCCTTTAACTGTACACTGGTTGTCAATTTTCAGTTATTTCTTTTGACCCTCTCACCCACAATTTCTGAAATTTTTTGTTTTGTTAAAACATTGATTATTCTGAATGGCTGGCCCTTAAGCAAATTTGTATGCCTACTATAGCAATGAGAACACAAATAAATAAAGTGTATGAATTGAAAGATGTGAGAATTGAAAAATGTGAGTAAGCATAATAGTATTTCATAAACGATCAACAAGATTTGACAGTCGCATATTTCTACACAATGGATTTGCATTATTACATCTCTCATCTGCTTACCAGAACTGCCAGAGTTAAATGTGTTTTGTTTTGGGAAGTAGCAGGTATGTCATTGAAACTGTGCAGAAAAACATCTGGGACTCAATCTCAAAAATTAGCTAAGCGCAACAAAATTATGCTTACCAGATTAAGGTTACCAGCCAAAATACCATGTCACATGTACCATCTGTGACTGGTATTCTGCTTGTTTTTGCTCTGCAGAACATTTTTAAGCATTATTTTCTGCTTGTAAGCAGCTCTTATAAAATTTTGCCCCACTTGCTGGCTTATGAAATAGGCTCCTGGGCTCAACCTCACAAAGCTGCTTAAGCAGAAAATATTGCTTAACAATTCTCTGCTATTAAAAATTTCCTGGATAGACCAGTCAAAATTGGTACAATGCCATGGTATTTTGGCTGGTAACCTTTTAATAGTAAGCTAAATTGTTCAGTGATTAGCTTAGGTTTGTGCTTAGCTTGATTTTGTGCTCAAGCAGCTCTTTGAACCCTAGTAACACAAAGCACCTCTGTACTTACACTCCAACCTGTACACTGCAATAGACATTCTCAGCTTCAGTATTAGCTTAAAATGTCTGATTTAAGCAGCATCGATCCCTATAATCACATGAAGTATACAAACACAGATGAGTAGCACATAATCCTTGCTAAACTCATTTAATACACGATTTCTCTCTGCTACTGCAAGTGCCGATCATTTGCTAATGGGCAAGGAGCCTCTGGTATCATTGATCTTTCTTCAACTGCACACTGCACTCTGCGGTGCCTCTTACACGATACAATTTGGAATGGTTGGTCAACGCAGCAACCAGATACAAAGGCACCTAGCTGAATAATCTACACGATATCTACATGATCAATTCAATTTAAATAAAAACCACAAAATAGTTGTTTCATGGCTTCGTCCATGCTTTGAAATTCAACTAACATCCTTTCCTAATTAGTATACTTTTGTAAGTTTATAATAAGTCGTTTTGCACAGCGCCTTGAAACCAACGTCAAAGGTTCTTCATTATCATTACCATTATTCTTCTTATCAAACTTCTCTTAAGTCTTCGTAAACTTTTTTGATGGCAACAGCACTCCGCACTAACAACGCCACTTTTGCTCAAAATACCCAGCTGTCAGACAAACATTCCACCACTCACGCGATCAACACATCGTCGACGCGTTGAACTGCACTCGCTAGCATAGTCAGTACACGCCAGTAAACATGAAACTTGGAGATGCACGCGCTCGCGTATGTTGGTGAAATTTGACGCGCTCGTCTCAGATCCGGCTCTTGGCTTCCATTTTTAGCATTAGTGCGGAGTGCTATTCCTTGGTTACTTATGTCAACAACAACACAAATCAGCAATGTTTCCCGGATGTGTGTTTGTGACTTGATTAAGTTGAGAACATCTCTTGGTATTTACAAATCTCATCATGTCAAGTCAATTTCAATCAGAGAACCAGATGTCTGATCGTTACAGTCATTTTAATAACTGAAATTTCTCCCCTTTGGAAAAATGCTTTGTTTGCATTAAATGCATTTTTTTCACCAACTTATTTCAAAAAATAAAATAAAAATAGAACTATGGGTGAATACCAGCAATCTACTATAGAGAGGCTCCAAGGTTGATTGTGAATACAATCATTTAATAGATAGAGTCCTAATGAAAGTGGGGAAAACAAATCACAAGTCTCAAACCTCACGTTAAAAAGGGTGTAAAAATTCAATTTGAATACATTATCAGATAAAATAGAGGTTTGTATCGGGTGCAATAAATTAGTCGATAAAACAGTTTTAGTTTCTTTGCCACATTAGGGTAGCTTGAATCTTGACGTTTGAAAAAAAACCAAGATATTGCACTGTTAAAAAAACCCACATTTACTGCACAATAAACCTTCACAGATTGGCTTTCAACGTAATGTACATTAAAACCAGTTCCAATGTACAGTGCTAAAACTCTGAACGAAATATAATATTTAAGAGTGAAATATACAGTTGTAAAACATGCAAGGCCGCTAGAGGGCGTTCATATCGTAACACATATACATTATACAAGGTATGTAGAATAGGATGAGTGTTACCGATGAGGGCACATATTATGACGCAAATTTACGTTTAGTTTAAAATAGACGGCCGACACTATCACTTTATATTTACATTGCAGAGAAATAGTTAATTCTCATATCAGGCTTTAAAAACTTGGGCCATTGTATTAGAGGACATTCGATCACTGACATTATGGTCGGTAAAGGGGCATGGAATAATGTACCTTGTGAGTGAATAATGTTCGTGGTGACACCATGTACATGAATCTCTCTTTCTACGAGCTGTGTTGGGGTCCCGAAATGAACTGATGGTTCAACTGGACGCTTTTGATCAGTATGCTCTGATCGTCTTGAGGAAACTTTTGTTGGTGGAAAGGATGTTGGGTTGGAAGCGTCCAATGAGATTTCTTTCTTTTTTTTTGGTGGGAGAAAGGGTTGGGGGGGGGGCTTAGCAGATTGTCTGTGTGCTGAAGACCTCATAAATGAAGATAAGATGTAAGGTTTTATGGCTCACAATACTTTGGGATTACAAATTTGAAAAGTATGAAAAGTCTTGGAAATGCTAGTGTTATTCTCTTGATTTGGAGACGGAGCCCCCTGAATATGCAGAATGTTACACGCTAAAAGTTGACAGACTGTTTTCATTGATTCAAAAAGGAAATCTAGAGGTTGGTGATAACGAGGGCTATGACTTTCTTCCTTGTGATGGCAACTTTGCCTCTTTCACGACAATCTTCTTAAAGGTTGAAGACATGGAAAGGAGATTAAGTTAAAAATTTCAACATCAGGAAAAATCCTGAAAACCAAGACAAACTATTGGCCTTTGAACTCCCCCTTTCGTCTTGACATTTACATTAAGGACTTTAAGCTTACCCAAGATACATACTTAATATAATTCAGATCTACCGTGGATCGCACAGAAGGCTTTACCCTCAGATACACAAAATATGATATCATCCGCATCGCCATGGGAACATCACCATGTCCCAGCTATCATCATGTTTCCTTCTTGCTCTCCTCGGCAACGGTTGCTGTGGAGACGGAAACGTCGCCCAATGGGATCTGCTCAGGCGAACCCACCACCGTGTAAGCTTTTTGAGTGTCGGCCAGACTCGTGAAGAACTTGGAATGGTCTGCCATCGGGCCTTGGGATTTGCTGGTGATGCAGCAAGCACGACACCACATGTAGGCATTCTGGGCCTTCTCCACAGCTGTATCATCAAAAACAGTATTTGGTTAAAGTGACGTTAACTCAATAAAAGAGAAATTGAGAAGTTAAAGGCAAGGATATTTTTGGGGAAACATATGGTTACAAAACTCTTCATGCTTCATGTTTTACAAATCTAATAAAAAATGTCAAAAAAAGTTGTTTTGGGTGTTGTTTTGTTGTTGTTGTTGTTGTTGGGGGGGGGAGGAGAACACGAAGTGGCCAATGGTAGAGAAGAGGGGGTATGAGTGCAGTTGATTAAAGCCACCTATGGTAAGGAAAGGGTTAACCATCCTTGCTCTTCCACCGACACATATTTTATTGCTTTATAAAGACAAACCCTTTTCAGTTTGTGGGAGGTACAAGCAAACCAGCCTTGGTTACATCCCACATCTGACGTGATGCAATCGTCCACTTCAAACATCTTAAGAAGGTTAATACGGTCTTCTCTACAAAGCTCCTCATCCAGAGGCCATTCACTGATCTGTCTTATGTTTGCTTCCTCTAGACTAGACCTATATACCCCTCCCCCCCTGCATCAAACCCTGCATCTTAGCCACTCTAGCAAGGCTTTCCGGCGGCGGAGTCATTAAGAGTCTTTCCGGCCACGAATCAGTGGGGATATATATATCAGCTACATGCATACTGCAAGGTTAGTCAATCTTGTCAGAATGTCAAACACACAAACGTCAAACACGCATCTTAACAAAAACTCAACTGTGGTTTTTTTTCTTTGAAGGTACACATTGATCACTCTTCACACAAAAACAACACAATGGCTGCTGGAGGAGTATACCATCCACATGTTTTTATATTCAAAATTCACATATGGTGCATTCCAAAACCCAACCGCAAGTTTTGTTTGATTGCACCAGTAAACTGATCACGCTTTACATGGGACTACCATGATCAGAGTCCAACAGTTTGGGTATTGGGTTAACATATGGTGCTTGATTTGTTATAGTAAATCACTAATGTGAGTGAAGTTTAATTAATAAAATGTTTACTTTACTATAATTAAGCCATTAAAAAAAAAGGTTTCATCTAAAATGATAATAACAGTAAGCAGTTCTTACATTGGGCCTCCAAAAGTGCTCATTTTTGTTCTGCAGGTATGCAGAGCTTATGTTAAGAATGAGACCCATTTTACATGTATATTTATACATGTAGCACCTTGTCGCAGTTTACAAGGTGCTGTGGTGCAAACTTAATGCAGCCGACCATGCCAGAAATACAGGGGGCGACACCCTTCTCTTAACGATAAGTTTAATGGGTTCTTCTAAGTGCATCACAGGCCCGTAGGAAACTAAAAAAACATTGGTCAGGCCCATTTGGGAGTGGAGTTAGGAGTCAATGCGAGTGCGAAGGGCCTCCGGGAAGTTTTTCATTCTAGATACTCTCTCAAAAGACCTTGACCATGCTTGAAAACAAGCAACGTTAATTGGTTCACGAAGCTTTTTTCTTTTTCTTTTTTCACTTGATTCAAACTTGATTCACTTGATATCGGGCAAACTAATGCTTGGGACGAGGAAAAACCACACACAAAAAATCACACTAAAATATTGGTCTAACACTTCCTACATTGCACTACACAACACACAGGAATCACTTATTATTTTTTTCAGATGCAAAAACTTTGTTGATAGTCTCTTCACCTTGGCTCCTCAGAGACGGCAATGCTTCAAGCCCCAAAACATACTAATTGCTCAGATGCAATGTGATGTAGCCTAGCTGCAAGACGTAATTTTTGACTCCACTATATAGGTTTGAAGGTAACATCATTTCCATAAAGTATCTGAAAATGGCTCACTACTTGTGTCAAGATTCTCAGGAACACGCATCAGAAGTTTTACTCAACAGGAACATGGGTGCATTTTGTTAAAACTTTAAATTTTTAAATTTGAAAGTTTTAACACTTGTTAAAACAAGTTGTGTACGTAACATTGTAAATCTCAACTTCAAGAGTGATCTGGTGTCAACAACTGCTTACTGAAATCAAGCTGTGTATAAGACATTTGTGTGTACTTGCACATCAACTGTAGCATGTTTCCTTGGTTTGCCAAATACCAACTTTCACTCTCAAAATAGTCTTTAAAAAAATTAAATGCATTAATTGCTTCCTTTGTATATTGTTAACCTTTTCTTGATAGACACTGCTGAGCTTTACTTTGATATTTTCTAAAGTTCATCTGTACCTTCAATGATTGGTGAAATACAAATAAACAAACATGAGTTTTGGTGATTGTTTTAGAACATGATGGCAATTAATTTCTTGGTTTGATGTTCAAGTTTACATTGAATAGCTGTGTTTTGGTTCCCAACTAAATTTGTAAGCAGATCATGATCATTTGCCCTTATTATGAGTGCATGTGAACTTTTGGTGAAAAGGTGTCCCACAGTTTTTTTAATTTTTATATTATTCTATATACCATTTTCATTGCATCCTATGCAAGATGATCTTAGTTGGTAATTTTAGCTGTTAACAAAAAATAAGAGCTGACCAAAGTTTATTGAAGGGTAGAATTTGTATTTATGAAATTTGTGTCTAATTGAATTTAAATTTCTGTTACAAATGCATTTCAGGAAGTGTGCACTTATTTGGGTAATTTCCAATGTGAAGTATAAAATAAAGTAGCTAGACCAAAGCCTTGGTGCATGAATGAGTTTTTATAATTTTGGACTCACGAACCACCAATATCTGTACATGTACCATATGTACACCAAAACCACACCAAAACTATTTGCACCAACACTACACCCATTTTGTATAATAATAATAAATTATGCTTATAAAGCGCCTTACATCCATGACTGGACCCCAATGCGCTGTACAAATTAAAACAGCACCAAAACAAGAGAGGAGGAATTGAACAAAGAGCAGTAAAAGATGGTTTAAAAATATTTAACCACAAAAATGGACCAACCAGTAATTAAAAATTACGACACCACAGAAGTTAAAACAAATCTGAAAAGTACCCCTCGGCATAAAAATACTAAATTTCTAAAATGCAAGATGTTATAGAAAAAACGTATTAAACTTATAATTACATAGAAAGGTTTATCCAGAGAAAAATAACAAGAGAGTTACAATGTACTTAGTTGAAAGCAGTTTTAAAAAGATAAGTCTTCAGAATTGTCTTAAAATGATCCAGTGAGTTTGAAGCAGGCATGCGGTCCGGTAGACAGTTCCAGAGACTTCGGGCTGACCGTGAGAACGCACGATCACCGTATAAAGCAGTGCGTCCTCTAACTGGTTGGCAAAGAAGATTCTCCGACGAAGAACGGAGATTGCGACTAGGTTGGTATTGAGTAATCATCTCATTGAGATAAACTGGAGCAAACTCATGGACAATTTTAAATGTTAGCAGCAGGATTTTAAATTTGATTCTATGTGCAGCAGGCAACCAGTGTAGACAATAGAGCTCAGGCTGTATGTGATCACGATAATTAGTTCCTGCAACAAGTCTGCAGCCGAGTTCTGAATTCTCTGCAACTTGACAATGTCACTAGCAGGGAGACCAAAAAGTAGACTATCACAATTGTGATTGGCTGTTAATGTATCCATATTCAAAAAAAGTTTGCCTGGCTCAATTGTGCGTGCGGCTTATGTTTTTTATTGAATTTAATGTAACTGGGTCCAACTTAGAACCGAGTCTTTTTCCAAAACGGGAACCGGGTCTTTTTCAAAAACCGGAACCGAGCCTTAAATTTCTTGAACTGCCCAAGCTTAAGTCCAATACTACACCCATTTTGTATGCACCAATCCCAATTTTGTATGCAGCAATACTACACCAATTTTGTATGCACCAAAATGCACCACTGGTGCTGTTTAGTGCTAATTAAAAAAAAGAGTCTATACACCAAAACTACAACAGAGCAAATTTTAGGCTGGGTGTTTCAAGCTTACACCAAAGTGCACCAATATCAGAGCTCTGGTGTAGTTTTAGGGTACACCAATTTGTTTCAAACCCCTACACTAAAACTGCACCAACTTGTCACCAAAAGGGCACTAAAGTTGGCTAAATGGAAAGTCTGAAGGCCCCCCCCCTACATGCCAGATGGAAACTGGTATTTGATCTACACAGCAGCTTGCAAAAAAAACCCACCACAAACTCCATCTATTCCTAAGGTTTTTTTAGCCAAGATTATAGAGTGCCAAAGGTGCAAGATGGAGGAGCTCAGGCTGAAATGTGAAATGTTCACTTGATGCCACTTCAGCAAGCGACTCTTTTGATGCAACAACAGATCAGTGCAGACAATAACCATATTGCTATCAATGATACAACAAAACATTTGCTTTCTGAAATGGCACCCATGCAAGTTTCACGTTCCAACAATAGACAGAACTCCAGTTTCCCATCTTCAGTGTTCTACGATCTTTGGTTTTTAGAGTTAATAGTGTTAATTGAAACGTCAAGCCGGAATGCTGTAAATGTGGGTAGATAGAATGGACGATTTAGACTTACCTATTCTAACAGGATCATGTAAGTCATTGTCTGCACCAACAGAATTCACATATTTGGGGTTTGGTTTTAATTTTAAATTGTTAGGGTTGAACAAAGAAAGAAAATGACTGGAGCAAGACTTGACCCTGTGACCTCCGGATTAATGAGACAGCGATCTACCAACTGAGCCCTAATGTTGGTGGTCTTCTTATTTTTGTCAATATCTTTGGTCGTTCATTAGTTTTTAAAGTTTATAATATATAGTGTACTTCATACATGATCTAACTAGGTTAGATCCTCAATGGTGAAGATCTAAGTCGTGGGTGTGGCTGTACAAAACTGTACAGTCCGAGGAATTCAAATTTAAGCGGTAATTTGTGACTAAGAAAGTCACTGTACCAGACATTAATCAAGTATATCCAACAAATGGCATGTTGTCATATGCCACCCACAACTAGTTTGTATTTATAACACAGTCGCATTAGTTGGTACATAGTTTGCAATGGCAATTTTATGTAAATTAACAATGGGAGACTTTTGAACTCTAGATGGCAGCAGACATACCAGGTAAAATTCCATTGTTTACGTAGTTCTAAGCATGCGCATAATTTATAGGCTGAGAACAATGGATTTACCTGGCAAGTCTGCTGCCACCTAGCGTCCCAAACGTCCCCCATTGACAAACAAGGGTATCTACACTGTGATAAACAGTTTGTGAACAGAAAGGAGGATGACCTTACCCGGAAGGGTCTTAGGGAAGTAGCCGAAGAGAAACAGCAAGACCAGAACGATGATGCCGATGACGCTGACAATCTCACAGAATATAAGAAAGATGTAAGGCTGTATGGGGAAGAAAACCTGTCCAAGAAAGAAAAAAAATATATTAAGAGTGTTTATCATCTCTGAGGACTTCTAAGTATATTGTGAAATAAAAGTCAGTAAAAATGGTTTATGGTTTAATTCAAAACATTCACAAATTTGAATTCCAACGACAGAATTGCACTTTAATTTGACAACTTTAGAAACACTAAAAGTACACAGAAAAGATTAAAACAACATTAAAAGCAAGAAAGTTAAAAAAACAAGAAAGAAAAAGATATAAATTGTAATAATTTGTATCACAAAAAATAAAAGACGGGCTTCAAAATTTCAAATTTAAATTCAGCTTATAATGTCACTACTTCGTCAGAAATACAACATGATAAAACACCCCCTGAGGAAAATAAATAAATAAATAAAATAATGAGAGCATTAGTTGTTCAGAAGAGATGTCGGGTATTGAAGAGGGCTGCATTTGAAGCGCTTTGTATTGCACTTGAAGAATCCAGATCGTCTTCCTTAGCATATGAAACATAACAAAACACATCAAATTTATAAGGGTTCTATTCCATCAAGATCACAGCGCACATAAAAGAAATTAACATGGATAGAGGTGAGTCTTAAGAGCTTTACGAAATAGAGATAAGCTAAACAGATTCCCTAATGACGGGAGGAAGATTGTTCCAAATCACTGGTCCAGCTGCACTGAATGCTTTTTGACCCAGAACTTTGTTTGCACCGGGAACATTCAAGTGAGCGATGTCAAGTGTGGACCGAAGAAAACATGGAGGAGTGTAAAATGACAGTAAATTGGAAAGATATATCTACAAGAGTACTTTTTTGTCGAGCATTTATAAACAAAAAGAGCAAGTTTGAAGCCGTTTGAAAATGAATCCGTTCTCTAATCGCTAATTTCCCTGAGTGATGAGGTAATATGTTCCCTCAAGGGTGTGGAACATATCAGAGTATCATTCCTTAGCTTCATGTTCTGTGTTTTATGAAGATATAGTGTGTACAGCGAGGAGCGTGTTTATAGGGCTCTCAGACACTAGGCGGCAGCATAAATTTATATTTGTAATTTTTTTCCCGGGCAATCAAGTTGGCTTAGGGGTTTCTTCCCCGCCTTTCACCTCCATGGACCACGGTTTAAATCACTTTTTCAGAGCCTTGCATGAGGATTGGGTTTTCAGTTCATATCTGATTGCATGAGTTTAGGCCTCGTAGAGGTTTTTCCCTCCCACATCTGAAAACAAGATACTTTCAAAATCTTCTCTTCAAAGGTATATTCAGGCCTACTGGTTACAGTGACAGACACTATGTCAGGGCCGTTCTGAATCATGCACACCTTTTCGAGAACAGCAGGTTTATCCAGCTTTGCTGCCACCTTAAACCCTGCAAACATAATTTATGATTAGTTCATCTTTAACAAGCCTTTATTTATCCAGTGAGGTTGCTTATTTTCCCCCATCTTGCATTAGATTGACTCTACAAAAAATATGTTATCGATCGATATGTTTTGGTTATTGTATTGTTTATTTAAAAAAAAGAAGCCCTGGATTAAATATCAATTTTAAATATTAGATTAAATATCCATTCCATCTGTTTGAAACAACAGTACACACTAATATTGCCTGGCCATGTTTGTTCAGGTCCCCCCCTCCCCCGCCCACATCCAAGCCACATCACATATATCAGTTCATATGGGAAGTTGAATCAACCAGATACTCCCCAAGGTAACACCTGCATTCTCAAACTGCAAATTGGTTTGGAGAGAAAATACAGTCAATAAAACTGAACAAATATTGAATCCTGTCTACTCCATCATTCGATGATGTCAGTTTGGATTTGACTCCAGGAAAGGGTTTGAGAGGAGGGGGAGGGGGGGGGGGTGGTCGGTTATACTTTTTTCTTGTGACAATAATGGCTGATAGTCGTGATAGTAGTGGGGTTTCTACATGCCAAGCTCAGTCAATAAATGCACCGAGCGTTCGACAGACGCTGAAATGTTTGCCCTACAAGATGCAAAACTTTGTTTTGTGGTAGAGCATTTTAATCATGTTTCTTTTGGTAACACAATACTTTCACTGGCGTTCACTGCATCTGAGGCAAGGCTACAGGTTGACTGCCCAGTTAGATATGTGACTGACTTTTATAACACAAATAAAAGCCGTGTAGGTCTAGTCCACAACGTGGCTACATTCACACAAACTTTCTCTCTACATACAAGGGGGTAAAAAAAACGAGCCCCCCACCATCACGAACCTCATTTTGCATTGAATTTTGCATTGCACATTCACAGGTCGTGAATGTGTGTTGAAATCACATTGATAAGATGTTGACAACACATTAATAAAGTATTGATAGCAAATTGATAATATATTGACAGCACATTGATAAGACATAGCACATTGAAAAGATAGCAAATAACACAATAACAAGATCTTGATAACACAAGCATAGGTCACGAAAATGTGTTGAAACATATTGATGAGATGTTGACATTACATTGATAAAGCATTGATAGCATATGGATAATATATCAATAGCACATTGATAAGACATTGACAGCACATTGAGATATTGATAGCACATTGATAAGATATCGACAGCATATTGATAAGATATTGGAAGCATTATGACACAAATTAATAAATTAAGATGTTGATGGCACATTCATAAGACATTGATAACACAATAACAAGATCTCGATAACACATTATTAGGCCATGAATATGTGTTGATAGCACATTAATCAGATATTGACACCACATTGATAAGATATTGACACCATATTAATCAGATATTGACACCACATTGATAAGATATTGATAGCACATTAATCAGATATTTACACCACATTGATAAGATATTGACACCACATTGATAAGACAATTGATAGCACATTAATCAGAAATTGACACCACATTGATATGATATCGACACCACATTGATAAGATAATAACAACGCATTTATAAAGTACTGATGATGCATTCACAGAGTGGAAAGTCTTTGCCAACAGTCTTCAAACTCACCCTCCCTACTAAGACGGGAAATGCCATCTCCCCAGTGGCTGCTCCAATCACAACACAGCTTGTTACGAATCCTGGCAATAAAAAACCATGCAGTTCAAAAACGTCACTGATCATGCGTGAACAAAACAAACACTCCAAGGATGCGTCTTTACAAAATCATAAACCCTAAATGGATCTTCAATCCTTAAAAGGGCAAGGCCACGTTATCTGCAGACCGGGCGATTTTCTAATGGAAGAATTATCCATGGAATATTATTCAAAAGGGTACTGGGGTAATGACCAGGGCCAATATGGCAGCATTTAGCTCTCTCAGTTCAAGGTTTTCCATACGTCATGAATATTCAGTCGCTCATAATTATTCAAAGCATCCTCAACAACCAATTGTAGCGAATCCTCCATGTAAAGTATAAATTTACACAAAGAGAGTCATTTTGGCATATATATTTTTTTTAATTGAAATGTTATAACTGACAAGTACTAAACTTCATTCTCATGGGGACAGAAAGCAGAATAAAAACTTCAATCATTATTGTCTTTTGTGAGGTGAGAAAGTCATACCATATGCTTGTGCCATAATTTCACTCAAAAGCTAGTACGTTCATGTTATTCAAATAAGACTGCCAAAATAACATAAGTACTATAAAGACGGTTTCATATCAAACTTCTTGATATGTTTATGTTTTACCAAAGCAGATTGGGTGGTCGGGATGGCTCAGCATGGTTATTCCCTGCCTTTCACCTGTGTGGGTGTGGATTGGGTTTTCAGTCCCTCCCTGACTGCATGGGTTTTGAAGTTCCCCATTTTAGGGTTTTCCTCAAACATCTTAAACTTTCGTTTCTTCCTAATCTTCCTGGACCCCGGTATCTCCAGGCATACAGGGCCCAATTTCATGGCTCTGCTTACCGTAAGCAAAGAATCGGCGCTTGCGGAAGCAGGGAATTCCGCGCTTACGTCAAGCGTATTTCACGGGTTAGCGGGGAATTTCGGCTTGTGCGCGTGCGTACTCCACGTTACTAGGCATTCTACGCTTACACAGCTAGCGCAGAAATTCGGCGCTTGAACAGTAAGCGGAGAATGGTCACCGCAAGCGCAGAATTCGGCGGTAAGCAGAGCCATGAAATTGGGCCCAGGTCCCTGAGTGCTCGTTGCTTTGGAGGGTCCCTTGGTGTAGTTACCGGAAAGATATAACAGCTGCAAGACCTTATCGTCAAAAGTGACGCAATTTCATGATTACTTGCAAATTTGTTCTTTATCGAGTATCTGTTGATGTAAATGGGTCATGCGGCAGCCACACAGGGCATAGTTAGCAAACAGGACAACTTAAGTATTAACTTTGTAGCCAACACAGATGTTGTTGATATTTGATGTCTCTCTGCTACTGTTGACATAGTCTAATTACAGCTGCATATACATTGTCTGCAGTTCATATCAGGGACAATATTTCCAACCATTCCAACAAAATTTCGGAAAAATACAAACAACACCTTGTTTTTTCTAAGAGGCCTCATTCTGTTAGGAGGCATTTCAAGGAAAACATTTCACAATTTCTGTATTTTGTGTATTCCTTGTCTTCCAATAAACAAGATATATAGAATATAGAATCAACTTTGAAAGAAAAAGATTATTGAAAAGGACCTCCTGAATATATAAAATGTGTGTTTTAATATGAAAGCTTACTGATAATAAAATTCTTACTAAAACCCCAAAAAATATTTCCCTCTGAAATGAAGTCAAATTTGAGAAAACTGTATCTGAAAACCTTAAAGAACACAATGTCAGCTGATTTCGGTTGTTACAGCCAAATTTCAGGACAATGTGTTTTACATGCTGAAAATGTCCATGGTCTGTCAGTATTTTCTCCCGACTCACACAAGCCCAATTTTCTGAGGTTTACTATTTCATGTATATATACGGTTGATCACACAACACACGAACACTGTCTGGGACTATTCTGTTAGCTCTATACCACTCCTGTATAATACCTTTAGACTCAATCCCAGAGATGCTTTGTCCAGACATACACAGACCATCATTATATATAAAGCCTCTTTCACACTTGACAAAACTCCTGGGAAAACCTGGTCTGATCTTTTCTCATTTGAATTGCTAACCCTGAATTGAGTTACTCCTACATCTCAGCTACTTTGAACAAACTTGGTTGATCTTTTCTCATTTGAATTGTTTAACCCTGAAAAACTCCAGGGAAATAGCTGTTTGTCGGGAAAAAAAGCTACAGAGTGCTCAAATTTTCAAGAAAAAATTGTGTAAAGTGTGGAGTTTTTCCTGGCAGTGGAGTTTTTCCTGGGACCTCATTTCCTGGGAATTGGATCCACATCGTGTGAAAACGGCCTAGGGGATGGACCATACAGTATTTTAGTTTCTTTTAAATCACTAAATAAATAACACAAGAGTCTACCTGACATGTGAATGTACTGTTCAGCAAGAGCGATGACTGTGGGGTACACACTACTCAAGGATAAACCGAAGATGCCGGACGCAATGTAGACTACCACATAGTTATCTCGCATGCACAACAATAGAGTCAACGAACCGAAACACCCAAGCTGTAAAGAAGCAGATGTCAACACGCAAATTTTTGTAAATACATCAGGAAAACTATTTCTGACAGATTCTGATTGGCACCCCAGAGCAAAGATATTGACAAAATAGGGGGCAGCCAACAAAGGGCTAGATAGCTCAGTTGGTAGAGCTCTTGCATCATAATCCATAGGTCCCAGATTCAAATCCTATTCTGGTAAAACAAGAACTGTGCTTCACCCAAAATTGAATTAAAGTTTACCCAGTCAGTTTCCCTTGCGGCTTATTACTTGACTTTTGTTTAGACTTCTGAACAAATGAAAAGACTCAAAATAAGTGGGTGTAAAGGTCTTGCGGGGGATGCCAACTTGCAGTTGTAGACGTGTCAAATCAAATTCTTCTTTCTGTAAAATATTCCCATGCTCAGAATTATAAACATGAACTGTCTGCTACAACCCTTGATGAATCATGCAGAATACGTCTCACAAAAGTCCTTCACAATTGTACGCCAACGCAAAAATAAAAGGAAGTACTGTTTTTTTCCCAAGTACGCAATAAAAAACGTCGCCATAATTCATGGAGTTACAAGGATCTGGAGATGAAGGAAATCAAGACAAACTGATCTTGGGTGTACTTATCAGATTTGAATATGAAGGTTTGAGATGGCTAAACGTGATTAAGATGTAAGATTTCGCCTTGGGCAGAGATTACTAGATACGTTACATGATATTGCAATAGTCCACATCAAGCCAAATATGGATGGAAAATAAAAACCCTCCGCCTATAATATTTCACGAATAAATCTCAAGAAATTGGACCTTTAGAAAAAAAAAAACGTTCCGATGAGAAAAACAAATTGGATTACATTCAACTCAAAGTATAAAGTCATCTTTAAATAGATGAAGTTACACGGGCTTAAATCTTCAAGAAGAAAATCTTCACTCATCCCATAGGTCTCGCAATTATTTTGCAAGATACTTTCTTTCCTTAATTATTCGTCCCTTCCTAAAGTTTCGGGAAGTTTGCTCTAATTATGATTTGAAATTTTGCATGGTGCGTATATGGATTAGTGAGGTTTATGGAGACACTGTGTACGTCAATCTTTCAAGGAGCTGTGGTGGTTCCGAGAAGAACGTTTCGATCAGTGCCTAGAGTGCAATCTTCTTACTAAAGTTGGCGTCACACAAAAATCTTGTCCTCCCCGATATTCCTCCCCAGAACAAAATAATCGCATAATATAATGGAATACAAGTGAAAAGGACTGCTACCTACCAGGTCTAATTTTAAAGAGCTGCTTAAAAGCAGAAAATTATCGCTTACAAATTTTCTGCTAAGCAGAAATCAGCAGGATACCAGTCACAAATGGTACATGAGGCATGGTATGTTGACTGGTAACCTTATTTTTTTGTGCTTCAGCAGCTGTATGAAATTGGGTGGGTAAGAGTAAACAACTCCTTGCAAGAAGCTTTCATCAAAGGTCGAGATGAAAGTACATTGTACTATTCGTGTGAATTTGTTGACGGGGTAGTAATGCAAATAGTCCCCTTCCTTTCTCCCTACTCACCAGATTACACATAAGCATAGCTCCTGGGCTAAGCTTAGTAGATACGGGGATGGACACTAGCCTGCCTAGGGCAAAGCTTCCCCAGTAGACAGACGTGATATATGCACTGTCCGTAGCTGATAGCTCAATGGCTTGATTCTTCATAGCGTAGGCAAAGATGAACCCTCCGTAAGCGGCCTGCAAAGAGTCAATTAAGTCGGCCATGTCACCGAGTTAGTCCCAACATTTTAACCTTCATTGAACTTCCACTCAAAATAAACTTATTGAAAATCCTTCTCATTATTGGTGAACCTTTTGCCTCAAATATACCGAACCCTCAATAATTTTGTTGTTACCCTTGTCACAGACACTGACCCCAGTTCCTCGTCACCCATGGCGGAACTGTATCCCTTCTTTCACACACAAAAAACCTCTTGACTGCAGATCTGCTTGGTTGAATCTAAAAAAGATTTGATCTCTGTATAAATAGATTTACATTCTGCCTGAAGCGTTGCAAAGTTGCTGCACAGGTAAACATGACCCCACCGATCTACATCATCTTGTCATTTGGAGATTAAGTTTTGTACCTTCCTTTGAAATTAAAAAAAAAATCCCCATATATAGTGGAAATTGATTTGGTTAAACGATTGACTGCCTCTGGGTTAAATGTCTCAGACGACCAGAGCGGAGAGTACACGCCAATTAAATCACAATCCGCGTGCATACCTGAAGTCCGTCATAAAGGAAAAGGAGTAATGATGACAAAAATGTGACGGAGATGACTTTAGAATGAGTGGATGAGCAGCATAGACTCGGCCCATTAGCCCCTCCGTCTTTGGCTTTCATTCCAACCTCGTCTGCTTCTGTATAATATAGACAGGGAAAAAAAAACCCAGAGAGGTGATTTTGATTCAATCTGGGCCCAATTTCATAGAGCTGCTTAAAGGCCCTGTACACTATTGGTAAGATCAAAAAAAAAAAAAAACAATTTCACAGATTCACACATAACTTACATGATTTAAAGTAAGTAATGGTAGAAAGGGTTCTTATAAATATTTATGCCTGAAATGCTATTGTTTCTGAGAAATTAGTAAAACAGTAGTTTTATCACGCGTGATAAAAACCCGATGACCAATTGAGCTCAAACTTTCACAGGTTTGTTTGTTCATGCATATGTTGAATCAAACAAAATGTGGACACTGATTTTGAGCTGTTACCAAAAGTGTACAATACCTTTAAGCAGCTCAAGGAAATTGGGCCCAGTAGTCAAATGAAAAGACGTTCCACAATAACAGGCCTGGAGTTTAATCTTTGCGAGGGCAACGTCATTTTCACTTTGCAAAGGGCATTTCCATTGAAAAAAAGTCCATGTGAAATTTTTGAAGGGGCACCAAGGCCATGACCTCTGTTGCCTCCCTGTAATTCCAGGCCTTAGTGCAATAAGTGAACAAAATGAACTAGGAAAGTTGAAACTTTCCTCTCTAAATTAAGTCAAAAATGACTAAACAATTATGGGATTGGAACTGGTCTCTTGACGCTGAACATGCTCAGTTTTCCAGCTTTTAAGACATCTACTCTATAATGCGAGGTCGTGGGTTTGAATCCCACCCAAGTAGCCTGTTTCCACAGGACTCGGAAAGCATCAAACACAGACAGGACAGTGCTCATTAAACATCAGTGAAAGGGTAAACAAAAATACAAAATTGAACTCTTTATCTCTAGCGCAATTATTGCATCTATTAATACTTGAGAACATGGTCTATAATAATTTCTGGACAAAAATATGACAACTTTTCATGGGACTCTCCATAGTTGTCAATATTTTCACCTTACAGCAGTCAATACTATTGAGAGAATATTCAAATTGAAAAACTATGAAAATGTCAATTCTGCAGAAGAATCCAATGGCAAGAAGCTCTCTGCATAAAATTTCAAAACTCTTACATGTTTACGTGGTACTTTCACAAATGGCCTCCGTGGCACTCAAACAATTACTCCATAATGACCCAAAAGTCTTACAAATCGCTCTAATTTCTTTTCGATTCATCAAAATTAAAATGCCAGACCTATACTTTGCCTTGAAAGCAATGTGATGAATTTTAATAATCTTGGGTTCACCACATGGTGGGTTGAAGTGTTGTCCGAGACACTCGAGTAAGAGGTGTGCAGTGCGATCAGCTGCATTAAGGATACTCAGCGTCATCAACTGAACGGTCTAGTGTTCTTCACCCCTGCTTCGTTGTATACCATCGGCCCTCCTCGGCTACTTACCACATCGACGGCTTGCATGCCACCATCGATTGGCGGTTTGAACCCTTTTGGATTCAAGCATGGAGCGTGAAATGCTTCCATTAATGCTGCGTTACCATGGCATAATTGCAATCTGGCGAGGGTTTCTGTACAAGTACCAATCTATTCATCACAGTTCAACGGTGTGTGTTATCGACAAAAAAATGCACGCGAATCATCGACTGGGGAATGTGTTTACCATTTTGTACGACTCTTCTTTGGTTATTGATAGAACTGAACTCCTACATCCTACTGTCATTTTTTGAAGAGTTATCATGAAGTGCAGGAATGAGTAAAAGGGATCCTCAGCCAGTGATTAATATCAAATTGAAAAAAAAAGAAAAAAAGAAGAAGCTCCAAGTTATTTTGCCGTTCATACAAATTACAATCAGGTTAAACTTGATCACAGTCACTGGCTCTGGCAAAATGTTGACAAAATTTTCAAAGGTGAGTTTTTGTATTTTTCATGAAAATTTACAAGTGTTTCAAAACTTTTCTTTTTCCGCAAGAACCTACAAAAAAAGGCTCTAAATGAGAATATGAAAGTCTCTCAAATCCAGAAAGTAAGTTAGTCCTCGGAATTTCTTTGTTTTTTACCTTTTCATGGCTGTTACACTATGGTAATTAAATTCTGAGCAGTTGTAAGGTTTTGCCAGACTGGGTCTCTTATTGGCAATATCCGTTCAATCAATGGTCCCCACATCCTTTACAATGTTGCTGGACTGTAGAGTTGTCAATAAGAACTCAAGATTGTCCAGTTGTCCCGTCAGTTATCACGTCCTTCAGACGTGGAGTTCAGAATTCTGCAATTTAACATCTCCAGAGCTACAACAACATCGAAGTCATGGTGCGGAGAGAGAACGAGAAATCTCATCCCCAATTCGCGCAAAACATGATCGTGCCTGAAAAACGTTTGCCGAAATTGAAAACCAGCGAGTCAATATTGCCCCAACATCTCAAGCTCAAGTTGTCAGGGTGATCCTCCCCCCCCCCCATTATGCGGACAGCGCCTATGGGATGACCTAGAGTAACCTTACCTCTGTCTAAATCTTCGTACATGGACCTGTCCAGGTTTGCCATGCTGGGATCACGGCCCAATAGTGGATCCAGACATTTCCGTCTCATCAACAGCAGAAATACCATCAGGATTATGGGAATCTGAAATTTATAAAAAAAAAAGGACAAAATCAAATGTCAGAAATTGTAAGTTTAAACAATCCTGTACCGCTTTAGCTTCATGTACAGGATGAATTTGTTAAAATGAGAATAGAAAAGAGCCATGCCAAAATCATTTTAAATCTGTGACCAATAATTCACACATTTTTGTTGGGGACTTCTCATTGTTTCCCATTGTTTTAGAGACGGCCCCCATTGGTTTTGTATGAAGTGAAGACGTTCTCATTCTGTCAAAATACCCAAATTCCTTTTGTTAAGGTTCTTAGCTTCAACAGGTAGACGCCCCCAATGTTGCACATGGTTCACTCAGGGCTTGAAGTTTTGGGGAAAATGCACAAGACCACAGGGCTTGTAGCTCAAAATGTTTACTGACCAGAATTGTTTTTACGAGACCAGAATCAAAATGACAAATAAAACTTCCTGACACAGTTGAGCATGCACTGAACTGTTTTGTTTAGTTTTTGTGTTTTTTTAAATTATTTATCAAGCACTAAGAAAATATTGATCTCATTTGTCTTTATGGGTACTAAATATACTTCATCACTCAATAGAACTAAAAGGTATTTTATCCAAAATGAAAATCAACATTTTAACATAATTTGTTTTTGTTCAGTGAGGTATTATTGTTCAGTTGAAAAACACAAGACTGACAGACTTGTCCGGTCCTTAGTTGACTGGCCTGACACTAGAACTACTGGCCTCGGGCCTGTGGTCCAGTGTAAAATTGGAGCCCTGTCACTCCCATGCCAAATCAACATGCCATAAAGGATCAATCTTACAGATTTTCTTTAAATTTGCCGAAACTGTTTGGTTATAACAGAAAACTCCACAACCCATCGAGTCAAATCCAATTGGGTGTTTTGGGTCATGTGACTTTGGGAATTACAGGTCGTTGATCTTTTAAGCTTATGATATTTTCCAGAATAGCTTTGAACTTCCAGTTTAGAATGTTGAAAAAAATTAACTTGACTTTAAATGACAGCTTTTACATATTATCTCTACAAGAAATAAGTGTTTTCTTATCACCACACATAAAAGGTAGGGTCATAGATTGTTAAATTACTATCAAATTACGACCATAAAAACTTACTTGGTGAGAAGCACTGCAGCTGTTGATAGTATAAACTATTTTGAGAAAGGATTCCTCTTCGAAGTAATATGGTTTGCATAATTATTCACCCATAAAACTTAAATCTGAGAAAATTCACGCATGAATTGTTTCTCAACATTTTGAAGGTTGACTGAAAATTCACATTTCTGTGGTGTCCCCTCGCGAAGACTGCTGCCAGAGATGCGGTTGGTACCCGTGGATGGGTTTGACATTCTTGATGAAAATACTATAACAGTATTTTGCTGCTTTCTCAACAAGTAATACTGTATTCAGTTGAAACTTTAACAGGTGACATTTATAGTATTTTTGTAATATAATTTTGCCTATAAATCAGCATTACCTTAACAAAAATGGCCACATTAATCAAAGTTAACCAAACCACTGTGAAACGAAAGCCTATTAAACCAACTTTTAAAGGAACATTACAGAATTGGTAAGAAAATAACTTGTAAACTTGTAAACCTGTACTTTTTGATCACAGATTTACATAAAACTTACACGGTCTAATGATGATGATAGTAGAAAACATCCCTTGAAATATTTCTGTCTGAAATGCCATATTTGATGAGAAATTAATCAACTAATTTTCCGATTGGAGTTTATCGCTCAGTGAGCGTTTTATTCATTTGTTGAATCTATATGATTTTATGCAAATGTGTAATCGGTTTTTCACTATTTTCTCGTGACCCAGATGGCCGATCGATCTCAAACTTCTACAGGTTTGTTAGTTTATGTATATGGTGGATTACATAAAGTGCTTACACTGCCAGCAACTGTTTTGTTAGCAAAAACCAATTCTGTAATGTTCCTTAAATGCAAAAAAGAATCCTAAATGAGTCAATGTAAAAAGACAAAATTAGCCGGCGGGAGATCGGGGGACGGGGAAGGGACTGTTTCTTGTCAGGCGGCCCAAGCATTTTGGCCGGGACTGTGGGTTTTACCTGGATAGCAGCCATGATCCAGAATGCAAATCTGACTCGGGTGTTATCCCGGGCCTCTTCAAGGGTCGCAATGGACACTGAGGGAAGTTCAGTCGACAGATCGGCCCGAGCTTTGATGGGTACAACCGGATCGTTAGTTGTTGTGGCGTTGTCAATGAACGGGGAACAGTCTTCGTTGAGTAGGAAAGGCTCGGCTACAATAGGACTGATGAAGGCTCCGAAACCATAGCAGAAATGAAGTGCCTGCGTGAAGAGAAACATGTTTTATTTATTTCGTATTATCTTATTTATTTATTTGATCTCCAACAGCAGATATCCGCCATTTGCAGGTATCATTTAAAAACAAATAAATAGATATAGGGTGTAGCCTAATTATACAAATAGAACAACATTGAAAGACAACATTGATTTAAGATGTTCTTTTCCAGAGAGCTGCGTTTAGCCTTTGAAAAGGAGGAGAGAACATACCACTACTGAACATTATTTGATGACTAATTGTGGTTTTATTCTATATGAAGGCAGAAGACACGAGGACAAGTATGTTTTCTAAATGTAATTTATTAGATTATTAGAAGTTTGAAATTTAAGGAAACCAATGACGATATATATGAAAGTTAAAACTACAATTGCACAATATACACGACACAAACTAAATAAATATAGAAAAACAAGTCAGCTGAAAACCCCTGTATAACAATAGATAAAAATAAAGACAAATAATTTATAATCGTTTTGAAGGAAAATTGTTGATATGGGAATACTGTCATACTACAACCATCTTCATCATGTTCCCCGTGCAATGCTAATAGTGAATAGTGATATACCAAAAAGGAATCGGACTACTTTTGGATACATCTATTTGAATGGGAGAAAAACAAGATGGCTATACACCTTGATAAAGGTTTACATATTTGTATATTCAGTTTGCAGTAACACCATGAACGTGTATATATCTAATTTCCTGTGTAGATTTGTTCTTGAGAACTTGTCTTGCTATTGATTCTACAACCACGGAGTAGATTTCGGACTTCGGGAGACTACTTATAGTTCTGAAAAGAATTGACTCTGCGGCAGTAGAATAAATAGCGAGACAAGTTCTACAAAAAAGGAACAAACCCACACAGCAAAGTAGTTATATACACATGGTGTTACCGGAAACTGAATACACATTGATACCTCACCAATGCAAATCCTCAAAACTCGCAAAAATATTTGTTCCACACACACACACACACACCTCAAATGTTTAAAAGATGTAATAAATACATCTTAGATAAAGAATATTATTTTTGTACCCTACACCGATGTGTGACAAGCACTGTATCTTTGTGCGTACTAGAGCAGATGTCCTTACCACTAAACCACTGATTGTGAGGCCACATTCAAATCCTGTCACAAGCAGCTGGCAATGCAAACTTAAAAAGATGTAATAAATCGAATCCAGGATTAAAAATATCATTTTTTGTTTCCCCCTGCGACCATAGATAATATACCAAGTGCATTCCCAGAGTCCTGGATTAGTGCCAGTACCAAGGAAGTTTTCAGTTGAAACATAAATTTCGGACAAAATCCCAAACCAGAGTATTTCTTTCAAAGAATCATCATGCTTTTCAACACTAAACAGTATCATATAAAGATTGTCAATCAAAAAGTAAGTGCAACTATAAGAGTATGTGCAATTAGTCTTTTGAGATATGCTGGACACTATATTAAGTACACTGTTTGGTTTGGGTGTACACAGACAAATTTACCCAAACCTAATAAAAGTGTCATTGTGTCCGCAGACTCTCAAAACAGCTTGTTATGTGAATCCATTAAAACATACCTTTCAACAACAAACAAATCTAATCTGTAAATGTAAATACATCAATCTTGATAAATAATATTATTTGTGTTTTACCAACACACAGATGTGTATTAAAGGTAACATTGCCCTGAATCGGCCGAGTTGGTCTAAAAAAAAAAGCGTTTGTCAAATTTTTGACTCCACAAAATGGCCGACCGTGTGTTAGTTCGCAAAGTTCAAGGAAAACCACGCAATTTCGAGGCATATTTGTGTGGATCATTGTATTCTACTTTTAAAACATCTTTCTAACCATTTGCATTTGATAACAAAAGGTTACAAACGCTTTTTATAGACCAACTCGACCGATCCAAGGCAACATGTACCTTTAGGCACTGTATACCCAGTACTTTCCAGAGTAAACAGTGCTTAACACACATCGGTGTATGGGTAAAACACAAATAATATTCTTTATGCCCGATGAAAATTTAAAATCTATTAAATAGTTGCGGTACCCCCAGCTAAAATACAGGATTCAAACTGCCTGTAGCTTCCGGGCAATCTCGGTGGTCTTGTGGTAAGACATCTGCTCTAGAATGGCAAAAGGGTAATGGGTTTTGCAACCCGGCTGGGTAATATACATACATGGATTAGCTTTTCACAGGACTCGGGGAAAGTACTGAGTATACAGTGCTTATCACACTGCGGTGTGTGGGTAAAACACAAGTGATATTCTTTATCCCCGATGCAAATTTAGCGTCCATTAAATCTTGATAAAGTTACTCCACGGAGAGGAATATAAAGCTGGAACAACGATTGAAACTGGTTATATTCCCAGGGGAAATCAGGCAGTTGGCTACACGGTTCAAGTCCGATCAAAACTCAAGTTTTGTAAACTGAGAAATACAAGTAATCTCCGGATGTAGCCATATTGCAGTGTCGCTTTCACCCTGTAAAGTATCTAGAGAATTAAATGCGTGGAACAGAACATCATTATGCGGTGATTGTACATTGGACATGTTTGTGTGTGTGTTTTAACGCCGCATACTAAGTGTGGATTTGGGAACAAAAGAGGTGCACATAATGTAGGGACATGAAGCATGAAGACTTACACACGTCCACACAGTGATTTTTACAATGTTGAGGAATATGATTTTTTCTTAAGTGTACAGAACAAAGGAATGTCCACAGAGTGACTGCAACACGGAGCTTTGTTTGTGTGTGTGTGTGTGTGGGGGGGGATTTACGAGGGATGTTATGCCAATTCTTGTCAATAGACCATGTGACCCGTGACATTACATAAAGACAAAGGAGCCACATAGTCGTGACGTCCTGCACGCAAGAATTTTGCACAGCTCATTGCACAAAATAATAATACAACTCTTTAAACATTCAAATCTTGTTCATTATCCTCCTTTTTAACCGATGCTGTTTTTATGTGCTTATATCAATAAAAGATGAAAACATTGTCACATGGCCAATGAAGCGTCTTGCCTGCAAGCACAGTCCCTCGGATGTTCAATTTTTATTTATTTTTTTTGTAAACAAGATCAGATGACATTTACTTTACAGTTAGATATAATTATAAGCCAACATGACCCATCATATCTCTCTCCTTCCCCTCTACTTTCGTAGAAACAAATTACATGTAACTAGCAGACACTATACTTCTCTAAAAAAATATCTCTCAGATAGTATCATTTTTGTAAATTATTTCTTATTTATGAAGTTCAGTACAGCTTATGTGCACAAACATTTATACCAGCGATTCTTTCCCTTAACAGACAGGGCCAAAATTCATAGAGCTGCTTAAGCACAAAAAAAGTATCTAAGCATGAAACAATTATGCTTACCAGAATAAGGTTACCAGCTAAGACACCATGTCACAGGTACCTTCAGTGACTGGTATCCTGCTCATGTATGCTTAGCAGCAAACCGTTAAGCAATATTTTCTGCTCAAGCAGAGTTATGACATTGGGCCCAGTTCACTAATTCTGGGTAAGCCCTATTGGCAGAGACTGTGATAGCGAAAAGTGAAAGCCACAGTGACCGCATTTATCTACATCAGTGACTCATCCTTAATATGTGTAAGCAATGACTAACCCTCAAATCTTCCCAAATCCATCTCATGGATACAGGGTTCTCCCCAGGAGTTTTTCAAAACTGCTGGGGCCAGGCCTCTGTTGCCCAGGGCCCAATTTCATGGCTCTGCTTACCGTAAGCAAAGAATCGGCGCTTGCGGAAGCAGGGAATTCCGCGCTTACGTCAAGCGTGTTTCACGGGTTAGCGGGGAATTTCAGCTTGTGCGGGTGCCTACTCCACGTTACTAGGCATTCTACGCTTACACAGCTAGTGCAAAATTCGGTGCTTGAACAGTAAGCGGAGAATGGTCACCGCAAGCGCAGAATTCGGCAGTAAGCAGAGCCATGAAATTGGGCCCTGGTCTTTCCAGGCCTCTATTGCCCTGGTATTGGTCTTCATGCCCCTTTTTAAAGTTTCCAATGGAAGTGCCCTCTGCAAAAACTAAATGACCAACTTGCCCTCTCTCAAAATAAAATTCCAGACCTGATTTAAAAAAAAAAAAAAAAAAAAGTAAAAAATGCCCCACTCTTGGCCATAATGCCCTTCAAAAATAGACTTTCTATTTTCTGATGGAAGTGCTCCTGTTCCAGGGACAGTTGTCTTGCCTCTATAAAAATGATAAGCGAAGGTAAAATGTAAAAAAGGCTTTCGCAAATTTATATTCTCTCCAAAGTACAAGGTTTCATCAGGCTACATTATCTTCTTTTCACAAAATGAAAAAAATCACTGTCCGCATCTAACCATGTGTGAAATGCTGCCATGCAATCCAAAGACAGAGAGAGAAATAAAATAAAAAAAATACCCCTCAAACTGCACAAACACGTCTGAATCCCGCGTCTGAATCCCGCGTCTGAATCCCGCATATGACGTAAATGTGTGAGTAATACGATGAGATAAACAGATAAGGAGAGAGTATTATTGACTGCCGATCTTCCCATTTACACGGGCCCAAGGCTGTGGCCGCAGGGCAAACCAACTGATTTGCCAACCCATTAAGTAAGTACCACCTGATGTTTGATCCAACACTAAAAAACATAATGACCATGGTGATGTGGAGCTTGTTTTATTATTGGCTTCCTCACGGGGGCTGCAGTAAGAGTAGGCAGTTACCTTAGTCAGCAAATGAAGTCATCATCAACTAGACAAAAGGCTTGCCGAGAATAAAAACAAGAACAAGTGGTTTGATCAAACATTATTAAGCTTACTCAACGGGCCATCATAGTAAGTGGGGGGTTACCTTAGTCAGCAAATGAAGTAATTATTAACTATAGGCTTAACCGGAATAAAACTAGGAACTTGTGGTTTGCCAAAATGTGCTCAAATGAAAATAATGAGGTTGTGCACACAGTGTGCAAGTCTGTCTCTCAGCTTATCACTTGGTCAACAAAACATGGAAGGAGAAATGGGAGGAGACAAAAGCTCAGCTATACAATGCAGCTGCCAGGGACATCAGGGTGCTTATGACTGATCTTCCTAACTTATTGAGGGATAGACGTGAATGAGCAAATCTCAATATGATTCTTTGGCTACAGAGAGAGTGAGAGAGAGAGAGAGAGAGAGAGAGAGAGAGAGGAGAGAGAGAGAGAGAGAGAGAGAGAGAGAGAGAGGAGAGAGAGAGAGAGAGAGAGAGAGAGAGAGAGGAGAGAGAGAGAGAGAGAGAGAGAGAGAGAGAGAGAGAGAGAGAGAGAGAGAGAGAGAGAGAGAGAGAGAGAGAGAGAGAGAGAGAGAGAGAGAGAGAGAGAGAGAGAGAGAGAGAGAGAGAGAGAGTGCAAGTCTAACATTCCTACATGCAGATGTTGCCACGGAAATCAATTTTAGTTGGAAATCAGTTCTTGTGCATTCACTGAAAGAACACCCCCCTCCTCCCCCTCAAAATAATAATAATAAAATGTGTTGGACTTGCCCCTGCTTCATCTTTTTGTATGAAATTACCACTGGAGCACTTTACTTTTACGACTAACAGAAATATTTGTAAACTGTCTGCAATCATATCTTCCTTGTAATTTTGTAAACAACTTCTTGGACAAAATTCTGAATTTCATTTTCTTGTTGAATTTGATCTTGGAACAATCTGACCTATGGGACACTTTGTACAAATAAATCCAATATAAAGTCATTCCTCAAACTTTTCATTAAGCTCAGTGTTTTGAATGACAGCATGAAATACATATGTAGTGTTTTTTCCCCCATATGAAATAGACCATAACATTGCCAAACATGAATGTGAATTCTACCAAGACTTCAACATAATTTTTAACAGGCAGTTGAAGTCAATTGACTGTATGACACCATATAATTATCATGAACTGCAGGTTTACCGATTAAACCATGTACAACTTTCTTGCGTAAAATCTAAGTTTGGGCATCAGTTTGAGACCTAAAAAGCCAACAAATTTCAAAACACACAACTCCACAGAAAATCGATTCAGGAGATTGGGTGGACCCTACATCATGACTGAAGTCACTCATATAGGTTGAATTCAATCAAATTAGCTTGAAACCAGTTTGAAAAACAACTTAACTTCACGACGTCATTTCTCTGCAGTGAAATTACATGTAGGTTTTTGATGTTATGGTGCAAAGTAACTTCTTTTAAATGTGCTTCTTGCTCAAAACAGACCAAAAATGTTGACAGATTTGGGTTATCCTTTTTAAACCTGCCCTGTCATAAGAAATGTCTCAAGCATGACTCAGGCTTGGGCTTGCAAAATGTGGCTATGGTGCAAAGTAACTTCTCCTCAATTGTGCTTCTTGCTCAAAACATACAAAAATGTGGACAGTTTTGGGTTATCCTATTTAAACCTGTCATTAACCTGTCATAAGAAATGACTCATGCATAACTCAGGCTTGGGCTGGAGATACACTGTCTCGAAACAACAAGTGGCTTATGGTGCAAGGCAAAGTAACTTCTTCTAAATGGGCTTCTTGCTTAAAACCTCCATGAATTGTGTCAGTTTTGGGTCATGCTGTTTAAACCTGTCATTAACATGGTAGGGTTGCACTAAATATTCTTGAAAGTGAACAAATCGAAAGCCCTGGTTATTTGTGTAATGCTCTAAATTAAAGGTTAAAAACCTAATGAGCTTATAATGCAATAGAGTATAGACTGTGCAAATCTTGTGCGTAAGGCCTCAATAAAGTGAGCACTTCTATTTCGTTCTGTATCATGATAAAAAGTAATGCAAACTGGAAACCTAAGGTTTTCAAACTTGTTCAACCATGCATCAGGGCTCTCCCCAGGATTTATCAAAACTGTGGGGCATTCTGGACCCAAATTTTGGAAACGATGTCCTCGGAATGTTTTTACTTGGTGTTTATCTTGGTTTTAAAAGCCCTACTTTGCAATCTGGGGCATTCTAAATGGTATTTATGTTGATGATTTTTGTGAATTTGATCTCAAGCCCCCCTCCCCAGAAAAAAGTTTTGTTCATATCTGTTTTTGTTTACGTACTGGCCCCAAATCGTACTTATCGGCATGCAATTTGCTAAGCAAAAACATACCAGTCACAGACAACATGTTGCATGATATTTTGGCTGCTAACCTTACTCTGGTAAGCAAAGTTATTTGTTTTTTTCCTATTTTGTGGATAAGCAGGTCTCCTATGAAATTGAGCCCTGTTTGAGGTGCTGTAGCCTACCTGAAGGAACGGTGAGACAAGCTTGCCATATATCTTGAGGAGCGAGACATTGGCAACGGTGTCGATGATACCCATGAAGATCCCCATGATGGCCATATCAATGATGAGGACATAAAGATGCCTGCTAAGAGGAATCATCGCTATGGTAACGGCTATCATGATGGTGGAAACGAAGAGCAAAGGGTCTGGACTGAACCTGGAACGAGAATAAATGCATAAACAATTTTTGTGAATGTAGCCAAATTAATTTGTAACGTTGATTAGAACATCCAACTGTGATGCAGAGGCTCCATGCCAAAACCAGGCATTTCTCCTGTAAAAACAGAGTTTATTTACTAATCAAAATCGATGAGAAAAAGGGCTTCTAAATAACACCAGGGCCAAAGTGGTTGAATTTCCGTAGCTCAGTGATGCATCTGTGTACTTACAAGCTAAAAACCACGATCTCTGTAACACCAGAAGTGCACCAAAAACTTAAACATCAAAAATAATACCCAGTCTAAGCGCTTTATCACACCAGAAGGGCGTCTCAAAGCGCTCAGTATTTTTCCTGCAATGTATGTGGAGCTACCTTCTGAAGTATAAGACCTTTTCCTTTACATAGCACCATGTAATGGTTTACTGTGTAATGGTTTACATGGTGCTGTGGCGCAATATGCAGCCAATCAAACCGGGAACACCAGGGCACCCCTGCTCTTTACGATAAGTGCACTGGGTTATTTTAAGTTCATTACACAACACACAAAACCTATGGCTTTAAATCCCATCCGAAAGAGGAAGAAATAATGGTTAAGTGTCTTGCTTAAGTGTCACGATCGTGACTCGAACCCACACTCTGCTGAAGAAACACCAGAACTTGAGTCAAGAGTTCTTATCCGCTCGACCACGACACGCAACAAACTGACAATCCCAACTCCTTCTGTGTCAGGGATGAGACTTGATGAATGTGAAAATTCCTGAAAAATGGCTCTCACTCGCAGGTCTGGGTTCCACCTTATTTTAGACCCCGAGCCTCTCAGATGTTACAATTCAGGAGGTTTACAGACTCTGTGAATCACAAGAAATACAAAACCACAGGTCTGGACACAATGTGGACTATTTCTTTCTCCCTTTAATGATTGCTTTCTTTCTTTCCAAAAAAATTTGAAAGGTTCAAGGAGTTTTTGAGAAAATCCTGAAATCAGAAAAAATCCTGACTAAACACATGTGCCTGCTAGATTGTGTAAACAACAAGTGCTCATCACAGGGTCAACCATACTGATCTTATCCAAGTCCAAACAACTTGGTGTGAAGTGACACAGAAAAATAGGAAAATGGATGAATTAAGGCCACATGCTAACCAAACTGCCTAATCTGTATAAGTGTTTTAATACAAGCATATGCGTCTCCTATTTTTTCATACAAGACAACCCAGATTCTTCTTCCCCATACATGTATGGTTAGTCTTTACTTCATTGAATGCAAGAATGTTGCCAAAGATATGTCACCCAAAATATGGTTTGTTTGCCAAAGGGTGCGCTGCCTCTTGGACACTCTATCTCCAAATTGATCTTTTTATCTGTCATAATCTCCTCTCCTCGTACACAAGCTGACATGTCGGGCTGATACGCTTGGATTGCAGCCGATATGCTCAAATTGCGGGCCGACACTCAAACAAATTTTTTAAACATTTTTGTTTGTGATTGTTAGATTCAAGATCAAATTCACAGAAACCATTAAATAAAAACCTTCAAAATGCTCCAGATTGCATCGTAGAGGTTAGAAAACCAAACATTAGCAATCAAATAAAGAGCATTCCGAGGACCTTGTTTTAATTCAGTGTGCTTCGGCCAAACTTGCAAAATTTGGGTCTGTAATGTCCCCCAGTTTTGGAAAAAAAACCCTGAGAAACCCCTGCATATGAAAACGAGAAAACCTGGGGACACCCTCTTTTCCAACATGAGGAAAATCATATCCGTAAATACTGACATTTCCAAAGATATCGATTGAATGAACCTGGCCTTGTGAAGACTGTGAAAGTCATGGACGTATTTGAGCTTCCAGGATCGGACAATTTTGTGGAACCTTGTACAGTGTATGACTTTTTGCACGAGAGAAACAAATTATGCACTTGAACGTGCCCAAACGCTTGAATACGGCCGAGACTTGCACTCAAACCGGACCGGAAATAGAAATCTCCTATTAGTTCTGATTGATCCTTTTGTCTTTCTCTATTGATTGGTCACATCTGGTGTATAGATCTGGTAAGGTCTCTCCAAACAATGAATGTTTCTTTTGTACTGCATGACAACCTTTAGAATATAAATTCAATTATGCACACTCTGTTATCATTGGCGTCATCAGGCCCATAGTTCATTATCGGGGTTACTTTTGTAGGTGCAAAATATTCATGTATTCAATTAATATTGTAATTTTTTTTGTATTTATGCCATTTGTCTGTCAACTGTTGGTTGCTCAATTTGTTTGGTCCTCCTTCATCTGAAGTATTCACAGCAAACAAATGATAATAAATGTATTCTGTTGTTCATGTTTGTTTTAAAGAATTATTTTTATTTTCTAATGTTATAGTTATAAAAAATCTATTATGAAACATAGTCAGCATTCTCCCTTGACAGTGGCCCGCTGGCCAAATGCTAGTTAAATCACCTGAGGACCAATCAAAATTCTCTCCAAGTGGCCCAGCTGGCTTGTCCAGAGTTAAAAAGCACCCCCTATTCAAGGAGTTGTGTCATTATGATCAAAGCAGGCCTGTGGCTGTACATGAAATTATGAACTCAATCACCCAGTTATGGCGCGTGCGTTCTCCACAGATATGATACAGAGGGAGGGCGCACTATCGCAGTAACTGGGTAAGAGTTCATAATTCCATGTACAACCACTTTGATCAAAACGACACATCCCCTTTAATTTAACATTTTGGACGAGTGAAAAAAGCTGGCGGACCAGTTAAATGAAGAGCTGACTATTTCTGCTGGCTAGTCACTGAAAAAATGTTAAGAGCAAACCCCAGTCACTCCCAGCTAAACTGGGTCCTCCTCAACAGCTCACTGTCATCAACAACAGTCAAGCATTCTCCTGAAGACAAGAAAGACAACCACATCACACACTTCAAAATGATCACTTAAACCATGCCCAGGCATCGCGCACTGCCGCGCTACTGCCTTGGTGTATACGTCGACTTGTACGCTCGTAAATGAGTAACACCTGCCACGAACCACCCTGCTGAGAAGTCGCCTTCTCTTAATTGGCCGTGCACTGCGGAGACCTGAGGTGTCCCGCGTCTTCTTGAACCCACAAAATCAACCAGTGTGGAGGCCTGCGCCGCACTCAAATCCAGGTCGACCTCAACACAATCGGCCCCAAAAATCGATCAGACTGTTCGTGCACAGGATCGGGCTGGATGGCAAAGACGAATTTTGAACATTGGGAAAAACTGTCGGTCACAGCGTACCAAGTCGAGTTTGGCTCGGATAGTGTCAATTAGCAATAGTTCACAACGCCGACCTCAACACAATCGGCCCCAAAAATCGATCAGACTGTTCGTGCACAGGATCGGGCTGGATGGCAAAGACGAATTTTGAACATTGGGAAAAACTGTCGGTCACAGCGTACCAAGTCGAGTTTGGCTCGGATAGTGTCAATTAGCAATAGTTCACAACGCCGAGACTCCACTATCTCTCAACCCCAGTTCTTCTCCGAACCATCACTTCTCCCACATGAGATTTTATTCGCAAGGCCGTTGACCCTAAACCTACTCAGTTCCCACTGATAAATCTCTCATCACTTGCTTGTAAATGCCAATGACATAAAGCCAATTTCTTACTCACAATTCTTCAGACAATAGTAAATTATAATGATAAATTTGCAGAGGTTTCTTATAATAAATTCTGTAAAAAAAATCATTGGCACTTCATCTTGTAATCCTAGAGTAGAAAAAAGATATCACCCAAAACTTTGTACTCGACCCCAAAAGTTGTATTATAGTTTTCATTAAAAAGTCCCAAGTCATCAATTTTTTGGTGACAAAAATGTATGTTTTATGTAACTATTTTTACTCTTACAATTTCTTTTCAACTTGAATCTTGAGGCATAGAAGCATTATGACAACTTGGCATTTTACAAGAAATGTGACTTGATTTCCTGTCAGTAAGAGGTGACAAAATTGCGCCTTATAAATCAGCACTGTTTTCACAAAGAGCTACATTTGTTAAATAACTGATAAAAGGGGCATATTGCCTTAAGCTTGGGACGATTTGGGCTACAAAAAGCATTTGTTTTGTAATCAATATGGTTGGAAAGATGTTTTAGAGTAGAATATCATAATTCACATAAATATCCCTTGAAATTGTGTGGTTTTAGTCCCTTTCCTATTTAGAAGAACACATTTTTTGACTCCGCAAAATGGCAGACCGTATGTTCCGCTGGTTGTATTTCAAGAGGACAATTTATGGCTTTTAAAAAATCACTACTCACTAATTACAACACACTGTAGATGTTGCTGTGCATGAACAACTCTCAAAAAGGAATAAGGACAGCAACATTTAGAGACATTTGGAGGCAATGTGCCCCTTTAATACAGGAAGGGGCAGATATCTCTATCATTGTATTTTGCGTTTTCACGAAGAGCCACACATGTGAGACATTGCAACAGAAGAACATAGATGTAGGTCAATTATTTTTATGGTTTCACAAAGAGCCACATAATATGTCAGTGTCTGCAAGATCATGTGACATGCGCGTCCCTTTCCTATGTAAAAACATCTCACTCAGATGGAAGTATAAGTAGGTCAACTGGCTCTGGAGGTTTTTTACTAAGAGACACTTATCTTTGACTAATTACTATTAGCCAATACTTTAAAAGAAATTAGTCAGTCTACGCAGAGGTTAATCTTTTACAGAAAGAATCATAGGAGAGGTCCTATACAGTTGGCTTTAGTAATGCAGATCTGCGGTTTTCAGCTTAGCGCAGTGTAAATCTCAATTATGCCCGTTGACATCATGTGGCTCTTCGTGGAAGCGATTTTGAAAGAAACTCATTTCAAGTTATTGACAATTCAGGCATGTTATTTGGCCCTTGGAAAAATGTACAGGAACATTTTATTGAGTACACGCGTGACCTACATGTGCACATGGTACAGGCTTTAATAGGCTTTTGGGCTATCTATTTAAATAACAATTTTTCACATTCTTCTGAGGGCAACAAAATAGGACATCTGAGATTAAAGTAGGAAGAACATCCTGCCTGTGACAAACAACTTAAACCATCAACCTAAGTTTCCATTTTTCAATGTATCATAATAATATATGCAGACACCTAAATGTATCCTCGATGACAATCCTTCAAACAAAACTCTTCCCCAACAAAATAACCAAATCCCCTATTAGCGCTCAGTCCACAGCTCCATCATGTTGAGATAACATAAGTTCAAGAGCCAGGATCTTCAATTAAGCAGAACACTCACAATACCTGCAGGCTTTCAGAAACTATGGCAGGGGACCAATGATAAAAGAGAATTGAAGCTGATAGAAAGATGAAAGGTGTCTGGGGACCAACTAGGACAGCAGCAGCCCTGCCGATGGGATCATCACTCAAAATACAGACTACAAACTCTTGGGAGATTAGACCGGCTTCACTTGCAGATGTAAGATGAAGATGAATTATATAGCAATGACAAATAGGAGAATCAATCATGCCTACCAAAACACTCCTGTCATATTACATCACAAGAGGGTGGACAATGCTACAGGGGAAATTCATTAGGGTTCTAGGAATGCGGAACTTATTTGTTCAGCTATCAATGGGCAAGTTCTCTGGGACCATCTCACCCATGATTTTTTTTCCCCCACGTTTATCGTGTAGGAGTTTTAGAGGGAGCTATACAATTGGTGTGCTAAGCAAACAGAATAGGGAACTATGTTTATACTGGGTGTAATATGGTGTACATGCACCATTCTGGACAATGGTTTGGATTAGGGAGTGAAAACTTTTTACAGCACAACAGAAGACTATCATTGCCAGGGAATGAATGGGTTGTAAATCTTTTGAAAATGTGGTTTTAATATTTGAAACTTTGGGTTATGCTGAGAAAATAGAATAGCCAAATATTTGTATACCAGGTGTAAATGCACCAGCCAGTTTGGACAATAGTAATCCGATTAGGGGGACTGAAAACCTTTTTTTACAGCAGAGCAGAGACTTCCAGTTACAGGGAATTAATGGGTTGTAAATATTTTGAAAATGTGGTTTAATGTTTGGAAAACTTTGACAAACTGAAAGGTGTTTTTTTACACAGGAAAAAATATGATTCTTGATTCACTGACTCAGGTACTTGTTCCTTTAAAATGTTGTAAAGTTGTGAAGACCTTGAGGTAATTTTTTGCGTTCAATGGTTTTTAAGTTCAAAGCCGTGTTCGCATTTTGACTTTTTGGGTAAAACTAACCAAGCAAATGGATAGCTTGACAATTTTAAGTCCAGTGCGAACAGCCTAGGAAAAATTTCACCCTGGTAACTTAATCGAGTCCAATGGGTAGTTTTAACCTGCCAAGGTAAACTAACCTGGTCAACCATAGAGCAAGGATAACTACAAACTAACCGAGCCAAACGATCCAGTGCGGACGCATCGCTCCGGTAAAACCAGCCAATAAAACAACACGTGATCCATGATCACATGACACCTGGAAGTGAACTTCAACATGCATGTATTGGCAATGTTCACACTTATCAAGTTGTTGTCGCGGCGGTATACAGAATTTAGGAATTGCATCCCTTTGCTTGCATGGGTTGTTTTTCTTACTTTTATTTAGTGCGCTTTCCGCGACCATTAACTACAAGCTGGGTCATGTCTTTTGTCATATCGGATATCCGGTTAAAGGTCACTGGCGCAGCACCCTCATGTGTTTACATGTAGTCAGTCGGCTTGTTTCACAACAGTCTCAGTTAGTTTACCTACGCCAAATGATCCAAGTGTGGACACCGGTAAGATTTACCCATTGGAATGTTACCTATGGTCTCGGTTCAACATTAATCCAATGTGAACACTGCTAAAGACTGGTGGGGACTCCCGTCTTCTAAAGCATCACACATACATAAAGTCTCACTGGATATACACGTATTGATAACTTCTCTTAATAATCAGATATCATTAGGCAAACAAAAAAAAAATATCTTTAGCGTCCTGCCTTTTTGAAAAAAGGAAAGAGGAGGGCCTTTTAAAAAAAAAAGTTTTTTTTTAAATGGCCGCCTGACACATTTTTCAAGAGAACCGGCCGGGCTATTTTTCAAGATGGTTGCCAGCTTTATTCGTAGTGTTTTTGTGGTGTGCTAAAGTCTAAAAATAGGATCTCATTTATTTCAAAATTTATCTATTTGTCATAGATCATTAAAATTTATCCTTAAAAAAAGAAGAAAAAAAAAAAAGGAGGCGGCCTCTTAAAAGGAAGCGGGCGGAGACGCAAAACATTTATTTGGCCTCGCTCTCTTTTTTTGTTCTACTTTTTTTTTTTATGAATGCTACTTTTTTAAAATCTCTTTTAATTTTTTTGGTTTTACTTGTTGCTTATGTTTTTCATTGTGGTTTGCAGGTTTTTGGGTACTTCATGTATTTGAACACTCGTTATATGTAATTCTGCATTGCAAAACTACTTGTGTTTAATAACTTATCTTTTTCAATGCTTTGTTTTGGCGTTTGATATATTTTGTTATATTCTTGATTTTTAACTTATTTAAAACTTATTTTTTAACTTATTTTTTATTGCCTAGGTTTGATAGTTTTTAGTATAATGAGGCACTTTGGGGTATTTTACATGAGGCACCATATAAATGCCTTTTTATTATCAATATTATTATTATTATTATTTTGCATCATTGTAAGGTCGTAAATGGAAAATGACCATGATCCCTCCTGATGCAGCCTCAACAAGCTGTCTACCTGTAAATTGTTTATGCATAATCATAATTTGCTTGATATTAAAATTAATTGCTTTTAATTACTTAGCTTCACCACACACAAACCTTACATAAATGATTTCTACTGAGCTAAGACCACACTTGTAGTCACTCTTAAAGGGAGGGTATAACCGTTGGTAATTACTCCAAAAAAGATCGACCATAAAAAAACTTACTGGGTAAAAAGAAGCACTGCAGCTGTTGAAAATGAAATGGGGTTTTAGAGAAAGGGGTTCAAAACTATTTCAATTCTAAGAAATTTTTTGTGCATGAATTTTTTTTTTCAGATTGTGTATTCCAATTACGGATTATTCTTCCTTTGTGGACAATAACCGCTCCAGATATTCCGCGATAACTCAAAAATGCTACCACCATTTATAATGAAACTTTCACAGGTTAGTTTGATTTAATATATCTACATTTTTGTAGGATTACAAAAATCTAACGGTTCCAAGTGTAAAACATGGGGTGTCTGGGTGCCAGAATGTAAAACAGAGGGCTTTTTCTGGGTGCCAATGTGTAAAATAGTGGGGTAGGGTAACAAGTGCTACATTGTGGGGTGGTTTTTCCGGTAGGATCTGTACTTGTGGTTTATTTGTACTCTAACAAACGAATTAGATATTAGAACACTTAGAAGCCGATGGGGGGAAAAGCCAACAATATTGCTCTATTATAAAGATACTTGTCTGGGTGCCAAAGAGTAAAATAGGGGGAAGTCTAGGTGCCAAAGTGTAAAGCAGAGGCGTGTCTAGGTGCTAAAGTGTAATGCAGAATTGTGTCTGGGTACCAAAAAAAGTATAAAACAGACAGGTGTCAGTCTGTGTGCAAAAGTGTAAAGGGGAGGGGGGAGGTCTGGGTGCAAAAGTGTAAAACTGTACTGGTGACAACACACCATGTGACCTTAAAATGACCTTTGTGAAAGTTGCAAATGTGACCAAAATAAAGTTTGGGGTGTCAGCTTTTAACCAGTGCATGCATTGACTGCACTGTCATTATTTTTAAAGAATTTTTATTTGTAATTTACAAAACAGTAGTAATTTACAGCTTAAACTTCATGGCATTTACACTCCCTTCATACATAATAAACTGAATGTCATCTATGAATGTGTAAAGATGACCAGCTGAATTGTATTCAAATACTTCCATATTAACAAGTGGTATTATTCATTAACATAATATTAAAAAAACAACAGCTGTTTATCGATACTGTCATTACATACATGTGACATGTATAGACCATTACAAAAAATAACAAGGGTTATGACGGAATACCAGATGCTCGCTAGAATTAAGTTTATTTTGGTCTATAATTGGAGATGGCTTCATTCAGAAAATATCTGTATTTAGAATCTACTGGTTTAGAAAACTTGTGTCAATGAGTGTGCATATGTATGGTAAAACAGTTTAAGACATGGTGTGGTTTGAAGTAGTGATTAATTTAGACCAATTTGATGGTTTTTGTTTTTCGTTTGGCTTAAAGGTAGGGTCATAGATTGGTAGATACTCCAAAAAATGAACGACCAAAAATACTTACTTGGTAAAGAGCACTGCAGCTGTTATCACTGTATGTGATAGTATCAAATATTTTGAGAGAGCACTCCCTTCGAAGTAACATAGTTTGGATAATTTTTCACCCCAAAAACATTTGATTCTGAGAAACGATACATGAATCCGTCAGTGAAATCTGTGCAGAATCGGTTGGTACCCGCTGTCACCTCGTTAAACGTGGATCGATTCGACACTCTTGTGAAAATATCCTCAAGTTTTTTGCTGTTTTCTCAGCAAGTAGACACTGTTTTCAACTGAAACTTTCACATGTGACTTTTATTGTATCTTTCTATATTATTCTGCTTATAAATCAGATTTACGTAAAAGCAAAACAATCTATGACCCTACCTTTAAAGCACACTGCAAGAAATTGGCAATTGTCAAATACCACTTTGTGTCCATTGGTCAACGGAGTCAAGAGAAAATAGTGGGAACCCCATCACTGTTTTCAAACATCGGATTTCCAACTCGCGAGATCAAAACAAATATAAGTTAGTGCAAATCTGTGAACATTTATATTTTCAATGTAACCGATGTTATTCACATCCTTCAAAGTGGAAAATGAGAAATATTTTCAACTGGAAAACTTGTAATCTTCATGTAAGTTGTACTTAAATCAAGTCCCACTCCATTTCCATTGTTTCCCATTGAACACCCAGCAGAACTCTGGGCTGTTAGTTTATTTGCAAGTCAATGTTGCTTTCAGGCATAGAAGATGACACCACATCAATAATGCAACAGCCAAAGGTGAGCAGAATACAGTGTGAGAAACAATTGTGTTCGAAAACCTCAAGGGGAAAAATGGACACAGCCAAACATTAATACGATTCTCAAGATAAAAGAGGGTTTCACCGAGAGAAAAACAAGACGCAAAGTTTAATAACATCTGACACTAACCGGATCCGATGTGCCCTGGATAGACTCCGGAGGTTGGAACACCGAGACGGCAGAATTAAAAGGATGGCATGTTTGTTTCGGTGTTTGTGAGCTGTTTTTGCATTTTAACACACAACGCGAGTGTGCTTGGGTGTGTGTGTGAATACTAGGCAACCATTATGAGTTATCCAGTGCACAACTGTAATATAAGATCATGCGTCAGAACCATTGTGACAACTTCAATTTTCTCTTTTTTTCCCAACTTCACTCTTTCTGGGTCAAGTGGTGAAACGTTTAACCTACAAATACCCCCATTCTAATCTCAAATAACCTAATTACATTGCAAGTTGCCTGAAATCACATTCAGAGTTTGCAGAATGTCTGTTGAGATGCTCAGTACAACGACCTTAAAATCACTGGCTTTGATGCATGTAACATGTTTAGCTCACCTGGAGTGTTGAAATTGCAGCGATTGTCAGCAAACAGACATGGCTCTTAACATGTACATTACAGGAGTGTCTGACAGAGCATTGCACTTGTATTGATTGCACATATTGCCTATAGTGTACTCTTCAATACTTCTGCACTCTGCTTGAGTACATGAACTACGCTTCTATGTAATGTGTTCTTGTCCCAGTGCCAACGATAACCAGACTAGTGTCATTGGCAAGGATCAGGCATTCTCTAAAGATAACAAGAATTCTTTTAAAAAATGTTGAGGCAATTTCTACAAGCAACTAAGAGGCAGATTAGAGGGGACTGCACTGCATGCAAAATTAACACTTTAGTAACACCATAGGCATAGTGCACTGCACAGGGAGGGAACACTTTAGTAACACCATAGGCCTAGTGCATTGCATGGAGAGGGAACACTTTAGTAACACCACAGGCCTATGGAGAGGGAACACTTTAGTAACACCATAGGCCTAGTGCATTGCATGGAGAGGGAATTCACTTTAGTAACACTATAGTGCATTGCATGGAGAGGGAACACTTGAGGAACACCAGAGGGGACTGCATTTTGTGCAAAGGGAACACTTTAGTCATGCCAGACATGCCAGAGAAATTACTTTCAGGTCGTCTCCGAGTGAATTTTGTGAAAATTGAAACAAAGTTGTTTCTTCTGGACTGACTCAGCCTGGAATTGGTTGCCGATAGATTACTTTGACTGAGGTGGACCTTGGGAAAATTTGCTAAACAGTCATCTATATGTATAGATATACAGTGGAAAAACCTACAACAACGTTGGAGAAAAGACTACAAAATTACTGAAATAATACGAAATAAGGAAGAGCTGGGAAGCTCCAGATTCATTTCGTGCATGAGTGGACACCCGACAGGTTGATACACAAGGTCTAGCAGTAATATAATAAGCAGGCGCTCCGTGAGTGGGGACACCAGGCGTTAATGAATAATGTATGATCTAATCATTTGAAGAAGTCAAGGTGATGACTGCATGCATTTCATCACTATCTGCTGATAACCCATCAGCTGGTAATCTCTAAAAAATATACATCCCGACAAAGCACTGACTCATTTCAGGATCTTGCCCAATTTTGGATAAAACTGTTTACCGGTAAGGACATTTGTGAGCTTACTGTCACTGTCAGTAGAAAAACAAGCGTAAGCAAAAGTGTAGTTCATAAAGGATCAAGAAGATTTGACAGCCTGTGCACGTGTTCACAGGTTAGCAAATAGTTTTTTTCATATGTTCGCATACCTACTTCACATTACCCGCCCCCCTCCCCCCTCTATTATCAGCATGTTTCTCAAAACGAATAACCTCACAATTACCTCGACTATGCCACTAGAGACACACACACTCTGCCGATGTAGAGAGTTGAAGCAATTTCCCAAAGGTTCCTCAATGAGAGTAGTAAATTGGCGAAACCACCAGGGCCCAAATTCATAGAGCCGCTTAAGCAGTAAATATTGCTTAACATTTTTCTGCTAAGCAAAAATTAGCAGGATATCAGTCACAGATAATGCATGTGGAATGGTAATTGGGCTGGTAACTTTATCCTGGTAAGTATCATTCTATTGTGATTAGCTACTTTTTATGCTGATGCGGCTTCATGAAAGTGGGCCAAGGGCCCAATTTCATGGCCCTGCTTACCGTGGAATTGCGCACTTACGGTCCTCCCACGGCCCATAGAAGTACGCGCTTTACCATGTTTACAGGGCACCTTAAGCGTAGAATTCTTTGGTAAGGAGTGCCATGAAATTGGGCCCAGCTGTGCTTAAGTGCGATATGTAGGGCTACTTTTGGTTTAAGATAAGGTACATGCACTCTCTCACACCTGGTCAATATTTGCATTGGCAATACCACAAGTACAAATATGTAAACTGAAAGAGCAGTATGGCATGGATTAGTTCACCGTATGTGCAGAATATGAGAATATTGAGGCATCGTTGAAGTGTGCACTACCCGTAAAAGTAAACAGCAGGGTTTGAAAGCAAACGTATAATTTTGTTAGCACAGAGTATCGCAGTAAGCAGCACCATCTAAATTGGGCGATGTGATGCGTGAACTTACTGCAGTCGTTTTTAAAAAAGTGACAAATATGTCAAAACAGTTATGTTGTTGTAAATTCTTGATGTACTTTATACTGTTAACATTTTCACCAAGTTGCAGGACCTAATACATGATAGTTTTGTAATAACACTAATTAGAGAAAACGACGAATCATATCATTTTCCATTTTTAGCTTAAATTACACAGCGACAAATTAAAATTTGCCACCTTATCCATTGAAATACATAGCGTGGGCAAGGTGCCACAAACAGGCATGGGTTTGACTTTTATGAAGTAAATCGATGATTTCACAATGATTAGAATAAGCACTGCCGTCTAGTTACTGAATCACAGTTATTTATTGATTTGTGCAACTCAGAATCATAAACGTTAAACCAATGTTTGTATGAGAGAGATTGGCTGTTGCCTGCTTGATGTTTGTATCCCCACGGTGGAAACTTCGCTGAGTTCCCTTGTTGGAAAGATCCTCTAAGCAATAAACAAATAAATAAAAAACAAGGACATTAATCCTTGCAATTATAGTAATGTGAATTTGTTCCTTTATGTACCCGATTCTAATAATCTTATAGGAACATTACAGAATTGGTGTTTGCTAACAAAACAGTTGCTGGCAGTGTAAGCACTTTATGTAATCCACCATATACATTAACTGGCAAACCTGTAGAAGTTTGAGATCGATCGACCATCTGGGTCACAGAAAATAGTGAAAAACCTATTATGCATTTGCATGAAATCATATAGATTCAACAAATGAATAAAATGCTCACTGAGCGATAAACTCCAATCGGAAAACTAGTTTTTTCATTTCCATCAAATATGGCATTTCAGACAGAAATATTTCAAGGGATGTTTTCTACTATCATCATCATTAGACGTGTAAGTTTTATGTAAATCTTTGATCAAAAAGTATATTTTACAAGTTTTTTTCTTACCAATTCTGTAATGTTCCTTTAAAGTGCATTTGATGTAATTTTTTCATCAAGAAAAAATGTATATTAATGCCCTTCACCTAATATAAAGACTCAAAATATTGAATTTTGCAAATGGCATAATTATGTTAATTATTTGTTTAATTTTATTGTTGGTGGTGTTGGGGGGGGAGGAGGGAGCCAAAGACAACTAAAAAGAGGAAAACTCTGAGAACTGAAAATCAAATTTAACTCAGAGTAAAAGGAAACGGAATTGGCCTCAGACACTAAAGGTACCTTGAGGCTAGAAATCCTATCTGCCACACTGCATTTACATTGCTTGATAAAGTTGATAAAATCTGAAAGGCCGAGCGTGCCAGGAGGCAGTACCCATTTACAATATCTCGCTATATTCTTTGTGTTTCTCCCAGATGCGCTCGGGTGTCTGCTGATTTCCAGAAGTCACTGTATCCATTTCTTCTTGGAAGATCAGCGCTAGAGCTTCTCTACAACTGTGCTTTTTAAAGTATTTTACAGGATTGGTGTAGAGCTGACAAAACAGTCACAGCCAGTGTGCATTTTTTGATCAACCAGACATGAAATAACAAAAAATGTAAAATTTGGGTTTAATCCGTTGTGTGAGTCAGGAGATAATATAAAAAAAAACATGCACAACTTTAAGCATTTAAACACTTTTTCCTTCATTTTGGTTGTAACAACCAAAATCAGTTGTTGCATTTTAAAAAATAGGTTTTCAGATAAAGTTTTCTCGAAAATGACTTAATTTCAGAGGGAATCGTTTCACAGGAAAAAAAAATGGTTTCTCATTTTTGAACTTTATCAGTAAGCTTTCAGACTAAAATTAAACAATGATGTTTTTTATCCTGACCAATCCCGTATAATCATACCTTTAATCTTGATTCCTAAAAGGTCGCAGCATTTTACAGTTGATCATGGGCCCGAGTAAACTGGTCCATAATAAGAAATGAAATTTCCCTGAAGGTGCTTGCGGCCATAATAAGGTAGCATTCAACATCAGATTAAAGGAACATTACAGAATTGGTAAGAAAATAAAATTGTAAAATATACTTTTGATCACAGATTTACATAAAACTTACAGGGTCTAATGATGATGATAGTAGAAAACATCCCTTGAAATATCCATGAGATGCCATGTTTGATGAGAAATGAATCAACAAATTTTCCGATTGGAGTTTATCGCTCAGTGAGCGTTTGATTTATTTGTTGAATCTATATGATTTCATGCAAATGTGTAATCGGTTTTTCACTATTTTCTCGTGACCCAGATGGCCGATCAATCTCAAACTTCTACAGGTTTGTCAGTTTATGTATATATGGTGGATTGCATAAAGTGCTTACACTGCCAGCAACTGTTTTGTTAGCGAAAACCAATTCTGTAATGTTCCTTTAAGTTGCCTTTCCATCGTAGGTATCTGTAATGCACGCTCTCGTAGACTGGTGATTCCCCAAAAAATTTTTATAATGATAATGTACCTAATTGTATTAAGGAAACCCCACATCCTCTCAAAACATTGAAATACATAAACGTAAATATCACATACATGTAGCCAGTCTCAATTTATATTATTTTGTTTTAAATGTTAAATTAATATACATATATATACATTGTTGTATATACTTTGGTCCTGTTCCCTATTGTTAGCTGCATCATACCTGTCCTGTCCTTTCATGTTTCCCGCTTGGTCCAGTAATCCACCCTTTTACTGACCATCCTTTTGTCCCCAACACATTGGTTCTTAGCCACCCCACTGTTTGTAAACTAATAACTTTGATTGGCTATTATTTTCCCTCCTTTTTCTGGATACCCATCCCATTGTTCTTTGCCTCTCATTTTTGCTATAAATGGATATGTTTTCGTTTGTGCTTGTTTATGCCTCTGACGAAGGTCCGGTTTGGATCGAAAGCTAAGGCCATCTACCCTACAAATTATATATATATATACATATATATATAAAATTGTAGGGTAGATGCCTTGCTTTCGATCCAAACCGACCTTCGTCAGAGGCAAACCATATATATTATATATTTGGAGGGGGGAGGGGATCCAGCAGGACATATTATGATTTGGTTTTAACCATACACCGATGAATGTAAAGCACTGTATACTCAGTACTTTCCTGAGTCCTGTGAAAGAAAATTCACAGGCGTATTACTCGGGTGGGATTCGGAACCACAACCTTCGCCAACTCTAGAAATGATGTCGTAACACTAGACCACCGAGATTGCCCGAGTTGCTAGAAGTAGTTTGAATCCTAAATTTTAGCAGCAGGTACCCCGAACAATTTAATAGATGTTAAATTTGCATGCGGGATAAAGAATATTATTACTTGGTTTTACCCATACACCGATGTGTGTAAACCACTGTATACTGTGCACTGGTGTGAAGTACTTTTCAGAGCCCTTTGAAAAAAAATTTGCAGGCATGATTACTTGGGTGGGATTCGAACCCAATACCTTTGCCAATTCTTAACAGATATCTTACCACTAGACCACCAAGATTTTCTTTCACAGGACTCGGGAAAAGTACTGAGTGTACAGTGCTTTACACACATCAGTGTGTGGGTAAAACTAAATATTAATGTTCTTTATCCCCAATGCAAATTTAACATCTATTAAACCAGGGGACTTGTAGCTCAAAAGTTTCTTTACTGTATACAAGAATCAAATTGAGTAAACAAACTTTCCACGCAGTTTAAAAATATGACAAAAAAGGAAGATTGATCTCATTTGTCTTACAGGCTAGTATACTTCAATACTGAACAGAATTGAAAGATGCTATTCCATTTTGTTTTTTTACACTGTATTGATGACTGCCTGAGACTTGGCTGATCTTGAGTTTACTGGCCCGACACTAAAATCTTTAACCTCAGGCCTCCGGTCCGAGCCTTGTGTACAATATGTGTTCCAAATTCTGCAAAGTGTTACTTTCACAAGAACATAAAACATCTAAGTACATTCCCTGTTCAACTAATTGTGATATAATGTCGGTACAGTTAAGTTTTTTTTCCCCATCACATCTTGTTTATTTTCTCACCAAACACTCTTCACAAAGCTGTAACTTTTTTACTTCAGTCACTTTTGAAGATCATCTTCTTGAAGACGGCCTCCCTCCTGAGCGCTTCCTGGAGAACCGTCTCCCCGACACTAATTATCACCGGCGCTCGCTCGTGAATTACACTGTAAACGTACGTTACCTGACATCCCGGAAAAACAAACCATTTTGGTCGGACAACCCCCAACTTGCCTGTTGCCGCGAGGATGAATAGCCGGATATGGCCGGCCAGAAGTAAATTTGAAAGTAAACAAACGTTTTTCTTCAAGCGCAATTTGACTTGACAGCACTGATACACACGAACTGTTCAGAGATAGCAACCACGTTTCTCTCTACTGTCAACTGGACAATTAGTAAACTAATCACTCATATAGTGTAAAGAAAACAAATTAGGAAGACATGGTAAAAAGCTTTGGTGATTATCGTAAAAAATATCAAACGAATAACCTTTTAAAAAACTCACGGTGTTTAATTACTTGGTACGAACTAGCCACTAGTACCAATTATCAGGATGTCGTGTTTCAGATCTTACTTATCTTGCCACGCCTCATGGCAAGAAGAAAAAAAAAACATCCATAAAGAATAGTAAAACTCTCATACTATTTATCTTGTATGATTACAAGACACTTGGGAGAGGGGGGGGGGGGAAGAGAACCGAGTATAGTACTTTACACACATCAGTGTTAGCTAAAACCAAATAACAAATATGGATTACTTGTCTGCTATTCTGTGCATAGATTTGCTAGCCTATATGGTGTACCCCCACTCTATTGTGTCTTCATCGTATTCAGGAAATCTCAGGAATTCTTTAGAGGATTTTAATTTTTTGGGGAAGGGTATTTTATTTTATTTTGTTTATTTATAACAAAAAAATATATAAAAAAACAATGAGTTGTTCGCGCTGTTGCACGAACACCTCAAATTTTTTTTTTTTTTAATTTATTTATTTATTTATTAATATTTTTGTTATGTTTATGTTTTGTTTTTTTGGGTGTCGGGGGGGGGGGAGGGGAGGGGGGTTACTCCCTCTGCCATATATAGGGCATTATGCTGTAGTCTTTCAAAAATGTGAGCAATCAATTTCCAAGCAACTTTATATAGGCCTAATAGGTGCAATTTAATAAAGAAAACACAATTTTTAAACGAATGTAGGCCTACATTTATAGAACCCACCTGATTTAGAATCAGGGCCCAATTTCATAGCTCTGCTTCAGCAGAAAATATTGTTTAACAGTTTGCTGCTCAGCATAAATGAGCAGGACACAGGTCACAGATGGAACATGTGACATGGCGTTATTGTCGGTAATCTTAGTCTGGAAAGCTTGAATGTTTATGGTTTGCTACTTTTTTTATGCTCAGTAGCTCTATGAAATTGGACCCAGATCAAATGTGCGCAGTATTCCTGCAGTACCTGTAGTTGTTTGCACAAAAAGTGTCCTTGAGTCTTTGAATAGAATACTTGAAAAGACAGTGTATGTGCATAGAGCAAGCATTGCTCTATGGTATGTGATATCCAAATTTACTTTGAGAAAATAGAATTAGCTGTTGCAAACTGCTTACCAACAACCAAAAATACCTATGGTATAAATGCGAAAAATAGTTAATTGCCTTACTTTTCGACCCTAGCAGAGTCTCTATCAAAGGCTATGCGACAACACATCTAGTACATACTTGTTTATGTGTATTGTGTTGTCATTTAGGCCTAGCTTTTGAGATTCGAAAGACTCTGCTAGGGTCGAAACATCAGGCCATTGACAACTTTTATTCAAATTTACTTTCAGATCTTTTCCCCCGTACTTTCCAAATGTTGAATTAGGGTACGACTGAGGTGCAAGCCATGGACAGGGAACAGCAGCTGAATACCAAGATTTCAATCCAGTGCGTCAATAAATAAAAAAACTCCATCTCCACAAAGCCAAATATCGCACAGTCCTCCTCCCCACTGCAGCGGCTACAGACTTCGTCATGAAGCAACATCTGATATCCTCTCTGTTTGAGGAGAACCACCGAGGGTGACTTGGAAGAGAAGTTCCGGTGGTAGATTGCGACTCGGGGACTGTATAAATATTGCCAGGTATTTTCGAGCTGGTATTCATGAGATGGGAACCGTGCGAATTTCTCGCCGTGAAATCAATTGGATCTAATTCTAAGTAAATTTCCATTATGCATTGAGCTTGTACTCGGATGATGTTTCAAAAGCAAACATCGTTTCGGGCTAGTGAGATTTGCCGTAATACCATGTACGCTGAAAACCACAAACCTATTTATGGCAAACCTTACTAGATTGTATCTTCACCATGCAAAGTTTCAAATCCTACTCATGTATGTAGTGTTATACCGCAAGCCTGACAAGATCGTATCTGTATCATGCAAAGTTTCAAATCCAAGGTGTTACTGAAAATCTTACAAGATTGTATTTCCATCATGCATGAGTTTCAAATCCTACTTAACATTTAAGTCTCTGATTTAAAGCACATATACCGTTGTAACAATAACTACACACCTAGCTTAATTGTCCATATATTGAAGATTAAAGGAGAAAGCAAACTGTGGAAGTAAAAAAGAAAATTCAATTTTTCTCTGTGGGTTTATTTTATCTGTAAAGAGTTGTGTCGGATCTGAACAGCGCCCAAAAGCTCCTTAAGTTGTTTTGATCCCCTCTTTGCACTATAGGGCAAGGCCCATGTCCACTTCCCCTTCCACACATTGATTGATTCATGGATTGATTCATTCATTAATGGTTTATTCTTTAAAAACAAATTTCCAATGACGAGCAAGGGTCCAATTACAGGAAAATAAACAGAGGATTTATAAAGAGGATAAAATATTGAGACATCAAAACTGGTTTAGGAGGGAATTTCTTTTTTTTTAATTGTTTGAAGAAAAAAAAGCCCATTTCAGATAATTGTCTTCCTCACAAAAAATTACAGCACAGCATACTTGTAGTTTAAATCAAAGCTTTGCATGAATGACTGCTATCATGTACACAAATCATGAATATGTTGTTTCAGAATAAATTGTTCAGGATTGTTTGTAGCGACAAGCAACTTGTAAATCTTGTAGTTTAAATCATGAATGACTGCTATCATGTACACAAATCATGAATATGTTATTTCAGAATAAATTGTTTTAGAATTGCATTGGAGAGTGTTTGTAGCGACAAGCACAACGTAAATATCTCTTACTACCATTATCATGTTTATAATAATTAGACTTTCAGATAAAAATTACAAAATTTCTTTTTTGAAGGTCACTACCAAAGTATGACCCTACCTATAAAAGATGTGGTGGTCCTGAACAGAACAGAGTTTAGTCTTGGCCCAAAGCATCAGTGATCGATAGCGGATAGCGTGCCCTCCCTACCCTCAGCTATCTTCAGGAGAAATCATTATTTTAAAGAATACAATAATTGGAGCATTCTTACGACTCACTGTTTTTAGGGCCGCAAACAATCCTTTTGAGCATGTACTATAAATGGTGCCACGACAGAACTTCCTAGACTCTAGACATAAATAGCTGTCGTGTTGTCATGAAATAATTGTAGATCAAGTTTCACATGAAATATATTATTAGAACAAACTATTGCTACTATACAGATGAGGGTATTCCACGGTGACTAAACCACTGGGAAAGCAAGTTTTCAACTTGAAAGATTTACAAACCATGAGAAAGAAGGCAAAATACACCACAATGTACTATCCCAATCTACAAACTGTAATTTGTCTGGTGGTAATTTATTGTCGGCAAACTACTCAGTTTGTCATTACATGCAAGGTTGTAATTCATCCCACTTTGAACCAGGGATATATGTCTTTTACATTACTCTCATTGAAATATGACCACCAGTGAAACCTCCAAGTGCGGATGTGTTGTGCACTGAACGAGGTCCCGATCAACGGTATAAATACTCTTATCAGGGCTTGCCCTTTTTAAAAGGCACTGGACACTATTGGTACTTAATGCCCTTTAAAGGCACTGGACACTATTGGTAATTACTCAAAATAATTGTTAGCATAAAAACTTACTTGGTAACGAGCAATGGAGAGCTGTTGATAGTATAAAACATTGTGAGAAATGGCTCCATCTGAAGTAACGTAGTTTTTGGGAAAGAAGTAATTTCTCAGTAAAATATTTGAATTGATTTTGAGACCTCACGCGTGAGGTCTCGAAATCAAGCATCTGAAAGCACACAACTTCGTGTGACAAGGGTGTTTTTTCTTCCAATATTATCTCGCAACTTCGACAACCAATTGAGTTAAAATTTTCACAGGTTTGTTATTTTGTGTATATGTTGAGATACACCAAGTGAGGAGACTGGTCTTTGACAATTACCAGTGTCCAGTGCACACGGCCAACATTGGTAATCATTTTCATAGACCAATATCTGCGTCCAATTTCATAGAGCTGCTTCAATAGAAAATATTGCTTAACAATTTTTCTGTTAAGCGAAAATGAGTCGGAAACCAGTCATAAATTGTACATGTGGTACAGGTAGTTTGATTGGTAACCTTAATCTGGTAAGCATAATTTCGTTGTGCTTAGCTACTTTTTGTGCTTAAAGCAGCTCTATGAAATTGGGCCCAGTACTTTGTGTGACCCAACATAAACATGAAATAACAAACCTCTAGAAGTTCAATACTTGTCTTTACAGGGCTCTCCCCATGGACTAAGCTAGAGTACAAATAAACATTTTGTTGGTTTTGTTTGTTGACTTTTTAAGAAAAAAAAACATTTGCCAACTACGCTCAAATTTTTGCGACCAGTACATAGGTTTAATGATACAAGTACGTCAGTAGGGCAACATTCTTAATTGTTACAAGTAACCGGAAACGGAGGACACGTCTTATTCTTGGGTTTTGTTTGTTGATTTGTTAAATTAATTTTACTTTTATATGTTTCGTGACTAAATTTGACTTTCCCAACAATATGATACAGCTTTTATAGCCATTAACTATGTCAAACTAAAGTATTTGAAGAAACAGAATTGCGCACACGTAAAACTCAATATGATTGGGACCAACTTGGTCCCGGAAGTTTGAATATGCGCAAGACTCGCACAGTCTGTTACGATACACAACGTACTGTAAGAAGCTCTCATAACAAGACGTATGTCCTCATTGATTTACAGTATACTGTGGAAATGAAGATTGCTTCCTTTAGTCGCTACAGTGGTCTGTACGAGGTACACGTACAGTCGTCATATTTCATATCTGGAAAAATGACAATGGGACGGATGTCTCTTCTACATGTAGCCTGTTTACTAGGAGGAGCTCAAGGTTTATGACTCATGGGAATAAAACAAACCTCAGTCAGTATTTGACTTCCCCCACCAGGCATGCTCAATGGTCTAGTGGTCAACACATCTGCTCCAGAATGTGGGGGTCGATCGGTGGTTTACATAAATGTTATAATATGTGCAGCAGTATTAATAATTGAACAAAGACAAATTGACTAGAGCAGGATTTGAACCAACAACCTCCGGATTAACGTACCGGCGCTCTACCAACTGAGCTATCTAGCCCCAATGTTGGTGGTCTCCCTATTTTGTCAATATCAGCAGTATAAATGTCAGCAATATCAGCAGTATAAATGTGACAATATGTGCAGCAATAATTTAAAGTTTCTGGAGACAGGCCAATTGTGCGTTAGGGCGCTGATACAACAATGAGTTACAAAAATATAAGCAAGAGGAAATAAGAGCTCTGTATAGCTGAACGAGCTAAATAAACATCGATGAATAAAGCCTAAATTTCTCAGTTGCTATCGCACTGACTTACAAATATTAGAGACATGGGCAGACAATGACATGGAAGAATTAAACATAACACCAAGGTTATGACAATTTTGATAAGAAGTGATTACTGAATCCGCCAATGCCCCTGTAGGACCTGGAAAGCACTGAATACAGACCTGATACTTCATTCTTGCAAGGGCAAGTCAATATTTTTTCATGAGGGAAATAAATTTGTTTTACTGCAACCATTCAAAGGGCACCAAAGCAATGACTTTGTTGCATGGAGGCGATTGCCTCTGTTGGCTCTGTTTAAATTAGTATCAGGCCTGCAGTATTTACAACATATTGGTCTGAGGGGTCATTAAGAATAAACAATGTTTCAATACTTTGATCTTTAAAAAAAATGATTTCAAGTTCCTCCCACTACAGAGTTGCATGCTGGATGCATTGAAATATCCTGCGCTGAGAGAACATTGATCTAGAATGTCTGCGTCATTTGAGGCGTCACATTGTTCTTCAGTGTATAGGGTTATATTAAACAGCCTGTCAATTTGAACAAATCAAAATTTGGGGTGGGCGGGTGGTTTAAACATTGATTATTCTGAATGACCCTAAGGGTAAAACCAAACCAAGCTTTGCAATAAAGACAAATTGTTCAATACAAGTGGCAATTCGTTGCCGAGCAGACAAGCGCACTGGACTCAAGCTCTGGTGTTTCTAATCAGCAGAGTGTGGGTTCGAGTCCTGGTCTTGACAGGTGTGTCCTTAAGCAAAACACTTAACCATGATTGCTCTGTGACTGCACGTAAAAGAACCCAGTTACACTTATCCCTAAAAGAAGGGATTTGCCGTGGTGTTTCTGGCAGTGGCAGCAGCACCTTGTAAACCCTCACAAGGTGTTACATAAACGAGTCTCATGATAGAATTTTAAAAACTTCTAAACTTGTCTTAAAAAACAAAAACCAATAAGCGCTTTGAGACACACATAGATAAAGCACTACATAAAAACTCATTATTGATTACAACAACAAAAACCCTTAACATCAACTTGATATTTTGCTTTTATGTTCGCTACCTTGTAGAGACCGAGAACCAAACAAAAAAGGGAAAAGAAAAGGTCTGCCATAGGGGAATTCTAAAGACTGGGTTGCTCCACAAGGAATGTTGTGTACAAAGTCTATGGGAGGTTCTTAACTACAGGGACAAAGGAAAGAACAAAAGATGTCGCCACAGGGATGTCAAAATAGAATGTGTGTAAATTTAGTGTTTATAGTTGGGTAGGCACACACACTGTTGTAGGAACTTTTACACAATGGAACAAAGGTCCCCACAAGGTTTTTCTTTGTTAAACCAGGTCCCCACAAGGTAATTCTTTAGAAAAAGGAATAATAGAACAACAATAGGAAGAGTCCCCACAGTGGTGTGTACAAAAGACTTTGCGATTTTACACTTAAACACACCATATTTGAATACCTGCAATAACAATAAAAGCCCCTACACTGAGTGGGCGACTTAGCTGTGTGCTTGTCTTTCTGCCGAAAGGGCAAAATTGGCCGCCACATCCCGCTCTCCATGCTTCTTATTGCAAGAACCTGGGCACTGTTCCAGTATAACAAGATTATACAAAATACTTCCCACACAGGTTAGAGCCGGCACGCCAACCTTTTACCACTTTCCAGTTGCCAGCGCTTTCCCTGGTGTCTTGGCACAGAGCGTGAATACAATCCCCTCGGCGGGGTTGCTAACAGACAACGGCAAAGTGCACCGTTGTCCCTGGATACTGGAGAATGACACATTACGGCATTTCAAATCAATACACAATTGATTTGATCATTTTGTGAGATTGGAGCGTGTATACAGGGAATTAGCGACAAATTAAATTACAACACTGCCCGGCCATATCTGCTCATCAGTTGAATTATTCCATCAATACTTCATCCTGTCTTGAAGAAAAGATCCAATTAGTGGTATTCGTTTTTTAACAGCTTGTGTTACATGCAGGGGGTGAGAGTCATTGCTGATAAAAAGGTCTCAGACTAAAATTAAGTATACTTTTGTAAGTACTCCTTCTAGTTGTGTACTAACATGTGCGTATATTTTAATAAGTTATTTCAATGTTGTTAGACACGCAAAACCGAAATGCATTCCACTGTACATATGTCAATACATGTGTGACAAATTGACTGCTAGACTAGGAGTCAAACTTAGGGAGCTATGTTGATATGATGACATTTCTTCATTTTAGTAACCCCCCAAGTTTATAGATTTCAAGGAGTTTTTCGGAAGGGTTATCCTCATTGCTAGAGAAGTATAGGTCAAAGGGCTTAAAGAGCTTGATTTCTGTACATCTGAAGAAAACAGCAGCTACTTTTTCAACCAGGCAGACATAAACAAGTCTGAATTCAGATCAAAGTATGACATTTCTTGTCCCTGTACATAGACAAGTGTCCATTGGTGCAGTATCGGCACAATTTTTTTTCTCAAAAAATATCAATTAGGAAAAACTCTCATACACTCTTAGTTACATATTTTTCCAGTAGTAAGCCACAAGGGAAACTGACTGGGTAAATTTTACCCAGTCCGTTTCCCTTGTGGTTTATTACTTGATAATGGAAGTAAAAAGTTGTGATCCCTGTAGCTGCTGCCGCTTACCAGGTTGTGCCATAAACTCGGGTGTGATCCCTGGCTATAATGGCAGTTACAGATGGATTGGCTTCCGACTGGCACCCCCCAACAAAGTATATTGACAAAATAGAGATAGCCCAGTTGGTAGAGTGCCGGCACATTAATCTAGGGGTTACAGGTTCAAGTCCCACTCTAGTCAATTCTTCTTTGTTCAACCCCAAATAATTATTGACAAAATCCTGACAGGCACTTTTTGGTTGATTCACAGAGAAAATACATGAATAGACACTGAATGAATATGATTAATTCATGTATAACCTATTCATCGAGACCTTACAAATGAATCTGTTTTTAGGGCTCTGTATGACCGATATAAAGTTTTTCATCCTTGAATAAGAACTATCATTACAGTACAATTATCAACAGCATAAGATGTGATTTAAGTCTGCCTTCATCCCTTCACGGAAGAAGGAATTTCATCTGGCCACTTTTGTTTATATGTAGATTTTCTGGCAAGCCTTGGTTGGGTTGTTTCCGCATGAGTAAACAGTAATTAAACCACCCTCTCTATAACGTAAAAGCGGTATCAATAATAGATGTAATCAAGGGTTGCCTTCATTTATTAGTGGGATGAGGCACGTCCCCGTCTTCCCGAGGGGGGAATTAGCGACAGTCACTGGTGTCTGTCTGGCAATGGTGGAGCAACACTCCGAACAAGCAGGATGTCATTAACTAATCAGCTGGTGTTTTCATTCTAACTAATCGTGGGGGAGGGGGGGGAGTCTAATGGATGTAGGGCCATTGCATCTAGACAAAATGTTTGAATAGCGTAATTGGGGCGGGGACGGCATCTCATAGGGAGGTGCTCGTCAGAAAATATATTTAACAAGTTTTGAAGTGAAATTGAGCAGGCAACCAGTCACAAGCAGGGTACATCACATAGCATTTTTGGCCAGTAACCCTTTTTTGTTGTTGTGTGCTTAGTATGATTTCTGCTGTCATGATAACATGAATAAGGAAAACAATCGCGAAACTAAGGGATTGTGGTAACACCAGATGAATAATGTCACTAATGAGAACCTGTGATGATTCTTGAAAAAGAAACACTGAGACATTTTGATCAGTGTTACTCCGTCTTCAGTAGAAATAAAGATAACTTGGCTGAGAAAGATTTTTTCCCGTGCTCGGCAGATTTTTGTGAGCTTCAGCACCGGCATGTCAGGCCAGGTCTGAGGTCATCGGGCAGCATGCTGTTTGTTCCCCGGACTCGCCTAGCCATGTATGGCGATAGGGCCTTTTCAAACACTGCCCCCCTCCTCTGGAACTCTCTGCCTAAATATCTCAGAGACACACAAGACATTTCTCACTCCAAACAATCTCTTAAAACACACCTTTCCAGATAAGCCTATGAACACAGAGAATTCTTTGATTGCCCTTGAGTGCGAACTACAGATCTAATGCTGTGATGTTGTTATTTAATAGCTCTGAAACAACTTTATGAAATTGACCCGAGGTGAGCCTTAAGAACTCGATCACTATTACAAATCCACTAGTTTTTAGTGGGAGTATACCAAACCACGTCTGGCCAAACCCATGTGTGTCCTCCGACTACAACACTTTGAATTGGATCGATTCATTGAATGAAGTTGCTCATTCAACCATCAAGGACTGTTCAACTAACCGTAGAGGTCATAAGCTGCATGATCTATGGCAAATGACAAGTCACGAGAAACACCATGAAGATTACCACTCTAATAACAACAATTATACAGTGCATTTGCCTGGGGTAATTTTGTCTATAACATTTTTACACCAAAAATGAAGCTGACTTCTTCAATCATGCAGAACTGTTTTTATTGATCATTCTTGAAACTGTTTTTATGAAAACAAAAAAATTGAGACCTGCCTGTAGAGTGCAAGGTATACAAAACATGTGTAAAAGGCTCTCTTTTTTTTCTTGAAATTGTCACATAATGGCTTGGTCAAAACAAACATCTGAAAAACTAAATTCAGTTTTCAGTTAAATTACCAGGATAAACAATTTAAATTTCTGTGTGAGGCATCTTCAGCATTATATAGGGTATAATTATTGAACAAGCTGTCAATGTTAAAGGTATTATACAGGATTGGTAGAGCTGACAAAATAGTAGCAGACAGTGTTTGTGTTTTGTGTGATCAACTGTATACATGAAATAACAAACCTGTGAAAAGTTGTGATTAATCCGTTGTGTGAGTCAGGAGAAATAGTGAAAAACCATGCACAATTTTCAGCATTTTTAAACACATTGTCCTTAATTTTGGTTGTACATAACAACCAAAATCTGCTGTTGCATTTTGTTTAAGGTTTTCAGATACAGTTTTCTTGAAAATGACTTCATTTCAGGGGGAGATACTTACAAGAAAAATGTGTTCCAGTATCATGAACTTCATAATCAGTAGGTTTTTAGACTAAAATTAAACAATGATGTTTTTTTTATCCTTACCAATCCTGTACAACACCTTGAAATGATCTTGAGTTGAGTGGGTGGGTTAAGTCAATAAAAAAAAGAAATGAATTTTTTTCCATTTTACTATTATTATCAATGACCCCTAACATATGTATGTCTGTCCTGTACACTGTGCATACCTACAGTGTAAGTCTGTACAATGTGACAAAACCATAACATGTGTGAAACCATTAACAATAGCCATAATTCAATAATCAATATCGCACACAATGAGGCTGGCCTGGTACAACCATGGAGCTTATACCACAGCTCTATGGCAAAACCATGTCAAACCATGGTAGAGCAAGAAACAGAACCCACACCTGCAAAATCCAGTGTGTGTTCGCAACAGGTTCACATTTCGTATAAACACAGAGGTGAAAAAAAAATCAGTACACAAGTGTCAGTGTGATTAAAGGGGTGCCTTTTCTTAAGATGTGATGACTTGCTATGATTTATGTGTACTCTTGCTCCCATGTTCAACTTCTTCAATTTCACAGGACTTTGTTTAACACCTTCTTTCTTGGCCCTTAGAGATCTTAAAACAATTGACTTGTGATGAACAAGTAAATATTTAAAGATCAACTTGAATGAAATTATATTAATGTTCTTTTGTTATATAAAAAAAAGTAAATGAGTGCACAATGATTACATAATGAATAAAACGGATACAAATTGTTTTATAATGTCAGAAAAAACACACCTTTTTGATCAGAGTCAAGCTGTGCAAAAACGCAGAGTTTCACGAAAAGCCCCGATAAGAGCCTAGGAATTAAAAAAGCACTGTGACGTCACACCACGGACTCAATCCAAACAAGACAAGACACTAATATCTTGCAGAGTCTGTGGTGTTCAATACATAGGTGAAACAAGAACTACAATGAAGAGGCGTTTCTACGGCCACAGATCAACAGTCAACACCCACAAGCTGGATACACCTGTAGGACACCACTTCAATCTTCCTAACCACTCCATTTTTGACATGAATTTACAGGGCATTGAGGCACTAGGTAACTCCAGAGAGACTGTCCGTCTGAGTAGGGAGAAATTGTGGATAAGGCGCATTCAACCCCATGGTTTGAACATCCAAGAAGGAAATGACTAATAACCCTTTTTCTTTGCCCTCTCCCTTTTCCCCCACAGATATCCATATTTTTAGTCTGCCCTATTAACTAATTATTTACTTTTCTTCCAACCTTCCATTTTGTCCTTTGTGTTTCCAACTTCTTTGTGGTCTAGCCATCCCCTTCCCTCCAACCCCCCCCCCCCCTTTGTCTTCATAATCCCTGCTTACCCCCTGCTTTTTCTGAATGCTTCTTGCTTTTCTCTCTCCACTCTCTCTATTCATGTTTTTCCACTTGACTGCTTTTGTGTCCCCCTGTATGCATGTATGTGTGTTGTCTTGTCATTTAGCCTTCGAGAAAGACTGCTAGGGTCGAAACGTCAGGCCACTAACTAATTTTTTGCATTTATACTACAGGTCCTTTTGGTTGGTAAGCAGTTTGCAACAGCTAATTCTAATTTCTCAAGACCTAATGAGTTACACTAAGGCACTTACACTTCAGTGTTGATTTCACCTTGCAGAACCACGCAGTGTGCTGCCAATGGTGGGAAAAAAACACGCTAGTTCAAAATTCAAAAAGGGGAGGAGGGGGGGGGGGCTTTTTTGATCAAATTTCAACAAAATTACAGGGAGGAAAACTTCACAGTTATGAACAAATAATAACTAAACACCGGGGCAAATAAACATGGATAAATAGTCTAGATTGGAATTTTTTGTTTAATTTGATCTTTGATGTGTTTTCAATGTTATTTTTGCATGAGAGATTACCAACTAACTCCCTCGATTATCTGAATCAATCTATTTATCTTACAACAAAATCCTGTGACAAGATAATTATATAAACAAATAATTTCACATTTTCAAGTGCTATCCAATGCATTTTTCTCCCCTTCAAATTTAGAACTTGACAATCTATGTTTAATGCCATTTTTTTTTACAAACTAACTCCTGTAATATTTATGCATTTCTTGATAACTAGATAACTAGATAAAAAAAGAATGTAGATAAATAGAAAGCTTGAGCTGAGGAAACATCAACCCCCTGAAGAAGCTCATCACCAACCAACCTTTACTTGCACACCTGTACATAGATTTTCCCACTAGTCTCCATTTATTGCTATCCTTGTTTACACCCATGAGGCAACAGGCAGTGCATTTTATCCTCAGGCATGTGAGGCTGCACTTTTAAGGAAGGAATTCAGAAAGAAAATACACATCAAATCAAGAATTGCTAAAGGAATTTGGATAAAAATTCAAAGGCAAAACTTTACATGAACTCTTGCTCTCAATGTAAGCCAACGAGGAGCATACTATTACCTGTTGTTTTTGTTTCGGACAAATGGAATAATTAAAAACCGGTAAACAAGTTTTCATACTGCATAGAGAGCCAGAGCATGACGTCTTTGGTCTAATGTCAGAAAGATACTGATCACCAAACCAAATACGTGTACGTCATAAAAGCCATGCATTTCTATTGACTCTAGTAGTTCACGTCCTGCTGAAGATAGTGTGTTGTTTATGGTTTGAATTAATTTCGGGACAATCTAAATTTTTGTCCCAAACGATCCGCGACGTCTGTGTGCAGGGCTCTATTTCACAAAGAGTTAAGAATCATCTTAAGCTCAAATCAATCCTAATTGCAAAGCAAAGTGTGATGACAACTCATCTTAAGATGAATCTTAGTGGTTTGTGAAATCGACCCCTGACCAACAGCAAGGTTTTAGCCAGGATTTGGTAAAAGGGTGTCCAAATTTGCTGGAAATCTAAAAACTGGGTGTCCACATTGTTCACTTACAATACATTTACATGTTAATGACAGATAAAACAGGGTGTCAAAATTTAAAACAGGATGTCCAAAAGACACCCAGACACCCCTCTGGCTAACACTATGGCCAACAGTATACATCTCTCTGACATGTCTGACTGCACAAAGAATTGTCATCTGTACATTATACAACTTCTAACATAATAAAGTGACAGCAATGAAGCATTAATGTTGACAACACAATAATTTTGAATGAAACCATATTGGCATAAAAAGGTTTCTGTAAATTTTATAAGATAAACAATTCCTATGGTGTAAAATTGCGTCAACAAGCTGTTTTCTAAAAAAAAAAATATATTTTAAAGGGGCACTGTTGCTGTAATCACAGCAGGCCTCTGGCTGTACATAGAATTATGAACTCTAACCCAGTTACTGCATACGTGCAGGACTGCGTTTGCTGGCCATCAAATCACAATAATGACAATGAAAGAGCTGCCAACATTTGCAACTTGCAATCAGGGAGATTTTGTACTATCAGCAGGTGATCAGGAAGATATTTAGAATCCCATCATAATGGGGAAAAAGTTAATCAGAGAGATTTGCAAATTTGTTCATCAGCATGAACAGATTGGTTTATTTTCAGGGAACTTTCAGCAGAATCGGGGAGAGTTGGCAGCTCTGCAATGATCATAAACACACCATACAACAAACCTGTGAAAATGTCTCCAAATTCATTGGTCACGTTTCAGTGAACAAACAGCGAAACACAAGCTTGCCAGAAGCTTTGTGCGTTCTTATACTGACTATTGAAATTTGTTTATTTAACTACCAAGCCGAAGCGAATCACAAATGACTGGAAAGTTGAATCAGGCCAATCATAGAAAGAGCTTTATTTCCTGTAACATGCTGGAACAAAGGAGGGTCAGTAGGTAGGAATTGTTGTGTACAAAAATGTGCACACCCCCAAAAAGTTCATTGATACAAGAAGACACTGACCTGCATTGTACCTGCAGTAGTTTTGTTATCTACTTCTTTTGCGATACAGAATATGAAAGATTTTGTACATTTTTATGCAATCAGCTTTGATCAAATATTTCTTTAAAATAATAATAAATAAGTTTTATTACCTTTGTAAAAATCAAGTTATTGATAAACTTTTTTTTACAATCGCAGGTTTTGGAATGGTCAGTGGGGTTTACAGGAAACGATGAGAATTACATTTGCAGAGAGCAGAACACGCCATATGCCATTTAAAAAATACATATACAAATAAAGACAATTCTAAAGCACATAGGTTAGTTTTTGTTCCACCCACACACGATTATAAATGCCTGACATATTTTGTTCAAAAATACATGAACGTGACTGCTGCATGTTTTCTCATTAAGTCAAGCAAAGAAATCCCTCTTTCATTGCGCAGCTTTCCATACACTTTGCTTATCACAACATCTCCCTGCTCCTACCTCGTAAAATGTCTCTTTGTTTGTACAATAATATACAAAATAAAAAAACTTATATAGCACAGTGATGCTGCAAAACGGCCTCAAAGCGCTGTGTAAAAAAGAAAGAGAGAAAAAAACTATATAAAAAGATGAAAGTCATGTATGAATATGACTACAGAGCTGGCCATTATTTTGACTATGTGTACCTTCCCACAACCAAAGTGGTTAAAATTCGAGTCATAGACAATTGAACACACAATTTTGATGTACTTTTTTGGGTGTCGTACAGGTGTACGCAGAATTGCCTTGAAATGTCCATCTTTGTGATGGCAAGCTCTTGCCTTTCGCAAAGCACACATCTATAGACCCCTTGCATATGACGTCACAAGCTCAAACAGTGCCCTCGCTGAGGTCAAAGGAAGACCTGCCAATGGCTGAGAGTCGTGCATGGCGCGTAACGCGCTTTTCACGCTTCCCTTGTTTGACCTCAGCGATGGCGACTTATGCAAGGGATCCATTGGAAGCTTTTGAATGGGCTCCATGACCTCAGTGTAATTCCAGGCCGGCTTATCAAGGTACAAACATTTCACAAAGTCTCCCTAATGAGACACTACATATATCATTTACAAAGAATTGACTTCTGCATGTATTTGCAGAAATGATTTTATGTGCAGAAAAAGAGCCCTCAAATTAACTTAATCTCCATTTTAAGTTGCAGTAAATTCTACACTTTTGTTCACAAAGCACAATAATCTAGTCATACCAATTTGCATTCACTGTAAAAGGACAAAATACAATTTACCCCTACAATTATAAACGTATTATTAATTACTGTCTCAGTAAGAAGCTCCCAACCTAAACTGATTTGGCTGTCCTTGGCAACCACATACCATTCATCAAACTCAACTAAATGGATTAAGCCTGCTGTCAAACCGACATTAATTTTTCAGGAAACGAGGCAGGATCACCCGACGTCTGGAGAAACGTCGGGACGGACAGGCTTGTGTAGGAAAAGCTTTTATCAGATTAAAGTCATCCCCCAGCATTTAATCAAACAGTCTTTCAGACTCAGTGTCATCTTGAGAACGTTGGGACAGCCTGTCCCCATACGTCAAGCATGGCCAGCACTAGCTCACTGCCTGCAGGCATGCATGTAGTCAAAATCATCTTTGGCTGTAATTAAAGTTGGTATTACTCTTCAAACCCCCCCCCCCCCTACTCCTTCCTCAGGAAATCTTCTGATCAAAATGGCTGAGGGTTCATTGATCATGAGTTTGACAAAGATCAAATGTGTGCATCACTTAATATGCTGCAATAATCATATGAACATCAACATTGTACGCTTCAAATCATACAAGTTTTCTGCGACTCTGCTTCACTGTTTTGTGAAAATTTGGATAGATCTTCATGTCAACTGCACTGTGGAATTTAATTTTTTTTTGTCAGATACATATGCTGTGCACAATTACATATAGGCCTATATATTATTATTAATGGTTTATTAAAATACTGCAATATGGCGGCTAAAAGCCAAAATGTAGAGTTTACAAAAGACAGTCATTAAAACTGCTTTGGGCTGGTAAACGTCACTTCTCAACTTGCACTGTGGGCTACTTTTGACAATACATATTTAAAATCTGGGATACTAAAACTTTGTGTAGGCAAGTGAAACCAACAGTTTACCAGCCCGGTGGGCTACTTTACAAAAACCTTAAAGTAACATTACAGAATTGGTAAGAAAAAATATACTTTTGTTCTTAGATTTACATAAAACTTACACAGTCTAATGATCATGATAGTAGAAAACATCCCTTGAAATATTTCTGTCTGAAATGCCATATTAAATGAGAAATGAATTAACTAATTTTCCGATTGGAGTTTATTGCTCATTGAGCGTTTTATTCATTTGTTGAATCTATATGATTTCATGCAATTGTGTAATCAGTTTTTCACTATTTTCTCGTGACCCAGATGGCCGATCGATCTCAAACTTCTACAGGTTTGTCAGTTTATGTATATGGTGGATTACATAAAGTGCAATTCTGTAATGTTCCTTTAAGCCCAAGGCCTGTACATGATGCATGAGCTTCTCAAACTTTGACCAAACAATTGTATGACTTTACCAATTGGGCCCAAAAAGTAGCTAAGCACAAAATTCTTGTGCTCCCCCGAATAAGGTTACCAGCCGAAAAAAAAAACATGCCATTAATGTACCACTTGTCACTGGTTTTCTGCTGGCAGAAATTCATTAAGCCATATTTTCTTCTCAAAAGCAGCTATGACATTGTCCACAAGGCTGGATAGATTATGGTAATCATTACGAGGGACTGATTGCTTTATAAGACATAATGAAGGAAGTTGTTACAAAGTGGTTTATGAGCAAATTGATGATTCACACCTTCTAATTTTTCCACATCACAAAAAAATTAGTTTTTTAATCAGTCAGCTTTTGATGTATTACAACAACCCCCCCCCTAAAAAAAAAAAAACTGCCACGACTGTGACTATGAGACAGCAAGGATTGATGCATATCAGTTATCACCGCGAAAAATCATTCCCTTGTGGTTTTATTACTTGATATTTGAAATAAAAAGTTGCACCCCCCTGGCTGCTGCTTCCCAGGTTGTATCATAAACTTGGATGTGATCCCTGGCTATACAGCAGTTAACGCTTGTATGGCTTCTGACTGGCAACCCTGAACAAAGATATTGACAAAATAGGGAGACTACCAGAATAGGGCTTGATAGCTCAGTTGATAGAGCACCAGCACTTTAATCCGGAGATCATAGGTTCAAATCCCGCTCTAGTCAATTTGTCTTCGTTCAACCCCAAATTATAATTGAATACTTTTATAGTCTATAAAACGAGACATGTGTGCGAGTCATGATGGCTCCCTTACTTTGTTCATAGGGTCTAATGACTTACCATTAAGCATTTGGTCCCTTTTTGAGTTGGAGATTTGGCAACCATTGCAAATTGTAGCAATGTGATAAATTAATTGAACACAGGGTTGTAGTGCCTGCATATGTTTTCTTATGTCTCATGCTTTTCAACATGATCCCGGATGGTTGGAAAAGCTTCCACCATCCCATATGGTGGAAGATCCGCAGTTATAGCCTGACCGACACACGCGGACACAGTCCTGCTGGCTTGATGTCTTGGTATGATGTTATGTTGCCAGTGTATTTTATTTATATTTTATCAATTTTTTGCTCGTACATGTACGTAGTGGTGCTTGCCTGGGGAAGGGGAAAGAGGACAGGGTAAAGAGGGCAGGGGGAGAGGGCAGGGGAAGAGGGCAGGAGAAGAGTGCAGGGGAAGAGGGTAAGGAAGAGGGTAGCGGGCAAGGGGAAGAGGGCAGGGGAAGAGGGTAAGGAAGAGGGCAGGGGGCAAGGGGAAAAAGGGCAGGGGATAGGGGACGAGGGCAGGGGTGGGATAGAAGAAGAGGGCGGGGGAAGAGGGCTGGAGAAGAGGGCTGGGGAAGAGGGCAGGGGGCAAGAGGAAAAGGGGGGGATAGGGGACGAGGGCAGGGGTGGGATAGAAGAAGAGGGCGGGGGAGAGGGCAGGGGAAGAGGGCAGGGGAAGAGGGCAGGGGGCAAGAGGAAAAGGGGGGATAGGGGACGAGGGCAGGGGTGGGATAGAAGAAGAGGGCAGAGGAAGAGGGCAGGGGAAGAGGGGAAGAGGGCAGGGGAAGAGGGCAGGGGAAGAGGGGAAGAGGGCAGGGGAAGAGGGGAAGAGGGCAGGGGAAGAGGGGAAGAGGGCAGGGGAAGAGGGGAAGAGGGCAGGGGAAGAGGGGAAGAGGGCAGGGGAAGAGGGGAAGAGTGCAGGGGAAGAGGGGAAGAGGGCAGGGGAAGAGGGGAAGAGGGGAAGAGGGCAGGGGAAGAGGGCAGGGGAAGAGGGGAAGAGGGCAGGGGAAGAGGGGAAGAGGGCAGGGGAAGAGGGGAAGAGTGCAGGGGAAGAGGGGAAGAGGGCAGGGGAGAAGAGGGGAAGAGGGCAGGGGAAGAGGGGAAGAGGGCAGGGGAAGAGGGGAAGAGGGCAGGGGAAGAGGGGAAGAGGGCAGGGGAAGAGGCAGGGGAAGAGGGCAGGGGGCAAGAGGAAAAGGGCGGGGATTGGGGACAAGGGCAGGGGTGGGATAGAAAAAGGGGGCAGGGGAGAGATAGGAGAAGAGGGCAGGGGGAGAGATAGGAGAAAAGGGCAGGGGGAGAGGTTGAAGAAGAGGGCAGGCGAGGAATGGGGAAGAGGGCAGGGGAAAGATATTAGGGGCAGGGACAGGAGAAGAGGGTAAGGGTACATGTAGGAAAAGAGGGCAGAGGCTAGGGAACAGAGGGCAGGGGCGAGGGCTGAGAAGGGAGAAGGGACTAGTACAAATTGTACAAACAGCAAGATGAAGTGTGAAGGAACATAAAAGCCGCCACTTTTTACAAGTTGGGTAGAGTCAAATAAGTGCATTTAACCCAACACGACCGCCCACAAACATGATGGGTCCTTCTCATGATTGGTCCTGGGTGAACAAGTCTAGCATGAGTACGCCAAAAATAACACTCTGGGGATTAAGAGTTGTTATCAGTATTTACGTCATGTCTCCCTGATATTGACTTGAGCAACAGAAGTCAACTTGAGGATATTTACATTATAAATGAAGCATGTCCAGTTAATGTACAAGTGCTGCTAATGTTATTTTCAGAAGCTACAATGTATCTACGTACATGGAATTAGAAGACCAAATCTGGTAGGGTTTTTATTTTTCATATTTTGTATAATTTCATCAGGGGCCAATTTCATAGAGCTGCTTAAGCACAACAAAATAGCTACGCACTACAAAATAATGCCTACTACCAGAATAAGGTTACCAGCCAAAATACAAATCCACATGAACCATCTGTGACCAGTATCCTGCTCATTTTTGCTTAGCAGAAAATTGGTAAGTATTATTTGCTGCTTGAGCAGCTCTATGAAATTGGGCCCACTGCAGGTGGCTGAAAAGTTTTACAGTGTAATCAATCTAAAATATGTTATGCAAGTATAGGTTGGAAAGGAAGCTCACAATTCTGGGTAAAACAAAAAAGAGATAAAATGTTCTTTATGCTTTCACTAAAATTTGGTGTACCATGACGAACGATATTTTGATTTTCATGGTGCAATTTATCATCGGTTATGGAAGGAAAACATTAAAATCTAATCCACTCATAATTTATCTTTGGTATTCTGTAAACATTTTTTATTGATGGCACTATTACTATAAAGGGCTTAATTCTACAATGCTGTGCATTGCAGTATAGTTAATTTCACAACGCCATAAAATTAATCCCTTAGCGCCATACAGTACGGCGAGTAGGTGATGGGATTGTGCCTTTGATATTACAAGCTTGGAACTTGGCACACAGTCAGAGTATGTCACGAGAAAAAGTTTTTGCCTATACAGTACATGGCCATCGCAGATTTGTCCTTTGTAAAAAGTATATAGGTAGAATAACAAGCACTTTCAAAAATTTTCAAAATGGCTGCAACTGCTTATTATTCTACCTTTATTTTTTTGAAAGGATTAATCTACGATGGTTCTATATAGCCTAATATCTTTCTCTTGACATACCCTGACTGTTTGGCACATTCCATGCTGTATAATCAGAGGCATAAATCCCCTAAATATCACCCTTATCTGTCCCACTACACTTCAGTCAACCCTCATCATAAAGAGCACTGTTATTAAAGAGGTTCTACGCTTATGGAGACTACATTCTGCTGGAGTCCCAAATCTCATTTCTGCTTTGTGTTTCTTTGTTTTGCTGTCCTCTTATAACAACATTCCTGTCATAAAGAGGTAATCTGGCCAGTCCCAGCGATCTTGTTATAATGAGAGTCGACTGAGACATGGTTCATATGCGCATAATAAAATGATTTGAATCAAATGGAAACCTACAAAAGGAAATAAAAACCAAACTGTAAACGAATGTTTCTCATTCCATCTTAAAGGGGAACGTTGCCTTCAGAAATAAAATTTTGCTACATATATATATACTCCTTATCCTTTTTTAAGAGTTGTTCCTGCACTGAAACACCTACAGTGTGTTGTAATTACTGAGTAGTGTTTAAAAAATCATTTAAATTGTTTCTGTAAATACAACCAAAAAATTAGTTAGTGGCCTGACGTTTCGACCCTAGCAGAGTCTTTCTCGAAGGCTAAATGACAAGACAACACACATACATGCATACAAGGGGGACAAAAGCAGTCAAGTGGAAAAACATGAATAGAGAGAGTGGAGAGAGAAAAGCAAGAAGCATTCAGAAAAAGCAGGGGGTAAGCAGGGATTATGAAGACAAAGGGGGGGGGGGGTTGGAGGGAAGGGGATGGCTAGACCACAAAGAAGTTGGAAACACAAAGGACAAAATGGAAGGTTGGAAGAAAAGTAAATAATTAGTTAATGGGGCAGACTAAAAATATGGATATCTGTGGGGGAAAAGGGAGAGGGCAAAGACAAAGGGTTATTAGTCATTTCCTTCTTGGATGTTCAAACCATGGGGTTGAATGGTCTTTATGCGCCTTATTCACAATTTCTCCCTACTCAGACGAACAGTCTCTCTGGAGTTACCTAGTGCCTCAATGCCCTGTAAATTCATGTCAAAAATGGAGTGGTTAGGAAGATTGAAGTGGTGTCCTACAGGTGTATCCAGCTTGTGGGTGTTGACTGTTGATCTGTGGCCGTAGAAACGCCTCTTCATTGTAGTTCTTGTTTCTTGGCGCATAAAGACCATTCAACCCCATGGTTTGAACATCCAAGAAGGAAATGACTAATAACCCTTTGTGGTCTAGCCATCCCCTTCCCTCCAACCCCCCCCCTTGTCTTCATAATCCCTGCTTACCCCCTGCTTTTTCTGAATGCTTCTTGCTTTTCTCTCTCCACTCTCTCTATTCATGTTTTTCCACTTGACTGCTTTTGTCCCCCTTGTATGCATGTATGTGTGTTGTCTTGTCATTTAGCCTTCAAGAAAGACTCTGCTAGGGTCAAAACGTCAGGCCACTAACTAATTTTTTGCATTTATACTACAGGTCCTTTTGGTTGGTAAGCAGTTTGCAACAGCTAATTCTAATTTCTCATGTAAATACAACCAGCGGAACATAACGGTTCACAACTTTATGAGTTGTTCCTGCACTGAAACACCTACAGTGTGTTGTAATTACTGAGTAGTGTTTAAAAAATCATTTAAATTGTTTCTGGAAATACAACCAGCGGAACATAACGGTTCACAACTTTATGGAGTCAAAACTAAGGTCCTACAAAATGGCAGACCGTGTTCTGTCATGAAATTAAACAAAAAAACAACACAATTTTAAGGGACATTTATGTTGATCATTAGAGACCTAATTTTTGTTTACAACATCTTTCCAAACATATTAATTTAAAAACATATCTTTTTATTAGCCCAAAGCGCCCAATCCGAAGGCAACGAGCCTCATAAAAAAAACATATTCAATACAAATTTACTGAATAAAAACACAAAGTTATTCACAGTCTAATAAAATGCATAATGCAATGGTTTTTTACGACTGGGGTTCCTTTTGAATGTACACAGCGCACATTATGGTTTTATGTGCATGCTGACAACTCAGTGGGAGCTACCTGACTGCATCTCATCACAGAAGATGTTCACCTTTTTTTTTCCTCAAGAAAAAAATGAATTGACATAATTTCACAAAAAATATGGCACGGCAGCATCGGCTAAGGTTTCTGTGTGGATTTTGTGACAAACATGAACTGCGGAACATGACTCTCTCTATCTCTCTCTGAGAAATTCCCGCTCTTAAAACTACTATGACTGAGTTTGATCAGTGGTAACTCTTTATTAAGTTGAATTTCATTTATAAAAGTATGTCCACAGATTTGTATAATAATGATGGTTTAACTCAACAATAATCTTTACAACAAATCAAAGCTGTAACCCGTGCCATCTCCGATTTGAAGCGCACCACCTTGGATTAGATTTTCCGCCATCTCGGCTCAGGATTGGTTTTTTTGTATGGCCACTTCCCTGCCCTCCCACAAATTATTGTGTAAAAAGTAGTGTACATGGAACCCAAGGTTCCCCAAAATATTTGTTAAAGCAGTGTAACTCTTCTTTTTTTTCAAGCAGTGTGCATGAGAACACAGGGTTTCTAAAATTATTTGCTAAAGCAGTGTTCATGGGAACAAAGTGTTTCCCAAAGATATTTGTCAAAAAAGTGTTCGTCGTCGGAACCAAGGGTTTCCCAAAATATTTGAAAATTTTGCATGGTCGATAACAAGAAATTTCGCATGTACATGGGTTCCACATACATAGTCTTAGATGAAACATGTTCAAGTAGATCCTCATTTTTCCTTCATTTAATAACTTGAAGACGACTTTGCGTCTTTCGCATGAATTCAGTGACTCAAACCCTTTCACAAACACTGTATCAAATTTCAGGAGAAATGGGTGGAAAAATTTATCCAACAACAGTCAATGCACATGACTGTACATTTTTACGTAAACGTATGCATTATTCAATACATGAAAGCTCCAAGTTAACTGGGATAGACAGAATAATTCACCAGATAATCCAATTTGGATATTGAAGACTGCCTCTAAACAATTTAAATATAAATAAGGCAATTAATATCAATTCACAAGCAGGCAAACGATCTGTAATGCTTTCATTTGTCATCGAATTGCAGGGTCTGTACCGAGGTGTGGAGGAATAATTCATCAACTTCAGAAGAATCGGCTCGAAGATTAAATTCAGAAATGCTATTAATTATGAAACAAGTCCCGCAAATCAGGATTCAGAACGATGTGTACGACCAATCAATCGAAGAGAGAGTCCATGCATGTATGATATCCAGTTGTATAGCACATCCCCGTGTGTACAACAGACTCTGGTCTGTTTTCCACACAGCCGCCCTGCCTTCCCATCAAATTACAGTCAATTAGTGCGCCCACAAAGGATGTACTCTAGCATAGATTACTTCCTCAATCCGCTGGCGTTAAAAAGCCGTAATTGCATTGAAACTTGCACTCAAGTGTAATACAGATGCCTGGTGGCCCAAGTCATCTCTGTACACAATTTCACAGCCCTGCATCCATGAATCGATAGTTTTTAATATGTAACATCGCAAAAGGTCCCGCTATAAAGATGAGTATCTTGTCTGGGACCCAGCGCTTGATGTGTAATAAGATATGGTAAGGGCACAATGTCTGTGTGATTGCCTGAAAGACCTGCCTAGTACACACAACTGTACCTGTCATCCGACCAGATTATTGAATTTCTAGTTTGACAAAGTGACTTTTGGGTCCATTAAAAAAACAAAAAAGCAAAAAAAAACATGGCCAGTAAATTGTAGTCTTCCCTTGCAAGAAACAATTAAGGTTAAAGGTATAGATGAAATAAAATGAATCTGAAGGTTTACTTGTTAAAACCTTGACATAGGCCTCTTGCATATGACATCACAAACTCAGACAGCGCCCTCACTTAAGGTCAACGGAAGGACCCCTCAATGGCCATGAGTCGTGCCTGTGGGCACCTTTCCATTGTTTGACCTCAGTGTTGCGGCCTATGCAAAGGGTCTACTCTATACCTCCCCTAAGAAATACATATGTAACACTGTCATGTGATTGAAAATTGTTCCCCTGGCATTCAGTTCTTATTTACAATCCAGAGTAATTCAAATTTTTAGCATCGACACAATAAAATTAAAACTACAAACGATTCTCTAAAACAGCAAGCCTACGTGTAATTAGTGATGCTTCACTGAGAGACTAGGCATTCGCCTCGGCGCCCCTTGAAATGTTCCAGTAGAACTCAATCTCAAATAAAGGTGCCCTTAACAAATGAAAACAATTCTTGTCCTGATAAAAGAACATAGAACTGTGTATTGATAGAGTTGCTACATAAAGGGAACAGTACTCTTTGGTCACATGGTTGCTGGACACCATTTTCGGTCCAAATGTAGCACAACCCAATGGGCAATCTAGTCTGGTGCAGTCTAGTCTGGCACCCTGTGTGCTTCTAATCGCACGTTGTGGTGACTCTCTCAATACACAGTTCTGTAAGAACAAAGTACAGTTCAAATGTAGTTTTTTGTGACTCTCTGATTGAGGCTGTTACATTATCATGACACATTGGGGAAATATTTTGGCCTCCTTCAATGCTTAGAGCCCCTCTTTAAACTTTATCTAATGTAGTTTCTTAGGTTAGAACACATAACATACATGACTTAGAAAAACCTAGCCTAAAATCAATACTATTGATTGAGCTGTGATGTCTACACACTGCTTTTTAGAGGGTTTTACATTCTGTATAGATCTGCTCAGTTACTGAATAATGCATTCAAGTAAAAGTAGCGTGTTGCAAATTGAAAAACAATGAACGGCACAGTCCGGTACTTGAATGATACGTACACGGGTTGTGTGTTATCTTTTCATTACAAGAACAGTTCCTTGGAGCATTAGTGCTGAGCTGGTCAATAACAAACTCATCTCAGACCCTGAACGTATGTGCAAACAACTCGATATGTGTCCCTTGTCGCTACCGTGTAACTGATCTGGATCCAGACAATCACAATAAGCTCAACAAGTGAACCCACACTGGCATTTTTTTAACACGCTCAGCCTAATTGTTCAGAGAGTGTTCACAACATCATGGTGTCCAACAATCATCTTGAATCGTGAACGTGTTGACCCCCCACTACTCATACCACAGCATAAGTGTCAACGCCACCCACAACACAGTCAACTATTTCACCGTAAAAAATAAATGTACAACAAATCCTGTGCTTAACCCTAACTAGCCCAACTCTTTCACTCCTCTTTGCCGAAGTGAAGGATTTAGGAGGACTTGGGGTATCAGGGCATTGCAGATAAAAAGGACTCAGAAGGATTTGGGGCGTAATGGGTTTCTGCTGTGAGAGGGTGATTTAAAGGAGTTGGGCTATCAGGTTATTTTGGACACAAGAGGACATAGAAGGATTAGGGACGTATGCAGCTTGGCCAAAATGGGATTCCGAAGGATATATGGGCTGTTGGGGGATTGACATGAGATGATGAAGTCGTCACAAGAGGATTTAAAAGCATTTGGTCATATTGAGGAAAAACCAGGAGGATTCAGAAGGATTAGGGCCCTTAGTGCTTTTAACTCTCTGTCATTCTGAAAGATATAGGACAGGGCTTGATGAGTCTGATAAAATACTATTCAATTCTATTGAGGAATGAAGTATGCTTTTAAAACACCCTTAAAGACAAATGAGATCAATCTAACACCGTATTATGTCTTGTTCAAATAAAAACAGTTCAATGCCTTTTCTTATGTTGATTCTGGTCTTTTTTAAAAACACTTTTGGTCCATTTTGAGCAGCAAGCCCTGTGGTCTTGTGGATTTTCCCACCAAATTCAAGCCCTGTAGGCCAGTTTGGGCTATGTGCAAGCCAATGGGCCTAGTCTGTTCGTTTTAATCAAGAAAAAGCAGAGGAAAGTCATCCCCGAATGCAGAATGTCATGTTTCACACTTACATGTACTTCAACAACTTCAATTCATCCAACTCAATTCAACATTGATCAATCTAAAAGCCTGTCAGCAGAACAACGACAGCTATAGAATTGATTTGTGCCAAAAGGGGGGGGGGGGGGGGCTCGTATCAAACACTTGCCATCAGTTGGGAACAACTTTTAAATGTGTTTCAGAGAGCAACAAATTGTCTGTGCACGTTCATTCTTCTGCCCTGATCAATTCATCTTTTTTCTTCAGTTTTTAGTGACATAGGAAACTGAAGAACACATACTTTTGTGTGTGAGGCAGTGTTGTCTTTTTATGCAAAACGGGGCCCGAGGACGTGACAAGAATTGAAAATCAACAGAAAAGTTGTACAGGTTTTCCAACATTATTACGCTTTAAAAAAAAAAGGGCATTTATGATTGGGAATATAAGAATGGCGATGAGGTCTTAACCGGCTGTTAAAAACCTTGCAGAGTCGCGGCCATGTGATTAAAGGACTGAGCCGAAGTTGAGGTCCTTTAACGCATATAATTTTTTCTTTTGACTGATCGTCATGGTCAGTTCATGTTCATGATCTCTAATTATTCAATTTCAGAGTAAAGATAAACGTGTACATCAAAAGGTTTCAATAAATGATGTTTGAAGCTTTGCATGGTGTGGATCATAGGAAAAGACCATTAGTAAAGTTGCGGACAACCATGTATAAAACTCTTTTGGGAAAAGTGTTGGCTGAGAACAGCCGGTGAGGTCTCGACGTTTCGAACAGTATACTCTGCTCATCTGCAGTTTCTCCTGAAGATGAGCAGAGTATACTATTGTAAACGTTGGGACCACACCGGCTCTTCTCAGAGGCAACATTTCTCCCAAAAGAGTTTTCTGCAAGTTTACTACATGTTGTTATAGTTTTTCCTACAGTTTCAATATGTTCAATCAATACCCCTACATTTTTCTTTTCCTGTTAAAGTTGCATAGCCCTATTTTTTGCCTAATTATTATTATTTTTTTTAGAAATGATGCCGTCTCCCCCCCCCAAAATAAAATAAAAATTTAGCAAATGACACAGACAATGCAGAAAATGCATGTGACACGCAAGTTGTGTGACATTGTAAGGCTGATGGACGTGAGATAATGTTGGGATCCTGCCAATAATTAATTATTTCTTTTAATTAACTACCACTTATTATTAGCAGATATGTTTGTGCAGTAGAGCCTACCTTATTATGAAAGCTTATCACATTCCCGAGTCTATAAAAATATAAATAGTTGTCGCTACGAAAGTTGGTATGCGCTACTTTAACTTTTAGTTAGTCTGTGCTACCAGCACCCTTTTGTGTGAGGAAATTATAAACAATTAAAACAAGGACTCAGGAGTCATGGTCATTTTGAAATTAATACTCAATATCAATTACTGTCATCGACATACGGGCAAAAGTCCCCTTATAGGAATACAGAAGTTATTGACGTCAAATTCCATTTGCAGGTAGTCGATAGTACCATAATCAACATGGTCCAAGTCAGTGATCATGAAAGGCCTTGAGCTGAAGTTGTTTGTAAAGCAGCTCACCCACCTAGTAAAATGTAGCTTTCTGATGTATTAACCCTCTTGCTGTCTGACCATTCAATACCATTCACTGTGGTTTTGAATGATAAATAAACTATGCCAGCCTGCAATATGATACCATGAGGGAATGCATGTACACAGTACACAGTTAGTCCTGTGCACAGTTGTGCCACCGTACACAACCTTCGCAGTCGAATGGTTTCAAATGGTTGGTCAACTCACTGGAAAATGTTGCCAAGAGTCAATGACAGTAGGAGGGTTAATGGTTGGGATCACAACCAGTTTAATAGTCAAATGAAGTTATATTCACACACTCAAAAATAAATTAACACATTTAAAAAAAATTGTACTATCCACATCTGAAAAGGAAGAAACAATATTAGCATTTAAACAAAGTTTTGAGTAGCCCATAGGGCAAGTTAAGAAGTGGTGTTTACTCGTCCGTCCATAGAAGTTTGTACTAGACATTGTATGCCGGACTAGTGTTAAGGGTGAGCCCTGCATGGTGACAGTTTAAAATTCAGTGCTGTTGTTTTTACATTGTCTTCTGGATTTCCTTTTTTGTTGCGTCATTTTGGCTTACGCATGTATTGAGCAGTATCACTCATAAACAGTTGCTGAAACGCCTAGCCCTGCTGAGTATTAGAAAATTTGTATTCTTTTCAATTTCAAGATAATCTCTGATACAACCATAAAATATGCATTTATTAGGATTTGGGTTTTGGTTTTGTTTTTCCCAAAGGCACAACAATCAGCCAGAAGAAAAAAACAATGTAAAATGTACCTTTGTTGTTGAATAAAAAGACAAAAACTGCCACACAAAACTACACTGAGTGTACAACTATGCCTACAGTGTTTTTCAATTACCTATGACACTAAAAACTGAAGAAAGAAGAGAAAATTGATGGGCCCCAGTTAGATGTGTAGTAGAACTCAAGGATGATAGGGTAATCATATATGCTATTAATATACAATAAATTATGCACACATAAAGGCCTATTATGAATGTAAATCACCATGCAACATGATAGAATTACAAATGCCTGAAAATTTGAAAAGTGGGACTTGATTGGGAAACAATCTAGGGCTTTTTTGTAACAAAATCTAAATAATTTCTCTATGAGCTGTGGCTCTTCTGAAAAATGTTTTTCTTCCAGAACCATCAAAACTTATTGAAGAGATTTTTACATGGTGTCACTGCAAATCTTATTCCTAAAACTTGTAAAAAAACGTCACAATTTTTTGTAAAAATTCGTCTAACTTTGAGAGAAGTGTATTTTATACTTAAAGGCAGTGGATACTTTTGGTAATTACTCAAGAATACATTAACATAAAAAAAAAAACTTGGTAAGGAGCACCTGAGAGCTGGTGATTAAGATAGTTTAAAACATTGTGAGAAATGACTCCCTCCGAAGTAAAGTAGTTTTTTGAGAAAGAGGTAATTTCTCACTGAAATATTTGAATCTGGGAAAGGCCTCAGGCTCAGGCATTATTGAACGCACACAATTCTATAAGCAACAAGGGTGTTTTTTCTCTCATTATTTTCTTGCAACTTTGATGACCAATTGAGCCCAAGTTTTCACAGATTTGTTACTTTATGCATAGGTTGGGATACATTGATCGAGGATACACACACACACACTAGTCTTTGACAATTACCAAAATTACAACCTGCCTTTAAATCAAGGGTGAGAGTCATTGCCGACAAAAAGGTCAGAAACGAGGAGCCATATTTCATGAGGTATGTTGGTTGGCATTTGATGGCATTTCCACCTTTTGGTATACCCATTCCAATAAGCTTCTTGGAACAGTATCTTCAGTGCTAGAGAAAGCAGATTGAAGGTAGGGTCACAGACTGGTTTTTGTCAGCGCAGTGCTTATTTACGGGACAAAGTTTCAATCAAGATACAATAAAAGACGACTGTGAAAGTTTCAGTTGAATACAGTGTCTACTTGTTGAAAAACAGCAACAAAAAAACGTCACAGTATTTTTATCACATCCACATACGTTTAGCGAGGTGACAGTGGGCATGATCAACTGCATCTCTGGCCGCAGCATTCACAAACAGCACCACAGAAATGTGAATATATGTAAAAGTTGCCCGAAGGCAATCGTTGGAGATTCAAATTTTTTGACATACTTTTACTGAATTATCAACGGGGCACTTCAGACTAAATCATTTCCCAGAATGCTTACTACCCTTACCATCTTTATTAAAATAAGTAGGCGTTTGGATAAAATTAACACATTTTGGGTGATTCCTTACCATAGTATGACCCTACCTTTAAAAGGCAAGTTCTTTGAGGATCTGAAGAAAATAACGGCTACTTTTTTACACCAGGCAGACATAAAAAGGTCTGAATTCAGATCAAAGTCTGAAATTTCTCATCCTTGTTTAATTCAACTGTGGGAAAAGACCAACTCCTACCCCCATCCCTAAGTTCAAAAATCCTATAGACCCCACTGCAATTAGGATCACGCTGAGAAGGAGGCGAGTGTTTGCCATTCAAAGCTCAAGCCATTACTGTAAAATTTCATAGACGATTCGTCTGGTCTGGCCTACCATCACGACCATGGTAACAATAATTCAACCAGGGTATCAAATTCATGTAAAAAAGGAATGGTATAATTTGGATGCAATGTGTGTCCAATTAGAGGTTGTTGATCATTGGCCAGTAGCATGACTCAACGATGATCAGATTCAAGCCATTAGAGAATCGAACCTAACAACCCCATTAGTACATTATTTACGTTAGTCATCCATGCATGTCATCTATTAACTTATAAAGATATCATGCTCTAAAGAAAAGTGCAATGGTAATTTTTCTGACTTTACTCTGCCGCATGGGAATAATGTGATTATCTTTAGAACCTGAATCTGAGTTGCACAGTCACCAAAGTGCCTACGAAAATATCACATGAACTTTTTAAGAAGAAAATAAAGAAATGTCAGTTTTAGATGTGGGAGGAAAACTCCAAATAGAGAGAAATCCATGCAAGCAGGTAGGGACCAATAAATAACCCAATCCTGGTCTGGGTTTCACACAGGTTCCCCACCTTAAATTTTGTCTTAATTCCCAATGTTATCAACTGGCGCTAATCGTCATTTTAGGAGTAAAAAAAAATGATTAGTTTAATTCTGAAATCTACAGAATAATGTTTATTGCAGTTAGAAGTTGTTTCCCACCCCCATCCCGGAAAAACTACCATCTGCAGTACAAACAAGGAGAATGATGCTGTGTTGGGTAAACTGGGCAGTTTTCCTCTGTACATTGAACAATGCCGAAATACTTTAAAATACTGGCCTAAAGGCCCTGTACACTATTGGTAAGATCGAAAAACACAATGTTCACAGATTTACACATAACTTACATGATTTAAAGTAAGTAATGGTAGAAAGGGTTCCTCAAAATATTTCTGCCTAAAATGCTATCGTTTCTGAGAAACGAGTAAAACAATAGTAATTATTGCGTGCGATAATTTGAAAAAACAGAAAACACATAAGATCTCTTTTCACTATTTTCTCGTGACCTCGATGACCAATTGAGCTAAAACTTTCACAGGTTTGTTTGTTCATGCATGTTTAATCACACAAAATGTGGACACTGATTTAGAGCTGTTACCAAAAGTGTACAATACCTTTAAGTTATCTGAAAAGACCTCATTCAATTTTGTATAATGCCTTTATAGAAGACATGGAGTTAGGCAAAAGGAGGAAGACGCTCTTTGTTCCTTCAGTTGAAAAACACCTTTGACATGATAAAGTGGAATGCTCTCTTGAGTTCGTCAGGGTTCCATAGTCAGCAAGCTCTTTGTGATAAATTTGTAGAGGAGTTACGTGATGAATTTATTTGTAGCTGGTTTAGGTAGGTTACATGATGATACTAAAGGATTGTGCAGTCCAAAAAATAAGCTTAGAACCTACCGGATGTTTAAAATAAGGTACGAAATGGAACCATATTTATGTTTTTTAAATAATCCTCAGTACAGACATTATCTGGCTAGATTTAGATCACAATCCTCAATACAGACATTATCTGGCTAGATTTAGATGCTCAGCGCATAAACTGCTTGTAGAAACTGGAACATACATCGGTTTAGAATTTAATCAACGAATTTGTCCTCACTGTATGGAAGACATGGAAACAGAAATTCATTTTGTATACGGTGTTGTGCGATTTTTTTGAATAATTTTTTGAGAAAAACCATAAATGATACTGTTTGTAAAAGTAATGCAGATTTAGTATGCTATCGGAAAGAGACAAAATCACTTTTTTAATGACCTCTCAGAAAAAGGCATTGTATATATGCTTAGCCAAGTATACATTGTATTTGTATGTCTGCTAAGTTAAAGGAAATCAACGTTCCAAATGATTAGTTTAACATTGCTGCTTTCGCTAACTCCTCCGTCATGATGTAAACTGCAATTTGTATATTTTAAATATTGTTGTAACCCTTCCCCAGGGTAATATAGGATATGTTCCTTTGGGAATGAAACAAGTTCATCAAATCAAATCAAATCAAATCAATTAAACATTCCACATTTCTGTTCAGTGGAGGATAGGTGCGTGTTCTAGTAATTTTCCCCTCAGACGAATGTATGTGAGGATTGTGACAGTTTCAGTGTCTGCAGCTGAATTTTCAAAAGCCTTTCACACGCATACTCCCAAAGAGCATCGACCAACTGAGGATTCAAGTTGATTTGACACAGCAAGAGCGTGACATATGCCCACGTTGGCAACTACCGTAAAGCACAGCTGAGCTTGCCATGCTACAAGGCAGTGTCGAACTTAAATCAAAATGTTGTGCTAAACGTTGCTTTTCCGTCGAACTTAATTTGTAATTTTTCAAATAATATTTGAGTTCAGCACAGCAAAATTGAATTTTTTTTTAAAGTGTTTACTGGGTGTTCGTGCATCTTGCATTAAACCATACAAAACAAGTAAAATCAACCCATTCCAAGAAGGAAATATTTTTTTAGCATAAGGGCTGACCAACCTGTGCATATTATGGTGTAGAGTTTAATAGATTTTTTCAGGCTATTTAATCACTGTTTTTCTGATTTTTCCAGAGGCAATATAATCGGATATCAGACTTAAGTATAGGAAAAATATCATGCCTGATAAGGTTGGGAAGTTGCTTTTTGCAACTTTTGTTGTCAAGGATATCTATGAAACTATTTTTTCCCAACTTTATAGAATAGCGCCTTTTTCCTCGTCAGCATATGAACAGTCACTCAGATTGGCACGGTAACTTTAAACAAAGAAGATGTTTCCAACCCACACTTTCCAAGGGATTTAAACATATTTTGGATGAATATTGGTCTGTCTTTTTTGTTTTTTAAATACTCCTCTTGAAGAATTGGTAGCTAAAATGTTAATTATTGACTTTTAAATATAGGTTTGTCAGTGGTGGGGTCATGCTTTTGTTTTGGGAGGGGACGCTGCAGGGGGCCACATCCCTTTTATATTCTTGGCATTTTGTGGCCCTGGTAGTGATCCCTATCGCGATCGTTCACAACATTAGATTACACAAATACGCATTTTCCTCTTTTTTCCCTTTTCTTTTTCTTTTTTGTGAGCACTATCGCAATTTTTTTCGTGGGGGGGGGGGGAGCGCTGTGAATTTGTAGGGGGGGGGGGGCACGTGCTCCCCAGGCCCGGCCCTCCCTTGGCTATGCCACTGAGATCTGCCACACAGGTGAGATAAGGAATGGAGGAAATAATATTTGTTTACTTGTAAGCACGCGGCGGTTTTTAGATAAAATCATCTTAAAGATGAAAAATATACGAAAACCCTGAGGTTCGGATAGATTAGCTCCCTTTCCTAAATAATAAGCAAGAATGAATCAATCTTGATTATATTTACATGTAAGTTATACTGACCTGTCAGACAGCAATCCTCCAATCATTGAACCGATCAGGGTGCTCAGAGACTGGGATAGAAAAGCAAAACTCATACTAGCAACACTGCTCCCAGTTTGGCAACCCAAGTCAAGTAGAGTCGGTCCTAGGAGAGCTACACACATCCCAAAACTCCAAAACACGCTGCAGTAAGTAACTGTTGCCTGTAAGTGGTCGTAAAACAACGACTTGGCAGTGTGTATTGGTTTCCGGCGCCTGGACGGGGAAGTCTCCTCTGTAGTTTTGCCGTCACCGTTCGGTGGCGACTTTTCCGAGTCCGTGCCCATGCTAGCGTAGCCCGATGGCCTGCCCGGGCCTGACGTCCCAAGCCCGGTAGATGCAGTCGGTCCATCATCGTCCACCCTTCCCGGACTCTTTCTCGCAACATGGCAGGCAAATTTCCTTCTCTCACTCAGTCCGAAAACATGGTCACAACTATTGAACTAGCCTGTGGGCAATTTTCGATCAACGCATTGCAAGTGTTTCAGTTCTAAAATGATTGAAATATTAAACATAGAGCAAGGAACAGATTGCAAACAAGTTCGGCAGGGAATAGCCACAACCTGCTTTCATTCAAGCACACACATATACGACCTTGCGTGTACAGTATTGTTCGGTACGGCTGATGCGTATTTACACACAGTCGTGTGCGTTGGTGTGGGTTGTTTGGGGGTTGCCCTCATTTCGTCACCGTACATGACGTGGGGATTGTTGGATCAGCGGGAGCTATGTGAACAAGTAAAGAGCAACTTTGGTTTAATCCATTCTTTTGACGGGGGTGTAGTTGGTTAATCAAAATGGTGATGACCCTCTATGGGTTGATCATCGGTATAAAATCTCACGAATTCTTCAGATGATTTTTTGGGGGGGGGGGGCAGTTGCTTAACTGGGGCGGGGTGGGGTGACGAAACCCACCCCGCACAGAACTATTTCGTTTTCCCTAAAATGCGATCGGGGAAAAAATTCCACAAAAATGGTTCAATACATTACATAGCCCCTCTGAATTACCTGGTTGCGCATGGGGGGGGGGGGTACTTCTGTACAAGACGGAAAGTTTGAAGTTTAGTTTCTGTTCGCTTGCTGATTTAGGCGAAATTAGGTCCAAAAAACAAGAGCACAAACACAAAAATGTTACCATTATTTAAAGAATTCATAACATTTTTCCTAATTTTATATTTAAAAAAAAAACAACGAAAAGATACAACATTTTATCCATGATGATGAGCTTTTTCGAGGAAGTAGATCTTTTGAAAACCTGTGTTAGAGGGCAGAAAACAAGTGTTGCCCCTCGGATTAAGAACCATAGTTGCTGCTAATTTATTTGGAATGAAACCCCAAATTGACTCTTTTTGTATTTTAAATGAACATTACAGAATTGGTTTTGCTAACAAAACTGTTGCTGGCAGTGTAAGCACTTTATGTAATCCACCATATACATAAACTGACAAACCTGTAGAAGGTTGAGATCGATCGGCCATTTGGGTCACGAGAAAATAGTGAAAAACCGATTACACATTTGCATGAAATCACATAGACTCAACAAATGAATAAAACGCTCACTGAGCGATAAACTCCAATCGGAAAACTAGTTTTTTCATTTCCATCAAATATGGCATTTCAGACAGAAATATTTCAAGGGATGTTTTCTACTATCATCATCATTAGACCGTGTAAGTTTTATGTAAATCTGTGATCAAAAGTATATTTTACAAGTTTTTTTTCTTACCAATTTTGTAATGTTCCTTTAAATAGATCTTCTTCTTTTTCATGAGACTATTTCATTTGACAGTGATTCAATATTGCATTTGGGGTTAAAAGGACATTTTTGATCCCCCAAATATCTAAATAGTAAACCACTGCAAACTCGGGGATCTCGGATGAGACACTGGGCATGCAAGTACCTCATCAGGCGAACCAAAGAGTCACAGAGGCAAGTTTTAATTCTTGCAGGGAAGAGCCCTTTGAAAACCAACAACAGTTATTTATATCATAGAGCATGGAGTTAGAATTAGATGCATAGCGCAAAGAGGTTACATTTTTAGGCTTTAGAGTTGGTCCTTTTGGGCTTGGGAAGTGGAGGAGTACTTCATGAAAACTGGCAGTAAGTCAGTTTTTGGAAAAGCACATTTTCGGGGGTGTTTTTTTCCTGGGGTATTTAGCAAATATTCCAAACGGCTGACCTGCCAAAAATTGAAAAGAAATCTGAAAGCTGGAAATATATTTGATTGGTTTTCAAGAGGGTGAGAGACTTTGAAGTATGTTTGAGAATTTTTCAAAATTGTTCATTTAGCATTGGTTGCTGTGGGAGTTTATTAAATGGTGGGTGCACCTATCAGTACCAGGCACTGATCTCTACACTAGAGATCAGTGGTACCAGGTAACCTTACGTAGCGCCCTCACATGACAAACAAAGGATCAAAAAAGGTTCAGAAATATTGAGGGCGCACTTGGTTCATACACTAGAGCTACAGTTTTGCCTTAAAAAAACACACGAACCTTCCAGGAATCGAACACAGGTTTTTTTTAATGTTCGCTACATCAACCACCTCCGATATCCAGTTGCGCTAACTGTTCTCCTCATAAAAGCTGTTCTTAATTTAATTTATAATCAATACCTCACAGTTTTTACAGTTCTGGATTCGAACCCGTGTCTTGCCATATTATGCACTACCACGACCTTCGCAATTGCGCTAAAAACTGTTCTGCTCAAAAGAGGTGCTCTTTATTTTAGGTATAGTAACACCTTACCTCTACAAGTTCGAAATTGAATCGAACCTTGAAACCCGGCACATACTTGAACCTTGACAAGAAGACGGCACTGGAACAAACGCGTCATGATGACGTCATCGGGTATTGCATTAGTATAAATTAAAGTTTAATATTTGTAAAACTCCTTCACTCAAAAACCACATGTTGGATTTTTTTACCATCTACACATCATCGGACTGGTCGTTGAAAGTTCAACAAACGCTACACAGAATGTGACCACATTTGACCTTGACTTCCAGTTAAAAACCGGAAGATAACATTTCATATTTGAAAAATTCATAAATCCTGAACCATACATTGTTAAAAAATAATAATCCATACTTCATCAGAAAGATGCTAAAAGTCTTACCAAATGCTACACAAAAATATGACCCTATTTGACTTTAACTTATTTAAACTGGAAGTTGAAGTTTATTATTTCAAAAAATCACAACCCCTGAACCACAGATTGGATTTTTACAATTAATACATTATCAGTTAGGTCTTTAGAAAGTAAACAAATGCTACACAAAGTGTGACCCCGTTTGACCTGACTTCCCGTTCGAAAAACGATTCTTGAATAATGACACATTAACCATGAGGACATGCACAGCAAGAATCAATTCAAGGATCAACAACACGAACACCTTGCTTTTGTGATGTCACAAAAACTGAAAGTCTAGTTTATTATTAATATTGACAGCTCTATGAAAATAATTATGGTATAATCACGTGAGAATGAATCTTCCTTTATGTAGGCATATTGCCCTGCAACAAATTACAATATTAAGCGTAACAATACTAACAAATTTTGTAATTTTCTTTCTCCAATTACAAATCAACAATATACCTAAAGCAAGCGAAGCTTAAGTTAAATCCCCCATTTTGTTTTTCTCATAATAAATTTGTAAGACATTCTGATTAATGATTAAACAGCTCTTTCTGAAATTGAGACCATACTGATGATCAATAATCGCGTAAGAAATCAGTCGCTTCACTGTCTTGTGGCAGATTACAGCCTTTAAAATTATTTTCTGCAATAAAAAGCATAAAGCAAGTGTAACTTAGGGCAAAACATTGATAAGGTTGAAAATCTAAATATTCTGATTAATGATTAAACAGCTCTTTCTGAAATTGAGACCATACTGATGATCAATAATCGCGTAAGAAATCAGTCGCTTCACTGTCTTGTGGCAGATTACAGCCTTTAAAATTATTTTCTGCAATAAAAAGCATAAAGCAAGTGTAACTTAGGGCAAAACATTGATAAGGTTGAAAATCTAAATATTCACATAACTTACGTGGTACAAAGATGGTCATAATGGCAAACTTCGCTGGAGATATTTTGTTGCCTGAAAAACTATAGTTTTTGAGAAATAGTAAAATTTTCTTTGATCTCGCAAGATCAAAATCCTCGAAGTTCGAAAACAGCGGGAAAACATAATGAGTTTTTTCCCCTATTTCTCTTTGTGGCTGCGATGACCGATTGAGCTTTAACTTTCACAGGTTTGTTATTTCATGTATGTAAGTTCGGTCACACAAACTGTGGATCCTTGTCTTTGATAATTACCAATGCCGTGCATGTGCTTTTAGTCAACATACTGAAGCTAATTTCACAAAGTATGATCTAACATTGTATATCATTTACAATAGAACGTGCAATGGTTTAAAAGTTTAAAGGTATTGTACACTTTTGGTAGCAGCTCAAAATCAGTGTCCACATTTTGTGTGATTAAACATATGCATGAACAAACAAACCTGTGAAAGTTTGAGCTCAATTGGTCATCGAGGTCACGAGAAAATAGTGAAAAGAAATCTTATGTGTTTTCTGTTTTTTCAAATTATCGCGCGCGATAATTACTATTGTTTAACTCGTTTCTCAGAAACGATAGCATTTTAGGCAGAAATATTTTAAGGAACCCTTTCTACCATTACTTACTTTAAATCATGTAAGTTATGTGTGAATCTGTGAACATTGTGTTTTTCGATCTTACCAATAGTGTACAGGGCCTTTAAGTAGGCCTATACTTAAAAAAAAATCATATTCTGAATTCAATTTGAAAAGTTTATTACAAAATATATCTACATAATCTGTTTTTGTTATGGTTGAAAGTCAACGACTACGTGGAAAAGCGAATCACTTTTGGTTTGTTAATTTGTCATGACTATTAATTAAGAAAAAATGGCTATAGCGTTGTAAGTAACTAAATTTTAGCGTTTGTATACTAAAAACAAAGGACGAATAAACTATACAATATAAAACGTAACATTAATAGTAGCAAAAACATGAATGAATTGCTCGGTTTATTTATTGTGTATCCTTCTTGTAATGACGAAACCAAAGAACCCTCGATAAGTACCTTGTACACTCTAAAATCCTCCAGGTCAGAATTGATTCAGATCCAGTTGAAGTTTGAGATCGGTCGGCCATCTGGGTCACGAGAAAATAGTGAAAAACCGATTACACATTTGCATGAAACCATATAGATTCAACAAATGAATAAAACGCTCACTGAGCGATAAACTCCAATCGGAAAATTAGTTTATTCATTTCTCATTAAATATGACATTTCAGACAGAAATATTTCAAGGGATATTTTCTACTATCATCATCATTAGACCGTGTAAGTTTTATGTAAATTTGTGATCAAAAAGTATATTTTACAAGTTTTTTTCTTACCAATTCTGTAATGTTCCTTTAACTATTCATTGACCAACGAGGCAAATAAGCCATCTTCTTTAGCAAGAAGTTCGGTTGGGCTTCCATACTCTGCCACATGACCGTCATCTAAGACGAGGATGCTGTCCGAGTCCATTATAGTTGCGATACGATGCTGGAACGAACAAAGAGAGAAATCCATTTGAAGCAAAACAATGACCTCTTAAAAAGATGCTACGTTCGATTTAAATTTGAAATAGTTATTTTTTAAAATATAAATTCAGGAAAGTTATAAGCTTTCATTTGGGCCTAAGCTATTGCAAAGAAATCAGACGCCAATGATAAGTGGTATAGTTAATTAAGAACTAAACATGAATTATTGGAATGCTTTATAAGCCTACATTTCAGGTATTGCAAGAACAAAATCCGCCAATGATTAATGGTAAAGTTAATTAAAAACTAAAATTTAATTACCTTTAGGACCAAGACATTATCGCACGTCAGTCTTGTACAAACAATTTAGCATGTTACATATATTGTGCATTGTCCGTGGCATATGCACATTTGTTGGTATGTTTTTCGTCTATCAAAAATCGTTCAGAGAGAAATATAAATTTCTTTCGGCAAAACATTGTGGTTTGTAACAATAAGATACCACTGCAGATAATAAATATATATTTAAATATATATATATTTGAGACGTGTTTCATTACTTAAACATTTTAGAAACTGGGTTTCACTTATAGCAGATGCAGTTTATGTGATTGTTTTGCAACTGAACTGTTGATTCATAACACCAACTTATCAAAAAGAAACCGGAAACACTCATCTAAATTCAGAATCTCAAGCCTCTGAAGAGAACAATTAAAGTTGAAGTCGTGTGTCCTTTTTGTATAACTTACTGCTATGGTTAGGACGGTTCTCTCTTTAAACGCTGTAGCTACAACAGTTTGTAAAATCTTGTCCTGTAAGAGTTAAGAAAAACAATCTGCCGAGTAATAAGAATTGTTCTAAAAGAAAGAAGAAAAGACAAACTATTTAAAATTTGAATTAATATGACCACTATATTAAAAATTATTCCATATTGGCAATGAAATCTCTTTCATACCTCATATTGTGGCTATTTCAAAGACCCTGTCAAGACCTTGTGTTTTTTCCGGAATTTGGTCTGTTGCATTTAAAACAACCCCAGTTCTGCCCTTAAACCTTAATGCGCAATTTTTGCCCGTTAAGTGTTTTGTATGCACAAATTTTGTGTTGTTATATTAGTTTTACTATTAATTGCGGAAGCTGCAGTGAGCCTCAGTCGAGATTAAAACCTAACTCTTGAAACTTAAACACATACCGTCTCCATGTCGATTGAGGCGGTAGCTTCGTCCATGATGAGGATACGAGACTTTCTCAGGAAGGCACGAGCCAGACAGAATAACTGCCGTTGACCGACGCTGAAGTTCTCACCACCTTCTGTTACTGTCCCGTCTAGATGTAAATAATAAATTGGTCTTGCATCAGCGCATTTTCACTTATTTTTGGGGGGTTAGCAATTTAACATTGGAAGGTCATAACAGGCATTTCACAAATCAAGAATTAAGAAATTGGAGATAACGTATCATATTAAAACAAATGAAATAATAGTTTGTTTTTACCCTTCATTGATATAATATTATGGTTAGCATTGTAGCCTATACCAAAGCGCTACTGTTGTATTCTTAAGCCGGTTTTTTATCTAAAGAAAAGTCATGTAAGGTACCCTAAGTCCACTTGCCCTCCAGATTTCATCTTAATATTATTTTCACACCAAAGATCTTACCAAGACCTCCTTCTAGTTGGGACACGACCTCCTTTAACTGCGCAATCTCCAACGACTGCCAGAGGTCATCGTCAGAATTCTTCATCTCTGGATCAAGATTCTTTCTGTTAGGAATGAATGAAAACAAACATTAAATTTCATTTAAGTATTTCAGTGGACATGAGAGCAAAGGCGCGGGAGAACATAGTAGTTATCAGCGACTTCGCCGTTGGTTTTGCACACGGTCCCTCGGTCTGCCAACCCACCTGGATCCACCTTTTGTTTGAAATCTTTGGTTTAATCTTTCGTAAACAGGAAGAGGTGACCTCTGGTTTGTAGGTCAGGGAGAAGTCCGATGCGCATGCGTATACGTCAGTCCTGCAGCCCATCTAAGCGCATTCGGATGAGGCACTAGAGCCGAGCGAAGCTAACTCTCAGCCAATAATAGGTCTTCCTTTGACATCAGTGAGGGCGCTGTTTAAGCTTGTGACGTCATATGCAGGGGTTAACATAAAACGGGATAAAGTTTTAGTTTCAGTGGAAGCCGTTGTCTTACCGAATGGAACCAGTGAAAAGTACTGGATCCTGAGGGATGATTGACAGTTTACTTCTGAGTGACGTCAGAGGTACAGACTTGATATTCACGTCATCAATTGTCACTTGACCTGAAGACATTAACACAGTTTGAAAAAGGTCATTGAACAACTTCATCGGGGAAAAATATTTTAGGTATTTTCATCAGTTTTATGACGTTAAATTAATTAGTCTTTGTTCTTAAGTCGTTTAAATGTATGTTTTAACCATATCAGTAGATTAATCATTGCTCGATATTATAAACAGCCATAAAGACTGCTCAGGTACATGGACAATGCCATGATTTCATGTGCATTTTGCTTAAGGAATGAAATCACTTAAACATCTAAGCATCTTATACTGATTCTCCATCGCACATACCTTCAAATATGTCAATGACTCTTAGAAGAGCTAGGGTCAAAGTTGATTTCCCACTTCCGGTACGGCCGCAGATTCCAATCTGAATAATAACATTCGAAGAGGAGGAAAACATGGCTGAAACTAATATCATTATAAGGGTGCACCCCACTAAATAAAATCCCATAGCATATAGTGCAAAATGCTGAATATTCAACAATACACAAAAATACTAAGAAGTTTCACACCTTTTTACGGTAAAGGTGAAATTATCCATTGACTCTTGAACTTTTACCCTCTGCTCAATTTGATATGGGGAGTCCGAAGGCCAGTCGAGTTATTCCCCTCCAAATAAAAACACCCCTACACCGGTGTAATTTTCCAAACGTCCGAGCATCAATCTTTACAAATTTCCTTACACCTCTCGGCAAATAGGACCATTTATTTCGGGGCCTAAGTCATCCAAAATACCTCAAGTTGATAGTCAACAACCCCAAGGTCACATTTGGGCAAAATGTTTACACTGTACCCTTTTTATTGGGCTCTCAATTCTGTCTAATATAGAATATTTTGAGGGCCTATTTAGTAGGGTAAACCCATAAAGCGCAGGGTTCGTTTCATATTTGGGGTGAACACCTTATTATTAAATGAATATCTTTAATTATAAAAACGGGAAAAGGCTTGTCATTTATGAGTGGGGTTGGACACTGCAGTATTAAAGTGTCTGATGAAAATGGTCAGGCACCTTAATCAACTAACCTCTGCCACGTATTATCCCTTGAAGGGCTCCGTCCTGATATCTTTCCAAAACTCAAATCTATTGTCATTTCACCACAGAAGTTCATTTTAAGCTGTTGAACATAAGATAAAAACGAACACCTCAAGTTCGCTCGGCCCTACCGATCCCAATGGTCTCATCCAAGACCCACTTGGATGGGCTGATGAGCATGTGCAAATTATTGTGCAGGATGTAGAATGCATGATGGGAGTGATTGTACTGCTGATCGAAGCAATACGCACAACCACAACATGAACCCTTACGATGTTGTAATGTAACCGACATCAGTCTTCTTTTTAAACCAAAGTTGCCAGAAGAATAAAACTTTTCAGATGAGATATTTATGTTGCGATCGAGCTCAAATTTTTTTGCTAGGCAAAGAACAACATTACCTCTTTTCCCCGATGTGTTTTATACACCACAGAGCTACAATATGTTGATTGAGGTCGAATCTTTGGTAAACAGGAAGGGGTGACCGGGGGTTAATAGATCAAGGAACTGGTCCAATGAGCATGCGTTTATACGTCAGACCATCGCAGCACCTTTGGTTCAGGCGCTGGGACAGAACGAACACATCAAACCATTCCTTGGTTGTGTTTTTACTTATCTTGTAGTCTGTATACTTTGAAATGTAAAATTTCCCTGTTACCTTTTCTCCTGGTTTGAGGCAAACAGAGACTCGTTTCAAGACGGCATCCAGATCCTTAGCGTAACGAACCGACACTTCTTCAAATTTAATCTCACCACGAGAGGGCCATTCAACGGCAGGTTCTTGACCTTCAAAATAAAATCCAGAGCTACGTTAAAGCTAGCCTGAGAATCTGACGACACACTTCGAGGCTCGTGAATAATGCCAGAAACCGGCCTTGAGCAAAAGGCAGGATCCTGCCAGATGTACCTTTGACCTTTGACCATTCGTACGGACGGCGATTCGTTTTCTATAGCCGTATCCAAATTGGCGGCTACAGCTACAGCTACGACTGTTGCTAAGGGTGTTGCTAAAGACGTCATATACTTCAACGCATGATGACGCGGAAATCTAGCCGTAGCCGTAGCTGTAGCCGCCAATTCGGCCACGGCCGTACTGCACACGTATGTACAATACATAGTGAATAAAACAACATTATTACATATACCGAAAATTATGCACGTTTGCATGCAGCAGACGATCGAAAGTGGGTAGCTGAAAAACTACGTCATTTCGGAGCGGACCAATCGTAACACAGATGTGGAAAGCTTACGTCACTGCATGTTTAGCCAATGAAATCACTGGGCCTGTAATACCAGTGCCTGTCTTTATCCTTGTGGTGAAAGACAGGGGACCAGTCTACCTCAAAGCCACTGTATCATTAGTGGTTTTACTTCCTGTTCAACGAACGTTTTCATTTTAAGAAATATTGTCGATGAATCAGAAAGATCCTCAAAAGCGACTAGCATGTAGCCCGTAGGCTTGATTACACCAGTGTGAGAAAAGATGATGAAGACCATTTTTCACTTTTAAGTGGAGGAGGAGACCCCAATCAGGCCCTGGGAAAACCATCGTAATCAGGTAGGAACTGCAAAGCCAATCCACATGCGAGGCTCCTTTCGAGTTTGGACTCGAACCAGAGTCCACAGAGGAGAAATTCGGGGCAACGCAGCCCTTCTTACTTCATAATGGACCTTATGCATTGACGTCGTCCCGCTGCCATCGTAGAGGTAAAACGATGATGCAACAATGATGGTGCGGCGCACAGGATGGGCCAATGAGCAACCTTCTTTTAACCTCTAGCCAAGGGCGCCCTTCTCAAATGACGTCATATGCACAAGGTCTGTTATATTCTAATCATATTGGACTAGAGCAGTAAATACAGTCAATGTTGGTATTGTTTTGGTAGTCGCCTGCAGCTTAATTTTTGTTAGCTTCAACTCCAGACAAAAGCCTTGGCTGCCACTCAGATACTAATTGATTGGTTGCCATTCAGATAATGATTTTTTACTACGCCCTTTCTCAACAACTGCTTCTTAATGGGACATGTTGCTGTTCGTCAGGCATTATATTTGGTTCTTGGAAAAAAGTTTGAACATTTTATTGAGTACATGGCTAACCTACATGTACATTATAGTGTAGACTTTTCAGGCTATTTAATCATAATTTTTCTTTTTTTCCAAGGTCAAAACAATCAGAAATCAGACTAAAGTAGGTAGAATATCATTCCAATTTTTGTGCTGCACCCTTGACCGAAAACATAGTCCATTGTCAAGTCACTGTGTTGGTATCAACTTTTGTTCCTGTAAAACTTGCTATACCTCCCACAAACCTCCTTAGTTCTTAACTTGTGATGTCTGTGTGACTATTAGTTCGTCGTGTCAATAACACTGTGGTAACTGTCTGAAGAGATTGAACATTTTATGAGTTGACAAAAAGATACCTTCATATGGTTCGGTTTCGACATCGGTGTAAAACTTGACTCGTTCAACAGCATTCATATTCAGTTCAGCTTCGGAAAAATAACGCACCAACCAATTCAAATATCCTGAAACCTACAAGGACAATCAACAAAATATTTTAATATGATGAAACTCCCCCTGCAAAATAACCAAAGTTTTATAAGTTTAATTACTTGTTAGTCGATTGTATACGCCTAGCTATTTTTTTAAATGTATTTTTCTTGTATGAAGGGAAATCAAAGTGCACACTTTTTATCCTGACATTAATTTTTTTAAAATTTGAATTTGAATGCCACTTGTTGTTTTTTCGAAAAATATATATATAAAGAACAAAGTTTGATTTATACATCATACCTGAAGTGAATACGTCACAGCAAGTCCCACTAAACTTGGATCTACGCCATACGTCAACGCCCCAACCAGAGTGGACAGACCAGCCATGAGAACAAACGTAGACCCAATCAGATCCTGCAAAAGTCACGAGTTAAACATCACAAGTCACGGGTAAACATCACAAATCACGGGTAAACATCACAAATCGCATTAATGGACAGTTTATAGACCATGTAATTTGCGATACAAAAAGTGTGACCATGTATGTTCCAGGACCTTTCTGGCAGGCGAGATACTACACTGGTCACGTGGGAAATATGAATGGTAACGGTTACGGTTAGACACCTATGTTCAGACACCCCTATGTTTCGATACCCCTATGTTCCGACACCCCTAATCCTAACCCTAAACCCTAACCTATAACCCTAACCCTAACCCTAATCCCAACCCCAACACCGACCCTTACCCTAACCATAGCGTGTAGATCATGAGGGTTATCGGAACATAGGGTTTTCGGAACATAGGGGAGTCGGAACATAGAGCAGTCGCCCCTGTAGCCATCACAAACCTTACTATTAAAGGCACAGTACACGTTTGGTAACTGGAGCCTATTGATTGTGTTAATCCTATATAATCCTATATAAATGTAGGTACATACAATAAAACTAACCCGTGAAAATTTCACTTCAAAAGGTGGTCGCGTTTTTGAGATATCACCGAAAAACCTGAGCGAATATTTCCACGCAGGAAGAATATTCCCCATAGGAATACACTGTCTGAGAAGCGTTTCGACAGAAACGCTTCTCAGATTCAAATTTTGGGGAATAAAAAGTGATATATTTTCCTTAACCGTAGTGCTTCGAAGTTGAAAGTTTCTCAAAATTAATTTTACTACCCAAAGCTACTGTACTTCTTACCAAGTAAGTTTTTATTGCCAGTAATTTTTAGAGTCATTACAAAACGTGTACTGTGCCTAATTTAACAAACGGTTAGTTGTCATTGTGAAAGTGATACAATCCATCTTACCAAGCGAGCAGCTAGCCATCTGTTGGCAGTTTGTAGATACAGGTAAGGTATCAAGTTGTTATCGATTCGACTGACAAGAGTTGTGTAGAATCGCTTTCCGTCGCTAAAAAAGTAAAAACAAGATTGCATGCAATACGTGAAGTCATTATTTACTTCGTGTGTATACGGTTTCTTTCATCTTTTGATTCATTGTTTGAAGTTATGAGAGGGCGGTGGTTAGTGTGGCGGTTTTCCTCCGACCATGCATGGTCATGTATTCAACGTGATTGGTCCGATCTTTGACCGATTTGAACTGAACATTAAAGCTCATGATATCATGGAATATGAGCTGCCCAGTGTGTACGATGTGGTTAGGACAATGAAACATTAAAATAAGTCAACATGTGCTGACAATGTACCTCTTTTGAGGGTTTTAAGGAGCGAGACTTTGTTTGAACGTTGGACCATAAAGGTGGGACCAATGTGGTCCCCAAAATATTCGAATACGCGCGAGACTTGCACTGTACTCACCCGTAAGCTCGAATGGTTGATAACCCACCGAGACTTTCAGAGAAGAAGGCAAATATTGGGGATTTACTGGTGCTGTCAAGACGCTGAAGCTCTCTGGTAAAATAATGCAAACAAAACAATGGATGGCATAACGATGTACGATTCTTGTTAGTAGATTGCTACATTTTTCACATTTATTTATTACTTTATTTGTTTAAGCTGTGAAGCCAATGATTTTCAGAAAAGCGAACTTAATCACTATAATAACCAATAACCTCATGGAGAGAAGACAAGGAAGGAAGTTTCAGTTTCAGGAGGAACATCCCAGAGAATTATACCAGGGAAAAACCCATGCAATCAGGTAGGGACTAAAAGCCCAATCCACATAGTGCCCCGATCGCGATTCGAACCGTGGCCTCCTAAAAGTGGAAGGCGAGAAAAGATACCACTATACGTCAACCCAACTGACCTAAACACATACATACATAAGGCACCTTTTCCCGCAAAGTTACACAGCACCTACAATTGGGGACAATGTCCAACGTAAAGATGTTCCTAAAACAGTCACATAGTCAGATATAGATGAGTCTTAAAAATTGCCCAAGTGTCTTAATTGCATGGCGAAAATGTGATGGAGGTGATTTCTATTTTTGTATTTATTAAAAAACAACAGTTGTTATTTAGTGTTTAATCATTTCTGTTTCTGTGTTTGCTTTCAGTTTGTGTTGTGTACTTGCTTAATATAGATTTCCACAAGTTGTTTTGCTTATTTAGTTTGTAAATAACCCAAATTTTACATTCTGTCTTAGAATTTAAATTTCATTTTTGTGAATAAACTTGAGCTTATTTTAAGCAGATTTGGGGCAAGAAAAAAGAAAAGATTATGGATATCATTACTGTGACAGGGTATAGAATATTTTGATAGCAACCACTGTCCCACTAACAGTAAAAACAAATTTACGCGCAATTTGTAAATACTGTCATAAGGTGGAAATTCTAAATTTTAACAAATTGCTTTTGTAGCAAGTTTACTGCAAGATTTTTTAAAACACACGTGGTCTGGGGAGTCCCTTTGAAGCCACTGACTGTCAGTTTACCTTGACGTCGTGATGAAGTATTTTTGCAGGAAGTAATACGCAATGGCGATAGGTACGACGAATATGAGGAAGAATGGCATAACTATTGCGTTGACTATAACCGCAGATATACATTGTAGTGTACATCCCAGCAGCCCATTGAAGATCTGAGCCAGTCTCTTTACAAAAACAGAGATAGCAGATAGTTAGTCATTGTTAAAGTACTACAAGGAAGGTATAGTGTAGCACACTCAGATAACTAATTGCGTAAGAAACTGCATGACCTTTCGTCGCAACAACCACTTTATCAGATGCAATGAAGGGGATAAGCCAAGTACAAGCTATTAAATAGTCCACGAAATTCAACAGATTTGGGTTTGGACAAAGAGAAAGTGACTAGAGCGGGATTTGAACCAACGACCTCCGGATTAAAGTGCCGGTGTCATGGGGAAATCTGTCCCCCGGAGATTCTGACCCCTGTATGGGAAATTAACCTGGACTGAAGGAGGTTGATTTAAAAGAATGCGCTATCAGAAAGCACTTTGTACACAGTTCGAATTTCAGAATCCTTGTAAGAGGTGTTATAATAATATGTAATTGCCAAATACTTACAGAATCAATCATTTGGGTGTCATTGGAAAACCTGTTCAGAACTCGGCCAACCGGAGTAGTGTCAAAGAACCTATACACACGAGAGAGGAACACGGACACTATAGACTGAAACAGATGCAGTTTGAAACTTGATACTGACTCCCTTGCATTAACGTCACACGCGGCTACTGTGTGCCACCCTTGCCATCTTGGGAGTCAATTTGCACTAAAATACTCTAAAAAACTTCCGGATCAGAGTTGACCCGGATCCGGTGGGGCCTGACCCATTCTGGGTCAATAAGTGCTGAAAAGTGTATCAAAACGACCCAGAACTGAGTCAAAATGACACAGAATACAAGTTAAAATCCAAAAAAAAAAAAAAAATCCTTTCCTAAAAACCCCTTTCCCACTGGGACCCGGAATCCGGGAGTTTTGGGGAGTTTAAAGAGCACTACACTATATAACACAAGGGGACATTGCCTTCAAAAATGGCACAACCAAGATGATTGTAATGGTGATGTCGGGTGAATTGGGTCAATATGTGTAAGTACCCTACAGGGCCCAATATCATAGAGCTCCTTAAGCAGAAAATATTGCTTAACAATTTTGCTGAGCTACACTGAGCAGAATACCATTCACAGGTGGTACACGTGACATAGTCATTCGACTGTTAGCCTTGTTCAGGTAACCGTACTTCTTTTGTACAACGAAATTGCATCATTTATCTCATGTTTAATACAGAATCATTCAGTTTATACATTTATTTGTTTAAACGTTCTTCCTTTGAACGTCAGTAAAGCCTGTAAGAATACCTGGTTGTTTTTTTTACCTGAGCGGAACGCGTGTGATATTACGAAGCATATTTTGATGGAGGCGCCGTCCAGCTATCAGGCCGGAGGTCACAAGAGCGCTGAACGCCAACACTTGACAGGCCAATGCCGCAATAGATAGACCGGCGTAGCCTCCGATATATGCACCATTCGAAGTGGAACTCTGTTAAGAAAATACAAGTAGCTGTAAATGGACAATATCATTCCTGTAACCTTCTCAGCTCCCTGAGTTAGTACATACAGCCTGGGCTGCCGTGACGCTCCGGGGAAGGTTTTTCCAAACGCAATGTATATACCTATGCACTCGCAGGTACCCATTTATACCCCTGGGTGAGGAGAAGCAAATATAGTAAAGCATCTTGCTCAATGACACAAGAGTATCATAATACTGGGGTTCGAACCCGCAAACCAACGAATTAACCAAAAGCTAAGTCCGTTGCACTACCGCTCGACCATGACACGCAACGTTAGACTCTCACTATTCTGTTTATTACAAAAAATGTGTCCATAAGAACCATGACAAAGGTAATGCATCTGTATAAAAGTCATGATATATAAAACATCGTTGCATAAGTGTAGAAGGACAAGACACTTACATCGTTGGATAATCCAGCCTCAGACCATTTGGACAACCAGAAGCTGTTACCAATGTATAACGCAGTCTGGACACCCAATGCTACAAACACGAATGTTATGAGACCCCAGCCTACATTCCTCATGTAGTAAAGGTAGACCTGGGCTGAGACAGATCCGTAGGCTTGCTCCTCTTTCTCTATTAACTTTCCTCGCTGCTTTTCCTCTTCTATTCAATTAAAAAAAGAAAACAACAAAAATTCAGTTACCAAAAATGTTTGGCTAAAGAAACACACCCAATATAAACCCAACAATGTCTTAACCGTGTGGAAGAACCCCAAGATGGTACCACTAGTTACTGGCTCCCCAGTAAGCCAACACAAGTTCAGGGGGAGGGGTGTTGATAAACCTCAGAACCTAGCACAGGTTGTCAGCAAGATATCTGGAAGCCTGCTACAAAGAACAGTTGGCTCCACTTTATGAGGGTTAGATCTGGGTAGGTCTGTATATCTGTACAATTGTGTGCACGAAGTATAATGTGTGAAAATACTTGTCAGCCTACCCCTCAAACTACACAACTGTGTGACCTGATCCCCCTCTTAGATATTTGGAATGCTCCAACCTAGGATATCAAGGACTTCGACTCCCCCAGGGCATTGCACTTTGGAGAAACAGTGAAATAAACAAAATGTTTCATGACTTTATGTTACCAGCCCCCACTTGAGGTTTTGAAGACACTGATACTAACATTGTGGATGGAAGGGAATTTCGAAGAAACAATTTATTAATCACTTTGTTCATGCATTGACTTTTGAAGACGTTAAGACCTACCTTTGGACATTTGCCTGAGGAAGCTGCCTTTCTTTGAGAGCTGCCTCTTGAGACTTTTTCTTTCCTCCTCTGCATCTTTGACTTCCTCAGTATCTGATTCTTCTTCTTCCTCCTTCTTAATCGCCTCTGACCAACTACTGTACGTCTCAGGATCAGCCTTGATGACGTCATCTAAACTTCCTGTGGCACAGATCCGTCCTTCCTTGATTTCAATAATCTAATGCAATGTTTCAACATTCGGAGTAAAATGTTAGTGTATATCCAACTTGCCCAATCTGTTTGTTGTGTCGTAATACAAACACTTCAACAAACGTCCACTAAATGAAGGAATGTTTTATTAATTGCAATTCACGACTTCTGTGGTGGATGTCTTTAGACCTCAGCAAAAAAGTATCGAATTTAAACGCCCTCAACGGATGTTACAGATCGTAGATGGCGTAGAGGACCCTAAAACGAGACCACCGTATTCACATACAAATTCATAAAAAGCCCTTATTAAGTGTGAGAGTAACCCAGGAATTACACAAATGCAGGAAGGTTCCACTAGTTAATGGCTCCCAAGTAAGCAAGAAAGTTTGATTGGCAGGGGGAGGGTGTTGGAAACCTCAGAACCTAACACAGGCTGTCAGCAAGACATCTGGAAGCCTGCTATAAAGAAAAGACGGCTCCTCTTTACCCGAGGGTTAGATCAGGGTAGGTCTGTATGTCTGCACAATATTTGTGCACGAAGTATATGAGTGAAAATTTTTTGTCAGCCCCTCAAAAACAAAACCTACATAACTGTGGGACCTGATTCCCTCCTCTTAGATATTTGGAATGGTCCAGTCTAGGATACCAACGATTTTGACTCCCCCAGGGCATTGCACTTTGGAGAAAATAGTGAAATAAATAAATTGTGCCATGACTTTATACCAACCCTCACATAAGGGTTTAAAAGTTGAAAAGGACTCAAGGTGCCTGGATTGTGTAAGCTTGAGTTTCAATGATAAGGCCACGATTGTATACTCGCTTACCAAATCGGCCCTGTTGAGGTACTGAAGCTGATGTGTGACCAGGATAACTGTTTGTTTGTTATCAAGCAGCCATTTCACGATCCCCTCTTCAAAAAGATGGCGGCCAACATGGACATCCAGGGCAGACAATGGGTCATCCTAAAATAGTGAGACAGGTGTTATGGTGTAAAATAAAATCTCACCACAGCCTTAAAAAACAATTTTTTAAAGCCTCGCTTTAAAAGATCAAATAGTGTGTCCGAATGCTTTGAAGTGTAAAACCTAAGGTTTGTAATGGCATGCACATTTACCTACTTTTGTTCTCAGGTCCACGCTTCGTATGTAGGCCTAACACTTAAACACACACAAATTTGTTTCTCCTCAAACTTAATGGTATCTCATTATTGCGAAAGGAAACACACACACACAAGCCATTTTCAAATAATGACAGTCTTCGAATATCTTTCGAATACGATTAAAAATTACGATCGAATAATGCTGTTGTTTTATTTAAAAGTTAGCAGGTGAACATTTAAAACAAACTGTGCCAGCTGAGCAGGCGTGAATCCTGGGGTGGATCAAGGCGTCCGGACCCCTATCTGCTCTCGACGACTTTCTGTTTTGTTGTTGTTTTTTGCTACATTTTTCTCTTTTGTGAACTTTAAATTTACGCCATCACAGCCCAATCTCGCTGAAGACCTAAATACCTGTATAGCATTACCCGTTTGCATTGCAATCATAATCATCTCTCAGTTACTTTTCGGTATTTGGGGTTGGTGGTTGTGTGAGTTTTTTTTTGACCCCTCCCTTGTGAAATTCTTGAATCCGCGCCTATATTTTGCTTACTCGCCCTTACCAAAATAATAATTTGTCTTCCCGAGTACATGGTTCTTGCCACGCTGATTCGTTGTTTCTGTCCACCGCTCATATTGATTCCCTTCTCTCCAATCTCAGTCTGGTCTCCCGCAGGTAAGATATCAATGTCTGGTTTCAGGGCACACGACTCGATCACATTCTTGTACCTAAAAAGCACACAAGTCATGAACATGCAACCAACGATTCTGGGTACCATTACATCAGAAGGAAGAGAAAACATTCTTAGTTCTGGAACGTATCTTCAACCATTAAAAAAAAACACCACCCAAATTCCCATTACTATAATGTTCTTATCACAAAACACAGAAAGATTTGCTCATAAGCGGTTTCGAAAATTACCGAGCTTGTGGACAGGGCCCAAATTAAAATAGCTGCTGAAGCACAACAAGTAGCCGAGCATAAAATATTTATGCTTAACAGAATAAGGTTGCCAGCTACAATATCATGTCACATGTACCATTTGTGACTGGTATCCTGCTCCTTTGTAATTAGCAGAAAATTGTTAAGCAATACTTCCTGTTTAAGCAGCTTTTTTAAATTGGGCCCAGATCATGTTGGTTGATGCTTGATCACCATCAAGCCTGGAGCCAAGACTCCTCCCTGTCGCATCAACACAACTAATATTCTCATTTGGTTTTAAAGGATTGATAGAGCTAACAAAATAGTCGCAGACAGAGTTCAATTATTTGTGTGATCAACCATTTACATGAAATAACAAAAACTGTAAAAATTGGGGCACAATCCGTTATGTGAGTTAGGAGAAAATAGTGAAAAACCATGCTCAATTTTCAGCATTTAAACACGTTGTCCTTAATTTCGGTTGTAACAGCCGATATCAGCTGTTGCGTTTTTAAAAGAGCTTTTCACGTACAGTTTTCTGGAATGAATTTGAGGAAATCAGAGGAATCAGAGGAAAATATTTCACAGAAAATTTGTTCCAGTATGAACTTCATAATCAGTAAGCTTTCAGACTAGAATTCAACAATTATGTTTTTGTTTTGTTTTACTCCTTACCAATCATAATACATTTATGGTCTCATAAATAAACTTTTACCTTTTTCTGTCCATATCTGATGAGAAGAGAATGTTGTCTTGTAACGATCCATTGAGCAGCCAAGGCTTCTGAGCAGCAAACGCTATGCTTTCTTTACCACTAAAACAAAACAACATCGAGATAATCGCTGACTATTTGAAACATTTTCCACGATCACAAATAAGGAAAATACCTCATTTGTAACAGTCAGTAATGATATCACTCCTTTTTGCAGAACAATTTCTGTGATATTCTTGAAAGTCAACCCAGAGACACCAACCTGTTTATTTGAACATCACCAGACACTGTTGTCATTTCTCCCAAGATGGCGGACAGGAGAGATGATTTACCACTTCCGACCTGCCCTATGATCATCGTCAGCTTCCCTGAAAAGACAAATATGTCGGTAAATTGTAGCTCCTTGTTGGGTTTTTAACCTTTTTAAAAACCAACTAATATTTATGATCGATTGCAAAATTTTCAGTTTTGATTTTATCTGGTAAATGTTAATCAAAAAGAACTGTTATGATAATATGATAAAACAAATACATTCACAATGAGCATAACATTATGTCGCTCCACTTCTATTATCTATAATTATTTATATACCGCACAGTGCGCACACATGGATCCTTGTCATGTGATTGGTGGAACATGCGTCACGTGTCATACTGTATTTAGCCACGTATTTACATGTACTGCTGCGAGGCGTGACGCTCAAGAACGAAATGTAGGAGTCAAATATTGAAAAAATATAAGATGCTTGGGACTCTTCGCAGCGAAGCTTCGCGGTGTCGTTTTCAAAATAATCGTTCCCGGACAAGGTTGGTGCCTATGAAGTTGCCCACATTGATGTTTAGAAGATAAACACTTTTGTTTAAGTGTGAGGCGGACGAGCTTCCGTTTCTATTTTGTGCTTAATGTGAAAAAAAAAAATAAAAAAAAAAAATCAAATGACAAGGATCTATGTGTGTTATATAAAACAAATGTTGATGCGTTTCGTTCGTGCATTGTCGCAGAATATAATCACTGGTGAAAATCTGGCTTTTCCATTTCACTCTGCTTCGCCTCGTGAATGGAATAGTCCAGATTTCACCTCGGTATTATATGCTGCGACAATGCACTCACATGCATCCAATATTTGTGCAATGTTTGTTTCAGTTTTCATGTATAAGTTTGATCATATATAATTACCTGCTGGTATCTTGACATTGATGTCAGACAGTGTTGGCGACTCACTCTCGGGATCCCATTTAAAGTTACCATCGGTGATCTACAGGAAAATAGAACAGTTATATTAAATGTTGGGGTCATAGATTTTTTTTTCAACGTTATGCTGATTTATACTGCAAATTATCGATAAAGATAAAATTTGAAGGCTTCTGTTGAATAGTGTGTCTACTTGTTTAGAAAACAGCTAAAAACTCACTGTAGTTTTATCAAGAACGTCGAATTCAACCAATTTTTACAGTGAGGTGACAGTGATTCCCAGTATTTTCGAGAGAAATATCATCGAAACCATATTACTTCTCAGGAATCCTTTCTCAAAATAGTTTATACCATCAACAGCTGTATGTGTTTCTCAACCAATAATTGTTTATGGTAATTTATTTTAAGAGTTTTGCCTTAGACAGACGCACAAATGCGTACGCTTCACTCCACCATCCATATACCCCTTGTATTGGCCACCATCGTTTATGAAACGTGCACGCGTGAAAGGCTATCATTGGCTGAGAGTGCAGTGCGTACACGCGTGCACGTTTCCATTGTACTTTCTCAAAGATGGTGGTCAATGACGCCATGTGCAATCTATCTATTAATCTCCATTAATATTGACCATCAGACCCATTCAAAAAGGAGCGTTGTCCCTAGACAGACGCACAATATTCTATACCCTTATGATCCAGTAGTGTTAGTGCGCGCGCGCGATGTGCAATTTGCATACTTCTTGGAAAATGTCTATTGTTCTTTTCTCTAAACTCGAACCGAGTCAGAACAAAGCAACCCAGATGTGATCTTTTAGATTGCATGATATTATATTGACATTAATTGCATAACATTGTAATTATCCGCAAAACAATATTATGCAATCGAATCATTGGTTGGTATCCTCTTTTCAAACTCTGAAAGTTCCCCTTGTTGCTAATACACCGTATTTGAACTGTTTTGGTCCCACTTAAAACATTACTTTAACGCGTGAAGGAAACAAACTCTTGCACTTTAACCCTGCAGCGATGCACCTGTTTTGGGCCAACGGTATTACGTCATCCTGCCATTGAGGTATGGCAGGGTCATTTGATAGGTTAAGAGGGTCTGTTCTGCCTTATCTCAATGATTTATGTCTGCTAAACCAGTCTGCTGTCGGCACAAGATCACAAGACCTTCATTCACAAAAGGCCATTGAACCTAGAGCGGTCAGACGCAACATGCCTTACCACTAAGCTGTGGTAGTGATCTGTGGCGCACGTGCCGCAGAGATAGGAGTTTGTGCATGAGCTATTGGGAAACTTTTTTCCACCACCCCTCCTGACCAAATTGACGACCCCTGTTGATTGACACCACTCCTAAAACGTGGTACACTGCAGGATATCAAGGAGTATCACGGGATTGGGATCTACCATTTTGAAATGGTTATGTTTTTCTTGATATGTGCCAGTGCACTGTGGTATGGTGCTTTACTGCAAGGTTTTAACGGGTCCCAATGTTCGAATACTCCCGAGACTTGCGCAGTCCTCAGGGGAAAACCCCCGATTTCTCAAAATTCATCCAAGTCGATCACCAATACAAGTTTCAATTCCCCGATGACGACGATGAAGGGTTACCTGAATGGCAATCTCTGGTGGCTCTTGATCTAGCACACGGAGTGATGTTGCAGTTGCATCATTCTCGTTACCATGGTGACCAACGTCTCCATTCCTCTCAAGGATGATCTCACCAGTAACCGAGTCAGTGTCATCAGTCTGGATCCCAATGGCCTTACAGCTACTCCCTTTAGCGTTGATAGACACACCACCTGGCTTTTGGAATTTCACAATCACATCTTGTTCTGTACCCTGAGATGAAATTATAGAAAAGGAACGTCCAACGTTTATTACCTTGGAGTGATACACAGTTTGTAGGGTCAACAAATTTACCAAGGTGCCCCACAAACAAATCCAAATGCACGTAGTGCCCTCAGACACAAAAAGGACAAACATGGCTCTTGTCCCCCCCCCCATCTGGAAAGCAACCCCTTGTGCCCCCGGTAAAGAATCATGGCCACGCCGCTGTTCTGTTTAATCTATCTACCACAGCCATCACGTTTTCTAGCACAATAATTGACACGTAATCCCCAAACCTTAATACAATAGCACCACTTGTCTTTTACACTGGTACCTTTTGTCCAATTTCTCCGCTATCTTTGAGAACCAATGGCTTGTTTCCCTCAACCTCTGGTGCCAGGAAAAAACCGAGCAATCTCTTGGTGCTGACAAGGCCAGTAACGAGCATCGACAGAGCGTATGGAATGATCATCATCGGTAGAGCCAGTTGGTTGAAAAGCGACAGGGAAGAAAAGGTAACGTCAGGGGTGAGTGGTTTTCCCGTCAGGGCTGTGTAGGTTCCAAATCCCTGAAAAACAGCATATTCAATATAAATATTGGAGAGCGGCACCGAGTTATGACGGCAACATTTCAAGTTGTGAATATGTTTATGTTTAATAGTCAAAATGGGGTGTGAACCACGGACATTATAGCGGAAACAAAGGGTGTGTGGGAGAGGGGCAGATGATCGACTCTGTTCTTTTTGTTGACCATCTTCCTTTAACCAAACAATAACGAGCTAATTGGTATTGTTTGCCCTTCTATAAAAACAAGATTTGGATCTTCTTGTATTAAAACCAAGAGACTCCCAAATAGTAAATATCGGTGCAACCCGTATATTATAGAGACCTATGGAGTAAGTCCATGCGGACATGTTCAATTATAAGGCCATGTCACACAAGACGAATTTTAAGGCAACTTGCAGGCAACCAACAGCACTACATGCACTTCGGCAGCGCAAGAAGCGATTGCCTTTAAATTGCCTCGTGTGACATATCCTTCAGTTAATGGAGGAAAACACCAACTAAACGGGAACTAGGAACTGGGAACCCCTCTCCTTATACAAGTCTTTGGTCCGAGGGCGGGACTCGAACCGGGGTGAAATACAGTGTAAAGCATCATGTGCCAATCATGTTCAAGGGAAACAAAGCAACATAGCTTACCACTAGTGTGACCAAAATTGGCGTTCCAGATGTTATGAAGACTGAGAAGGTATATAAAGAAACAAATCAATAAGTAAATAATAAAATAAATAAAGAAACAAATAAATAAGTAAATAATTAAACAAATAACGTTGCGTGTGAAAAAAGAAAGACATAATCAATTTAAGGTATAATCTGAAACGAAGACATAACAATAACAACAACGAGAACAATGACAACACTTATAAAAGTAATACGCACATAACCACCATAAGAGTGCTCGAGACCCCTAAAAGGAATACAATAAAACAATGTTAACAAACACAATAAAATACAGGATTGATAGAGCTTACAGTGTTCATGGTTAGTGTGATCAACCATACATGAAACAACACATCTGTGAAAATTTGGGCTTAATCCGTTGTGTGAGTCTGGAGAAAGTAGTGAAAAACCTAGCATATTTTCAGTATTTAAACACATTGTCCTTAATTTTTGTTATAACAACTGAAATCAGCTGTTGCGCGTCTCTAAAGGTTTCCAGATACAGTTTTCTCGAATATTAATTCATTTCAGAGGGAAAAAATTTCACAAAAGAATGGTCCCACAGTATGAAACTCATATTCAGTAAGATTTCAGACTTAACTTAAACTACGATGTTTTGTATCCTTACCAATCCTCTATAACAGGCCTACCTTTAAATACAAGAAATGAAAATGTAGCGAAATTACGCTTAGTGTGATAAACCTTTAGACACGCTTTGACTTTACTGTGAAATACTTAAAACCTCCTTTTGTTTGTTTTCCTACTTTGCTCGGCCGAACCGGTCTCAACCAAGACCGCTCGGATGGACTGATGAACTTGTAAACATTCTTGTTCAGGATGTAGTGATGCATGATGGGAGCGATACTGCGCAATGTGCACAATCACAACACGTACACACACGTATGATAAAGCACGAAGGCTCCAAGGATAATAAACCAATCTTTTTAAAAAACCAAAGCAAGAAGAATGTTGCAACCGAGCCCTATTTTCAGTACAATGCAAATAATGGAAATAGTTACTTGCGATGAATTTACACAGTAGAGCTACAAACTACCGATATGGGACCTACATGCAGTCGAATCTTTCGTAAACAGGAAGAAGTGACCGGTGGTTTATTGGGTAGCGGGGAATGATCCAATGCGCATGTGCATACGTCAGCTCATCCCAGCACCTTTGGATGAGGCGTTGGAACCGAGTGAAGTCTTCACGTTAGATTTTGTTTGATACTCACTAGTGACGATGATGTAGTAATTAATCTTCCGTAGAAAACCAAGTTCTTTATTTCTGACGGCTTCGATGGCCTCGCAGTAGAGTTTCTCCCACGCGTACAGCTTGAGTAGCTTGATTCCTTGTAGTAGTTCATTGGATTGCTTGAGACGTTGATCCGAACATCCCTACATACCAAGACACACACGACACTGATTAATTGTATAGTGGCAATAGACCTTATTCACATGACGTCATTTGAGTAGGGCGCCCTCGGCTAGAGGTCAAAAGAAGGTGACTCATTGGCCGATTCTGTGCACCGTGCGTACATAGATTTACGTTTTCCATTGTTACGTCATATTTTACCTCTAAGATGGCGGCGTGATGACGTCAATGCATAAGGTCCATACATTTAAAGATAAAGTATACCTTTGGTTTATGAAACCGTTCTATTGTTTTAATCATATATAAATATAGATATATACAATAAAACCAACCTGTGAAAATTTCATTTCAAAAGGTGAAAGCGTTTTTGAGATATCGCCAACAATCTGGAGCGGTTACGCCACGCATGAAGAATAATCCCTGATAGGAACACACAATTTTTCCCATATATATATCCACATCATTTTGAAATATTTATCAAAATGGTTTATAGTATCGAAAGTTGCTGTACTTCTAAGTTTTTATTGTCATAAATTTCTAGAGTGATTACCAATCGTATACCTTCCCTTTAAGTAAAGCTGCCGGTAGTTGAATTTTGTATATCTTAAGTTTTATTGGGTCTGACACATAATGACAGTTTTATTTTATACTTTTATTTTACTTTTGTTGACCCAGACAAGGTGTAATAATGTAAATAAGTATTTTGCTGTCCGAAGATTTAAAATAAATAAATAAACAAAAATAAAGTGTTTTTATATAAAGGAAAACCTTTCAACCGAAACTCACTCAAAACAAACCAACACCAACTACGTTTACATCAACAATCATGGAAGTCTTGACCATAGTAGTTTTGAGAAACCAAATTTTACCGAAGCTGGAAAACACAAACGTATCTCTAGAATATATTTTTCTTTTAATTTTGTATTCACCCAACGGTTCTTTCTATTATTAGAAAAAGAAAGAAAAAAAAAACACTTAATGTTTGTTTGTGATAATTATGTCGTGTCGTGACCGAGCAGTATATGCATCGAGCTGAAGTTCTGGTGCCTGAGTCATCGGGCTTGTGTTCAAATCCCGGCCGAGTTGGCTTGCATAGATGAATAAATACACGTTGTTACTCACGAGTATGTTCTTTTGACGCTTCGCCATAAGGGTTGCTACTCGTAGCTGGATTGGTACGAAGATGACGAAGATGGAGAAACCAAGTAACGCTGAAAAGCCCAGTTTGAAGTACAACAGCACTAAAGTTACACCGATCTAATTGACGGAAAAAAGTAAAGTAAGTACCAGGTTTTCATTGTTTTCGCCTGCATTTATTTAGTACCATGCACGGCGAAGTATGAATAGTAGTATATGTTTTATAATGCTGGTTTGAGTTGTGTCAAATATTTCTTGTGTTCAACGAGATGTTGTACAATATTTCTGATCGCATCCACCATTTGTGAAACAGCAATTCCATCGTCTCACTGTGATCTATGAAGCTCCAGTTAAGGGAAAACATTTCGCTCAGCGGATCACCTAGTCTTGAGTCAAGGGCCAGAGTGCTTTTTGCGTACACACAAACAAAGTTTGACGGATTTATGTGCACTGTATACACGTATGTAATTAATGAACAAGGAGGGCGCTGACCAGGGCCCTATATGGTTTATTCATTACTACATAATCCGTCGAACGTTGGTCGTGTGTTAGCAAAAACACTATGGTCTTGCAATCGAGACTACGGATCAACTCGAGGCAGTATAGTTTTACTTTACCATTCATTGCAGTTAATTGCTACTTGTTATATACATACCAGCAGCTTTAGGGCATTCAATATCAAATTTACAATAAATGATATTGAGTCACGGACGTAACGATGGAGTGGAGTCAAGTGAGTGAGATCCCCCGGATTTACAAAGATGCGTGAAGGCTCTACTAGTTACTGGCACCCCAGTAAGTCAAATGGTTTGATTGGCAGAGGGAAAGGGCGTTAGATACCACTAGCACAGGTTGTCAGCAAGACATCCCAGGAAGCCTGCTACAAAGAACAGATGGCTCCATTTATCAGATGACTATAGGTGTGGGTAGGTCTGTATGTCTGTACAATTTTGTGCACAAAGTATATGAGTGCAATTATTTGTCAGCCCCTCAAAAAGCCCCACTTTACACATATCTGTGTGACCTGACCCCCTCTAAGATATGTTGGGTAGTCAGTCTAGGATATAAAGGACTTTGACTTCCCCGGGGCAATGCACTTTGGAGAAAACAGTGAAATAAATCAGGCCCGTATGAAGCTAAAAAAAATTTGTCAGCCCCATTTGAGAAGCGGAGTTAGGGAAGCGCGAAGCCATTACGGCGTGGGGTTCGGGGCCCGCTTAGTTAAGGGCCCCAGGAATGTTTTTTTTTATTCTAGATGCTCTGTGGTGCAATATGACGCAATTCCTGGCAATTTTCCCCTCACTTTTTGAGCAAATTCTAAAATTTGTTGTTATTGGTTTACTCTGTATTAATATTTTTGATTAATCTTGATGAATTTTTCTGGCAACAATAAATGATCAAATGGCACTTACAAAGCTCATAAAGATTTTCTATATGAAAAATAAGTTCACTGAAAATTGGAAAGTGTTACAGAATCAGTTAACTAATTGTACTCTTCCTTGAATTATTTGCAGGAGAAAACAAAGTGCAAAACATTATTTTGAAGATTTTCCTGTTTCAAATTTGATATCGGGCAAACAAATGCTGACGGGCACGGAAAGAAGAAAGAAAAAAAAAACGAACAAAAAATTGGAAAAAAATAATAATAATAAAAATCTAAAATATTGGTAGGGCCGTGGCCCTACCGGCCCTACCGCTTCGTACGGCCCTGAATAAGTTATATGTGCCATGAATTCGTGGAATATTCCCTCTTTTGTATGGGTTTGGGGTTTTCACTGATATGGTCTTCAGTTGCAAATACAGACTTCTGTATTTACGAGTTACATACCTGAAGTGGGATTGTCATCAGGTAATGAGTGGTCTGAAACATGTACATGATGGCCATAGCATCAGCTGACATGTGGTTTGTTATCTGCCCCATCGTCATTTTGCCTCCGGTTGTGGCGAAAGTCGAGAGTCGCAATGCCTTCTCGTACACCATGGTCTGTGAAGGTAGGAAAGTAACACAGGATCCAGTTTATTTGCAATTATCTTCCAAGTTCTACCATCGCGTGATTCACTCATTTGGAAGTTGTTGGCATTGAAATTTTTGTTTTTTTAAAGAAAATGCAACGAAGTAAATCTTTAAACAATAGATGTGCCTACATAACCCTTCAGGAACAGTTTTATTCAGAATCCTACGGAGGAAGCACGTGTAGAATGATACAAAAATTAGTGTCCTTGAAGAGTACTTCAATGTTCAGGTCTAAACAATATTTTAATTGATTAAGTTAGCAGATTAATTACTATACTTTTTTGCATTTGGCTATTACATGTGGTATGGTGGCTGAAAAAAAACTTTGGGATTAATATTCTTTTAAGTTGATCATTTTAACTGATGTGAAATGCAATATTCTTATCTGGAAGGATGTGGTAAAATAATAATTTTGGAGAGAGTTACGCACTAATTAGAGGTTTAGCTGACACCAACAGTATAGTGCTTCCCCATCCAGCCCCACTATACCTCGAAAGAGACCTTCTCCACAGGGTGAGATTCGACGAGTTTATACTTGGTTTAAAGGTATTGTACACTTTTGGTAACAGCTCAAAATTAGTGTCCACATTTTGTGTGATTAAACATATGCATGAACAAATAAACCTGTGAAAGTTTGAGCTCAATTGGTCATCGAGGTCACGAGAAAATAGTGAAAAGAGATCTTATGTGTTTTCTGTTTTTTCAAATTATCGCGCGCGATAATTACTATTGTTTTACTCGTTTCTCAGAAACGATAGCATTTTAGGCAGAAATATTTTAAGGAACCCTTTCTACCATTACTTACTTTAAATCATGTAAGTTATGTGTGAATCTGTGAACATTGTGTTTTTCGATCTTACCAATAGTGTACAGGGCCTTTAAAGTACCATACCTGTATGGCGGTTCGGACATCGGCACCAGCCAGTATACTCCAATGGTAGTGACATTGTAAACATAATAACTGCGTGACTGATGCGACGAACAACAAAACCACCAAGGCAAATCCGTTGCTGAAAAACTCCGTCACTAAAACAAAGTGCGGTTGAGGCTGAAATGATAAGCAATAAACCGTTGCTTGAGTTTTGGTCCACTGCTGTTTTTTTCAAAATCATTTTTTTCAGTTTGATAAGTCATTTTAAAAATGGAAGAGTATGTTAACTCACTCTCAAAACTCCCAGGTCAGGCTGACCCGGAAAGTGGTTACAAAATTAAGAGATTTTAACCCAGATTCTGCGAAATTTCGACCCAGAAAAGGGTCAGGCAACAGAAATGGGTCAAGCCCCAACGGAACCCGGGTCTGGGTTATTTTTGACCCTGAAGTTTTGAGACAGTAGATCTAGCTTGCATTAGGACGTCATCGTTGAGGTCAATGAAAACGTGCCATTGGTACAGTCACTTTGGTAAATGTGAAATAATCTGTGCACACTTTTTTACCATAGGCCTTCAAATTTGAATGTCATTTAATTTTCGTTATTTGCGATTTATGTGACTTTGTTTTTAATACAACAAAAGTGTTAACTCTTACTAAAAGGTTGCAATGCAATAGGAAGAATAAATATAAGACTTAAAGGTTTGCAAGGTGGAAGGACAATAAAATAAGAAAATTTTGCGGTGCCACCATGTCAACCGCACCACAAGAATAAAATGTACACTGAATAGAAATAGTGCGATGTACGGTGTCTCTGCATGGCCAGTGTATTATATACCTGTGGAGCGCCTGATGGATACACTATATTAATCACGTACGACGTGATACCTCCAACACACAACGGACCAACAAGGGCCAGCATATCGGCCACAATCTTGATAAATGCTGCTGCCGCTAAACGCACACCATGGACTGCCAGGAAGACCTTCATGAGTGATGGTCGCTTGCCAGACCTACTTGCATTTGCCTGTCAAGATAATACAGATTGAAGTGAGTGCAGTGTATACAGTATACGGAAAATTGAGCGGAGTCATCGCATCAAAGGGCGCCACCACGAACTTATAGGCCGAAGGTGCCTGAACGGCGGGTTATGTTTGAATATGAGAATGTATCCGAATTGACGGCTGCGGCTACGGCTACGACTGTTGCAAGGGGTGTTGCTAAGGATATACCATACTTCAACGCATGATGACGCGGAAATCTAGCCGTAGCCGTAGCCGTAGCCGCCAATTCGGACACGGCCTTTGAAATCGTCACACTCAACACATGATTGTATTATTAAGCACACCATGATTTGGCGTTGGTTTCACATTTCAACACGACAGTTGCGTAACCAGACATTTTCATTTGGAGGGGGGGGGGGCAAGCGGGGGCAAAGAAATAAATTGCGTGGGGGGGGGGGGGCTAATCGGCTAATCAATCCAACTATTAACTTGTGCATTTTTCGAGGATGAGGGGTGGGGGCAAGGGGGACAACTGTTCTGAGTGTGGGCTCTTGTCCCTTGCCTTCTTCTGGTTACGCCACTGCAAAATGAAATTATTTTATAGGTTGGAGTTTTTCTGACCAACCTTTTCCTTTTCAAATTCTTCCTTGAAGATCTTGTGTCTGTATCGGGCTTTGTGTCTGAGAGGAATGTCTCCAAGATCCTCTATCTGTATGGCTTTCTTAAATCCAACAGTAAAGATCCAGTTGACCCACCAGTAGGTAACATAAGAGGCTAGATTGACGTTGTAGTTCATAAACTTCATCTTCGGGTTTCTCAGGTCCGAGTGGATGTTCCCATCGCTACCACAACACGTAATCACCTTACGACAGAAAACAAAACTGAGTCACTTTGAAGTTTTTTCCTTGAAGGTTCTGGTGTCTATGATGGCCTTAAAGGGATATCGAACATAAATATTTACGTTAATAATTACGCAAATATTCACCTAAATATTTACGTAGATATTCACAATTTGTGCCCCCAAACGCATGTATTGACGTAAATATTTGCGATATGTGTTCCAAGTCGCAAATATTGACGTAAATATTTACATTTTCGTATTGGGGCCAAAATTATGAACATTAACGTATATATTTGCGTGTATACTAGCGACACGGGCAAAATCGTGAATATTTACGCAAATATATATCTACGATGTCCCTTTAAAACCCTGCGTGACACGATAAAAAAAAAAAACAACTCACACGCTTACGCCATTGTACTGCAAACCACAGTCCGTTTGTATTTTGCGTGTAATTATTATTTTTTTTTTTAGAACCAAATCACTTTCAAATGGCCCAAAACCTTTACATATATACCCTTTTGACTAAATGAAACAAATAAAAGCACTAATTATTTTTTGAAAGGGCCCCACATTGTGTATATTTTATACCACATGGTTCAATTTACCTATTGTGGCCATTAGCCCAAATGATGAAAAATGGCCGACAATTCCTCAGGGAATTCTGGGAGAGCTGGTCATTGATGGATTTTTTTGGGGTGAAAAAGACCCCGGATAGTAACAAGACATTTACCATGCTATTTGGCTAGGTGTAGATGTGGAACCTGTAATATTTTGAGATGGCGTCACGCAAGGCTAAGGCTACCATAGGTGTCACATTTTTATTCAGTACGTACACACTACAAGCTTAGGGCCTATATGTAACTGTAACCAAAGGAAACTTTCGCAAGTTCCCAATTTGAAATGTACCTTTGTCATGATGACGTAGATTTCAATCAAGAAGAGAAGACCAAAACAGACGAGCAGTGCCACTGTCAGATCAAATCTGAACACGTTGAAGTCGATTTGGTTTTGGTAGTCGAGGTTTGAAATGCGTATAGCCTCTCCACCCAAAGCCGTAGCCCAGTAGCCTAGCAACAAGAAAGACATGAATGGCGCCTGCCATAGCTCCATATGATGATAGTAGATAAGAGATAAGACGCAAGCCAAGAAGGCACAGGCACCATGGATGTAGAGATGCGGCTGGGTAGGTTGCTGCCATGCTTTATACGTCTCATCAGTGAGGATACCTTCACCGATAGATGCAGCAAGTAAGAGAAGAGTCAAGATGGTGACGAGCCATCTCAGACTGTGTCCTGGGAAGGTCAAGATATACTTTGTGTTGATCTTCCTGTAGCTTGAGCAACACCCGAAGACGAAGAGAATGAGGGAAGATAGAGCAATGAAGCCCGCATGAGGAAGCAAAGACACCCCACTAATAAAGCAGGTATTATTGACCCATTCCAGTGAAGTATCAAGGTAAGATGAGTTCTTGCCGCAGAACCACTCCCATTCCTCAGTAACCATGGTTACATATGTATTGTTAATTTACATGAACGAAATTTCCCTGGTACTGCAATACAAAGAAACCATACATTGATGAATATTGGCAAAAACAACAACCCCCCAAACCAAAAAACTATTATAACAACAAAACCCCAAAACCAAAAAACAACAAAACCAAAAAACAATAAAACACCAAAACAACAAAACAACAAAACAACAAAACAACAAAACAACAAAACAACAAAACAACAAAACAACAAAACAACATAGCAACAAAACAGCAAAACAACAAAACAACAAAACAACAAAACAACAAAACAACAAAACAACAAAACAACAAAAACAACAACAACAACAACAGCAGCAGCAGCAGCTGCTGCTGCTGCAGCAACAACAGCATTAACAACAAATGTAAAATTACAAAAATTACCATAATCATGAGTTGGATTTATCTTTGAGAACTAATAGCTAACTTATAAGTGTAAGCTTATTAGCAAATGAGATTCGTGATCTTTATGGGTTTGATTTCAAACAACATTTTTACTATGTTAGAAGAACAATTTTAAAGTTTTAAAATTGCAAATGTTTTTTTTACGGCTCTTGGAAGGGTGGGCTTACATCAAAATCAATACTACATAATTGCTGGATTAGATTTAGTTTTCTCTCCCTCACTTCAGTTATAAAAAACATTTATCCATTGGCCTATTAAGCTACGCTTATTAAGAAGTGCTAAATAATTTGAGGTATAGATTATCAAAAAGAAGGTATTATACAGGATTGGTATAGAGCTGACAAATTAGTCGCAGACAGTGTTCATGTCTGGGTGATCGACCATTTTATACATGAAATAACACACCTCTGAAAACTTGGGCTTGATCCGTTGTGTGAGTCAGGCAAAAATGGTGAAAAACCGTGCACAATTATTTTCAGCATGTAAACACAACTGCCGGAATCTGCTGTTTCGTTTTTCCAGGTTTTCATACTCAGTTTTGTTTTCGAATATGACTTCATTTCAGAGGAAAATGTTTCACCGGAAAAAAATGGTTCAGGCATGAACTTCATAGTCAGTAAGCTTTCAGGCTAAAGTTAAACAATGATGTTATTTATCCTTACCAATCCTGTATAATTACTTTAAGTGTATATTACGGCAATTAAACAGAGAACATATTTATTTTGTTCTGAAATCATTGTTCGGCAACAACTTTACAGGCCCTTTTCGAAATCACGGCTTGGGCTTCAAACAGTCGGACGGAGCCTAAGCCTGAGCCAAAGCCTGACCAAGCTGAGCCAAAGCCTGAGCCAAAGCCTGAGCCAAAGCCTGAGCCAAAGCCTGAGCCAAAGCCTGAGCCTTGGTTTCTAAAACGCCATGTTTGATCAATCAGAGCAACGTCTGAGATTAAACTAATACCGTCTTGAAAAACAGTTTTTAAGCAAATGCCTTGATTCAGCAAAATGGTATAACTTGTGCTGTCAATTTTTGTGATATTTTCTTCCCTTCTTTCATATAGAAAATGATTACGCAGCGATAACAATTGATTTTGAAGACGGGATCCAAGGTCAAAATTCCTTTTTTGTTTGTGATTCACTCATTTTTCTGTAGATAGAGTCCTTATAAAAATGGAAAAACAAATTTCAGGTCTCTAACCTCACTTTACAATGTTGTAAAATGCCACCGTGGTCGAAACCTTTTAAGAGCAATTTTTTATAAATCCAAAAAGGTTCGATGACGTAATATTTCAAATATTATAGGGTCTGCACATTTTTGTTCATATCTTTCACTCCATTCCTGAATTTTGATGATATTCAATCAAAACGGCATTGAATATGACCTTTTGACTGGTGCACACATTTTCCTTGAAATGTAGGGTATTTGTTTTTAATCGTCCGATGACGTACGTCATGTTTCAAATTTGGCGCCGAAAGTGTATCAAATAAAATGATATTTTCACCATTTTACAGTACAGTTTAGAGACTTGCAACCCCCACACTTTCACGAGGACTCTATCTATTGGAAAATGAGTGCATCACAAAACTCAATTTGACCATGGAGACCATAATTTCTAATAACATAGAACTTATGTAATTTGTTAGTACCTACACATACATGGAAATATACTTGATTGGTATACTCACGTTCAACGATTGATCTACAATGTTGCTTGGTTGTGCAAAGCTTCTTTACAAAGTGACCATATAGGCACACTCATATACCACTCGGCTCAAATGATGACCAACTATTGCACCATTTCTTTTAAACATGTAAATATGAGTCATGCGATGATATTAATAGGCATTGCGTGTTTACAAATTGTACAAACAGATAACTTGTTATCAATCTGAACTTTGTACTCATTGTAAAACCACTGAAACGGTCACAAACTGTGTGAATTGTAGCGTGAGGCAAAGTTTGTTTTATCAGAGAACGTACATTTTTGGTATTTCCTAGTTCGCAATTATTTGCTGTTGTCTATTGACACTTTCTTTGGGTTATTTTTGTTCCAAACCTTAGCTCAAATATTTGTACAAGCGGGTTCTCGACAGTCAAGACAGCCTCAACAGTCAAGCATACCATTAGTGTTTGTTACCAATAACGTAATACTATTATCTAATCCCTAATCTTAATAAACACACCGTCATATGTTTCCAAACACGAAAAGTTAGAGGTGAGTAAACGCTATAAAGAATGAATATTTGATCTCTTCTGCAAATAGCGTCTCCTAAGGCTTCAAGGCTTCTTTCGTACTTTGAACTGTTTGACCGTCTGAACAAAAAAAAAATAAAAAGAAAGAAAGACAAACCCCCCCCCAAAAAAACCCCCAAAACAACAACCCCAAAACGGACGGTATAGCATCTGATTTGGAAGATTGCATTCTACAATTGAGACTCATAACTGGCTGTTTAACATGCAGGAAACTACATGCATATGTATCAATCGTGCCCCCTCGAACACACAAAGCGGGAAAAGGGGTTCTTTTAAGAAACCCATCTATAGGCTCCTTCAGGTGACATTTGTGCCCCTCACCGTAAACTTTCGTTCAGTGATTACAAACAAGGGGGTGGGTTAGGGGATTGCTATACAGTAAATAGGAACATGGGAGCTTTACTTAAAAAACATATAATAGACTTTGCAAGACTCGTGCGTATTCAAAACATGGGGACCCATTAAAGGTATTGTACACTTTTGGTAACAGCTCAAAATCAGTGTCCACATTTTGTGTGATTAAACATATGCATGAACAAACGAACCTGTGAAAGTTTGAGCTCAATTGGTCATCGAGGTCACGAGAAAATAATGAAAAGAGATCTTATGTGTTTTCTGTTTTTTCAAATTATCGCGCGCGATAATTACTATTGTTTTACTCGTTTCTCAGAAACAATAGCATTTTTAGGCAGAAATATTTTAAGGAACCCTTTCTACCATTACTTACTTTAAATCATGTAAGTTATGTGTGAATCTGTGATTATTGTGTTTTTCGATCTTACCATAGTGTACAGGGCCTTTAAAGAGGGCGAGTTTGTTTCCTTGACGCGTTTAATGCAGTGTATGTGGGATTGCTTTCCAAAAAATAATGTTCGAATACGTGTGAGACTTGCACGGTCTATTCCACATGAACCCCAGAATACCCTTGCTTTTTGAAATTATCAGTAGCAAGTATAGCCTTGGGAGGTTGTGTTATGCTATTGTGGCCTTTGACCCTATGTTAATCTTTGTAACCATCTTTACCTTTCACAGTATTGTCTGCCTTAATACTATATACCCAGAAACTGTACATGTTTAAGGCAGGGAGTATCGAATGGCCCTGGCATAAAAAGAAATGTCTGCTTTCAATTTGTCCTCATGGAGTTCACAGGAAATAATACAGCAGGGTACATGACTATTGACTTGTATACACACCATAGAATGGCTGGTTCAATCACTTTCCAATTTAAGCATGTGCATTATTAGCCCCGGGTCATATTTCACGGGAAAGCGAAAGCACAACGAATTTCCTTGTGACACAATATTGAGAAAATACCACGTACCGATTATTACGTCACCGAAAATTCGCATTCGCTTTGACTTTAAGTATTAAACGGGCTTAACATGGGTTTGATTGAAAATATGTAAGTGTTCAAAGATACATACGTGCCCCACATGGTCTAACGAGGGTTACGGTGGGAAAACTAGTTTTGCCCGAAGAAATTAGAAATTAAGAAATTATCAAAACAATTGTTTTTATCTTGCGAGTCCGAAAGATGTTTGAAAACAATGAAAATAGTATGGTTTCCCCCACTATGATTACTCATGACTCTGATGACCGATTGAGCTTATGTACGTTGACATGTTTGTTATTTCATGTAGATGTTGGGTCATAAAGTGCGCATATTGGACTTTGACAATTACCTGTGTTTGCCACATGCTTTACATATCATTACATCTACTACTAAACAAAAATACATTTTTGATTCGTTCTATTTTTCTAAAATTGATGTTTTCACCGTGGTTAATTTGACTGTTTGTACACAAATACCAACAATGATAACCACTAGGCTACATACTTCAGCTCATGAGCGAAAGAAACCCGGTTTTCTTACTTAAAGGTATGGCCATAGATTGATTTTTGCCAAAGTAATGCTGATAGGCCAAATATCAAGACAGATACAATAAAATTTATGTGTGAAAGTTTCAGCTGAATACTGCAGTGTCTACTTGCTGAGAAAACAACACAAACTGTCACCGTAAACTCACAAGAACGTCAAATCCATCCACGCTTAGCGAGGTGACAGCGGGTACCAACCGCAACTCTGGCCGCAGCGTTCGTGAGCGGACACCAAACATCTAAGAAACGATCCATGCAGAAATTGTTTCTCAGATTCAAATGTTTTGGGGTGAACAATCATTACCCAAATCCAAATCATTATCCAAACTTTGAAAGCTTTCTCAAAATAGTTTATCTATCAATAGCTGCAGTGCTTCTCACCAAGTAAGGTAATATGGTCATTAATGAGCATTCACCAATCTATGACCCTACCTATAAGTTGACCAAAAAGAATGATGTAATCTTTCATCATTTTTGTTTGGCTTTCCTTTTTGGCGCACCGTTCAGTGTATTATTCATACCCATTGTATGAGGAAAATTTTTCTTTTAACCTCAATTTAAACATATGTCACGGCTAGGAGCTTTGTTAGACCACAAGTCCCTGAAAATGATTAAACTGGGGTGTTTTTTGCCGAAAAAAACTGTAAGTCAAGCTTATGCGGCAGCTGGGTTTAATGGGGGAATAAATAGTCAAAGCGAGGTGATGGATTTCAAGAAAAGTCCCTTGTGATTAAAACTATGCCGTGCGACATAGCGCTTTATTCAAGAGTAGGTTTGAAACATCAGTTGTTTACTCCGCGCTGTTTTGGACAACAATTTTCAAACTCCACACTGAGTTCCCTATTGAAACATAGCCAAACAGCACGGTAACTGACTAGATAGCTCAGTTGGTAGAGCGCCGGTACGTTAATCCGGAGGTCGTCGGTTCAAATCCCGCTCTAGTCAATTTTTCTTTGTTCAACCCCAAACCATTTGAAATTTACCCAGTCAGTTTCCCTTGTGGTTCATTACTTGACATCATTCTTTTTAAATCAAAGTATTTTCTGGTGTCTAGAGGAACTCGATCCTTTTGTTTGACCATTTGAGAAGGGACTGTGTTCACCAAAACAAACATATTGCGCGCTTATTCACTCTACAGCCCTCAAAGTACTATGTGTTAAGATATGGACATAGATTCTCATACTGCACCACATGGCTGTATAAACTAAACAGAAACTGCACAGACACATCAGGTTTCTTTTTATAATTGATATTAATTGCATAAGTCCAACGCCCAGCACAATAGCTTAACAAACATTATCAAACAACAGTGAAACGAAATAATGAAACAGAAACTGAGATCGCGAATCTGATAAAAGTGACGACACTATCCACAATTAGCCTTCATCTGCCGCAGAGATAAGATGCTTTCCTTCCCCAAAAAACTAACTTGATTGTGATTTTATCTAACCAAAGATCGAGAGGCTGAACAAAGTTTGCGTCATTTCGACATGTTGTGAAATTAAATTCACAAGTTGTGTATGACTTCAGATCAGTTGCAAAACCCCAACTTAATCAGATGTGTGTCGAGCTGGCTCATACAAATAGAGGTGACAATTCAACAAACAAAGAAATGTTTTATCCAGAAAAGTGGATCAGACCCAGATCTGATCCGGCAATAGGGATTAACAGCCAGTGTAAACGCAAACAGAAGGATCAGACCCGGTTCAAGATCTTGCAATGTTAATACACCTTTTGAGGAGGTTGAACCCTGCATATGGTGGATCAGATCCGGCAAAGTTGATTCCAAAACGAGTTTAAAAACGCAAAGGTGGATCAGACGCAGCAATTCAATGTAGTCATTTTTTGTTTTGCTAGGAACGGTGGGCGTTTTGCTTGTGTTTTTGGTGTGATACCTGTGATCAAAAGTGGGATCAGAGCTGGATCAGGCACTGGTGTAATCGCCACACCAGACCTTGATCTGCGGTTGTGATAAAAATGCTGGATCTCAATCCACCTTTCTGGATTATGTGTAGACACGGTGTAGGACTTTTAAGTCCTACAAAAGATTTTAGAACAACAATCGAAAATTAGAGTAATTCATTTTAATAGGCCTAAAGCCCTACAAAGTTACAATCAACAATATTAAGCAACACACGATAGCTGTACTAAAGTTAAATCATTTACGTAGAGCGAAATAAGGATGGTCTGGACCGAAAGAGATTTGTTTGTTGATTCGAGGGGAAGGTACCTCCATTTCTCGGTGAGACTAGGCTGGGGTGTTTGAGAGTGGCTGTTTCTCTGTCAAGTCCTTAGCAGAGTCACGTGGCAGTTCGTGGGGTGAGAGGGTCTCGAGTGGGGTGACCCGCTCCAATGTCCTGGTGGCCCCGTGTTGTAGGGCGTCGTACCACCGGGAGCTCGGTAGCAGCCCGTTGGAACACATCACACAGCACAGTCCTTCGAGCTCACCTCACGGATGGAAAGGAAATTTATTTCGAAACATGTCCTCTGAAAACCGAAGCTTAAGATTCTTGCGATCGAATTAGCGAAGGAATGTTAAAGTTCCACAGGTGCAAGCGATTGGGGACAATGGAACATAACATGAATTGTTCCCTTAGCTTTAGCATGTGAACACAGTTGCATACCTTTACGTTAGATTTGTTTCGAATTCTAATCATTGTGAGTGCACCCTAAAACTTTCCGTGTCAGAACTGACCATGATCCGGGTCCTGCGGGGATTGACCATTTTCTGGGTCAGCTCAACCCAGAAATTGATCAAACTTGCGCAGAATCTGAGCTAAAATTCAAATTGTACGATTTTAGAAAGGGGTGAGGTCCCCTTGGGTCAATTCTGTCCCGGGAGTTTTTAGAGTTCAACAGTATTGTGTGTGAGTGTGGTATTTATTTTTTCTTTAGTGGTAAAGTTGTGAAAATCTCTACGTTCGTTTTTAACAAAATATTAATGCGGTTTTGATTTGTTTTAGCGTTAAGTTACATCATCATAATACATTTTATATCACTTAAAAAGAGATTGAGAAACGTAAAGATTTCGAATTGGATTATTTCTCCATTATTAACAATTAGCAAATCAAATAATCAAAGTTTTTCCGTAAAAAAACTAACATAAATGTACAGGCAAAAACCTACTCCTAACTTAATGGCAACCCTGTTTTTCACAGTTCTATAGTCTCCTCGGAACAAGGGGACTGACTATTCATTAACCAAAGAGGCAAATAAGCCATCTTCTTTAGCAAGAAGTTCAGATGGGCTTCCATACTCTGCCACATGACCGTCATCTAAGACGAGGATGCTGTCTGAGTCCAGGATAGTAGCGATACGATGCTGGAACGAAAAACAAAGAGACAACAGTACAGTTTGAATTTTGTTTGTGTGTAAACCTTTAAAGCCTGTCACATATTGATTCTTGCCTTATACACGTAGCGCCAGCATTCGGTCCGTCACTGGAACTGCTTATGATGTTCTTATTGTATTCACGAGCCCCAATTAACAACCCTAAATAATAATATCAAACTACTTTTCATGTCAATTTACATCAATCCAAACTCACATTCATTTGTATATCAAAATGATAAAGTAAAATCAAACAGAAATTACACGAGGAAGTAAATGAAATTGTCGACAAGATAAATAAGACAAAACAATTTTGGTTCGGAGGGGCATCTTCTGGAAGCCTAGCCTTGTGGCGAGATGCCTCGTACGGACTAATGCAGACCAAGAACACGCGGAAAGTTGGATCAAGACTGAATCCAAGCATGAAAACTTACACAGAAAGCTAGAAAGGTACGCATTGAAAGAACAAGAAAGGCATTTCGATTGTTGGAACACAAAAACAAATGAGTTTGATACTAAAATATAAAAACAAAAAACTACCAAGAAGTTGTGAAAAAGAATACATAGTTTGCTTTCACATATTGCATGTTTTCAAAAGCATTCTGCGACATGATGCGTTTATACGGAACACTTTATGCAGCAAAGGTGGTTTAGGTGTAAATGTCACCAACGAGGGTACGGGGTCTACCAAATGCACGTCTTCATTCCTTCAACGCGAGCAACCACAACCCACCACACAGGGAGCTATATACCGAGCGTCTCGTGCAAATGATTGTGAGTCTGACTACGGAAGGGTGACGTAAAGGAGAAATAAATAAATCAATACTTACTGCGATGGTCAAAACTGTTCTATCGGCAAATGCAGTTGATACCACTGTCTGTAAAATCTTGTCCTACAAACACCAATGAGATACAACAAAATATTAACTTCTGAGTATAAAAGCTGATATCATGTAATTATGTGTACATTCTAAACTTCTTCAATGACGAGGGAATCTCAAAATAGTTATAGAAAATATTCGACACAGTCTAACGCGGGGAGGGGGGTGGGGTGCAATACAGTGCGCCACAAGAGTTCATCCTGGAGAAGTATATTTAGTGGAAGACATGCAATGTAGAGTCTAATCACTAGGCACACGAACACTCTAAGTTGGCGCTGATAAAAGCATTGCGGAGCCTCGCATACAGTTGATATCATTACCCAAACAATTCGAACAAGTTACACTTTCCTTTTTGTTAAATGTGAACTTCATTTTGTAAATTACACAGACGTTACTTCATCCTTTTTTGTGGACTCTGTGTTCGTGCTATGCGATGGGTGTCGTTTTTTTCAACGACACAGTTTAAATGTGGCATCTCTGGACTAACTCTTGGTGGTGCACAGTGAATACCTTGGTATCAAACCCTTCCAAAATTGGTATGAGATAACCTACCGTCTCTATGTCGATTGATGCGGTAGCTTCGTCCATGATGAGGATGCGAGACTTTCTCAGGAAGGCACGAGCCAGACAGAATAACTGCCGCTGACCGACGCTGAAATTCTCACCACCTTCTGTTACAGACGCGTCTAAAAAATCACCCAGAATCAAATAATTAAGTAAAACAATAGTTATGTGTTGACTTGAAAACAAACCAAGCAAGAGGCAATAAGTGTAGCATAAGATGTAATGTATTTGATAAGTCTAATTAATGACAAAATATATGTGTTCAACCAAATAAACAACAATGCTCTGTATGTGGAGTTATGGCGTCCTAAACTTTACCTAATCCTCCCTCTAGCTGGGAAACGACTTCCTTCAACTGCGCAATCTCCAACGACTTCCAGAGTTCATCATCAGTTTGATGCATCTTAGGATCGAGATTTTTTCTGGTGAGGGTAAGAATAGAAGTGGAGAGTAATGGGGGTGTCGTTGCTGATGAGTATCAGTTACGGCATGTGACTGTGGTGGCTGACTTCGAAAAGGAAGCATGACGTAACAATATCATTGGCAAATTGTTTTTATTTACCCAAGTGTAATAGGGGAGACCTTGGCTGCTTTGTGAGCTTGTGAATAGAACAGATATCACAGTTTATGCTAATTATTGCAACTTATTAATGATTTAATGTCGTTAAATCTTTAAGCATTTCTATTTTGTGCTGAAGTGAGCTAATGTGTTTACAACATTCCGTGAAAGTTTTAAAGGGTTGCTGCAGTAAATAAAATTAAAACAGGCAATTTTGCTGTAGTTTATTTCTCAAGTATGTTAAAACACCAATAAAACTGATTTTTATTATTTCTGACTTATCTAGCGTACGAAATTAGCTCATTAATAGTGCCTCCCCTTGTGCAGATTGTTACCGCCCCTACCATCGCGAAAGTCGTGACGTCATGTCATGAATAACAATCGTCAGCGAAAATAGTGTGGTCCCGATACAATCGTTGTTATTATTTGTTATTATAGTATGAAGGTTTAAGTATTACTGTCATGGTTAAAATTTTATGCAGCCGTCTCTTGTTCCATTTCATATTTATGTATTGCCCATGATTTTGTGAAAAATAAAGTGAAGTAAATTGAAAAGAAAACAAATTGAATTGACTCGAGATTGGTGTTGTTACCGAACTGAACCTGTGAACAGCACTGGATCCTGTGGGATGATTGACAGTTTACTTCTGAGTGCTGTCAGAGGAACAGATTTGATGTCTACGTCATCAATAAGAACTTGTCCTGAAAGAAACATTCATTTATTAAAGGTAGGGTCATAAATTGGTTTTTGTGTCAACATAATGTTCAAGGCTAAAATATAAAGAGAGATACAATAAGTCACATGTGTAAGTTTCAGCTGAATACAGTGTGTGCTCGCTGAGAAAGCAGCAACAAGTATTTTCAGAACGTCGAATCCATCCACGTTTAGTGAGATGACAGCGGGTACCAAAGCATCTCTGGACGCAGCATTCGCGGACGGACACCAACCCATGAAGGAAACACATTCTAGACCAAACTACTTCAAACTCCATCGATTATTGGAGTGTTTACCATGAATCTATGACCCTACCTTTAAAATAAATATAAATAAATAAAAACAAATAAAACACAACTGTTATCCTCAATTAGATCATGGTTTCTTTCGTGTCTCAGCTCTAAAATGATCTGAACTGAGCATACATATTGTTCATAGCAGTAGTCCTACAACCTCTTTATCTCAAAACGAAGTATTTTAAAGAATATTATTTAGCGGTACCCATTTATATTCGTGCAAAAGTTTAAAGTCACCTGGAAATAGATTATTTTTTTTTTAAACATAAAAGTTTATGTAAATTAACAATTAAACAATTTTTTGAGTAATTGTTTGTGAGGATTTATATGTAAAAAAAATAGATAAAGTTGTTCGGGGGGTGACTCCGCCCATTCCCTTTCGTGACGTCAATCAAGGCAGACTTCGCCTCGATCGAACATCGACCCTCCTCGAATTTGCTTGCGTTTATGTTGTAAACACACGTGCAAGTAGGTCCCAGTAGTGATCTTGTACGTTTCGAAAAAGGGGGTTTTTCTTGCATTTTCCGGCCATGCTGACCAGGTGTATTGCTGCTGTATGCAGCTAAATAGCTAATGATGGGGTCAGTCTGCATTTGTTTCAAGCAGATCCCAAGTATAAGCGGTTGTGGGCCGCGAAAGTCAGACTAACGACGTCGTTTTCGGCGCGATGTGCCAGCTAGTATACGGTAGCTAGTACATGTATACTGTGATGTGGGTGACGTCCGCATACGCACAACATTTGTTTTCTTCAAATATCGTGCCTTGATTGACGTCACGAACAGCGCCACCATGTGTCAAGGTAAAGGGGGGCCTACTCTTAAATTTGTAATTAAAATAAAAACTAATTTTTAAAAACCTTAGTTAACTGTTTATTCACATTCCACTCATCAAAATACATATATTTATGACAAAAGCTTTGTTTTGACAAAATACCACTACCAGGTGCCTTTAAGGTATTATACAGGATTGGTAAGAATAAAAACACCATTGTTTAATTTTAGTATGAAAGCTGACTGATTCTGAAGAATACTCGAACTATTTTTTTTCTGTGAAATATTTCCTTCTGAAAAAGTCACATATTTAAGAAAACTGTATCTGGGCCTAAAAAACAGCGGATTTTGGTTGTTACAACCAAAATTAAGGACAATGTGGTTATTTACATGCTGGAAATTAAGCACGGTTTCTCACTATTTTCACCTGACTGACAACGGATTAAGCCCACATTTTCATGTATGGTTGATCACACAAAACATGGACACTGTCTGCAACTATTTTGTCAGCTCCACCAATCCTGTATAATACGTTTAACCTTTCAAAGACTGAGCAAAATGCCATTGTACGCCAAAGCAGATCATGCCGCACTGTGAGCCACACTGCTTTAATACAATAAACCTTTGCTTCAGACCACAAGGGTAATTGATCCATTCATGGCACTGGATCCTCCCAGGAAATACTAGGGGGGCAACAAACCTTTGTTTACACTCTGTGGAGAGCCATCCAGGGCAGTAAAAACTCCACAGTGGCCTGCTACAATGTTACAAGGGGAGAGCATTTTTGTACACACACATTATGGGAATCCCATGGAGGGGAATCTTCCACGGCAATTTTGTGGCATAACCAAACTGACCCTGTGAGTGAAACCCCCTCTAAAAGGAGTGTCTGGGTCCAACTTACAAAATCAGAAAGTCTGGGTGAGGTGCTGCATTGGATTGTGGTCATGTGATACAAACACGTGATTGTGCCACAGCTTGAGGCACGCTCTCTCTTCGAAAGGATTTAACATGACTTAGGATAACGGATTGACATGAACTCTCCTCTGTCATGGGGATTACCGGTGAGATCGAAACCCATTACATCCCTCATTCAGCTCAAGCGACTGTTAGGCTGTATCCGAATTGGCGGCTACAGCTACGGCTACGACTAGATTTCTGGGTCATCATGCATTGAAGTATCGTACGTCCTTAGTAATACCCATAGCAACAGTCGCAGCCGTAGCTGTAGCCACCAATTTGGATACTACCTTATTGTCTGATAAATACCTTCAAAGATATCGATGACCCTGAGAAGGGCAAGGGTCAATGTGGATTTTCCACTTCCGGTACGGCCACAAATTCCAACCTGAAGAAGGATTTATAAAAAAAGCAATAATGTTTAAAACTTTGACCAGGCACGTTTGTTCCTCCGATTTTCAATTAAGTGAAAGTTGAATGGATAAAAATTAATATA